>CM017781.1:72658305-73251623 GCA_008121275.1 Drosophila lowei | reverse complement strand
CACTCTGTATGATCATCTGTGGGCTTGTGCTGATCAGCTGGTTTTCGTACTTGCGTGTTCCTAACGCGTGTTGTGCTGATCAGCTGATAATGTGCCCATATCAACCATCTGGCACCCCCGCACCAACATGTCAGCCGCCCCTACATAGCACCCGAACAACCACCACCACCGATCACGTAGGTGCTCGAGTCTTCCTTCGGGGGGGGGAGCACGCGGCGGATAGCTGCGTGCAGGTCCTGGGGTCGTCGGGTCGGTGTTGCGGAGGTTTAATGGGCTCCGAGGAGAAGAACGTTGCGGAGGCTTAATGCGCCCCGATGAGAAGAAAGGTTGCGGAGGATTAGGTGCGCTCCAGGGAGAATATGCGTTGCGGAGGCTTAAGTGCGCTCCGAGATTTGTTGCGGAGGCTAAGGTGCGCTCCGAGGAGAAGATTGGTTGCGGAGGTTGAAGTGCGCCCCCGAGAGGAATGGGTTGCGGAGGACGGAGTACACTCCAAGAGGGACGGAAGGATCGCTGGAGCTGTTGGTGGTTGCTGCCGATGCTTACCTCCCTTGGCCGGAGCCGAACTGATAACGATTGCCCTGGCGGAGCCCCTTTATTTCCGATAAGCAGCTGTTCCGTACTTGCGTGTTCCTAACGCGTTTTGTGCTGATCAGTTGATAATGTGCCCGTTGGTGCTTTGGTTATGGTCACACTCTGTATGATCATCTGTGGGCTTGTGCTGATCAGCTGGTTTTCGTACTTGCGTGTTCCTAACGCGTGTTGTGCTGATCAGCTGATAATGTGCCCATATCAACCATCTGGCACCCCCGCACCAACATGTCAGCCGCCCCTACATAGCACCCGAACAACCACCACCACCGATCACGTAGGTGCTCGGGTCTTCCTTCGGGGGGGGAAGGGGGAGCACGCGGCGGATAGCTGCGTGCAGGTCCTGGGGTCGTCGGGTCGGTGTTGCGGAGGTTTAATGGGCTCCGAGGAGAAGAACGTTGCGGAGGCTTAATGCGCCCCGATGAGAAGAAAGGTTGCGGAGGATTAGGTGCGCTCCAGGAGAATATGCGTTGCGGAGGCTTAAGTGCGCTCCGAGATTTGTTGCGGAGGCTAAGGTGCGCTCCGAGGAGAAGATTGGTTGCGGAGGTTGAAGTGCGCCCCCGAGAGGAATGGGTTGCGGAGGACGGAGTACACTCCAAGAGGGACGGAAGGATCGCTGGAGCTGTTGGTGGTTGCTGCCGATGCTTACCTCCCCTTGGCCGGAGCCGAACTGATAACGATTGCCCTGGCGGAGCCCCCTTTATTTCCGATAAGCAGCTGTTCCGTACTTGCGTGTTCCTAACGCGTTTTGTGCTGATCAGTTGATAATGTGCCCGTTGGTGCTTTGGTTATGGTCACACTCTGTATGATCATCTGTGGGCTTGTGCTGATCAGCTGGTTTTCGTACTTGCGTGTTCCTAACGCGTGTTGTGCTGATCAGCTGATAATGTGCCCATATCAACCATCTGGCACCCCCGCACCAACATGTCAGCCGCCCCTACATAGCACCCGAACAACCACCACCACCGATCACGTAGGTGCTCGGTCTTCCTTCGGGATGGGGGGAGCACGCGGCGGATAGCTGCGTGCAGGTCCTGGGGGGTCGTCGGGTCGGTGTTGCGGAGGTTTAATGGGCTCCGAGGAGAAGAACGTTGCGGAGGCTTAATGCGCCCCGATGAGAAGAAAGGTTGCGGAGGATTAGGTGCGCTCCAGGGAGAATATGCGTTGCGGAGGCTTAAGTGCGCTCCGAGATTTGTTGCGGAGGCTAAGGTGCGCTCCGAGGAGAAGATTGGTTGCGGAGGTTGAAGTGCGCCCCCGAGAGGAATGGGTTGCGGAGGACGGAGTACACTCCAAGAGGGACGGAAGGATCGCTGGAGCTGTTGGTGGTTGCTGCCGATGCTTACCTCCCCTTGGCCGGAGCCGAACTGATAACGATTGCCCTGGCGGAGCCCCTTTATTTCCGATAAGCAGCTGTTCCGTACTTGCGTGTTCCTAACGCGTTTTGTGCTGATCAGTTGATAATGTGCCCGTTGGTGCTTTGGTTATGGTCACACTCTGTATGATCATCTGTGGGCTTGTGCTGATCAGCTGGTTTTCGTACTTGCGTGTTCCTAACGCGTGTTGTGCTGATCAGCTGATAATGTGCCCATATCAACCATCTGGCACCCCGCACCAACATGTCAGCCGCCCCTACATAGCACCCGAACAACCACCACCACCGATCACGTAGGTGCTCGAGTCTTCCTTCGGGGGGGGAGCACGCGGCGGATAGCTGCGTGCAGGTCCTGGGGGTCGTCGGGTCGGTGTTGCGGAGGTTTAATGGGCTCCGAGGAGAAGAACGTTGCGGAGGCTTAATGCGCCCCGATGAGAAGAAAGGTTGCGGAGGATTAGGTGCGCTCCAGGGAGAATATGCGTTGCGGAGGCTTAAGTGCGCTCCGAGATTTGTTGCGGAGGCTAAGGTGCGCTCCGAGGAGAAGATTGGTTGCGGAGGTTGAAGTGCGCCCCCGAGAGGAATGGGTTGCGGAGGACGGAGTACACCCAAGAGGGACGGAAGGATCGCTGGAGCTGTTGGTGGTTGCTGCCGATGCTTACCTCCCCTTGGCCGGAGCCGAACTGATAACGATTGCCCTGGCGGAGCCCCTTTTATTTCCGATAAGCAGCTGTTCCGTACTTGCGTGTTCCTAACGCGTTTTGTGCTGATCAGTTGATAATGTGCCCGTTGGTGCTTTGGTTATGGTCACACTCTGTATGATCATCTGTGGGCTTGTGCTGATCAGCTGGTTTTCGTACTTGCGTGTTCCTAACGCGTGTTCTGCTGATCAGCTGATAATGTGCCCATATCAACCATCTGGCACCCCCGCACCAACATGTCAGCCGCACCAACATGTCAGCCGCCCCTACATAGCACCCGAACAACCACCACCACCGATCACGTAGGTGCTCGAGTCTTCCTTCGGGGGGGGAGGGGGGAGCACGCGGCGGATAGCTGCGTGCAGGTCCTGGGGGTCGTCGGGTCGGTGTTGCGGAGGTTTAATGGGCTCCGAGGAGAAGAACGTTGCGGAGGCTTAATGCGCCCCGATGAGAAGAAAGGTTGCGGAGGATTAGGTGCGCTCCAGGGAGAATATGCGTTGCGGAGGCTTAAGTGCGCTCCGAGATTTGTTGCGGAGGCTAAGGTGCGCTCCGAGGAGAAGATTGGTTGCGGAGGTTGAAGTGCGCCCCCGAGAGGAATGGGTTGCGGAGGACGGAGTACACTCCAAGAGGGACGGAAGGATCGCTGGAGCTGTTGGTGGTTGCTGCCGATGCTTACCTCCCCTTGGCCGGAGCCGAACTGATAACGATTGCCCTGGCGGAGCCCCTTTTATTTCCGATAAGCAGCTGTTCCGTACTTGCGTGTTCCTAACGCGTTTTGTGCTGATCAGTTGATAATGTGCCCGTTGGTGCTTTGGTTATGGTCACACTCTGTATGATCATCTGTGGGCTTGTGCTGATCAGCTGGTTTTCGTACTTGCGTGTTCCTAACGCGTGTTGTGCTGATCAGCTGATAATGTGCCCGTTGGTGGTTTAGTTTTGGTCACAATCTGTATGATCATCTGTGGGCTTGTGCTGATCAGCTGGTTTTCGTACTTGCGTGTTCCTAACGCGTTTTGTGCTGATCAGCTGATAGTGTGCCCGTTGGTGCTTTGGTTTTGGTCACACTCTGTATGATCATCTGTGGGCTTGTGCTGATCAGCTGGTTTCGGGTCGGTGTTCCTAACGCGTTTTGTGCTGATCAGCTGATAATGTGCCCGTTGGTGCTTTGGTTTTGGTCACACTCTGTATGATCAGCTGTGGGTTATGTTTCTTTTTGTTTGTTTATTTTAATTTGTAATAGTATGGCAGGTCTTCAAGTTTGCCTCTTCCTATGTGTCGTAGTTAAGTTGGTTTTTGTGGCGCCGGCGCTTGTGTTTCCTTGCGCTGGGCGTCACAAACTCTATCATTTACATCCACAGATCCACTCCGCTATCTGTGATCTCCACGGCTGTGCTCATAATGTGGGAAAGATAAGGCGGGCCGATACCGATAGGCGGGCTAGTATTAGATCTAGTATTTAATGCATATCGATAAAAGGTGAATTTCTAGCCACAAATGAACGGGCATACTTTCGGCTACCATGAGGTGCCGCCATAGTTTTAAGCTTCTCTTTTTTCAATGACGCGTGGTTAAGGCAGGAGGAAATACTGCGGTAAGAATTATTTGGCGATATTGTGCTAGATTATGTATCAATGTACTTTATAGAATAAAACAGCAGCTCAGCTCAGAACCAGCAGCGGTCAGCAGCAGCATCTTGCGACAATAACTGCTCCTGCGTATTCAGTTGCGGAACTCTGCGGGACCACCGACACTGTTGACGCCCCTTAATAGAATATAGGATTAAATTACTTTATAAAGGTTAACAATTTGAATATTTGAATTAATATGTAAATATTACTAAAATTGTGAATTAATTTGAAGTTGGCGCGTTACATTATGTACATATAAAGAAGCGCAATCGATAGTATCAATAGTATCGAGCCAAAACGATCTGAATTATGATCACTAGATTTAAGAGATATACGAAATAAAACGAACGAGCAAGGAACTACATCGAGCGGATTAAGGAAGGTCTTAATTGTGTAGACGGATTCCACTGGAAAACTGTTGGAGGGACTTAGCTCGTACATTTGGCGCCCGAGCAGGGACCTTTGGAGAAGGTTCAATTACCGGATGGAGTTCACGACTGGAACTTAATAAATATTTCACCCTGAGTCTGGCTGACGGCGAGTGCGACAGCGGCTTCGGTATCGAATTGTGAGTGTGAACTGCTTTGAGCATCTAATATTTCTTGCAGGCATGTTTAGTTCCAATTCGATGTGTGTGAATAATCTTAAAACAATACAATTGTTTTAGTGTCTTTGGTCGCGGCTTTGAGACTTCTGCGCTTTAATTGTTCTGTAAGCGGGGTCTCGTGTAGAAAGCTGGATTACAATTACAGTTAGCTTGAGCGCTTAGGTAGCTGCATACACACATACAGCCTATTGCGTGCACTGCTATACGTTGAAGCAAGGCACATACATACTTGCATATGTATGCAGTTACAAGCCGGCACCTAAAGAACAGTAATTGCTACTTGACATTGATCTAACTTTGTAGTCGTTTCTTCTTTGCCTGCCGGTTCGTTGGGGCGCAAGTACACATTTTGGTACAGTGGCGCACAGTGGTCAATTGTTGATCAGTTATTGAATTGGGCAGTGTAGTGAGAATTTAAAGTTAGCCGATTATTGAATAGAGTGGCTAAACTTGGTACCGTGTTACTTACTCATGCCAATATTGAGTATTTTTATTGTTAAATTTTCAAGGGTAACACCGGTATAAATAGTCAGTGCAAATGGCACCTAGAAAGGGTAAAGATGCGGAGGTGCTCACTTCTCGAACGGCGTTAATGAATTCCTTTGTCCGTAACAAGGTCTATATCGAAAAAATAGCGACTCCATGACGGCTGCGGAGCTGGAAGCCAGGTTAAGTCTAATTGAGACAAACTTTAATCAGTTCTGCAACATTCAGGCTAAAATTGAACACGATAGCGAGGACGCCAGCGAATATGAAAGCCGCTATGAAGCTGAGGAGGTTTATTGCGAATTAAAGGCCAAGTTACTAAGCTGTCTTGGAAATAGGGGACGGCGGCAGTCCAATGTAGGTGATCTTCTAAATAGCACACAGGTGTCTCGTTCATCGAGACTTCCCAAGCTAAAGCTGCCTGAGTTCGCTGGAAAGTTTACGGAATGGACCAGCTGGTACAACACCTTTGCTACTCTAATAGAATCAGACTCTGAATTGGATGAGTTGTCTAAATTTATTCATTTGAGATCATCGTTAGGAGCTGGACCGTTAAGTGCGATTGAGGGTTTGGAATTAACAGGGCCTAATTATCGCAAGGCACTACGATTATTGAAAGATCGCTATGAAAATAAGGCAATTATTCTGCAATCACATGTACAGGAGCTATTCAACTTACGGCGGCTAAAAAGACCCGACTCAGAGGGACTGAGAGTGCTGGTAGACAATGTAAATTCCCAATTAGTAGCACTCAAGTCGTTAAGCGACGATAAGGAGATTCTGGATGCAGTAATTTTCCATCTGATTCGTACAAAGCTTGATGAAGATACAATGGATAGGTGGGAAGTTGAGTGGGATTGCCAGAAGTTACCGTCGTGGTCATTGTTATCGCAGTTTCTGATAAACAGAGGAGTCAATATGGCAAATAGGGAAGTTCGACGAGGCAATGGAGCCCGACCCAGTGGTAAAGGTGAGATTAAAAATGCGACCTTAGCTGCAACAATAGACAGCAATGGCTGCTA
Organism: Drosophila lowei; assembly: GCA_008121275.1. Lineage (NCBI taxonomy): Eukaryota > Metazoa > Arthropoda > Insecta > Diptera > Drosophilidae > Drosophila > Drosophila lowei. The sequence continues at coordinate 73,245,222 of CM017781.1, read as the reverse complement.
CGTTTGTCCTGGGACCCATGGATTGAAAGGGTGTCAAAGGTTTAAAGAACTATCACCAGTACAACGTTACCATGAGGCGAAGAAGCATTCGCTGTGCCTGATTTGTTTTAGCAAGCGACATACAACTAGAAACTGTAATGGTCCGCGATGTAGGATTTGCAGCAAGCCGCATCATGAACTTCTGCATCGAGAGATTCCTATTGTTGCCAATGAGCCGGGGCTCAAAGGGCAGGAGTTGCAAGAGCCAAAGTCACTGCATAGCTCCCTATTGTCTAGATCATCCACCAACCTTCTTGCGACCGCTGTAGTTCAAATCAAAGCTATAGACGGAGGATATCGCAATTGCAGGTGCGTGTTAGATTCCGGTAGTCAATTAAATTTTCTGACGGCTAGGATAGTCTCGGCCCTGGGCCTAGAAATGCGCGACTCAGTCATACAACTCAGTGGTATTGGAAATGCAACATCTCAAGTAATGGGAGAGGTGCAAGCGACTTTTAAATCTAGAGTCACCAGATATATGACTACCGAGGACTTCTGTGTGCTGAAGGAAATAACTCAGTATAACCCAACAAGCTCAGGAATTTGTTCGGAGTGGGTTCCACCCAAGGGAGTTACGCTGGCCGACCCTACATTTCAGTCCGGGGAAGATATTGACATGCTAGTTGGAGTCACATTGTTTTTCAAGCTAATTGTAGCAGGGCAAATAAAACTAGGAGCACACCTTCCAAGGCTTCAAAAGTCTCTGTTAGGCTGGGTCGTCGTAGGTGAATTCACGAAATCTTCTGCAGTTGCACTGTTAGCAACTGACATTGAACGAAAGGTGTCGAAAAATGATCAGCTGCAAGAGCTCGTACAAAGGTTTTGGAAGTGTGAAGAAGTCCCTGAAACAGTAGATAAGTTCACAGAGGAAGAAAAACAGTGCGAAGATTGTTTTGTGACGCATGTTAAGCAGGAGGCCTCAGGACATTTAGTGGTAGCTCTGCCCTTTAAGAATCCTAAAGTTGAGTTAGGCGAAACTTATCAAATCGCACTTACCAGGTTCTTGAATTTAGAGAAGAGGTTAAATCGTAGCCAAGCGCTGAAGGAACAATATGTTCAATTTATTGAAGAATATCGCCAGTTAGGGCATTTAGAGGCAATAGAGCCCGCCGGACAAGAAAAGGTCGAATACTTCATGCCACATCATCCGGTTATTCGCCCAGAGAGTTTGACGACCAAGTTACGAGTCGTATTTGATGCCTCATGTAGATCTAGCAACGGCAGGTCACTGAACGACGCAACCTTGGTTGGTCCAACGTTGCAGCCTGATCTGTTCGAGACTTTGACCAGGTTCCGTTTCTATAGATACGCCCTTACGGCCGACATAAAGAAAATGTACCGTCAAATATTGGTTGCGGAACCACATAGAAACTATCAATGCATTCTATGGCGATGCAACGTTTCGGATCCTATCCAGGTGCTGCGCCTAAACACGGTCACTTATGGAACAAGTTCGGCGCCGTTCCTGGCAGTACGTTGCCTCTATTACTTGGTCGATAGGTACGCGGAAAAATTTCCGTTAGCTAGAGAGGCAGTAAAGCGAAGTTTCTATATGGATGATATGCTGTGTGGAGCCGAATCAAAAGAGGAACTGACAAACTTGAAAGAACAAGTGACCGAATTATTAGGGCTAGGAAAGTTCGAGCTGCACAAATGGCGCAGCAATTATCAAGGAATGGACAACAACACCAGCCTAGAGCCCCTGATGCTAAAAACAGAGGACGCAGCTAAAACTTTGGGGATATATTGGTCAAGTCTAGAGGACAAATTCCAATTTTGCTTTAACATAAAGGTCTCCGCAATCGCCACGAAGCGATCAGTGCTGTCCGAATTGGCTCAGGTGTTTGATCCGTTAGGGTTCTTGAGTCCCTTGCTGATCTTGGGCAAGATCTTTGTTCAGGAACTTTGGCTTCTAAAGCAGGATTGGGACGAGGAGTTACCAGCAAGCTACGCAACTCAATGGCTTCGATATAGAGAAGAACTGAAACTAATTGACAAATTTTCAATTCCGCGATCCTCAATTCCGATTACGGCCGACCTATGCACTTTGCAACTGTTTGGTTTCTCTGACGCATCCAACAGAGCTTACGGCGGCGTAATTTATGCTCGTGTTAGGGATGAAGGGGAGGAATTTCTGTGCGACTGGTAACGGCCAAGTCCAAAGTAGCCCCAGTTAGGGTAACATCATTGCCACGCTTAGAGTTACAAGGGGCATTGTTAGTGGCCAAGCTAATGGCAAAGGTATGCGCCTGTCTTCACATACCAGTAGAGAAGGTTAACTATTTCACGGATTCCACAATTGTGTTAAATTGGCTGTCGTCACATGCTAGTCGATGGACCACCTTCGTTGCCAACAGGGTGGCTCAAATACAAGAGCTCACACGTGTACAGGATTGGTTCAAGGTTGACACCAAATCAAACCCTGCAGATATTGTATCTAGGGGTTATTGGTAACCGAATTGAGCAAGTCAACGATGTGGTGGAACGGTCCAGAATTTTAATGGACGCAGCAGATGACTGGACCAAATTTAATTGGAGGAGGAAATACAAACAGTTCCAGAGGAGAGGAAATGTAAGTTCTCGCTGACAGTTGGAAAGGTAGAAAGGAATGAGAAGTTAGATGTCGTGGGGAGATGCAAATTTGCAAATGATTTCCTCAAATTGCAGCGAGTTTTTAGCTATATTTTGCGCTGGCGTAGAATATCGTTGAGATCAAACTCAAAATGAAACAGGCAACCTTACTGCAGCTGAAATGGAGGGCGGATTGCGCTATATTGTGTATAATGTGCAGCAGTTGAGCTTGCATGAGGAATTCATTAAGCTTAAAGAGGGAAAGGTGATAAAATCAGCGAGAATTCAGAGTTTAAGCCCGTTTTACAAGAGGAAGAGGGAATAACTATTATTCGAGTCGGCGGAAGGTTGTCCAATGCCGAATTGCCATTTGACACAAGGCATCCCATCTTAATGCCGAGCAACCATAAAGTGGTAGAGGCGCTTGTTGAACTCACACATCGAAAGAATTTACATGCCGGGGCACAATCGCTATGTGCCTTTTGCGACAGAGATATTGCGTAATCAATTGCAGGAAACTTGCCCGCAGGGTGATCCGTGGCTGCATACCATGCTTTCGTCGTCGGCCGCTCGCTGCAACACAGCTGATGGGAGCGCTGCCAGCTAACCGAGTGCGAGGCAATATCTACCCCTTCGAGCGCGCTGGACTGGACTTTGCTGGACCAATATGGATGCACTTTCACATGCGAAGAAAACGCCCAGTAAAGGTGTATCTGTGCATATTTGTATGCTTTGCAACAAAGGCCTGCCATATAGAGATCGTGTCGGACTTAAGCTCAAATGCGTTCATCGCGGCGCTAAAACGGTTCTTTGCAAGACGTGGATTGAGTTCTGACCTATATTGCGACAACGCCACCAATTTTGTAGGTGCGTCACGAGAGCTCAACAGAGCTTTCGACTCGCCAAGTCAGAAGCTCATTGACGACGAATGCAGCCAGCGAGGAGTCAGGTTTCACTTCATCCCCCACGCTCCCCTCACTTTGGAGGATTATGGGAGAGCGCCGTGAAGGTGGCCAAACAGCTGCTTGTGAAATGCACCAACAGCACAGCACTAAACTACGAAGATCTTGCGACTGCCATCACACAAGTAGAAGCGGTGATGAATTCTAGACCTCTGCATCCCTTTGTCATCGGACCCGAATGACTTCGAGGCGCTAACTCCCGGTCATTTCTTGGTTGGCCGACCCTGAACGCGTTAGTAGAACCAGTAGACGACGCACTGTTGAAACTGTCCATGAGCAACCATTGGAAACGCATTCTAATGGTACACCACATGTTCTGGCACCGCTGGTCGTCGGAATATTTGACGTTGCTGCAGAAGCGGACAAAGTGGAGCACTGTAGCCAACAACATTCAACTTGGTACACTGGTCCTTATTGCGGAAGACAACGCTCCGCCCGGACAATGGCTGCTGGGAAGAGTTGCAGAGTTACACCCAGGAGCTGATGGTGCAGTTCGGGTTGTAACACTCAGGACCAAGACTGGATTATTTAAGCGCAACGTACATAAGCTCTGCCCGCTGCCTACAGATGCCGATGAACTTAATGTTGGAAGGAGCTTCCAAGGTGGGGAGAATGTTGACGCCCCTTAATAGAATATAGGATTAAATTACTTTATAAAGGTTAACAATTTGAATATTTGAATTAATATGTAAATATTACTAAAATTGTGAATTAATTTGAAGTTGGCGCGTTACATTATGTACATATAAAGAAGCGCAATCGATAGTATCAATAGTATCGAGCCAAAACGATCTGAATTATGATCACTAGATTTAAGAGATATACGAAATAAAACGAACGAGCAAGGAACTACATCGAGCGGATTAAGGAAGGTCTTAATTGTGTAGACGGATTCCACTGGAAAACTGTTGGAGGGACTTAGCTCGTACAGACACTATTATATGTTATATCCTTGCCACTCATTTACTTTTAAGTTTTCTAGAATTTCAGATCAAATTTTCGATAAATTTCAAAAACAGCTGATAAGAAACGGCGAGAAGAGCCGACTGAAGTCTGGTATATTTTGAAAATGAGACGGTATATTTTGGTATATTTCTGAGGGTCGGACGGTCCTACTGCTGCTCTCTCCTGCTCCTCTCTTGCGACGAAAAAATGAGTCGGTGAGCGTAATTTTGAATGGACTATTGACAGGGGTATGGACAACAGGCAAAAAGAGCCAAAGCAAATTGCAAGATTCCTAGGAACCCAACCTCGCCTCGGCGAACCTCCCTCTAAAAACACAATTTTGTCTTCATGGTATATTGGGCAAAAGGGTGGATTTTACCTTGCATGCGTTGCGTTTTCTGGGCCGTTTTGCTTGTTGTCCATACCTTTTTTCCTCAGGCATTTCGGGGCGCGCGATTTGAAAGAACGGCCTCAGATCCAAAATGACAAATATATTAGATAAGAGTTTATTTAGATGACTAGTTATGGGATGTTGCTATAATTTATGGTTTTTCTTCCAACTTTCTTTGGAGGGACCACTCCAACACGACTCTAACTCAATTTATAGAGAAGGAGCCAGCTCCAGCGAGGGGCAAGGAATATAACTATCTATTCAGCCAGGCTCCGTTTTTCACTTTCACAAAAGCTTTCCGATTTACTTTTGAAATCACATAAATTGGGGCTCTCTTTTTCCCATTCCGCAAGATTTCTTCGTTTTCAAAACGAAAACATTTTCGTTGACGAAATGAAAAGTAAACGGCTTTTTATACAAAAACAAATCTTAATTGAAAAAGGAAAAAAATAGATGACTTATTGATGCATTAACATAAACTTGATACCTATATCAGGGTAATTTAATTTGTGCTTTCTTTATAAATAATTTTACTTTAACCCAACCTCAAATTTGGTTCGGACAAAATTGGCCACAGCAACAACAAATTTCGTTTTGGTGTAAGCAGCTGACGCATTCCGATTTGGTTTCGGAACGTTGGCAAGAAATAAATTTTTGCGCATAACAGCACAAATGTGCATGTAACAGCTCAGACTGTGCTTGTAACATGCGCTTAACAGAACATCTGGGTGAGCATAGCTGTTTCCCGCCCAATTTAATTCGGACTTCAAAATGTATCATATCGATAACAAAAATATGTGAAAACTGGAGCACCTTAAAACGAAAAACGAAACGTTTTGGGTGAAAACGTAATCCGCAAAAGTAAATGAAAAACGGAGCCTGCCTGATTATATGCCATTTACAGCAGCCTGGTGCTGTGACGTCTCCACAAATGCATATTAAGGCTATCTGGTGGACAATAACCCCACTGTGCAAGTGAGCATGTCCGAGGGTCGAGTGATCAGGGGAATCACGAGCATACCTCTGCCAGATAACAAGGACATGTAGTGGAGGAGATCATACAGTAATCTGGAGGTGAACTTCTCACTGAAGGAGATCCTTTGGCCTGTACCAGTCCAACAGACTGTGCAAAAACAGCGCCGCCGTTCCCTATGGATGAACCGAAACCGAGAACAAAGGTGGCCGAGCCGAGCCAGGAGGCGCCCTTTGCAAGGCGTTCATCCCAGATTCTGTCCGTCCAGATGTACCAGCTTGAGGCAACAACGTACGAGACAGTAGCCACAGTTAAGTGAGTAGATTCTGGCAGGGAATGCCTCATCCGCACTATAGACTCTCTTATTCAGGCTGGGTGTCGTGAAGATCAAACAGTTCGACTGAGGGAAGAAAGTTCTAAACATAATTGACGCGCCCGGATTCAAAGAAGGCGAGGACCTGAGAGTTTAGCACCAAATACAACTCCACGGAGAAGCTGACCATCGCCAACATCGAGCTGCTTCAGATTGTGCTGCAACAGGTGTCTGCTGCGAGTAACTGAGCTGTTAAATGACCTCCAAAAGAACAACGAATTGCTGCAGCATGACAAGCCGCGCGATCGGTATGTCAAGCAAATCTAACCCCCAAGAAGACCAAAATGCGGCGGAATGAAGAAAAAGGAAATACAGGCATCCAAGCGGCGTTTAAAGTGCGTGCAACTGCGCTTGATCGCCAACCTCAATCAAGTGGGGTAGATGCTAACCTCGAGAAGCCGCCCGCTGGAGGAGATGAACGTGAATACAAATTATAAAATTATCTGCTACTGGCAAGTTTGCTAACACAATTCAAGACAGAAGAAAGTTAACTTAAAGTATTCATTAATGAAGAATTGACTTTGGAAGCACAAGTATCAAAGGAAAAAAGATGGAAACATTTATTGTAATCGCGGCAAAGGCTACGAAAAGATTGATGGTCAGAGTAGTTTAAAGGACAGAGAGGAAGACGGAGAGGAAAGTAATGCCTAGTCGGGCGGTATGGGACAGCAATACTAATAAGGCTAATGAAGGCCGAGGATTCAACCTCACCTAGGAGAAGTTTATGGAGAAAGAGAATTCCATGACATTAATAAGACGCAGCCGATTGTCATAAGAAGTTTAAAGTAGTAGTAAGAAGGTAGTTAAATCAAATCGAATATCAAATTCGAGGAATCGCTCACATATGAGCTGAGCACATTGATGCATGCACACATTTATGATACGAAAATAAACGAAATAAGCGGCATTGTTAGCCTATCTGTTGCTTATATGTATGTTTGCGGGACAATCGGAAAATTTTTTGATTTTACTGTACACATATTTTCAATAAAATGTCGCTACACTTTTAACATTCGCTGAGAAGATCAGACCATTTAGATGATAGATTTAGGTTCAATTTGGTTTTTGGTCCAATATATAAATGTATAACCGCTTTTGAAAAATATCTAGAAAAAGACTGCTGTAAATTTACAGTACGTGAACCGAGCTCGTCGAGTAAAATAAAATCATTGCACCGTGAGTGTGTATTTTTAGATAGGGTGCACTTATCCTGTGCGGGGGATTACATTCCAGTGCATTAGGTACTTGGCTGAAATAAAGTAAATAGTTTATTGCTTGATCCCTCTTTGTGGGTTCGAGTTTAAAAGTGCTATTCTTAGTTGCTAATGAAATTTTCGTGTCGTCATATTCATTCACATGAAGTGACATGGAAAATTGTATTCATGAGTACTTGTGTATGAGAGTGTACTGTATATGTTTATAAGAAACTTCATCCGGCTTCCTTTTATGCGGCGATTGGAACGCGAAACATTCCTGGTGGGGAAATGTCCGTGGCTGCGCTAAAGGCAAAGCGCTGATGGATGCCGTTCATACCAGCAACGGATGCAAAGTGCTGGCCACTGGCGGTGCCACATATTATCCCTATGATAGAAGGAAAAGACCGTCAGCGATTGATTTTGGACTTTATAAAGGAATTGACAACACTCACCTGAAGATCCGCTCATGCTCGGACCTGGATTCGGACCACATTGCTATTGACAATCGATTTGACGATCGGCAACGGCAGACGCAGCCATCCCATCCCCGCGGCCGGCAAGCGCCTTCTACCAGCACGCGCCAACATCAGCCTGTTCCAACAGTCGCTGGAGCGGCAGATCAATCTCAGCACAGAGATAAGATCAGGGCAGGACATCGAAGCTGCTGTCGACATTTTAATGTCAAATATCCGGATAGCAGCAGCTGCAGCAACACACCAACATCAACATCCAAATCCGCAGCGCAGACGGACACAGCAACGGCATCATCATCATCATCACCTTAGGCTGGACGAGACAACTGGTGATCTGCTTGCGATCAAAAAGCAGCTCAAAAGGATCTGGCTGGCTACCCGAACTGCTGAAGCCAGGCGTAATTTTAGGGCAGCACAAAATCGACTCCAAAAGGCGCTCATCGTCCTAAAAAACAAAAATATTAATAAATTGTTCGAAGGGATCGATAGCAGGGAGCGCTACCAGATGCAGAAGCTGTGGAAGTTGACCAGCAGCATCAAAAGGCAACCGCAGCCAAACTGGCCACTGAGACTGCCAACCCTGATTGGAGGCAAGGCAAGCATCTCGTGGACCAAGTCAACAGCCGAAACAGCCGAGGCATTCACTACTCACCTGGAGGAGCGATTCAGCCCGATCCTCTCCAATTCAGATGATGAACGGGCGGCAATCAGCAGAGAATTGGAGAACACAAAGCGGCAGCAGCAAAAACATCTGGACCAGGCAGGCGGGATCCCATTTAGGCCAGTCACTATTCCCGAACTGATGGACATCATCAACGTACTGGAGCTGGCCAAGTCACCTGGAGGAAACAGAATTGATAATAAACTGATTAAAAGTTTGCCAAAAAAAGCGTTGCTGTATATGATACTGATTTTCAATTCAATTTTCAGGCTGGGGCAATTTCCAAGTCAATGGAAACATGCCCAGATCAAAATGATTTTGAAACCGGGCAAAAACACAGCTGATATGAGCTCTTACCGGCCCATCAGTCTGTTGTCGGGCCTGTCCAAAATATTTGAGAAGCTGCTGATGGCGAGGCTGTTTAATGTGGAAGATTTTGCCAAGGCCGTACCCAATTACCAGTTTGGATTCAGGCGTGAGCATGGTACCGAGCAGCAGCTGGCTCGCGTCACGCAATTCATACTAAAGGCGTATGAAAAGAAGCAGTACTGTTCTGCAATCTTCCTGGACATATCCGAGGCATTCGATCGAGTTTGGCATGAGGGGCTGCTGTTCAAATTGATAAAGCTGCTGCCTGTCAATTTGTACAGCATTCTGGAAAGCTACCTAGCTGACCGTACGTTCTGTGTGAGCTGCGTCGATGGGGATGTATCCAGAACCGGAAGAATTGCAGCTGGAGTCCCGCAGGGTAGTGTACTTGGGCCAATACTCTACACAATCTATGCCTCAGACATGCCCATGCCAAACCTTATCCCGGACAACACAGGCTTCCACCCAGAACGGGAAACTATGCTGCTGTCAACGTATGCCGACGACACTGTGATTATGAGCGCAGCAGAGATCCCAAATGTAGCAGTCAATAAGAGCCAGCGATACCTGCAACACTTTTCCACCTGGGCCAAGAAGTGGTGCATCAACATTAATTCCAAAAAAACAGGACACTTGATTTTCACACTGAGGACAATACGAGCTACGGACTTAAGGCAACCTCCGGTTATGAATAGACAAGTGATATCATTGGTCAGCACGCACACATATTTAGGCATAACGAGGGGGAACGTTGTGAGTTGCTGCTGCGACCGCAACTCTACATTTATACCCGATACATAGTCAGTATGGCTACATTAAACGACATAGAGTGCGTGCGAGAGAGACAGAAAATCAGTCAGAACGAGTCGACGGGCGCTGCGTAGCCACTACAAATTGATTTGTTACTTTTGGCTATAATAATAATCCGATCTGATTCGGATTCGGCAAGATTCGGCAATCTAGTAGATATGGCCATTCTCTATGATTGTGCGTTTTTAATTTTCTCCTATCTTCAAAATTGTGGTTGCCACAGATTTTCGTTGTTTATGGTTGTGGAACGGGGTGGGGCGAAAATTTGAAGCAGTGAGCTATCAACAGTGAGTTCTGCAGTGAAAAATTACAAATAGTTGTGTAGCAGTGAGAGCTCGACAGTCAGGTCTAATAGTCTCTGAGATCTGTGGATGCTCCAGATTTTCGTCCTTTGCGGGGCCGGAAGGGGGCGTGGCGAAATTTTGAAACAAACTCGTCAAGGTCCGATATTTCAGGAGTGTGGATACCAAATTTGGTTGCTCTAGCTCTTATAGTCTCTGAGATCTAGGCGCTAATGTTTTGCGCTAAGCAAAGCCTGCTATGATACGTGTGTGTTAGAAAGAGACAGGGCGAGAAAAAATGAAATTGTTTTCTTCATACTGGCTATAATAATCATACGATCCAATTCAGATTTAGCAGTCTAGAAGATAGGGTTATTCTCTACAATTCTGCGTTTTAGGTTTTCTTTTATCTTTAAAATTGTGGATGCCACAGATTTTCGTCCTTTGTGGGGGCGGAAGTGGGCGGGGCGAAGTTTTGAAATATACTTGTAACAGTGACATATCACAGAAGGCTGGATACAAAATGTCGTTGCTCTAGCTCTTATAATCTTTGAGCACTAGGCGCTAATAGGGACGGACAGACGGACAGACGGACGGACGGACAGACGGACAGACAGACATGGCTCAATCGACTCGGCTATTGATGCTGATCAAGAATATATATACTTTATGGGGTCGGAAACGCTTCCTTCTGGACGTTACACACATCCATTTTCACCACAAATCTAATATACCCCAATACTCATTTTGAGTATCGGGTATAAAAATGGACAAAAAACTCACCCTAAGCGCGCATATAACTCGGCTCTGCATCAAATTGCGAGCATGAGCGCCCAAACTTGAGTGGCTTGCTGGTCCCAGAAGCCGGCTGGCAAACGACATTAAGGCGACAATCATCAAGCAGCTCATCATGCCCATTTGGCAGTATGGACTTCCGGTTTGGGGCGCACTTGCATCCGATTCCCAGCTGCAACGTGGGGGGATCCAGATCCAGAGACAACAACGCAACAGCCAGCATCGACGCAGCAGACACAGCAAATTTCGGCAAGCAGCTACCGGCCGACGTCACACCATCGCTGCCAGACACGGGCTGCAACCAGCAGCACAGGCACCTTAGACGACATCCATCAACGCAATCCGCAAGAGGCACTGCTGGACCACGGACTGGAGCTAGTCCGACGGCGCCTCGAACGAGTGGTTGACAGCGACGACGATGTCCTAATCATAGAAGACGACGACGATGATGCCGGCCACTCTGCATTCTGATGCAGCAAGGCGCCGCTCACTGGGATGCCGCAATCCGGCCGCAGCAAGTCCAATGCTCCTGTGTTGGTCTTTGTCGGCATTCCTGGTGAGTGTGAAAATGTTACTAATATGCACGCCTCTATACAATCCACAGAACAAGGCAAGGACTCTCCTGAAGCGCGTGAAAAAACGTTTGCGACACCGGGCGACACCTTCAATTGCTCCTCCGATGCTCCTCCATGGGCGTCATCACTGCACTCGGCCTCCAGAGTGGTTCCATCGAAAAGCGTCACCACGGCTGCTGGCAGGCCATGAGTGTAAATTTGGAAAAGTTTGCGCTGCAAACATAGCGTATGCAAATCCGTGCAAAAGTGGTTTTGCTGCACTGCATGGCTGCTGGTATCCATCCTCGCACATATCTGGCCGAATCCCGGGTCATCTGGAGGCCCACGGTGATCACTACATCCACTCCGCACGGCATCGTAAATGTTTGTTTACGCTTTCTGCCACAACAACACACACACGCGCGCTTCCAGCGCTGAACAGTTGCGCACTGTGCCAAACACGCTGCTAGCGACGACGACGATGATCCACGCTGCACCTGTACCTGAAAATATAATTAAATTAGTTTAAAATGCCAATAATTGTTACAATTTAAATACTTATCTTTTGTGACCAGCTGCCAGACTGTTAGTTTTGTTTCAGTCATGTTAATGTTATGTTAGTTATGTTAATGTTATGTTAATGTTAAACGTTAGAATAACAGCCCGCTAAATTCAAATAACTTTATTGTTGCAACTCCAGCTTAAATGTAAATTGCCATGTCCTAGGTAATGAGTAAGAGCTAAAAATAAATATCCGTCAATAGCAAAGCTGGCGGGCGAGTGTGCGCAACGTAGGCGTGCACTTGCATTACAAACGAAAAAAAAGCAAAAACATCGATGAGAAAAAATTGTGAAAAAGCAAAAACCTTAAAGCAAAAAGGAAACGTTTTGGCTGAAAGCGCATAACGAAAAAGTGAAAACCGGCCTGCCTGAATATACCGTAAATGGCCTACGTGAAAACCAAATGGTGCCATGTACAGAAGAGTACCGATATCACACACACAAATATTTTTATTCAATACAGTAACTTTTGCATGGCTCCACTTGAAATTACACAGCACTAAATGAACTCGCGTTAGTAGATTTTTCTGTAAAACCGCGCGCTGTATTTGAAATTTGCAAGGCGCGGGCCAATTAAAACTCTTACAACTATATACAAAGGAAGGACATTCATCTGAATTGATGAAAAGTGCAAAGTTTTGAGGATGTCCGCACTGTAGGTACCGAGCAAAAATTATAAAAGTAAATCAACCCCGCACTAAGCAACGCTATATCTGAAGATGAATACATGTAGGTACATATACATTTTTTACAGATTGTGTGCCATTTCCTTGTATCAAACACATACAAACGCCGCGGCGACGGGAAGGCTATGATGTACATAAATTTACAAAAGTTGTTTGCATATAACACCTTGCAATGACACTTGATGGGTTTTTTGTCGCCTAGTCAAGCCCGAGAGAATGAGACTGCGTAGAAGTAACTCAAAAACGTCGACGACTGACACCATATATCTCTAAAGTATTTGGCTCGAAAAATATTTTTCTTAGTCATGCACGCACCGATTAATGGTTGCTCGAATCACGTGCTACGCGACAAATGTCTCAGGTGAAAATACCAAAGAGTGAAACGACAGTCTGGGCAGGACAGATCCTAGGGAGAGCAGTAGCAGTGAGAGAATCTTAATACGTTTTTACACACGATTTGATTTCTGTACTCTGTTTGGTTCTCCACTCACAACGAAGGTGTCACTTCATATGTAACTGTTAATATGTAACATTCTTGGGATCATTCACCTCTGGGTTTGATGCTCTACCAAGACAAAATGCCGAATGGGATAAATTTGATCACCGTGCAATTGGTCTGCTCTAACTCAATCATCGCCGTTTTCCTCCGGTGTATTTGCTTAGGTGCTCTTCGCTCTCGGCTTACTGCGTGTCGTTTCTCTCCATGGCCTGCTCTCGCACATAAATAAATAAATCACCCGTCGCCCATTAATCAGTCTGTTTGCATTTGCAGTCAGCCACAACACCTCCTTCCTACTCTTTACGATACATTAAAACGACAAATTTACCCTAATTTCTCTCACTCTCTTCGGGGAACGGCCATTCCTTGTTTGCTCTTTTTGTCGTCGCTTTTTGCTTCTTCCTTATGCTTACACGCATTTTCTTTGATTTATTGACGTCTCTACTATTAAGCCATTATATGTATAACTATAGGCCACTAAAAACAGTCTTATCGTCTACCTATGTTGTCAGAAAAACTACAAGTTCTCGCGTGTCTGCGTCGGACAGGATCCCGTTTTTATACCCCATTGCAATAGTGGGTATTATAAGTTTCACCAGCTGTTTTTAACTGTTTTAACTTAAAAGGGGAAGCACCACAGATGCACAGATGTACATATGTATAGATATTAACTCTCAGCATGTGCGAACAGTTCGATAAAGAAATGTCCATCTGGCTGTTTACGAGTACATATATGGACATTGCTGCCGCAGTTTTTAATTTACATATGTGGCTGGAAACTTTTCATATTAACTTTATTAGACACTACATACATATGTTAATGAGTAGGAGTCGCCAAGATGGGTTGATTATTTTAAAAAGCTAACATTGACCTGTAAGAGTGTCAAGTACTTCACTCCTGCCCTAAGAAAGATAACACAACGGGAAAGTGCTGGAAATTCACTCACTCTTCTCCTAACTGTCCCTCCCGTACAATATGTAAATAAGTAATTATATAATACAAATAAGTCCCCTCGGAATATCGGGTCAGGCAGATTTATTGAACGTCAGCTAGCGCTGAATCCCTCTGATTCATGCATGAGCCGCACACACACACACATACATACATATGCATTTTGAAAGGCAGAGAAATGAGCTTAATAATTAGCAAAAGGCAATAGCTAGGCAGAGAGCGAGGTAGATAAAGAGAATACAATCACACAGAATGTGAAAATATATGATGAAATATGATGGAATGTAACAAGCAGTGGAGGGGAGGACTTGCGCACACATTAAAGATGCTGCTGTAACACGTTACGCTTTACACCGTTTGCCTTTTGTGTTTTTTTGTATACCCGGTACTCAAAAAGAGTAGATAGGGGTACATTAGAGCTGTGGTGGAACCTACATATGGCTTAGATCAGATCGTTAATATAGCCAGAAGGAACAAATGAAATTGCAGTGGCAACGCAACGCCCTTTGCCCCAGACTGCACCGCTGCTAATTTGCCGCTCTGGCTATTTTAGAGTTCGCCCCCAGAGTTACCATAATAGGCAAAGATGCTCCCCTCGCCCACTGACCTTCAACCTATCATGAATACATTGGCGTTACGAGCTCTGCCGATTCCTTATTTAAAACCAAATTCGCCCTTCAAGCAATCAACAAAAACATGAAATGTTTGCTGCAACATTTCCAAGGCACTCGTATAGGAAAAAAAGCCGAAAAATGTACTTATTTCCCAGACCTCATGTAACGGCAGAGGCAACCACACGAAGAAAAGACGCTCGGAATGTTACGAGTCGTGGCTAGCGCCGCGGCTGTACATTTATGCCCGATACTCTGTCAGTATGCCTTCCCTCCGCCAGAGGGCGCACGCATTCACGACGAAGAGTGTGTGAGAGAGAGACAGAAAATAAGTAAGCGCGTGGACGGCGTTGCCTAGCCACTGAAAATTGATTTGTTCCTTCTGGCTGTATTAATAATCCGATCTAATCCAGATTCGTCAATCCGATAGATATGTTCTTTCTCTATAATTCTCTCAATCATTTAAATTTTGAAAATTGTGAGTGCTACCAGATTTTCGTCCTTTGTTGGGGCGGAAAGGGGGCGGTTTTATGGGGTCGTTTCCGACCTTCCGACCTTCCTTCTGGGTGTTACAGAAATCCACTTTCACCACAAATCTAATATACACCATACTCTTTGAGTACCCGGTGCAAAAACATCCAAAAGAATGAAAACTATTTTGAAACTCTCACACAACTTGGTCAGCCAATAATAACAGGGCTAAGACAGGGGGAAGGGAGTTCACTCCGTCGACGGCTATGGCTTGGCGATGGCGATGAGGCTGCCAAAAAGTGTTCACAAAGTGCGAGCCTGGCAAAAGTCAAGGACACCCAAAAAAAAAACCAAGCTCCACCAAACTGAAACAAACAGAACTAAACTCAGCCGACCTGAAACCAAAAAAAAAATGGTGGGATGGCCCAGGACCCTCCGAAAACGAGAATAAAACCAATCAATAAATGCGAATGACTGAAAATATTTCAGGGCAAATGGAGCAGCAAAAGTGAATGCTTCGCTATTAACAAGGACGTGCGCGAAGCCAGGACCCACGGGTAGCGTCACGCATCGAGGCTGGACAATACCTTGGACATTTTCAGTAATCCTGCGAAAGCGGCGAATCAAGCGAAATTCCTGAAAATTTACCTATGGGTAGGTAGCAGCAGGCTTAGACCAAAGATAGACGATAATTTAATTCTTTGCTCAAAATTGTTGTGCATAAGTTATCAAATTTTTATGTACTCAAAATGTTCCAATTTCATCACTTTTATTCACAACTGAACTTAAAACTAAACAGATAGCTAGAGCTTATCAGAAGTGCGACTAGGTGGAAAATTATCTTGAAAAATAGTTCATTTAGTAAGTATATTTTGTTGATTCCAGGCTGTCACTTTATTGGAATCCAAAGTGGACATAACCATGGAAATGGACGGACACGGGACAGACTCGGAAGCAGAAACTGGCTACAAAGAACTCAGAGATAACCTTCCGTCTAGAAAATTATTTTCCGTGTTCATTTCGGGTCCGGTCCAGCATCTCTTTTGTCTGCCCTTAACTTTCCATCATCTGACTAATATCAGTTCTTGGGAAACTTCTGAATCAATATGAAGTTTTTTTCGGGGACAAATGAAACCTTAGACAGTGGCCCATAAAACGAGGAGGATGCATGGAAAAGTGGAGATACATATGTATATACATAAGCAGAGGGGTACGGAGAGGCTTGGTGTAATAGATATCCAGCCAGCCGTTTTTTCATCCTCAGAATGCTTTGCCATCATGTGCAACATTCTCTAGTGGATCACAAGTGACAGTTTTAATGTGCAACAGGGTCCGTGTTGCCAGTCACTTTCTGTCGTCTTGTCCCACCATTAGTCCAGGCCTTATCTGCACTGTCCAATCCACCTTACAAATTGCAGCCTTGATGGATAGTCCCAGAAGCCCCTGAACAATGGGGAAGGATGCCTGGCTGCTGGAATCCTGACCGAGCCGCAAAACTTTCGGCACAGTCAATTGCGGCAAAAGGTCACTCAATTTAAACTTGCGACTAACTGACTTTGCCTCTGACTGCCTTTGCCTACCTGCCACCTACCTGACTTCTGGATGCCCTCCCCAAGCTGCTTGGAGCGTTGAGAGGGCTCGGACTGCTTTACTGGCAGACACTTGGAAGTTTTATTTGCTGAAACTTTTCGTTGGAACCCATTGAAATCTTCTCTCTCTTTCTCTGTCCCTATCTCTCTTTCCTATTCAGCTGGTCCTCGAAATGAAAATGCACCTGAATCGAGCGTCGACAGCTTACGGAATCGAAATTGAAACTAAAATCAAGCGGAAAATTCATTTAAAATGTTCGCACCCTGCGCTCTGCCTCTACCTTACTCTCACCGTGCAAAAATGGTAGTGCGCGGCACCAAAACAGAACCAAAAACAATTGAAAATTTTACGAAAATTGGAAGAACGAAGGGATGTTCTTCAATGATTTTGTGGTTCGAGACAGGCCTGAAGTCAATTAACATAGGGAATTCGTTGCAAGCTTATATATCATTGGATTGGATAATTCTGAATGAATGAAATCCGATTTCGATTGCAAAGTAAAGATTGAACTAAAGAAATTATTTACAAAAAGTCGATATATTTTTAGTAAACATACCAGAATTAATAGTGTCGAATGTTCCCTGTAAGAGAGTAACAGGAGGGGATTTAAAATTTATAGATTGTGCCCTGTCGGGAAGATATCCCCAGAACAGATCCCATTTAATTTCCGAGGCGAACATCAGCCCCTTCTTTCCTCTGAGGCTTCTGCAGCCCTGGCTGCCAGTTTAAACCTTCAGTTGCTTTGGCTAAATGCGTTGGGGACGCTATTACGGACTTATGTGGGCGATAGGTGTGGGCGTCGCTGGGGTCTTGTGTGTGGGTAATTCTTGGCGCGGTTGATTTGATTGAAAGAAGTGTGGCAAGTGTCAGAATGGAATGGAAGGAAGTACGGCACTCGGATGGGGGAGGCAGTACGTCGGGGTTTGCGGCGGAGTCTATAGCATGGAGGGGAACAAGGCGTGCCGCTGAGCTTGACATATGATTGTTTAATTGATTTGATCAATAAAAAAGCGTAGGGCAGGGCACAAGAATGGGAATGACAATGAGGTTGGGGTTGGGGAGAGAAAACTTGCTGCCCTAGCGATTTGCTGGTCGAAGAAAACCTAGTTTTTATGGCATGGAAGGGGATAGATAGAGGCGACCGCGGAAATGGGAGGAAGAACCCACGTACGTAGAGTTAGGTCTTAATACCCGGTCCGAGAGAGATAGAAAGTCAGTCAGAACGTGTCGTCGGGCGCTGCGTAGTCACTGCAAATTGATTTGTTCCTTTTGGCTATACAAATGATCCGATCTGATCCAGATTCGGCAATCTAGTAGATATGGTCATTCTCTATGATTGTGCGTTTTTAATTTTCTCGTATCTTCAAAATTGTGGATGCCACAGATTTTCGTTTTTTGTGGGGCGGAAGGGGCTGTGGCGAAATTTTGAAATAAACTTGTAGCAGTGAGATCTAACAGGGGAGTGGATACCAAATTTGGTTGCTCTAGCTCTAATAGTCACTGAGATGGCCCAGGACCCTCCGAAAACGAGAATAAAACCAATCAATAAATGCGAATGACTGAAAATATTTCAGGGCAAATGGAGCAGCAAAAGTGAATGCTTCGCTATTAACAAGGACGTGCGCGAAGCCAGGACCCACGGGTAGCGTCACGCATCGAGGCTGGACAATACCTTGGACATTTTCAGTAATCCTGCGAAAGCGGCGAATCAAGCGAAATTCCTGAAAATTTACCTATGGGTAGGTAGCAGTAGGCTTAGACCAAAGATAGACGATAATTTAATTCTTTGCTCAAAATTGTTGTGCATAAGTTATCAAATTATCAAAGTCAGTCAGAACGTGTCGTCGGGCGCTGCGTAGTCACTGCAAATTGATTTGTTCCTTTTGGCTATACAAATGATCCGATCTGATCCAGATTCGGCAATCTAGTAGATATGGTCATTCTCTATGATTGTGCGTTTTTAATTTTCTCGTATCTTCAAAATTGTGGATGCCACAGATTTTCGTTTTTTGTGGGGCGGAAGGGGCTGTGGCGAAATTTTGAAATAAACTTATGCAGGTTCGATATCACAGGAGTGTGGATACCAAATTTGGTTGCTTTAGCTTTTATAGTCTCTGAGATCTAGGCGCTCATTTTAGCGATAGGCAAAGCAGACCATGAAACGTGTGTTTTAGAGAGAGACAGAGCGAGAGAGAATGAAATTGTTTTCTTCATTCTGGCTATAATAATGGTACGATCTGTTTCAGATTCTGCCGTCTAAAAGATATAATCATTTTCTACGATTCTGCGTTTTTGGTTGTCTCGTATCTTTAAAATTGTGGATGCCACAGATTTTCGTCCTTTGTGGGTGCGGAAGGGGGCGGTGCGAATACAAATACACTTGTAACAGTGACATATCACAGAAGTCTAGATAGAAAATGTCGTTGCTCTAGCTCTTATAGCTCAATCGACTCGGCTATTGATGCTGATCAAGAATATATACTTTATGGGGTCGGAAACGCTTCCTTCTGGGCGTTACACATAACCAGT
The DNA here is from genome assembly GCA_008121275.1 of Drosophila lowei. NCBI lineage: Eukaryota > Metazoa > Arthropoda > Insecta > Diptera > Drosophilidae > Drosophila > Drosophila lowei. The sequence continues at coordinate 73,225,930 of CM017781.1, read as the reverse complement.
TTCCTCACAAATCTAATAGCGACCTTAGCAGCGACTCACAACGTTCCGACATGGAAAACAACTATTTTCTCAGATTCTTCATTTGGGGTTTGGAGGCCCGAGCTCTTTCTTGAGGGTTCACTTTCTTAATTTTTGTATTTCCAAATTAGGAAGAAGGGCACCATGGAATTGGTTTGGTGTCATGAACATTTCACCGATAGAGCATTTGACCCAGACGCAGACCTAGGGCCATTGCAGCTGCGACCTTTCGCTACGTAATTTGTTTAAAATATGACCCCCTCAAAAAAAAGAGTTAGGGTCAGGGCACAGAAAAGAGTGTCTCCTACGAAAATAGTATTCTCCGTCTCCTTCTTGGTCTGAGCGCTGGCTTAGACTCCGATTGAGATTCTCATTTTTGTACCCCATTTCCAGGGCCATCGATTTTCGCTTGTTGCTATGAGGAGCAGTCGAGGCGGGCTTGGGGAGGGATGGGAAAATCCGCATTGAAAATGTGCCGTGCATCTATTTCCATATAAATTGGCTGCCGCTCAACCAGAAGCATCCAATGCTTGCCTTCGCTCCTGTGCGGGCTCCTCCTCTTTCTCCTTTGGTTCTAGATCCTTCCTCTCTCTACTCTCTTCTACCCAAACTTTTTGGGGCACCGGGTCCGGGTAACCTTGCCAATAATAAAGCGCCATTAGTGCTGCTACATAAAGTGTGGCATTAAAGAGATGCCTGCACGGAGGTGTATATTGAACCTGCTCGCAGTTTGCGGCAAGAAAAGGAATTCACTAAAATACAGAAGAAGAGAGAAGTGACCTGTGTAAAGGCAAAATCGCTGTACAGATTCCTTGCCAAAGTCTGCAGTCATTTTCAAAGAAAAGAACCTTCCAAAATCCACTGCCTAATTATTCCTCGTAAAAGATGGTGACATCCCAAAAGGAATAACAATTCCAAAGAAATTAGGGAATTTTCGCCAAAAATAGCTCTTTCTCTTCTCCAAAAGAGTGGTAATGCTGATCATCTGAGATCTTATTGGCCTTGTAGAAAATAGGATTTGATTTCGGTGAAAATACGACTTAATGTACCGCGGTATCAAGCTCTTTCGCTAATCAAAGATGGATCAAAGTTGGGTCAGAGGAGCTCCTGTTGGGCGGAAAAGAAAACCACGAGACCAAAAATAAGGAGGGGGAACGTTGTGAGTCGCTGCTACGGCCGCGACTCTACATTTATACCCGATACTCAGTCATTATGGCTCCCATTCGCCAGAGGGCGCACATAATGCATGACAAAAAGTGTTTGATAGAGAGATAGAAAATTATGAATTCGGGTAACTATCGGCAATCTCCAAAAGCACACAAATGCGCGCACACACACAAAGAGAAAGAGCGAGAGGGAGAAAAATAGAGAGAGAGAGAAAGAGAGCGAGAGAGAGAGAGAGAGAGAGAGAGAGAGAGAGAGAGAGAGAGAGAGAGAGAGAGAGAGAGAGAGAGAGAGAGAGAGAGAGAGAGAGAGAGAGAGAGAGAGAGAGAGAGAGAGAGAGAGAGAGAGAGAGAGAGAGAGAGAGAGAGAGAGAGCGAGAGAGAGAGTCAGAGAGAGAGACGAGAACTAGGCTGAATTTCATACCATTCTTTCATGGGCAATTGATAAGTAGTCGTCGTCGCCTTCGTCGTCCTGGCAGGGAGCTGTGTTATGGCCAAAGTTTCTATGGCTGTCGACCCCCTGACTGCTTGTGCACTTGTCTTGTATGCCTTGTAAAGGAGCAGGGGGACATTACCTTTAGTGCCGCCACTAGGTAGTGCCGGAATTCCAATCAGGAAAAGTATTGAGGCTTTCAATCCATCCCAAGCCAACTCGCATCTATAGCCACATCCCTATAGCCCTTTTTGCTCTCCCATCATGGCCAGAAACAATTCCCCCAGCAAACCTTTCAAATCGCTTGATGAAATGGACTATGTCCTTCAGAGAGTGTGTCCGAGAGAGATAGAAAATCAGTCAGAACCTGTAGGGCGCTGTGTAGCCACTGCAAATTGATTTTGGTTATAATAATGATCCGAGTGTGATTGTGCGTTTTGAATTTTCTCGTATCTTCAAAATTGTGGATGCCATAGATTTACGTTTTTTGTGGGGCGGAAGGCGTTGGGGCTAAATTTTGAAATAAACTTGTAACAGTGAGATCTAACAGGGGAGTGGATACCAAATTTGGTTGCTCTAGCTCTAATAGTCTCTGAGATGTGTGGATGCCACAGATTTTCGTCCTTTGCGGGGGTGGGCGAAATTTTGAAATACACTTGTGCAGGTGCGATATCACAGGAGTGTGGATGTCAAATTTGGGTGCTCTAGCTCTTATAGTCTCTGAGATCTAGGCGCTCATTTTTAGCGATAGGCAAAGCAGACCATGGAACGTGTGTGTTAGAGAGAGACAGAGCGAGAGAGAATGAAATTGTTTTCTTCATTCTGGCTATAATAATGGTACGATCTGTTTCAGATACTGCCGTCTAAAAGATATAATCATTCTCTATAATTCTGTTTTTTTGATTTTCTCCGGACTTAAAAAATGTGGATGCCGCAGATTTTCGTTTTTGTGGGTGCGGAAGTGGGTGGGGCGATGTTTTGAAATACACTTGTAGCAGTGACATATCACAGAAGTATGGATACAAAATTTCGTTGCTCTAGCTCTTTTAGTCTCTGAGCACTATGCCCTCATAGGGACGGACAGACAGACATGACTCAATCGAATCGGCTATTGAGCTGATCACGAATATATATACTTTATGGGGTCGGAAACGCTTCCTTCTGGGCGTTACACACATCCATTTTCCCCATAAATCTAATATACCACTATACTCTTTTTGAGTATCGGGTACAAAAAGTAAAGGTCGCGCATCGCATGTAAAAGTGCGTTTTTGATCAGGCATAAAAGCGCATTAACCCGCCGCACACATTTCCCGGACCACACTGCTCCACGGACCCCATATCACAAAAGTCGAGGGATGAAAATTCCACAAAATATTTTATAACATTGCCGCCCTCGATGGGCCACCGCCACTGTAGTGAGGGGAAGCATCACTCTGCAGACTTCTCCACCTCACCCACACCTCTGACATTACGCAAATGAATGGCTCCATCGAAGCAGAGGGGACGAACGGAACTGCTAACGATGCTACCCACGGTAAATGAAGAAAAGAGGAAAAACACAATAAAAATGCTCGAAACAATAACAAGCCGTTGATGATAATCTTTTGGCGCAGGTAACGATGCCGGTTGTGGCTTCCTGTCTGTCGCCACGCACTGCCCTCCGCGTCTTGTTTGGAACCCCTTTCTTCCACCCACTTTACGCATATTCCTCTCTCAAATACCCCCCGCTGCCCTTCTTGCTTATCGTGTTTTATGTTAATGAATTTATTTATTATTATTTCTTTTTTTTGTCCCTGTTCCGCTGAGTTCCTCCATCTTCGAGCTTGTTCTCCCCGGCAGTAATTTAGCTACCGCAGGAGAGGCGTGTGGTGAGGAGAGATGGAAGGAAGCAACAAAATGAGGGAAATATACCTCGTAAATTTAAAACACTGGGCGAAAAATTGCGCATACACCTTATGGGACCCCGAACCCTCTATCGTTCTGCGAAGAAGGGATCCCGCAGATCCAGGGTTAACACTCTCTGTAGTTCATGAGGACCAGCGTTGATAGTCCCTATTAAGAGAGGGTTAACACTCTCCATACAAAGCCCTCAAGCAATAGCTCACAGGTTACCCTCTCTATCGAGGCAGGCTTATCAATAAATCTTTGCGTAGAAGAGAGGAAGAATCAAGGAACATGTCTATCTAGCCGATAATAACGTGAGGAGGGGTATGTTGGTGCTTAGCTAGGGAAGAGCAAAGATGTTAGAGAAGGGGTAGAATAGAAGAGGGACAGTCATCGGGCAGGCAACATTACCGCCTAGCCCCTCCCCGAATAAGCTAATTATTTAAAATGCTCGCCGACATTAAAAAGCACTTTCGCCACCAATGATAATCAAAAAATGCTGCCTCTATCTCTCTCTCTCCAACTCGCTCCGTCACTCTTATGGTACCTTTCTGTGGTGCTTCTGTGGCTTGTTTGATAATGACGCTGATTAGTCAGCGCTTACGACAACACAGCAATGTGTGTGTCTTCTTTTCCTTTTGCTGCTTTTCCTGTTTGTCCTGTTTTCCCAGCTTTTTCGTGTTTTCATTTTTGTGGAAATTTTCAAGGCCTGTTTAGGGGCTGTTAGGGGAATAGGTGGAAAGAGCGGACGGATGGTTGGGCTATCCAAAAAAATTCAAAAGAAGCAACAAACTTTAAAACAGACTTCCACTTCCTGACGGCTTTGTCTGACTCACTCTGATGACATCGGAGCTTGGAGGGACGCCATCTAGCAAAACTGCAAATTGTTTCAACAAAAAGTAAAATTTGATTGATGGGAAATAGTCTTTCTCTTTCTATTGCTGTTAGTGCCACAGAAGCACTGCACTGTTTTTGGACATATAAGCCGGGCAGGAATACCATTTCCATTTCCAATTCCATTTTCAATTTAAAACGAGGGGGAACGTTGTGAGTTGCTGCTGTGACCGCAACGTATGTTGCAGAAAATCAGTCAGAACGTGTCGACGGGCGCTGCGTAGCCACTGCAAATTGATTTGTTACTTTTGGCTATAACAATAATCCGATCTTATTCGGATTAGGCAAGATTCGGCAATCTGGTAGATATGGCCATTCTCTATGATTGTGCGTTTTTAATTTTCTCTTATCTTCAAAATTGTGGTTGCCACAGATTTTCGTTGTTTATGGTTGCGGAAGGGGGTGGGCCGAAATTTTGAAACACACTTGTAGCAGTGGGTTCTGCAGTGAAAAATTACAAATAGTTGTGTAACAGTGAGAGCTCTACAGTCAGGTCTAATAGTCTCTGAGATCTGTGGATGCCACAGATTTTCGCACTTTGCGGGGGCGGAAGGGGGTGGGGCGAAATTTTGAAACAAACTCGTCAAGGTCCGATATTATAGGAACCTGGATACAAAATTTGGTTGCTCTAGCTTTTATAGTCTCTGAGATCTAGGCGCTAATGTTTTGCGCTATGCAAAGCCGGCTATGATACGTGTGTGTTAGAGAGAGACAGGGCGAGAAAAAATGAAATTGTTTTCTTCATTCTGGCTATAATAATGATACGATCCAATTCAGATACTGCAGTCTAGAAGATAAATTCATTCTCTACGATTCTGCGCTTTTAATTTTCTCGTATCTTTAAAATTGTGGATGCCACAGATTTTCGTCTTTTGTGGGGGCGGAAGTGGGCGGGGCGAAGTTTTGAAATACACTTGTAACAGTGACATATCACAGAAGTCTGGATACAAAATGTCGTTGCTCTAGCTCTTATAGTCTTTGAGCACTAGGCGCTGATGGGGACGGACAGACGGACAGACGGACGGACGGACAGACGGACAGACAGACATGGCTCAATCGACTCGGCTATTGATGCTGATCAAGAATATATATACTTTATGGGGTCGGAAACGGTTCCTTCTGGACGTTACACACATCCATTTTCACCACAAATCTAATATACCCCAATACTCATTTTGAGTATCGGGTATAACGAGGGGGAACGTTGTGTGTCGCAGCTAAGCTGCGACTGTACATTTATTCCCGACATTCAGTCAGTATGGCTACTCTCCGCCAGAGGACGCACACATTCGCGACGAAGAGTGTGTGAAAAAGAGACAGAAAGTAAGAATGCGCTCGGACGGCGTTGCCTAGCCACTGCAAATTAATTTTTATACCCGATACTCAAAATGAGTATTGGGGTATATTAGATTTGTGGTGAAAATGGATGTGTGTAACGTCCAGAAGGAACCGTTTCCGACCCCATAAAGTATATATATTCTTGATCAGCATCAATAGCCGAGTCGATTGAGCCATGTCTGTCTGTCCGTCTGTCCGTCCGTCCGTCTGTCCGTCTGTCCGTCCCCATCAGCGCCTAGTGCTCAAAGACTATAAGAGCTAGAGCAACGACATTTTGTATCCAGACTTCTGTGATATGTCACTGTTACAAGTGTATTTCAAAACTTCGCCCCGCCCACTTCCGCCCCCACAAAAGACGAAAATCTGTGGCATCCACAATTTTAAAGATACGAGAAAATTAAAAGCGCAGAATCGTAGAGAATGAATTTATCTTCTAGACTGCAGAATCTGAATTGGATCGTATCATTATTATAGCCAGAATGAAGAAAACAATTTCATTTTTTCTCGCCCTGTCTCTCTCTAACACACACGTATCATAGCCGGCTTTGCATAGCGCAAAACATTAGCGCCTAGATCTCAGAGACTATAAAAGCTAGAGCAACCAAATTTTGTATCCAGGTTCCTATAATATCGGACCTTGACGAGTTTGTTTCAAAATTTCGCCCCACCCCCTTCCGCCCCCGCAAAGTGCGAAAATCTGTGGCATCCACAGATCTCAGAGACTATTAGACCTGACTGTAGAGCTCTCACTGTTACACAACTATTTGTAATTTTTCACTGCAGAACCCACTGCTACAAGTGTGTTTCAAAATTTCGGCCCACCCCCTTCCGCAACCATAAACAACGAAAATCTGTGGCAACCACAATTTTGAAGATAAGAGAAAATTAAAAACGCACAATCATAGAGAATGGCCATATCTACCAGATTGCCGAATCTTGCCGAATCCGAATAAGATCGGATTATTATTATAGCCAAAAGTAACAAATCAATTTGTAGTGGCTACGCAGCGCCCGTCGACACGTTCTGACTGATTTTCTGTCTCTCTCGCACGCACTCTATGTCGTTTAATGTAGCCATACTGACTATGTATCGGGTATAAATGTAGAGTTGCGGTCGCAGCAGCAACTCACAACGTTCCCCCTCGTTTTCTTTTGGCTATAATAATAATCCGATCTGATCCAATCTAGCAATCTGCTCGATTCTCTATGATTCTGCGCATTTTGTTTTTCTAGCACAGTTTCGATGCTTTAGCTCTTATAGTCTCTGAGAGCCAGGCGTCAAACAAGACGGACAGACAAGCATGGCTAGATCGACTCGGCTATTGATGCCGATCATGAATATATATATTTTATAGAGTCGGAAACGCTGTCATCTGGGCGTTACAAACATCCGTTTTCCCACATATCTAATATACCCCTATAATCATTTTGAGTATCGGGTAAAAGCAAAAGCAACAAAGAGGGACGATGATTGGTCGAAAATGTTTATATCATTGCAAATCGATCGATCTTATATCATCAGATATATTGTATGATATAATTATATCTTCTGATTTTAGCTTGGATTGCGACTTGTATACTACCTGTGAGGAACATAAACACAGAAACAGACAGGTGGTACGTGCCTGGTGATGGTTTTTTTTCTCTTTGTTGGAAACATCTCGTCCAAATCGTAATACCCTCCCTGCCAGGGTTTAAAAACACCTCATGGTGCTTGGGGGCGGAGGGTCATAAAAACCGATGCGGCCACTGAAGGCAATTAACGAGCATAGCACCACAGCGGCTCCTACAAGGGCATCGATATTATGTGTGTGTGAAGAGATTTTACAGTGCGTTACGGCGGTGTAAGATTGGTGAAAGGTTGGCGATTGGTTTGATTGGGGAAAATAGAGACTGTAACATGATTGAGTATCATTGAATCACCCAGTGTCAGGCATTACAGGTGTACATATATTGTGCAATAGGATTTTAGAGTTGGATAAACATATGAACATATGTATGTACAAGCAGTGATTGCAAATTCGATTGAAATGGAGAAATGATCGATGAGTATCGACTATAGCTCTGGGCATCAACGGCCTTATAGTACGCACTGTACTGACGTCTACGCAGTACAAAGTGGTTTCAGTAGCCCCTGCTTCTGTAGTCCTCTTTCTTACCCGCCACCCCGTTCCAAAGTTGTCTCTCCCACTCTCTTCTTATGTGTGTGTATGTCTAGCAGGAGGTTACGTCATTGGTAGGGACACGCAATGCCAAATGTTTGTATTTTTATTATTATCGCGTTATGCTCTATGTATTTGTTTTGTTGGTTTCTTTGTAGGATTGCTGGACTATTTCCCAGCTACGTCATGGCAAGCAGGCAGGCATCATTGAAATGGAGACATTGGGGGAGGAATCGTGAGGAGTCCGTCCGAGGTGCGTCCTGGTCTAGGCGTCGAGTCGGGCGTATCCTTTTCGGGCTATAAAGTTTTGGGCAATGCGGAGGATTTATCGCTAACTGCTGGCCATGCCAATTGCTTTTTTTTTTGTTTTCATCGGTTAGCTCTTATCTTATGTAGTTTTCAACGTTGTTGTGGTAATTTGTTGTTATTTTTGTTAGGTGGGGGGTTTTCAAAGGGATTGTGGCCCTTTCCTCCTCGTGTTTAACTTTTGTCCATTCCTTTTTTTAAGTTTAAATTTCTCTGTGCTCCAACAACGTCCTTCTCTTCGAGCACTTACGTATTTCTGTTCTCCTACTCCTGTCCTCATCTTCTTTGTGTTCCTACTCCCCCTTTTTGTTTGCGCTTCTTGGTGTTCTCTTTTTTCGGTTTTTTGACTTTTCGTGCTCTGATATTTTCGTTGTAAGTTCTTGCAGCTTTTAACACGCATACCGATGCGCCTCTAACACGCACACCACCATACCAGCACCAACGTATTTGTGTGTGGTGAAAAGCTCTCTTAGTGTGTGTTGGGTTTTGTCGTTTTGGGACGGTCTCTGCCTGCATTTGTGTGCGTTACATAAGTCGGTTATGACTCGCTATTTCGTCTCACTCCCAGGCTGCTCCCCTCCACCACTTTTTCACTCTTCCACTCTGTCTCTCTCTTTCAACAGTGACCAAGAAACCCACCTCGGGGCCCCCATTGAGGAGAATATCAGCAGAAAAATTCTCCATTTGTTGATGGCCTGTGAGACCGAGACCCAAACACACACATAGGCACGGGGGGACTCCGTCCGTTGTCCGTGGTCCGTGTGCGCCGTATAGTTCCAACCGTGGAGCGTGCAGAACGTTTTCAGTCGTTGATTTGACCGCCAAACATACGGAACGTGGAACGGACATCAGCGGACAGTGAATCTAATAATTCAATCTAAAAACGCGTTCGGTCCACATGCAGGAACAGCAAAACAAAAAACTAAAACAATAATCAACCAAAAGCAACAAAATTAATAATATTTAAATAATAAAAAACCTTTTTTTTGCAATTTTTGAATTTTTTGGTTACAAAACAAAAACGTATGGAAAAGTGAGAAATCCCCAAACCAATAATTTTAATAAACACATTTTGGACACAAGTAAAAAAAGACAAACAATAATAATACAAATATACATATATATAATAATAATAATAATAAGAAACACACAAAAAAAGAGAGGAATGAAGAGAGAGAGAAACTGAAAGAGAAATTAAGTGTTTTCTTAGATTTGTGTAGAATACTTTTGTGCGACAGTCAAAAGATTAAATTATAAAAAAGGGAGAAAGCACACAAACACGGAGATAAGAGAATGAAATACAAAACCACACAAAATAACGTTGAGAGACAGTCATAAAGTTGCATACATATGGGATAGCTCTGGTCTCTGGGTCTGGTTCTATCTTTGGTTTTGGTCTGATATCTGACTTTCTGGGTTTTGGGTTATGGTTTGGCGTTTGGTCTCCGTAATGCTAACAAAAACTTGACCCAAATTTACGTATTGCGGTCCAGCAGCTGGCGCTAAAAGAAGCTCGATAGGGGCAGAGCTACCGTTAGAGATGGATGGATGGGGGTGGGCGGGACAGCCAGACAGACACCGAGACAACGTAGGAGGATTATATAAACAAAAAGAAGCAAAGGGTAGATTCGGGGGCTGTAGATTTTGATGCCCTTGCATATTCATCGAACGTTTGCCATGAGAATCTTTACACAGGTAAAAGGGTTTCTAATAAAGACATGATTTTTGATATAGGGGAAAACCCATGAGGGTGGATGTATCGAAGCGAATATTATATTGTATTATATGTTTACAAAAATCTAGTCAAAACCATAACACCCCAAGTGGTATTGAGTGTATACATATATGTACATATGTCGTATCTCAGAGTCTCAGGCTCGCTGGACGACGATTCCCCTCTATGCCTACCCCTAGCCATAACCCTCTTGAGCCATCAATGGTCGCAATCATCTACTCTCAAGCCTTTAGTAAATATAAATACCATCAGCCCCAAGCCAGGCTAAAGCTTGCATGCTTTTTCGCCATTTTACTCAACGGGCTTTCCTCCAGGGCCGATGCCCCATTACCCCTGTTCGAGTGACAACAAAAAAAAATAGCATAGCGACAAAATGCATTTTAATTTACATCAATTATTTGATAATTGGCACTGGCCATCAGGCCAAAAGGCAAGCCAACAACAGAAAAAAATACCATCATTAGCACGGACGTAGACATAGACGCAGAAATACAGACACAAGGACGCCAAAATACGGATACGGGCCACGGACATGGAAACGGACACGTACACAGACCAATTGCCGCCGAGTGGCCATCCATAGATAGGATCTCTAATTTGCAACCAAATTGAAGGATTTGTGATGGCTAGTGAGTAACAATTATCAGTAGCTCCTGCATCAAGAAAATGGTTATCATTGATGGAGCAGAAAGTGGGATTTTCGACTTAAGAGAAATTACGAATTTCAGATGAAATTAATGGAAAAGTAAAAAAGACAAATATATTTAACTTAAAAATATTTAAATAAAAAATATTTTTTTTTCTATCAGTTTAGTTAAAGTATTTTCACTATAAATTTGATTCCCACAAAGATAAAATGAAATTTGTATTGTCTTTTTCAATAGGGGTTTCCCTATTCTTCCGCTCTGAAGCTGGCCTTATCAAATCGCCTCGCGGTAGACATTGACATTTAGACAATCCTTCGCGAAGTTGATTGCAATCTCACCCCGGCTTCCTCGGTACCCACCCGCTCCGCCTATCCTTATCCTCCTCTTAAGTCTTAGCTTTCAAAGACTCTTGAAGTCGTCATGATTTTTTGCATTTTTTGCATCGAGTCTTTCATTTCATATTCGAACCATTTTCCATTTATCGCCTTGGGGGATTTTCTTTTCGTTCCGTCCGTTTCCCCTCTGTTCTCAGTTTTTCCGCTGCGATTCTCGTGACAGTGGAAATAACGAGGGGGAACGTTGTGAGTCGCTGCTACGGCCGCGACTTACATTTATACCCGATACTCAGTCAGTATGGCTCCCTTCCGCTAGAGGGCGCACACATTCACGACGAAGAGTGTTTAAGAGAGAGGCAGAAAATAAGTAAGAGCGTGGAAGGCGCTGTGTAGCCACTGAAAATTGAATTGTTCCTTCTGGCTACAATAATAATCCGATCTGATTCAGATTCGGCAGTCTGCTAATAATTATTCTTTACGATTCTGCGTTTTCGGTTTTTACATATCTTCAAAATTGTGGATGGCACAGATTTCCGTCCTTTGCGGAGGTGGGAGGGGGCCGGGCAAAATTTTGAAACAAACTTGATTCAGTGTGATATTACAGGAGTCTGGATACAAAATTTCGTTGCTCTAGCTCTTATAGTCTCTGAGATCTAGGCGCTCATCGGGACGGACGGACAGACAGACATGGCTCTATCGACTCGCTTATTGATGCTGATCAAGAATATATATACTTTATGGCTTCCTTCTGTGCGTTACACACATTTTTTTTGTGCAAAAATCTAATATACCCCTATACTTTTTTTGAGTATCGGGAATAATAAATATGCCACCTACGAAGCTTGGGCTCCTAGAGATTAAGATGCAATGGGTATCATCCTCATCCTTATCCAATATGAGTCGCAGGCCCAATCGCAGCTCCGTTATAGCCTGCTCCCTCATTCTGGGAATCTGGGAATCGTTTACAATCCATTTTATTCGAATAATTTCTGCGCCCTGCTCCAATTCCGTTCTGTGCGGAAAGCGTTCATTTCAAAGAAGGTAAGGCAGGCTCCTAAACTAAAACTGCCTGCACATACATATGTATACCTTGCGGTTGAAATTTACAAATTTGTCAGCGAGTCTTCGTGTGTTCGAGGCAAGTGTTGCATCCTCGCGGGTTAAGCGCGGCAAGGACTTGAAGATGAGGGAGAGAGAGACTGCAACATAAAAATAAAGCACTCTGCGGGGTACGACGAGAGGACAAGGAAAAGAGGGTGGAAGAAACATTCAGACAGATAAAAAGAGTCGAGTTATAGCAAGAAGCCGGGCCAAGAGTGAGGCTGGGAGAGGGCTCTAAGAAGGTGAGTGGGTAAGAGAGAAGTGGGCCGTCCCTATATCCACATCTGCCCTTCCTTTCTTTGGCACTGCATTAGCAGCCAGCTATGAACGAAATAAACGTAAAAATATTTTTAGTGTGAACAAATTTCCGCTCGTGGCTCGTTGTAAAAAGCGAAACAAGAAGAAAACGCAGAACTGAACCTGAAACAGACTACGATAAAAACACACACGCATACGCCGAAGAGCGCACCTGACATGATAAAAACACATAGATACAGACAAACACACACACGCAAAGCCAAACAGTGTTTAGTTAGTAAATGCCAATGGCTCATGTTCTGAAAAAAGGGAAGCGCAGGCAGAGAAACAGAGAGAGCGAGAGACAGAGAGACACAAGGAAAAATAGTGGGTGGTGGGGGTGGTAAGAGCAATGTATGTAGGTGTGTAACCTGTGTGTCTGACACTTTTGTAAACAAACAATGCCACAGCCATCAAAAATGTTCACCCTTACAAAATCGGAGAAGGTCGGTCCTTAGGCCCCTTTAGTACTTTTATAAAAGGATACATATGTACATACACTCATAAGGGATTTGAACCTTTTTTTTAGTTCTAGAAAGCATTAAGGTGAAAATATTTCTGTAGAAATCTCTTAGAAACTTTCAGCTCCTCATAGGATTCTCAACCGACTTCAAGTCAAATTAAAAAACTTAACAGATTAGTTCAAATTGAGACTAATAAAAAGACTGATTGGTTCCTTGGGGCCCTCTTTTCAGAGCTATGTGACACAACAATCTCACACTCAGACTTCTGTGATATGTCACTGCTCGAAGTGTATTTCAAAACATCGCCCCGCCCCCTTCCGCCCCCACAAAGGACGAAAATCTGTGGCATCTACAATTTTAAAGATACGAGAAAACAAAAATCGTAGTGAATAACCATATGTTTTAGACTGTAGAATCTGCACCAGATCGTATTATTATTATAGCCAGAATGAAGAGAACAATTTCATTCTCTCTCGCTCTGTCTCCCTCTAGCACACACGTTTCATGGTCGGCTTTGCCTATCGCTAAAATGAGCGCCTAGATCTCAGAGACTATAAGAGCTAGAGCACCCAAATTTCGTATCCGCAACCCCTGTGATATCGAACCTGCACAAGTGTAGTTCAAAATTTCGCCCCACTCCCTTCCGCTCCGCAAAGGACGAAAATCTGTGGCATCCACACATCTCAGAGACTATTAAAGCTAGAGCAGCAATATTTGGTATCTACTCTCCTCTTAGATCTCACTGTTACAAGTTTATTTTAAAATTTCCCCACAACCCCTTCCACCCAACAAAACGATAATCTGTGGCATCCACAATTTTGAAGATACGAGAAAATTAAAAACGCACACTCATAGAGAATGACCATATCTACTAGATTGCCGAATCTGGATCAGATCGGATTATTATTATAACCAAAACGAAAAAATCAATTTGCAGTGGCCCGACGATACGTTCTGACTGATTTTCTGTCTCTTTCGCACGCACTCTTTGTCGTTCAATGTTAGCGCCGTCTGCCGGAGGAGAGCCATACTGACTAAGTATCGGGTATAAGAGTAGAGGTACGGTCGCAGCAGCAACTCACAACGTTTCCCCTCGTTTTTTGTCTGATTTCGTATCTGCGCTTACTACACTTGAAACAAACGTTATTTTGCATGTGACATCTCTGTGGGTCTGCATCTGAAATTAACAGAATTTATTTCGTTTCATGCTCCTCGGCCTCTACAACCTATCACATTCCTGCATTCCTGCACCGTACCCCTGGAGGGGCAGGATGCAGAAAAACAAAGGCAGCTTATTTTTATGCCATTCGCGTCAACCGCAGAAGTCAGTTAGGCCTCCTCTTTGCCCACTAGTGCACGTCCACGTGGCTGCCCTTCCTTATGACTCATTCTCCTAACAAGACGGGTTAAGTTTTTTGCGCTTTTTTTTGCAGCCTCTGAACCCCATCACAACGCTCTTCCCCGTACCTCTATTTTGGCCCTTCTTTTTATACCAGGTACTCTCAAAGAAAGGGATATATATTAGTTTTGTGTAGATGAGTGTAACAGTCAGGAAGAGTTTGCGACTCCTTACAGTATATATATATTCTTAATTAGCATCGATAGCCGAGTCGATATAACCATGTCTGTCTGTCCGCAAAGTTGAGAGAGATCCCTCCCACCATTTAAAAACTAATCAATCTGTCCTTTTTGCGAACAGTGATACCAACATATCGGATCCTTTTTATTGGTAACTGTCATGAAAAGATCGAGTCAAGAGTTCACCTGAAAAGTGCCGCTCTGTGTATTTGTATGCATTGCCTCCTGTCTCAAAAACTCAGCTGCCTCTTTGCCCTTTACCCGGCCATATCTCCTTTCGTTATCATCATTAACATTGTCGTCGTTGTGCGTCTTTGTGTCGCTGTCGTCCTTGTTGTCTTGGTCGAAATTACTAATGGAACAGGCAGATTTTGGTCATGCCCCCACGCCGCACGCGACTGACCATATTGCAGATGGCCCATATGAAGATTGAGTTAAGATCCAACTTTGATTGATGAGCCACGTGCAAAGGATTCTCTTTCGAGATGGATAGATGGCGACGGATATAGGAGGAAGATGTAGTTGGGAACAAGCCATCTATCTGACAGAAAGAGTTTCTGATCATGCACACAAATTCCACATCGGGTAAAGAATCTGGGATGCGAAACTTTTTTTGTATTCTATTGAAAGGCAACAAGAAATCATGAAAAGGACCCTCGAGCCTCAGAGTTGGATCGGAATGAACACTTTTTAAAATCACTTCATAACCACTTTCCTCTTCACAGGACTTTCGAGCTAGAAAAACGGAGCTTTTCTTTAATCCCAAAATTTTTTTTGTGACAGACTGTATTAATACACATTATGCTCCTGCATCTCGCTATAGATAGTTTTATTAACATCAAATGTGCCATGAACTTTTCTCTGATTCTCTCATTTTTTTTCATGCCTGTGTATAATTTTTGTTGTATAGAAGAATTATAAAGAATATTAAAATACTTATGGAAAAGTTTTGAATTCAAAAAAAAGAAAAATAATAAAAATACAACGAAAGTAAGAAAAACTTGCGTAACAAAAACTTTTAGTTTTCCACTAAAAAGCAATAGCAGCCAAGAGCAACAGCAACAACAAAAGCAAAGAGTGCTGAAACAAATACAACATGGGAAAAAAGAGCTCGAAGTTGAAACAGGATACCATCGATCGCTTAACAACGGACACATATTGTAAGTACTTGAAGGGGAAAACATCAGCCCACGATTTGATTAGTTCATACAGAGTGTTTCGTACCTATAAGATAGATTTAATGAATGTAGTTATATCTTAACATACGAATATATGTATATACATATCTGTATATATCAGTATTAGTTTATCTATCCACCGATAATTAATAGGGAAAAGATGTGTGCTCGCTTTTTCCATTATATATACCTTCATTGCAAGCTCTTTTCGCTTTTGTTTCATATTTGGAAAAAGTTTGCTTTGCCTTCTTGATTGAATTAGCTTTGAAACGCACTGTACTTCTACCCCAGAGCTGGCTTAATCACGTGATATCAACCCCATATCCATCCCATCTCCGCTGTGTTGTCTTGCAATAAATCCGATTTCTTACTTATTTATTTTCAAGAAATTTGCGGTCCCTTTTCCGATTTCATCATTTCCCCATTTCCCCGACTGGCATTCCTCATTTTGATTTGTTATTGTTTTCGTATTTACCGGAGTCGTAGTCCACTGGTCCGCGTTTGGCTATCAATCAAAGAACCGAAAGGTGCAGAAAGTTATCTTTGTAGCCGCCAGATAAATGCATAATTCAAAAGTTTTTTTCCCAGAAGCTGTTCATCAAAGAGGGTTTGGGCCTCCGCCTTCCTGCTCAAACTCACTCATCAGTCATAGTGAAACGGCAATCGGCAATGAGCGACACACAATCGAGACACTATAGATTAGTGCATGAATGCGATTCGGTTCCGTTCCCATTCGTTACTATGTACTTCTAACTGCGTGAGTTCAACTTCAACAAGTGCTATATGCAGGAAAAGCAGTTGAAAATATTCGTAATACAGATACATACATGTACATATGTCAGGTTTCATTTCGCGCAGGCTTTAGTAATTTCATCAGCCATTGTTATCAGCTTTGTTTTACTGAGCCACTCAAACGATGAGTTCCTTGGTGCTTGTTGTTATGTTACTCTTGAATCTTAAAAGTACTGTCTTCTAGGGATGTTGAGTCAATATTGATTTTTCAAATATTAGTATACATATATACTTTTTTTTAAGGATACATACATGCACCCATATTTGTAGGTGATATTTTTTTTGTTTTGCGGACTGGGTAATACGCAGCCAGCAGGAGAGAATACAGTGAACCAAATCTGGTAGTCAGTTCATACAGCCAATTGACCAAAATATTCTGAGAATAATATTAAGACCTCGAAAATACATATATGTCGGATCCTAATATTATTCTCAGTGTATTTGGTCTGTTTGCTGTCCAAGAATTCACTACGAGATTTTTCATCCGTTTCCTTCTTTACGATTTACCGTTTGTTATTTTCCACTGTCTCTCATATTGCACTGCTGTGCATGCTTATTCTCGTTTACCGTCTGTTCCATTGTTGTGTAGGTGTTAGTGAGATAGTGCGTATGGTGAGAGACGACTCGGTAAGAGAGGATCAAATGGTGTATTAGGCAAAAGGGGTGGACTTAACCTGGCATGTGTTGTTTTTTCTGGGCCGTTTTGCCTGTTGTCTATACCTTATCCAGTTTTCCTGGCTTGAACGTATTCGCATCGTTTTGACATTCCAAAATGTTTCAATCTGTATTCACTCGGCACTCGAACACATTTCTGTGTTTTCACTCGCTTTTCATTAGCTTCACTCTTGAGCTCAATCTGCTTCCCGCTTGTCCCGCAGGACAAGCCTTCCCTAGAGTATACGATTTTGCATTACTTCTTTAAGTAGTTGGCCTTGTTGCTGCTGATTTAACCAAATATTATTACTTTGACTCCTGGCTAAACTTATTAGTTGTTTATTCTACTAACTTAAAAATCTCTTAGTCCATGACTTCCATTTGATCTTTATCTTCATTTGCTACATTTTTTGTGCACCTTCCTTCACTGCTACTTGTTCTGTAACTGTACTGTACTGTAACAGTTCTGCTTTTTGGTTGGAGTTCCCTGATCTATTTTTGCCATTTTTATCTCCTTAAAAGTGCAAGTCACAAACTTTTCGAGGCCCGAAAGTTTGTGACTAATTGCTTTCGTTTTTCCCCATTTCCATTCTTCTGTCAAAGTATTCTCTGGTCTGGTCCACCCGGCGCGCCGGTTAGGGGGGTCAGCGGGGGTCACATAAATAATTACCGGTGGGCATTTGCGGGCACCTGGCCAAAAAGAGAACGGGGAAGACATGCAGACTTTCTGATGCTGTGGAAAAGTGTTGACAGATTTCTGCCAAAGTTTTCACCATTTTTTAATGGCTTTTGGGATGTGGGATGCAGGATTAAAGAACGGTCTAAGGGCTAAGCTGGAATGGAATTTATTGTGCTTCCTGCCTAAATATAAAACTCAATAATTGTAATCTTCTTTGCTCCCACAAATCCAAAATGCTGTAATCTGCTGCAGCTCAACTTTCCTTCATCTCTCCTACCCTATCCGTTTGGACCAGTAAGCTGGGATTTTCTGTGCCCAGCACCCAGTAATCGTGAGAAAAAGCTGGAGAAAATCAGTTTCCCCTTCGAATATTCCCCTTCATATACTCGCATAATTATGTATTATCCAGCCATGTGCTAAACATCGCCCTGATTGGATAAAGATTAAATTCAACAAACACCCCTCTTTCAGAGGGCATCTCTCTGTATCATTCCCTGTTGACTTATCTGGGAGATATATGAGAGTACCGAGTATAGAGCTCCAACATGTTTTGAATGCTGCGTGTGTGTGCCTTGGCTGATAGCAGCAACAGCTGCCGGTTGACCAGCTTTTGTTTGGCCAGACAAAACAAATGAATCAGCAAAGGACTCAATTTATAACCGTGCGCAAGGAGGAAGACTTTTGTCCGTTGTCCGTTGTCCCCATGTCCTCCGTTCGCTGCAGACTTGGGTCAATATTTGTCCTGTCCATTGACATGCCAATCAATTGGACATTAAACTAACCTCTCTCTGTACTGCCAATGGAATAAATAAGCCAGAAATTTGATTAGTTCGGGTGACATGACAGATAAAACCAGGTCAAATAGCAAATGCAAGTCCCCGAGTCGACTTTGAAAAGGTATTTGACCACAAGTTTTGTATGCCTGCTCCTAACTCTGTGATCAGGAAATCAGGAACTAGCAGAATTAGAAATTATATTCTATAAGAAGTGTTTTGGCCAAAAGAAGCGCATCGTCAGTCTTCAGTGTAAATCAATTCTATCCATTAATTCCGATTACGATTTGCATCGATTCGGTTGAGATTGGCCAGACAGAATGCACTTAAACGGGCGCTGTAAACATGGCATTATATGAAATGCAGCTATTGAGTAAGTATTTCACATGACCCTGTCCCTGTCCAGATGAATTATGAATACAAGGAGCCCGGGAGCCCGAACCAGGCTAGGAATAGATAGGCGCACCACGGAATGAATATGAATACGTTATATGTATGTACATGGCCAAGGCTTGAGGGGTGTGGGTTGCGTGTGGGCTCTTACACAGCAGTGGGGCGTACCCTGCTATGCCATCCTGACTATCACCTGTATTTTTCACGACTCCAAGGCTATCCATTTCATTTTCTGGATTAAGAGAGCCTTCAGTCGAACTGCGTATTAACTCTGAAGCCAGCTTCAGCCTCGTGTGGGATGGGACAAAATGTCTCTGGGTATGGGGATGGCTTATTTTGCGTAGGGTGCAACAAAGTGGCAGCCTGAAACCACAAGCCGGTGCGCTCATCTTTCGTGTTGTGTCGTCTGACAGTGACGGCAACAAGTCGTATGAGCAAAATGCGCTTTATTTACAGTCAATGCAAAAGATGGTAAGGAACGTCCACACAATGGGTTGTAGGTCCTTTATATTTTTACATGCCACACATCAGTCGATTGGAAAGGGAGAGTCTATCTGTTTGTCTGTCATACAGGCTATCGATTACCAATCAATTCTGGTTAATTTGGCCTTGGCAATTGTTGACTTCATTGAATCGACAGTCCCCTTAGGGAAGGGAAAGGCGAGAGTGATATATGGAGCAGCGATAGGGTAGTATGAGCGGAATATGTGGATAGAACACAGTGGGCAATGTGGCTCTACAGCTTGTTAAAATGCAAAAGTGCTGCGATTTCTTCAAGCGTTTTGGCGGGCGACTCATCAAATGAAAAATGAGAGAGAGAGAGAGAGAGAGAGAGAGAGAGAGAGAGAGAGAGAGAGAGAGAGAGAGAGAGAGAGAGAGAGAGAGAGAGAGAGAGAGAGAGAGAGAGAGAGAGAGAGAGAGAGAGAGAGAGAGAGAGAGAGAGAGAGAGAGAGAGAGAGAGAGACAGAGAGAGAGAGAGAGAGAGAGAGAGAGAGAGAGAATAGAGGGCTCAGATGATATATAAGCCGCAACAATATAAATAATGCGAGAGTCCGTTGCAAATAATTTGTAGCTTTTGAGTCAATAGCCTAGTTCCAGTTTCATCTCATGCTCTATTTCCTTTTTCATAGCCATATCCATCTACAACTCCAGATCCCTTGGGGTATCCTTTAATACCACACCAGAGAGTTCTGGCCATTGACCAGTGCTCGTGCCGCCCCCATATGGATGCTCTCCTCTCCATAAAAGCAATTCCAATGTGTGTAATTTTGCGTGAATTTATGTTTTTGTATTTTTATTTTGTTTTGTTCTCTGTCTGTTGAGGATGTAGGAGTGGTATTCCCACCTTCTTCTGGTGTCCGACCACAACATGTGTGCCATTCCCAGGGCCATGGAGGTATCCTGGGGGAAAAGCGTTTAAGCGTTTTGTAAGCGGCCATTAGGTCTGGCCAGGCCTGGCCACAGTAGTAATGGGTGGCAACGGGAATGGCCGTCGGCGATGGCCAAACAAAATGAAGAAGAATAACACCAACAGCAAGAAAACAAAACAATTTGTATGCATGAATGGAGCTGAAGAAGTAAAAGGAAATGGTGAGGATAGAGGAAGCTGGAGGGATATATAGGTTCTTGAGCTTGGCCAAAAGATAATGAAGGATAATCTAGGACTCCAACCTGAATGAAATCAACATTTGCATACGGCAGGGGTTAGACCGATAAAGAGGTCACATCGTATCCATTTCCCGACATATTGAACAAAAAATTCATAATGAATGGAAAATATACCATCGATACTTTCATTAATTTTTGAATTGAGAGAAAGTGAAATAGAAGGCGATGGGAAAACAGTGCGTCTCGGGAGTGTTAGGTCAGTTGCAATCTTCTGATTTTGATGAATTTTTATTATTGCGAATTACTGGGAAGCAGGATGGATTCTACTGTAAAATAGATTAAGATTATTTAGGAAATTTTATCGTC
Organism: Drosophila lowei; assembly: GCA_008121275.1. Taxonomy (NCBI): domain Eukaryota; kingdom Metazoa; phylum Arthropoda; class Insecta; order Diptera; family Drosophilidae; genus Drosophila; species Drosophila lowei. Next base: position 73,205,129 of record CM017781.1, on the reverse strand, counting down.
TGACCTAGTTATCAATTGTTTCCAGGTATCGCTGTGATCGAAACCTGATGTAGCTATCGTATGTAGCTGTTAATTCAACTGATTTTCTATTCAGTTGCGTTTTGCGTATTACTCATTGCATAAATATACGCCTTCCGAACCCCCACCCGAAAATCCATCCTTCTATTGCAATTAAATCAAATGCTCTATGAAAGTTTAATTAATTTGGATTTTTCTGATTGTTTTTTGTTTTTGCAGTCACAGAGAAAGAAATACGTCAATGGTGAGTGCGGAAAATTTGCATGGGAATATAGTTCGAATATGTCAATTTATGATAATTTCCAAATTCTATATCCCATTCTTTGCCATTCTTACGGTACCAGGCACAAAGGATTCCTGAAAGACTGTCCCAATGGCCTTTTAACGGAGCAGGTAAGTAAGTTAGGATGACTGGGGCTTATCCTTTATACATAAAAAATGCCATGTGGCGTACTCTATAAATCATCTACATATATCCGCCATGTGTCTGCTCCACCCTCAAGTGGAGTGGAAGTGGAGTGTCAGCTCCGCCAATTCATTCAAGCCACCTATTCGGAGCATTTTCGAAAGGAGCTTTTGTCGCGACGTCGTGTACTGTTTTTTATAATTAAATTTATTAATGCTCGCATCATTAAAATCAAAACAAACACACATGTTCCAATGCCATGCCTCTAATTGATTTATGTAAATATGTATATATGTGCTTATATTTCTCTCTCCCGGCTTCTTTTTTTTCCCCACTTTTTCCATTTTCAGGGCTTTATAAAAATCTACAAACAGTTTTTCCCACAAGGCGATCCGAGTAAATTTGCCTCGCTCGTCTTTCGGGTCTTCGATGAAAACAATGTGAGTATGTCATGCCATATAGAGGGGTCTCTCGGCCTTCGTTTCGCCTCTGGCCACGCCCACTTGAAGCAACCCTACAAGCCCTACAAGCCCCTTTTTATCTTTTTATTAGCTTACTTGGCCAAAAAACTGAGACATCCACAAAAATTAACATTATTTAAGGTTCAGGTTAATGTCCTGTCCTCCTTGTCCACCCGATAAATTTTTTGAGCGCTCGTTTTTGTTGTTCTTGCTCTTTTTTATTATTTATAGCTAATGGGCGTGGCCAGCCGCCCTTATTCCGTCTCCTTCTATCCCCTCTCTGAATCTGAACTATCGAATGTCAACTGTCTGATGTCTGCACTGATTTTTTTCTTTGCCTCGCTGTTTTGTGTGTGCGTTTCTCTCTCTCTCCCTCTCGTCTCTTTTTTTTTTTTTTTAATATATATATACATTTTTAATATTATACTTTAATTTATTTATTTTTAATATGTACTTCAGGATGGCTCCATTGAGTTTGAGGAGTTTATACGCGCCCTTTCCGTCACATCCAAGGGAAATCTGGACGAAAAACTGCAATGTAAGTTGAATCAAGACAACTTAATCCCTGTATGGTCCTTAAACCGGCCTTTCCTCCGATAAATGCCTAAATGTTTTGGTACATCTTCTGGTTTTTTAATAGGGGCCTTCCGTCTTTACGACGTGGACAACGATGGGTATATAACGCGCGAAGAGATGTACAACATTGTGGATGCAATCTACCAGATGGTGGTAAGTGGAGACGGCTTGGACAACTAATTCAGGGGAGACGCCATCTACATATGTACATATGTATATCCATCTATCCACAGGGCCAGCAGCCGCAGTCGGAGGATGAGAACACGCCGCAGAAGCGTGTTGACAAGATCTTCGATCAGATGGATAAGAATCATGATGGAAAATTAACATTAGAAGAATTTCGTGAGGGTAGTAAAGCTGATCCACGTATAGTTCAGGCGTTAAGTTTAGGTGGTGGCTAAGCCGATAACCGTGACCCACAAAAACAACCGATTTCAACCAAAAAACTAACAAATAACGCGCATTCAACCAACGTTAAGACCAAAACCAGAAAGCTATAGCCGGAGGAGACTCGACTCTTCCTTTATCTGTAATTGCTTCTCCACAATGTTTTCTCTACGCTTTTCTCGATTGCCGATTCACGATTACCGACTACCGATTCCTGTTTCCCGATTCTCGATACCGCGCGTCAATCGAGACGTTGAAGATGATAATAATTTTTTTATAAATGCATACCGAAAAATGGATGTCTGAATAACATAAAAAACCAGAAGCAAGAAGCAAAAAAGCGAAACAAAATAATGAAACTTCATTTTTAAATATACACCGGAATACAAAACTATAGGAAATCGTGGCGTAGTCCAAGCGCAGTTCATAGCCTACATGAAAAAATAAAAATAAAAGTAAAATATTTTTAACTTTAAATGCGGAAGAGGCGCAAATCTTTTTTCGAAGAATACATACCAATTACGAGTAATTAAACTACGAATACGAATAAATCAGCATTAATATACTATCCATAAAATTGTATCCGAGCTAAGCCTACGAATCAATTGCGAGTAATTTAGCAAGTGCAGCCTTTGAGATAAATACACGAAAGATACTATCTTAACTAAAACTTAATTAACTCTACTAATGCAGACAGTAAGTGGAACAGCCGTCAAGTATCTTACACCTAAGCAGCAGCGACTATATACGCTCCAATAATACATATACATGTATGAGAGGACAGTTTGAACAGAGAAGGGGACAGATGGACAGATGGGGGGAGGAAAAAACATAGTAGAATCAAATCAAATCGAATCATTAAAAGGCGTATTAAATAAGGACATACAGAAAAAATAGATACAGATAAAGATATGTGAACAGTACGACAAGCTGCTACTCTACAACCTCAATCCCTCTTACTCTTAACCTATCGACTCGTCTCTCTTTTTTACAAAGACTTCCTTCAGAGAGATGCAGTGCTTTTCATGCCTAAAGCAAGTAAACTTCGTGCCTGTGTTAGTGGCCCTACTTACTCCATGCCCGATTTTGAGATCCGGGAAGTTCAAGAAGTGTTGCATACCTAAAGGCGCAGAAAAATAATTGCTTTTATTTGCTCCCTCTCTCTATTTCTCTCTCTCTCTCTCTCTCTCTCTCTGTCACTCTCTATATTACCTGCTTTGCCTTGATTTCCGTGAACAACAATAACAACCACAGCCACAACAGTTACAAAAAAAACACAAAACCACATTGACAATAGAGCCATCGGCCGATGGAAACATCTGAGAAATGCGGCTATCAATAAATGGTAATTAAATCATACAACGCACAGTCTCAGCTAGGAACAACAAAAGCTTGATATAAAATATGTATCCACCATATCTATATATGTATATATGTATATGTATATACTCTACACTCTACAAGAACGAGCGGCAGTCAACAGAAAAATACCAAAGAACAGAAGAGTGAGGAGCAGAATATAGCGAAAGAAATCGACAAAAAAAATCCATCATACGATTTAATTTCTATTCTATATGCGGTTCAGCTTTATTATTGCATTGATTTTGATAAACCAGTTAACCCCTTCTATCTATTCCGATAACTATCTATACAGACGGGGCCTGCCGATCACATCTGCTTACTTACGCACTCGAGTGGGATAGTCCCACTCTTAATACTTACACATTAGTTCTAGCTACCAGACACTTCTCTCTCTATGCAAGACTCTTTCCTTTCTTATTTCCTCTTATTTTCTTTTCCGTTCGTTTCGATTCTTTAATTCTGTCCGCTTTGCATTGCTTTCTTGAATCTATAAAATGTTTAACCTTACTTATTTTACCTTTTCCCAACTATTTGCCTATCTTTCTGCAACTAATCTTCGAGCTCTACATATTCGGAGATACAATGGAATTCAATAAAACAAAATAGAATTTCAACTAACCCAAAAATCCTCCCCCCCCAACCCAACACACATTTACATACACACGCACACACACACTCCCACCCACCCACGCATGCACGCACACACATATACACACATGTATGTGTATATATTTATACCTAAAACTTAATTATACTCTAAACAGTAAGCACTTCAATACCTATGTGTAAAAAAAAAACTAAAGAAAAAAGCCAAAACAAAACGCTTCTATAAACCTCACTGAAATTCTTCGATAAAAATACTAAGAAAAAACACACTATTACAAACACACACTTGAACGAGTATACCACGAGTATATTAAAACACGACAAAAAAATGGAAATGCGAAAACTCTAATCAATAATTAAATAATTCGAAAGTGATATAGCTGACAAAACAAATGTGTCTGTAGTCTAGTAGTTAAAACCAAATTGACAAAAAAAAAAAACAAAAAAATATACAAAAAATAACGAAAACTATGATATGACAATGGAATATACTATGAGTATGACGGGGAAAGGCAGTTTTCACGTTGTATTTTTTTTTTTTTTTTTTGTAAGGTCAAGAAACTCGAAATAAAATAAAAGCAAAATCAATCTGTAAATACCACTGAGTGAATCACGCGCACCACCAATAAAACACACACAGAGACGCTGATAAACAATTAAACATATGTACATCCATAGATGCATAGTCAAACACCAATACCAGAAGAATTATACCGCATAAGTTTGTGAACACAAATATAAGTAACAAAAACAAAAAAAGAAAAAGATAAAAGATAATTGACAAAAAGTAAACCTGCAAGAGCAAGGTATTTTTTTATCGATTGGAACGAATCAAGTCAATTGTAATACCGGCTATGAGAATATTTCTAATTATTTACAAATGGAAAGGCGTGGAAAAGGGAGGTGGATCCTCAGCAATAGATCCAGATCCACAGATACTCATTCAGATGCAGATGAGATACTTTCCACCGCCGTTGACAAACCACATGAATGTCAAGTTAAACGTTTCACAAGCAATATTTTACATACTTATATACATGCATTATATATATGTACATATATATATATATTTATATATATATATATATGAGTAAATATACGATAATAACTAACATATATACATTATATACACACTCCGCAATAACGAGTCAAACAGCAACTAAAAACTAATAATACCGAAAATACACTATGCAACAAAATCGAACTTTTTTTTATCTTGAGGTTAACAAAATGTATGACTTATGGATTTTTTTAGGGATTGAAAAATGTTTGAAAAATTGTATTTTTTAAAATGTTTTTTTAAAGGTAAACTTGCTTTTTTCACATAATTTGAGTATGTTACACATAGTTTTATGCAGCTACCGTTCGGCCTTTAAAACTTTGTATGTTAAGCTTATCGTCGGGGAAGCTTTCCAATGCAAAGTGGAAAAAACAAAAAAAAACCATAATTCATTATACATTTTTGCAGCCCCAAGTTTAGTAGAAAAAGTGGGTTTGATGCCAGAGTTTTATTGGCTGTTGCATAGTGTTATCCACGTGGAGATGGGAAATACGATATGTACGCGGGAAATAAAACTAAAAGAAAAAAAAAGTTAATACAATTAAAAGTAGGAATACGTTTTTAGTGATATTATTTAGCAGAATTTGAAACATTGTTGTCTTTCTAAGAACAACAGAAAACGTAAAAAGTCAAGAGAATAATTCAGAAAAGAAATAACTGCAGTAAAAGCAAAAACAAACAAGCTTAGGAAAAATTCGTATATTTAAAAAAAAGTATATGAAATCTAGTAAAAAAATTAAAAAAAAAACAATTTTGTTCTCCCATTTTTCTTGAATCGATTTCGGTTAGTTTGTTATCTCTATATTTACCCGTTATCAATCATCATTATCTTTGTCATCGCGACTATTATTCCGATTAATATTATGATTACTGCAACGCCGGTGATTACTACGCATGCACACTAGAAAAAAAAATAAATAAGAAAGAAAAATTCTAGAACAAGAAATGAAGTGAAAATCAAATTCTTTTACCAAGGAAAACAACTTTTTTTAAATAATCGCAGAAGGGGGGAATGGAAAATTTATCTTGTTACTGTCAGAAAATATTACTTACGTCAAATAAAAATTTTAAAGCGATGCAAGGAGCGTTTTTTAATTTTTTTGAGCGGACGATGTGCATGACATTGGTTCGACAACATATCCATATTTAATAGATAGAATATTTTGGACAATACGTAACTGTGTTAGCTTTCGTTAGAAGGCCAAGAGCTTCTTGAGTCCGCTCCAGGTAAGTTCTTTCATGCCCTGCGACATCCTTGGAACTAAGCAACTGGTCTGAAGCGACTGGACTGAAGGCGTCGACACCCCAGGTGCTCGAACAAGCACGATGAACAGATGAAAGTTTCAACTTAATTGTGGAGCCCTAAAAAGAGTTCATAGAGGCTACATATGGCTGGACCTGGCTCGTCATGTGAGCGTTTTGTTTAATGCGCATTTAATGTCATGGTGGCACACGTGGCGTATCTGCATTCAGCAGAGACATATACATGAATATAGCATGGATTTGATTTAATTGAAATGTATATGCTTCGTTTATAAATGTGGGAGGGGGTTTAAGGAGGTTTAAGCGATGTGTGGCCAGAGCAAAATTCTTCAAGTGGCAAGATGGTCACATGTTGACATGCTACCAGAATGTAACAAGTTCGCTCAACTTGCTAGATTGGTGTCATGTCCTAGTCAATACTTACTTTATGTACTTATTTATATCGAACTATATTTGTCTGTTTCTGCGCGTGTGTCGGTGTGTGTTTTAGTGCATGTGCAAATAAATACCCATTTATTGTGTGTTATAAAACAGGCAAATACTGCCGATAACGACTATATGTACGTAAAACTCTGTTTTACTTTTCTGTAAAAATTATCAAACGACCCGTCGCAATGTGGGGCATTTCAGCTTGAAAAATTAATAGCCCCTAAAATAATTTATTTATTTCTTCGAAAGAAAAATCTTCGAAGTTTAAGTCAGCGCGTGTGCATGGTCCGATTTCTAGAAGCTTCACAATACGTTGTGAAAGTTGCACTTTGTTGTCGGTACATATTCGGCTTGTAAAGTGCTCAATTTGTATTGTTTTTTTAGATCGATAAAGGTTTATACATTGTTTAATGTTCAAATTCATTATTCGAAATGGTTTTATATATAATTTTAAATTAAATTTAATTGTACACATTTTGTATTATAACAGAGCAGAGGAGGGTTTTTTTTTTATAATCATCTACATAAGAAGAAATATCTAATAAACTTTACTTTTCTAAAGAATAACTATTTCTTAATTTGTTTTACATTCAATCTCACATGTCTAATGGATAAAAGAAATACATACTAACTTTATGTGCATTTCCATTCAGACGACACGTTTCATTCGTACTACCAAATGTTTCAAAAAACGGGGGTAACGCTGTGAGTCGCTGCTACGGCCGCGACTCTACATTTATACCCGATATTCAGTCAGTATAGCTCCTCCCGCAAGAGGCCGCACTCATTGTACTACAAAGAGTGTGTGTGAGACAGAGAGAATGAGTAAGTGCGTGGAGGGGTTTGCGTAGCAACTGCAAATTGATTTGTTCCTCCTTTTTATAATAATAATCCGATATGATATAGATATATATTTACATAGTGGACATAGTGGCAGAAATGCAGTGACCATTCTTCTTCTACCTTAAACATTATGCATGCCCACACGAATGCATTTTATTCGTTTGCAGGCTTAATTGTAAATAATTATGAGTATCATCAGTACAGGGGGAATGTTTGCAGTGGTAAATCTCATCTAATCGCAATTAAAACATTTAATTTTCACTCAATTTGGTTTTCCAGACATGACAGGCTCTCACGCCCTTCTTTTTTCTTTAATAATTTCGGGCTTTTTTCTACACTTAGTCGCTTTTTCTCCCTCTGTGTTGTGACATTTAATAGTTTTCATATTTTATTTTTTACGTTGCCGAGTTTTTGGTTAATTTTTCGCGGTTTTGGTGCGAATTGCGAGGGCTGGAAAATGTACATGAATCGGACGTAATAAGTCGGTTTTGGCGTGGGCACTGCTATCCTATTGTAGTTCCAGGGTATCCATTAGATATACTAGCAAATGGAAAGTCCGCAGAGGCAGTGGCTATGCCAGAGCCAGAGGCAAAAGCAGCGCTGAATATTTATCTGGGCATCCCAACTATTTATAATGAAAGGCAGCCAGATAAAAACCGAAATAGATTCCGAATCCGAATCTGAATCTGTATATGCAGCTGTATCTGTGAGAGTAAATCTATATGCATATCTGCTTGGCCAAATAAAAACCGAAAGACAGACAAACAACAACAAAAATAACAAAAATGGAAGGCTTACTTTGAGATCGAAACTTTTGGTACCCTAGAAGACTCAAGGCCTTGATTATCTTGATGGCCTTGATGAGCTTCTACATTCAGCGTCCAAAAAAATTAGCTAGTTTTGGATTTTCAACATCTTTTAAAAATGGTGAAACCGTCTGAACGGTATACGGCATGCGCAAAAGCAAGAAATTTTGGAATTCATATTTTTACATTAGAACACCCGCACCGAAAACTATACTCATCCACCCATCCCTCCTTATATAGCAACCGATTCACCTAGAATAAATAAACAGTAATTATAATTGGCCCGATTCGTATTCGTATTGGCATTCGAACTCAATTCTTTTCGGCATTGGCCTCGCGTGAGTAAGCCGCAAAGCGTTGATATCTCTGCTGCTGCCTCAGTCGACGCCAATGACGTGGTATTTCCCCTTACCATATCCACTCCACTCTTTCCTTCTAAGTCTACAGAAGGTGTACCTATTAAATGCCTATCCTTTGTACGCAATTACGAATTTATTCATTGCGCGTTCGATGGCGACTTTGAAGAACTGCAAATTGAAATGGAAAATACTCGTACTCGTTCGAAATGATGTGGGGGTCTACTTAATTGGTATGCTGAGTTCATCTGAATGGGGATTCGCAGGGTGGAGAGTGGAGAGAGACAGGAAATTCTCATAATTTGAAGTATTTGAAGGGAATCTGCTAGATTGATCGATCGGTAGAGAAATGATTTAGAAAGAAATTATTGACATTTCAATATATTTTAGAGAAACATTTCCAATTATCAAAGCACAGCGGATAACATTTTCCATAAGGGGACATTGTGGGATTTTTTTGTTTCAAAAGATGTTTAACAGGTGTTCAAAGACAATGTTACACAAAGATCGAACTTTTTTAAAATTCCCAGGTGCCAAGGGTAGTGTCTGCAGAGTTCTCTTTGGCTTGGTTCGATCCGCATATGTGCACATATGTATAAATACCCCAATAAACGGTTCGTTTGATTTTCCTGTTGTCCGTATCCGTATCTTTTGCTGTTGTTGTTGCCGATTTATTGTTTATTGTTTATTTGTTTGCTATCTGCTCTTTCTTTTTTTCTCTGTATGCGCCTTGCCTGAATTTTTATCATTTACTATATTTAGGCAGACCCCGTAACAAGTGGAGCCCCGTGGGTGTGCGGTGTGGGGTGTGGGGTGAATTGGACAGAGAATACTATTGTCTACTGTCTACGGGTGAAGACCATTGCGGTAGATTCAACGGCACTCGCAAGAAAGCTAAGTAAATTCCTAAGTTTCTCAACAATTGCCTGTGATACCTGGGGCTGGGAGAGTATCAGGGTATATTGCAGAGGGAAGATATGTTGAGCATGAAGTGCCAGAGTGAACAAGGGCGAGCAGTATTGAATTTTTTTTTAAACGAAACAGGTATCTCATAGTCGCATCGGATCGTATCGATCTGTTGCCTTGCTACTTGTTCAATTCTCTAGTTCTTAAATTCTTCGATTGCTCGATTCTTTTATTATCGCCCGCTGCCAGCTGTCTGCGCTGACTGCGCTGCTGGCAACCGGTAGCGGCCGAGGCCCCAGGCCACTTCCTGGTGGGGCAGTTGCCTCTGCCATTCGATTGTCTTTCGCACAAGTTGCATGTTCTGCTCAGCTTGCCCCAAACGCAACGCGACTAAACGCAACATAACGCGATTAGATTTCGGCTTTTAAACTTTCATTATGTTCCCCAAAAACCCTTTGAATTTTTATTTGTGCACATTTTAAATTGCTCCAGTACCTCACAGATACAAAAGAGGTAGTTGTGTACTTGTGTCGAATCTTTTTTTTATCTGCGATTGAGTGCGGTTCGCTGCGTTTATGCGAATATCGTTTATTATTACAGCTAATCAGTTGCATACTGTTCCCTACAGCGAATGAGATCCATGAAACCGCTCAGTACGAGTAGAGTTCTCTTTCAATTCGGATTTCGGCAATTCCAAACCACGCAAAGGCGCATCAGGTGTGTATGCCCACTTTTATGTGCATGTGTATGTGTATCCACTCACCATCCTATCATTCTATCGTTCTATCGGTAACCATGAAAATTATGGAGCTGTCCGTCCCCGCAGTTTGGAAGGTTGAAGGTTTCAGATTCAATGGGGACGTAGACTCCACTTTGATTATCAATTGTGAAACAGTAGCGCTTGATCTGCAGCGGCCAGAGTTCCAGCAGCAGCACCAGTGGGCCGCTGCGAAACATGATCTGGCGCAGGGCCGGATCAACCCTCAGCAGGGCCCTAGGCAATCATCAATTTGGGGGCCCCTCTTTTTTCCACGCCCTTTCCCTTCTTTTTCAATTGAAAAACAAAACATAACTTTTTCAAAACATTTGTTTTCATTTTATTTTACATTTTAAACATGTTGTTTTCTACATTTTCGTCTATTATTTTATCAAAACTAATGTTTTATAGTTTATCTGATTCAATCCAAAGAATACCCAACATGTCTAGTCGCTCTTGCCGTATTGTACCGTCCGACAGCAGCTTTTATTCGTTTTAATTGCGAAAATGATCGTTCGGCAAAACAATTTGTAATCATAAAAGTAAAAAAAAATTCAAAGTGCCATTTCTTTCACTAGAATCTTAAACAAATGTCTATGACTTTTTTCTACATCGGTGTATCTGGAGTTTACGTAGGTTTCGAACTTTTTCAGTTCAATGAACAATTCATTAAAATCTCTAGAATAAAAACTAACTAAGCTATATATAGCTTTGTGAAGGTCTTCACCGCTTAGAGAAAAGTTAATTAGAAATGCGAATCTCTCCAAAACTTCCATATACACTTGCGCCCGGCGTTTAATTTCAGTGTAAAGATTGTCGATGATTACCAGAAAACCTCTTTTCCTGAAATTATCGCGAGGTGAATATTCAACTTCTGGAGCATTTCCGTCCTTAGGTTGTTTTTTTCTGCGACGAATAACGATTTCTGCATAACCAACGTCAGGTAATAATTGTTTGTTTTTTTCCTCAAAATCATCGAATTTTTTACGGAACGATCGCATGTTCTCTTCTAATGATAGACTCAACGTTCCTCCTCGTTTTTTTGTATTATTTTTAATTTTTGTTGTTTACATCATTTGAAAATTATTTGCGCACTTTGTTTACTTGATTATTTTGTATTTTTTGGTTAGTTTTCAGTGGATATAATTTTTTAATTTATTACTATTTTCAATTTTGGTTCTATAAAATCGTTTTCTTTTTTCATCGGCCCCTTTTGAATAGGGGGCCCCAGGCAACTGCCTAAGTTGCCTAAGGGTTAATCCGGCGACAGCCACCGAAACTGTGATCGCCAGCAAACAAGGGATAGGTCCCCTCCTCTTCGTAATCCCCATAACCGTCTCCGTCATTGTTCTCTCCATCTTTCTCGTCTGTGACCGCGTCATTGAAGAGAAGTTGCCTCTGGAAGTTCCAGCTGTAGAGCAGGCTCACGGCCAGGATTAGCCAGGCTTCGTGCTGGGCCTGCACTCTCATCCGAGGCGTCCGATTATGTGCTAATCCGGAGCGTAATTGAGACGTTAAATTTTGGAGAGAGTATTTAGAATTAGATGTGAATGTTTCCGATGTTTGTGTCGTGTAAGACTCTTGAAAGGAGAAAAACTGGATGTGTTTTGATCAGTGCATTGGATCTCTGTTCACCCTTTTTTCCGCATCCTTTTCGTATCTTTCCTTCACTCTCCACTTTCATTTCCATTTTACTTGCCATTTCCATTCGCATTGGAATCAGGTCACGTGACGTGGCGCGTAAATGAGGCAAGCACAGTAGAATTTGTTAAAACACATACATACATATGCATCTCTCTTTGTCTCACTCCCTCACTCTTTCTGTCACTCTCCTAGTATGTGTGTGTGTGTGCCTAAGTACACAGACATGCTTTACCCACACTCACTCGCAATGGAGCCTAGAGGCATAATGGGCAAGCGGCATGCGCGACCCTCCGCACAGTGGGTCGACGTAGACTACGTTTTCGAAGAAAAATCAACTGTATATGTAGCTGGTAGCTGGATGATACCAGAAGCAGAGGCATCTTAATTTACTGGCCACTCGTCAAATTTGATGAGGAAAGCACGTTCAGTGCTCGTTGAGAGGAACTCCCTTCTAGGTGTCTAGTAGCTGTTTGCCACTGTACCATCAACGACCCGTCGCCCCAACCTCCTACGCCGCACCCTTCAGCTCGCCCTCATCACCCCAGTCCTGGCCTGGCTTATGGTAAACAGCATTCGAGGGTAGTGTAAACAATCATTGACCTCGTTCATATTTCTTGGAGCGTTCGCTCATTTGCCTTTTGGCCCGAGCCCCAGACCAGACGTAGCGCTAGGATACGATGACTTTGCCTGGTCGTAATTAAAATTGTTGTTTAGCTAGCTGCTCCAGCCCCCCCTCCAATATCACCACCTATTCTGTTTCAACCATTCTTCAGCTTTTCGGCCATAATCATCTGATAGTTGGGAGTTTGGAACCAATTAGCCGCAGCGGAAAAGAGGAAAACAATCAGATTCTGTTGCCCGGTCCCGGTCACGGTCCTGTGTGTCCCTTAGCAAATGATGATGGGCATAAATCACAAAGGAAATAAGCTAGAAAGCAGAAGGAATCAGAAGACAGAAGGAGCCCAGCTCGAGCCCGGAGAAGAAACGAGCCAAATGACGATAGGCTCAGAGCAAGCAAGAAGCAACACAAGAAAAAAAGAAAATTAAACAGACAACGGAATAATCTTCTCCAAAAGCACCGAAGCAGGGAGCACTCTTCTTTTGTTAAAAGCTTTGGATGAAAAGTTGCAAATAAGATTGGTTAACAGTCCGAAAATCCAACGAGGACAATCCAACGTCTCTGCAAGTTTCTCCTCTTACTTTAATACCTTTAGGGGGCGTCAAGCTGCGTTCGTGGGATGGAGCAAAACTGAGGAAAGTTTAAGCGGCTTGTTTGCTGCCTGTTCAAATTCCTTAGCCCATGGCCCAATACCGAGACAGGCAATCAGGATAACGCGCATTATCCCGAGGCCCACATATGGAATGGAATAATGTTAGGGTGAGGTGGAGTGGTTGGATAGAGGGTAGGGATCAGGGGGTTAGAAATTAGTGTTTGTGTGTGCGTCGCGCCAGCATAGCGCTGGTTTAGCATTTTTATGTGTCCCGACCCCTGCTCTGGCCAAACTCCAATCATGGCCTACAGAGATACTATGTATCGCAGACGATTTGCCGAACACAATATGACGGGGACCAAGACTAAAACCCAGGCCAAGACCAAGACCAAGTCAATGGTCTTGGTGACAATGGCATCGACTGTAGAAGCACAAAGGCAAACGTACGTATGGGTGGCCAAACTTGTGTAATAGTTGACAGGTGACCAAAGCGTTTTATTGGATGTCGTGCTATTCCATTTATTATGCCTATTATTCGTAGAGCATTGATATAATATATGAAAATTCTTGCTGAGAATCACTCAGGTCACCTTTAGAGAAAGTGACCTGTAGTTTAGGATTTACTTCAAAAATATATCTATTTATATCTACCAACTAAACAATCATTTATTATTACAGCTGGAAAATATTGCGGCCAGAATACACAGATAATGATGCTTGTGAATTCATACTATTTCCATCAGTTTAAATGATTTTCTCTCTTAATTCATTTATATTTCCATCTTTTTGTGTGGTGTCCTTCTATAATGTGTTTTTCCCTTACAGCAGTAATTTTTTGTGTTCTTTTTTTTATTTTACTCCAACTGCCATTTTTGTTTCTGTGGTGGCCAATGAAGTAAGCTTAGAGGTGTTTTTTTACTCGACACTGCTGATTTTTTAGGGTTGTACCAAAAGTCATATGGCGCATAAAATTAATAACAACAACAAATGCGGCAGGTGAAGGAAGAAGTTGGATTTTAAGTGTAGTCCGGGTGTCCTTTGAATACTTTTAGTTATTTTGCTTCTCAAATTCTGCTGTTCTTTTTATTTGAGTATAAATTGATTTTTTGAATAGTTTATTGAGTATCTATCGCCAGTTGTCTCCCTTTCTACTTTCTCTGCTCTTTCTTCCTCTCCGGTAATATCAAGCATATGCCATGATGAACACTGTACTCTCTCTCTCTCTATGAAGTATACCGCTGTGGACGCTGTACTCTGCTCAGTTTGCACTTGATTCTTTATACTCTCACTTCTATCTCCCCCCTCTCTGTCGCTCTCGCTCTCTCTATCTCAATATCTTTTCATTCCCTTTCTCAGTTGGCACAAGTGTGTCTCTGTTTCAGTCTCAGTGTTTTTCTTCGTCTGTGTCTGCGATGCTGGCGCCGGCATTCGGTGAAGTGTCTGGAAGCTGTCGCCCCATGGCTGCAAACTCGGATTGGAATTGGACGGTAGGTGGGTGGCAGTGGATGACCCAGTCAAGCATCCGTTCTCAGGACACTTCAATACTTCCCTCTAAAACCACCAGCACTCCCACTCAGCGACACCCCTTGCTTGTTCCGATTTTGCAACTTTTGAAAAGTGTCTATTAATTTTCATATCGCAAGCATTTCTCAATAATTATGTCGTGACTGGACCCCCTCAACAATCAAGCCTACTTCATTCCCTTTTTTCGTGTTTCCCTTCTTGCCCAATCTCTTTTTCCCTCTGTCTCTCTTTTATATTTGGCCTATGTGGCCTCGTCTCTTTTACACACAAAATTAGGTAATTATGCGCCCCCACAAAGAAGGAAAATCTGTGTCATCCACATTTTGTTAGTCAGGAAAAAATCAGAAACTCAGAGTTATAGAGAATGACTATGTCTTCTAGATTGCAGAATCTGAACCAGATTGTATCATTATTACAGCCAGAATCAAGAAAACCATTTCAATTTCTCCTGCTCTGTCTGTTCTGTCTCTAATACACACGTTTCATGGTCGGCTTTGCCTGTCGCTCCAGATGAGCGCCTAGATCTCAGAGACTACAAGAGCTGAAGCAACCAAATTTGGTATCTACACTCCTGTGATACCGCACCTGCACAAGTGTATTTCAAAACTTCGTCCCGCCCCCTTCTGCTCCTACAAAGAGTGAAGATCTGTGGCAACCACAATTTTGATGATACGATAAAACCAAAAACGCAGAATCATAAAGAATGATTATATCTAATGAATCCTAATCAGGATTGGATTGGATAATTTTAATAGCCAGAAGGACCAAATGTAATTGCAGTTTCCCGCTGTTCACAACGTTCCCGCTCGTTTCTTCGCCTAATTTCTTTCTTTCACCACGCCAATTTTCTATATTTTCTGTTGATAAGCATAAGATTGCTGCACACATTTCATTGGAAATTCAATGTATTTTTTCACTTTTCAACATTCAACCGTCACTGCCGACCCCTGACCATTTTCTCTAAATATTAAGCTGAGATCTTTTCTTCTCCGCGAATTTCCATTGCGAAAACTTTGAATGACTAGTGGAGTGATCTTCAGTCAACTTCTGGCTCTGCTTGCTTCTTGGCTCATTAGCTTATTAGCTTTAACAAAACTCCCTTGCACTACCACTCAATCTTCAACCCGCTGCTACATACCCTTTCCCTTTCACCTTTCGCCCTGACAACCTACCCTGTGGGCTGTTCTCTAACCAAAAATTGTATTTGCCTCTCGCTTTCTCTCGCTTATGAAAAACTTATTATCAGCTTTTGCTGGCTTACGTGACGAGCCCCAAGCACCCACCTGCAACCCACCGCCACTAGCCTGCAACCCACCGCACTCCATCCTCAATGCGGTGAGTTGCATTCCTCCTCAGTCTGCCGGTGGCACTCGCCCAAAACTCACCAAAAAATTGTTGTCGGCTTAGAGCAGACTCAAAGCTTGGTCCGGGGACTTCGCCTCAACCACCTCCACCTCCACCTTGTCCTTCATCCCTTTCCCAGTACGAGGCTCAGTCATGTGCAGTGTGCGGACTAATTAAGACAAGGTCGGTGCACTAACTAACAATGGCTTTAAGTCAGTTAAACGATATGGCGCTCTACAGACCCAGAGCGACCAAAGCCAAAGCCGACCCGGACTAGGATCCGAAGAGAGCCCCAAAAGTGGAAGAAGAATACGGAGCAAAGCCAACTGGAGTGGTCGGTTGCTCAGGAGGGTTCTCTACCAGCGAGGGACTCCCCCTACTTCCATAGCCTTCCTCACGCAGCGAATAATAAATATTTTTGTTGATGCGCTGATAAGCTAGAGGCGAAGGACCCTCAGCGCAGGTGGTTTCAGGGTGAGGGCCTGAACAACACTGATTTGATGCGATTAGATTAGATGAGATTTTCCATTTAGTTGTGTGTTCCACACCCGCTACTCGTGGAGCATAAGGGTATATTGTATTTCTGCAGAGGCGTGTAATAGCCCCAAAATCCATATATATGTACACACATATGTATATATTAAGGAGTAAATTTACAGATGATTTACAGGGGATTTGTAGACTTTTGTGATGAGCAACTTAAAAAACACTGTAATGTCATCAATTTTAAAGCTTGCGGCTCATATGTATATGTAGTACATACATACATACATATTCGTACACACATATGTACATATTGTATATATATACACATATGTATATGTATATGCAGTGCCGGACTTAAGTTTTGCCACAGCAATAGATTTTCAGTTTACTGCTGTTTTAAGAGCTTTTCAATAGCGACTTTCAAAAGAAAAAAATTTTATCCGATAAACTAAAAATTTTTATAAGCGTGACATTATTGTATTATTTTTTAAACATTTTTAAAAGAAAAATGGTCTAAAATTTGTCGTACAAAAGTGTTGGTACACTTATTTTCTTATAAGCTATGTTCTTCTACTTTCGTCGATCTGGACACTTTTTTTTTGAGAAATTTGCGCTAGAGTTGACCGTTGGTGGATAGAAGTCGCTTCACGATTAGAAACATCGTTTAACGGTTTAAAGAAGTAGTGAAATTGCTTTAAGCATCCGTGAATGCAGGGACATCGTTAAAAAAGTGAAAGTTAATAAAAAAATATATATATAATTTTTTTTTTTTTATTTATTTATTTATTACTCATGTTTTCCGACTTATTCGATGTTTTGACTACCGTCTTCTGTTCTGTTATAACACATGTACTTCGTTATCTTTGCAATTTTTCTCTCGTTGCGGAGACTGCAGTAAAAAAAGGTTCTACATAATGGAAAAATGAGATGTCTAATTACTGGAGTATAATAAAATTAGCTTATAGTACCTATATGGACATATCTGATATAATTTGTGTTTTTGTCTGTTTTTCTGTGACTCCTCTTTATGTCGGCGCCAAAAACTTGGCAGCTGTGACAGCCGCCGAAAGCTCCGTAGCCGAGAGCTTTTCTGACGCAGCCGAAAGCTTTGTGGTGAAAAAGCGAACGAACCCAGAGAAGAGAGCGAGAGAACCATTTTGAGAAAAAAGGAGAGAGTGGCTGAGTGGCGGGCTGGTTGGCTGGGGATGGCGTGGAAGCTAATGCTCGTAATGTCGAATTACTTGCGTTCCGAGTCCGTGCCGTGTAATTTTATAGCTCTGTACTGGATATTTTTAGGCAGCTGCCTTTTCTTGTCAGGCTCACGCACGGACGAGCATGCACGAGCATGCTCGCACACATACATACATACACACACAGAGCTATGCGGCAGGCAGCAACATATTGATGCGCTAGTATAACGCATACGACACGTTGTCCAGGCCAACGGTTCTCCTATCGGAGAGTGGGTGCCCGACACAGGTGCTCGTATATGAATAAAAATAAAAATGGAATGGAAATAAATTGCATTACATAATTAAAAAATTTAGCCCAGAGAGGGGAAAAAGAGGGGGTGGATTGGATTAGAGGTACAGAATGTCCCCTAATTAAATGCTTTGAAATTTTGCCATGCCACACTTCTGGCTGTGACTCCCACTCTGGCTCCGGCTTTGGCTATGGCTCGGACGTTGGCTCTGGTTCTGCCAAAAGTTGGTCCTGACCGCAGAGAACGGTCAAAGGCTTTTCCAGAGGGGGGAGAAAATACAACTGTCAGAGAATTGTCACGGGTCGTCCTGGTTCACGTTCACCTGGACCGCAGCAGAGGAGAAGCATATATTATTTATTTGCATTGCACAGATTCCCCAAAAAAGGAAAATTTAAATACATACTGTCAAATGAATTCCCAGACTCTTCCGGTTAGTTAGCGCTGAGATGCCTCGGGAAGTGGCAATCCCACTGAGAGATTCGATTTCGGAGCCCGTTAGCGGACGTTCGACGTTCGCTTAGGTCGATTAACAATTTCATAGCATTGAAATTGTGGAGCCACCTACCATCTGGCATTCCACCCACTTCTGACGGTTTCTAGGGTGATCGAAGGCCTGGAGGCTGAGCCATAAATGTAGGGAAGGACTGTGCAACATTATGCCACTAAAATATTTCACGAATTTATTTATTTATATATACTACTTAACCTATGTATATCTGTGTTGGTTTAGTTGCTGCTCTGTTATTCTGTTTCCGTCCTACAAGTATACGTCCACGAGTATATTCCTCCCAAAAAACCTCACTCCGCTTTTTGGCTGCTGCGATAATGATTGCCTTCTGCAGAAAGCTCGCTCCAGCAGGAAGGAACAAGCTCCCCGGCCGTGCGGCGGCTCAGAGGAGCAACGATGACTGCGAACTGAGGACTCTCCCAGCTCTCGTCTCTCGGTTAAACTTCGTCCTCGTCGGCGTCGTATCAACAAGGACATTCGACATACTGTTGATTGCGCTCCGAAGCTATTCAGTCTATTTTCAGACCGTGTGACGTACGGAACGGAACGTTAAACGGAACAGGAAGCCGAGCCCAGAGACCGAGCCCTGAGTCCCGAGTTCCGTCAACGGTTCCGCCCACTCAAAGCTGGAGCCACCTTCCACACTCTCTCACCAACTTACTGTTGTTCTTATTTTTGATTTATTTTTTTTTTTTGTAACAAATGTAAAAAACCTAAATGAAAATTCATATCTGAGAAGGAAGCAACAACGGAGCAACAAACAATTGCGGTTGAGCTGGAATGTAAGATAAATTTACAAAAGTATAAATTTGTATTTCAAGCGATCCCATCCGCCATACATGTATGAGTTTGTGACCGTGTGTGTATGAGTCCTGTTGTTCTTTTTATGGTATTTTGTTTTGGTGTTAAGCAAAAAAGTGCAAGCAGAAAAAATCGGGAAATCGGCTCCTTTATTGATAAGGCCACACACACATACACACACACACACACACCGGTATTCTCCAAGAGCCGTAAGAAAAATGTTGAAAAGGTGCAAAGACACAAAAAAAACATGATATCCTTCCTTCCACATTTGCCCCAAACAAAAATATATGTTAAGACCTTAAACGAAAAGTCTAGACATTTGCGAGTTGAGTTGTAAATTCGAACTAAATTTTATTCTTAAAATCAGAGTCTTATATGTGATTTGACAATGAGGCATGAGATACAATTTCGTATTCTATTATTATCGTTAGACAATTTGAGTGCATGCCTGCACGTTATTATTTAGTGAGTTAGTGTTATTTTAGGACTGCATTGGTTAAGTTTTTTCTCCACTTGTGTTTTCTTGTCGTATATTTTAATGGGTTACAGATCTCTGCTTACACCCGAGCAGTCATAACTTGTCTACTTTATGTGATTTCTTCAGAGATCGGTTTTTTGGTTACATGAGTGATCGTGTATGTTCATGTTTCAACAATATATGTTGAATGGAATTGGGCCGGAGAGAGGAGGAGCGGGGAATGAATGCGTGTTGGTTAGATGTTGGACGCTGCTTAATAGACTGCCCAAGCAACCCATAAATGGATAACTGAGAGCTCCGTACACACACTAGAACACACGAAATATACGAAATATGTATGCATATGTTCAAACCAGACGAAACGAAAAGTCGCGGAGTCGCGGTACCCGAGCCGTCACACTGTAAGAACCAGTACTCAGATTCAATATACATATATAGATACATATATATGTATATTTAATCTTATAATCTATGTATGTAACTGATATAATACACCTATTTCTGTTTTTACGCGGTAGATTGGTTCCTGAGAAACCCGTGTAAAAAAAGACATTGATCGTATGCAAAAATAGGTGATTGGTTTCTTATCTCTAAAACCTATTAAAATTAGTGAAAAAATTGGGAAACGTTGGAAAAAAAATTTGCGTATGAAAAATGTCTTTACCAAACACGTCGGATTGCATTGATAGTTCACAAAATACTAACACATTTCTATTGCAAAATTGTAATCTCCTTAAATTTCCACAAAAAGGGAAGTCCCCTACATTTTTTGCTATCTACAATTCCTCTGACCAGTAAATTTGCTTGTACATATGTATGTATACACACAAACAACGAAAGAGAAACAAATATGTACATATGTATGTATGTACATATTCTCTTTATGCTCTTTCCTGTTTTTGTTTGGTTTCTAGCTGCTTGTGAGCTGTGTGTTTTTATCTATTTGTGTTGTGTTATTTTGAACCGTGCTAAATGGAATAAAATCGTGTAAAAATATTTAAAATTTTTGATTTTCAAACAGTGTTATTTGAAAACCGTGTAAAAAGACCGTGCAAAAACAGAATTAGGTGTATATTCCTGCGCTCCGTATATTCTCTTTCCAGTTAATGACAAATACTATAGCTGTCTGCTACATACTCTGTCTCTCTTTTCGCTCTACATCCGGCCGGCAGAGAGGAAGAGAGGGAGCGAGAGAGAAGTGTCAGCCGTGGAAACTGTTTTCTTCATTCTGGCTCTAATCAGATCCGACAAATTATTTTGAAAATGTAACAGATGCGCATAGTATGGCAATCATTATATACCCGGAGCACAAAAAGTAATGGAGAATAATTAATCCGTGCAGATGTATGTACATTGTATGTACAGACATACATATATAACAGCCAGAAGGAAACGTTTTAGAACCAATATTTCTTCATTAGCACCAATGCCGCATTGAAATAACCAGCTACATATGTATGTATGTACATAAATATGTATGTATGTCTGTCGTTTCGTCTCTCCGTCCGTCCGTTTGTCTGTCCGTCCCGATTGTCGCCTAGTACTCTGTGACTAAACAAGCTGCAGCAACCGGATTTTCTTTGCAGACACCAGGAAGTTATTAATGCTAAGCTCTACTGAGACTTGGAAGATTTTAAATTCAAATTGCAGGTAGTGATGTCATTTTCAGTGTAAAAACACCTAGGCATCCTATGTACCTCTCGGCCCACTTCGTAGATGATAAAATATTCAATTTATGTTTTTGTTGTTGCTGTCTTTGGCTGTTTTTGTTATTGGCTGCTTTTTTTTTTTTTTTTTTGGCTAGCCGAATTTCTCTGCTGGGCCCTCTACTTCCTCTTCCTTTTCTCTTCCTTCCACAGATTTTTCATTTTATGATTTAATTCTTGTTTTCCTGCTTTTCCTGATTATTCCTCTTCCTAGTCCCCTTTTTTATTTCCACTTTTTGCTGCTCCAGATTCCCATGGTCAGCTTCCGTATCGACACACTGCTTCTTCTGCTTCATGACAACTAGCTACTACTACTATCTACAACTACTTGTTCTTTGCTTTTTCATTGCTTCTTTCTCTTTTTCTTACTTTTGCTTTACTTCAACTATTTCCACCGCGTCAACTTCCGATTCTTTTCGTTTCGTATTGGTTCTTTTTTCTTATGGTCCTATGACACTACATCTACTACTTAACCCACTAAACCCTCCTGTACACAAGAGCGTGAGTTTAGTTTGGATTTTTATTTGATCTGGTTTAGTGCAGCTGCAGAAATTATTGATTGCTGTACTTGGCCTTGATTTAAGATTTAAGTTTTGGCACACATATGTTAATGCCGGCTTGTAGAGCTATTTAGTGTTGTATCTCATGCTATCGCAGTCTTTCAGATAAGAGAGGTAGTTACGTGTAGTGCCATACGACCATTATGCACTGCATTAATTAATTCCAATTTTTTCTCAACTGCTTATTTTTTTTTCCTTTTGCGCTTTGACGCGCCGGTCGACGTTAGCGATTCCTTTTCTCCCACTCACGCTACTATTTTGCTTCCTCTGCTTCTCCACTGCTTCGGCTAATCCCTCCTCCATCACATCTGCACATTTTGTTACCCTATTCGCTCTTTATTTCCTTGTTGCAGTTGTCCTGCTCTGCTGTTCGCGTGCCTTACGAATGAAAATAATTAAATCAAAATGAAAGAGGTTATGTAAATCTCGCTCACGTGTGAATTTTCTCCTCTCACTCTTTCTATGCGTGTGTGTGCTCGTGTGCGTTTGTGTGTGCTCTATCCTATTACGGTTATTTTCCTTTCCTTTTGCTTTCACTCTACCACTAAAAAAGAGAACTTTGAGTACTAATTTCTAGCACTACTTGCTTTTGTTTCTTTAATTTGCATAGCTTACCCAAAAAATTTATTAGCCGGAGTGAGATAAAGATAGTGGAAAAGGGGAAAATCCAGGGAAAATTATATAAATCAACCAAAATTACGGAAATAGTAATTAAAATGGACGAAAAACTTGACATATAGAAGCGTTTGGACCCTTGTAAAAAATATGCAGCTCATTTTGTGGTGACAAATGGCAGCGTGAAGCAGACCACAAAAGGAACAGGACCTTTGCAACCTTTGCATGAACTTTGGGTGGTTAATTCCAATGTAAGTGCTGTAGCGGCTACATTTTATGAATTGCAGTTCTGTATGAAGAAAAAGTTCAAAACAAGTTTAATTATTTAAATGATCATTATTTATTTCTCAACGTCTAAAGCATTTGACGGTTAAAATCGGCTGATTCGTCTGGCATTTGCTGTATCAGTGCCAGTTTTTATACCCGATACTCAAAATGAGTATTGGGGTATATTAGATTTGTGGTGAAAATGGATGTGTATAACGTCCAGAAGGAAGCGTTTCCGACCCCATAAAGTATATATATTCTTGATCAGCATCAATAGCCGAGTCGATTGAGCCATGTCTGTCTGTCCGTCCGTCCGTCCGTCCGTCCGTCCGTCCGTCCGTCCCTATTAGCGCCTAGTGCTCAAAGACTATAAGAGCTAGAGCAACGACATTTTGTATCCAGCCTTCTGTGATATGTCACTGTTACAAGTGTATTTCAAAACTTCGCCCCGCCCACTTCCGCCCCCACAAAGGACGAAAAGCTGTGGCATCCACAATTTTAAAGATACAAGAAAACCAAGAAACGCAGAATCGTAGAGAATGACTATATCTTCTAGACTGCTGAATCTGAATTGGATCGTATTATTAATATAGCCAGAATGAAGAAAACAATTTAATTTTTTCTCGCCCTGTCTCTTTCTAACACACACGTATCATAGCCGGCTTTGCTTAGCGCAAAACATTAGCGCCTAGATCTCAGAGACTATAAAAGCTAGAGCAACCAAATTTGGTATCCACACTCCTGTGATATCGGACCTTGACGAATTGTTATTAAAATTTCGCCTCACCCCCTTCCGCCCCCGCAAAGGACGAAAATCTGGAGCATCCACAGATCTCAGAGACTATTAGACCTGACTGTCGAGCTCTCACTGCTACAAAACTATTGGTAATTTTTCACTGCAGAACTCACTGTTGATAGCTCACTGCTACAAGTGTGTTTCAAAATTTCGGCCCACCCCCTTCCGCAACCATAAACAACGAAAATCTGTGGCAACCACAATTTTGAAGAAAGGAGAAAATTAAAAACGCACAATCATAGAGAATGGCCATATCTACCAGATTGCCGAACCTTGCCGAATCCGAGTAAGATCGGATTATTATTATAGCCAAAAGTAACAAATCAATTTGCAGTGGCTACGCAGCGCCCGTAGACACGTTCTGACTGATTTTCTGTCTCTCTCGCACGCACTCTTTGTCGTTAAATGAACCCATACTGACTATGTATCGGGTATAAATGTAGAGTTGCGGTCGCAGCAGCAACTCACAACGTTCCCCCTCGTTATACCTGGTACTTGAAGAGTTCGATTCGATTTGTGGGGAAAATGGAGTGTAACGCCCAGACGGTAGCATTTCCGACCCCATAAAGTATTTATATTCTTGATCAACTGCAATAGCCGAGTCGATATAGCCATGTCTGTCTTTCCGTCTGTCTTGTTTGACGCCTAGTTCTCAGAGACTATAAGAGCTAGACCAAACCAAACAAGTGTATTTCGAATTTTCGTTACGCCCCCTTCCGCCCCCACAAAGGACGAAAATCTGTGGCATCCACAATTTCAAAGATACGAGAAAACTAAAAACGCAGAACTATAGAGAATGACCATATCTACCATATTAGATCAGATCTGATTCACAGTGGCTACGAAACGCTTTCCACGTGCTTAGCCATTCTCTATCTCTCTCTCTCTCTCGCATGCACTATCATCGAGCAGTGTGCGCCCTCTAGCAGAGGGGAGCCATACTTACTGAGTATCGGGTACAAAGTCACAACGGTCCCAACGTGTTTCTCCTTTTTTTTTAACACTCAGACACTTGACTCGGCGCTCTTTTGTGCATTATGACTGGAGATCCACATGTACACCTAATTCTGTTTTTACACGGTCTTTTTTTACACGATTTTGAAATAACACGGTTTGAAAATCAACAATTTTACATTTTTTACACGGTTTTATTCCATTTAACACGGTTCAAAATAACAACACAAATATATAAAATCACACACAGCTCAAAAAAAGCTAGAAACCAAACGAAAACAAGAAAGAGCATTAAGAGAATATGTAAATATTTGTTTCTCTTTCGTTATTTTGCGTATACGATCAATGTCTTTTTTTACACGGTTTTTTTTACACGGTTTTTCAGGAACCAATCTACCGTGTAAAAACAGAATTAGGTGTACATGGTTATTCGGAAATTCGTACATTCCGACATTGGGTCCTAAAGATTTTCCTACGTAAAGGAAAAATGAGTTTTGATCAAAACTTAATAACTCAACCGTAGTGTAAATTGGGTATTAGAGACTAGGAGTAGCAATCAACACTTTGAGTCAATCACATTTGTTGTTGTTGTGTAGTCACTGCAATTTCATTTGTTCCTTGTGGCTATAATAATGATCCGATGTAGGCCAGATTCAGCAATCTGATAGATATGGTCTAATTCAGCTTTTTCGGTTTTCTCGTATCTTTAAAATTGTGGATGCCAAAGATTTTCGTCCTTTGTGGGCTCGGAAAGGGGTGGGGCGAAATATCAAATTTGGTTGCTCTAGTTTAAATAGTCTCTGAGATCTAGGCGTTAATCGAGACGGACGGACGGATGGACAAACAGATATGACTCAATCGACTCGGCTATTGATGCTGATCAAGAATATATATACTTTATGGGGTACTTTATACTCCTTGAGTATTCCTACTTTATTCCCCCCTTTTTCAAACCAAGTATGGACAACTTTTCACCAAAGACTCTGGTGAGGCGCCCAAAAATGCAATTCCCTGATTGAGGGCGTGAATGGCAATGGAGGAGGGTGGGTGAATAATTTTTTGCTTAAAAATTCCATTAAAAAGTGGGAAAACTAAGGTATGAGTTTAATGAAAGGTACTTGTCTGTGGGCAGCAGCTGTCAATGAAGATTTAAGCCTTCGATTTTTTGCATATCAAATAAAATTTCAGATAAATTAGGCAAAAGCGCAATAAAAAATTTAAAATTTGAACAAGCTGGAATGGGTTTGACTGATTTAGCCTTTTCAAAAACTATTTTTCGTCACAAATTTATACTCGTACTTGTTAAACGATTAGCAGTTATACAAAACTCATGGTAAAAAACCGCATGAGAACGCATGGTAAAAATTTTTTACACTTTGTATCGCTTTAAAATGTTTTTTTTAGCAGTGACGCGATCTTTTCAATTTTTTTTTGAGTAACACTACAGATAAATGTTATCAATGGCAAGTAAAACTACTTTCTTTGAACACCTTTTGAAAAAATAGTTTTTGGCCAGGAAAATTGGTCACAGGCCCCGTAGTACTGTGGCCCTGGACTTAGACAATTAAGCGTTACTCAAGCTCCGTAGCGGGGCTTCCTTGATATACAAATTCTCACGAGGCCGTAAATTATTTATTTTCTTTGATGTCTTGAAATAATTACTCAGATTTTAAGCTCTTCGCTGTACGTTCGTGCAGAGTTTTTCCATTTCGCAACTTATTCTGTTGACATGCCTAATTGCAGTATTTCTAAGTTTTGTTAATTCTCCGTTATATCCCATTCTTATATTCTTACTAGTTGCCCTTTATGGTTGGCCGCCTATTCAATATATTAACTAATTTACTTAGGCCAAGTTTGATCGAGTTTGTCTCGCCCAATTTTCCCTCTCTCTTTTAGTAAGCAATTAAAACGATAAAGTTCGATAGAGGGGAGGGCGTTACTAAAGTAACGTTAAGGAACGTTCTGTAACTGGTTTTGTAGCCGTTCTCAGCTCCAAAGTTTCTCGGGCTTCCCCTGCTTCTTCAAACAAAAATAGCATTGGAACTCGTCGGAGAAAAAGATACCATTGCTTTTCTCCTACCTACCCTTCCAAATAACCCCCTACTCCCTACTGACATACACAATGCCCTACCACACGTCTTACGTATTTCAAAAATTGTTTACTAGTCGCTTGGCAATTATTTAATTCAACGGCAGCGCCGATGGCTAGAGTATATAATTCACTATTATAAATATGTCTATATGTATCGGAAATCGCATAATGCCCCAGGGCAGCGATACCATACCAATCTGAGCCTGGGCTAAAATTAAAATCAGAACTAGAGTCAGAGCCATGACTGACACTGAGACCAAGACTGAGGACTGAGGCGCCTCAAAGTATGCTCAATTTTCTTTTCTTTCAATTTCCGACCCTGACAGATACAGACACGGACATGGACATGGACACGGAAATGGACACAGACAGACGCCCTAAGCAGTTAGTACAAACAACTTCCGACAACTGCAGGGATGCTGGGACTGGGACATGGATGTGGCAAGAATGTGGACGTGGTGAATGGACAGGACAGGTCAGGCCGATGGTGAGTCTGGGGACTCTGCTAGTTAGCAGTTGCATCACCGGCAACGTGGCCTGCCATCCTCTAAGCCCATCCCCGTCTACCATTCCTCGGTGTGCATGATGCTTCCCAGCAACTTTTGCCCTTTTTTGATGCGATTGCTTCGTCCGGTCCGGTCCGGCGTTGCTTCTAGGGCTTTCGTTCAGTAACTGCCGACCAAATTTATTCTCCACTTAATGAGTCTACTACGCAATAGGGGTTAGTGCCACAGCCTTATATTTTTATAGGCATATCTTCTAAAACAGTTTATAGTTTTTCTATAGTTTTCAGCACTTCCGAAGGTTTGTTCTATTTTCGAATAGAATTGGGGCTCAACGATTTTCACAAGTCCAATACGTCCAATACGTCACGATATATCTTTATTCACCTATCTCTGCTTTTGTTTATCCCATTCCAAGTAGTTCTCACAATCTCCTATATCAACTGATTCGTTGCTATTGTGCATTTTCAAGTTGGACTTGCGAAATAATTTAGTCTTATTTCGAACTCCGTTTAACTTTTTCCTTTTACTCTAAGACCACAACCGCACAACCGTTGAGACTTTTTTTGTCTCCGTGACAGCTTCGTGTTCCTGCCTCTGTCCCTAGTCGTGTCTATGTCGTTCTCGTTGTAGTTTTCTGTCCATACGTGTACCGAAGATGGAGCTATAGTTGAACTGAAACTGATAGCTGGGATATTTCATCAAAAGTTGCGCTCTCTGTGACATTTCTTTGCTTCCGACAGGGCCACCAAATTAGTCCGCAACCCTTAAAACGGCAAAACCGAAGTCTTGGAGTCTACCACGGCTGGGACCCTTTATGTGGCAATAAATTATGATCGCTGCCACCCACGTGGGGGAATTGAGAGAAGTAGCAGTAGGCCTCCGTTATGCGGATCTCTGCCTTCGCCCTTCATCGGCAATCCAAAGTCAATTAAAGTCTCACGCAATTTGTTTGTCAAGTGGCAACAAGGAATTAAAAAAGTTTTCTTCTCCTCCTTCACGAAAGCAGGTGCTGGAGGCGGGAAGCAAAAAAGAAAAAACTTGCCTGGGAAATTATTCAAATTTTAATTACGCATGTATATAGAGGGAAATTCTAGAGAGCGTCGCTGTCATTGTCGTCATCTCTGTCGTCGAGCCACCACAAAAGGTAGAGCAAATACGAAGCCCCCGCTCAAGACGAATGCCAAATACTCTCAAGGATTCTTCACGACTCGCTTCTTCCCACCCGATCCGAGATGTGGTTGAGTTGATGGATGGACTCCCTATGCTCAGGATGGGAGCTCAGGATGGTTCTCTAGTCCATTGTGCCTAGTACCTGGGCTGCTGGTGCTGTTTTTGTTGTCGTTGTAGTTGTTCTTTGCCTTGATTTCGGTGATGTGGGATGGGTGGTTGCATGGGAGGCTGCTTGGATGGTTGTGCAACTATGGAAGGGCCCATACAAAACCCGCCGTCGCGAAGGCATGTGGACGACAAGTGGACGCGTCGACGTGCTTAAATATCAAAGTACCTTTGGCTATTTATCATGGGAAGGAGGCTTGAGGGCCACAGGGCGAGGGTGCCTCTGACCGTGGGAAGTGGTGATGCTGCTGGTGAGCACACAGTCTCTGTGTGGCTGTGCAGCTGCAGCATGATAAATGACATTTTGCCTTGACAATGTACAGCAGTGCCTCGTTTGGGCTACTGACGATGGCGATGAAGGGAATGATGGAGATATTTAATCTGGTGCCACTTGTATTTGCAGATCGAGCTGAGGCCAAATCAGGATAAGACACGTGTTTCCAATCACCTGCCAACACTACCACCGCCACCGCGAGCCTGACACCGAGCCAGACTCAGGAGCATACCCAGAGGGCAGCAGGCCAAGAGAAGATAATCAGCTGGAGGGAACTGTAAGATGGGCAAGAAAAACTCGAAATTGAAGCAGGACACTATCGATCGCTTGACAACGGACACATACTGTGAGTATCATCTATCGCCTACATCCAGTAAATCATTTCTGGGTGCGTTCCCAGCCTTGAACTCTGTCCATGAGCTATGAGCCGGTTTCAGGACATAGTCGTTTATATTCGGACTGTACTTGGAAGCCTTTTTGGCAGCTTTTAACGTGAGCGAAATATAACTTCCCGAGCAGTTCTTACTCTCTCGTTCTCGCTCGCAACTGTAAGTTTAAGTTGCGTGAGTCTAAGTCCCTTCCTAAGTGCCAACTCTTCTCCACTCTCGTATATCAGAGAAAAAAATTCGCAGTCCTCAGGAATTCCCAATGAGTAAAGGATTGTCCTTCTCGCCATCGCTGACCATTTATTATCCGTAACAATTGGTCAAATGACCTTGGGGAGTGGCGTACTCTTTGGGGCACTAAGCAGCCGCCTGTGGGGGCAGAGAGGCTTTTCCCATTACTGGAAAAGGGCATTCCAGACCCTAGCTTGCTTACATCTTATATGCGAATAATCTATCATACCTGATGTTTTACAAGGAGAAATAATATATGTTTAATTCACGTCCTTGTACAACGGAAACCCTGCTTGGTTTCTATTTTTGAAAACTTTCTTGTTGCCACTGTAATCTTCATATATAATAAGGGGGAACGTTATACCCTGCACTCAGTCAGTATATATTTAAGCTTATGATTTATGTAACTTAAACACAATATATTTTATATGTCATTTGGTATCACTGGTTGCAAAGGGAAAAATTGATTTTTTGCCAAAAAAAAATTTAACACAAACCGGTCGAACGATTTGAGAGATTTTTATATATTCGAACATATCTGTTTCCATTTTTCTTTACATTTTTTTTTTATATCTGTCATACATTTTTTTTAATAATCATAATACAAATTTGAAATCATTTTAAATTTTAGTTCAAATATTTTGGTCTTGTTTTTTTTTTTTTTTTTTTGTAGTTATTTTTATTTGTATATATATATATTACATTCTTTGTGTTGTCAAATATTTTGATATTTATTAGTTAATTTTCATATTTTTGGGTTTGTAGGTTCGTCTGTCCGTCCGTCCGTCTGTCCGTCTTGTCTGACGCCTAGTTCTCAGAGACTCTAAGAGCTAGAGCAACCAAATGTTTTATCAAGACTTCTGTGATATCAAACTGAATCAAGATTTTTTCAAAAATTTCGCCCCGACCCCACAAAGGACGAAAATCTGTGGCATCGAAAATGTTGAAGATACGAGAAAACCAAAAACCAGAATCATAGAGAATGACCATATCTACCAGATTGCCGAATGTGGATCAGATCGGATTGTTATTATAGTCAGAAGGAAAAAATCAATTTGCAGTGGCTACGCAGCGCAGTCTCTCTCTCACACGCTCTTCATCGTGCAATGTGTGCGCCCTCTAGCGGAGAAGAGCCAGACTGACTGAGTATCGGGTAAAGGCGTAGAGTCACGGCCGTAGCTCAACGTGCGACTCACAACGTTTCCCTCGTTCCAAATATTACTGGGTTATTAACTCTGCTACAAATTATTTTGAACTCTGTATAGTGATGTTGGGTCTTAAAGCGCTTCCACTTGTCATACGCTTTATTTCGAAGCAATATTTTACCCCGGATGTCATGGCTAAACCACGTAAGTTGTTTTGGCTTGAACCGAGTGTTATTTTCTGGGATGTCAAGTTGGTCCCCTATTCTATGCAATGAATATATGTATTATTGTCCAATTTAGTCTATGAAATTCTTCAGCCAGCAGGTCATCATCAATGTTTTTAAAGTCTCTGTAGCTTATCATACATTCGTCAGATCATGTTTAGAGAAGTCGGGTACGTGCGGAAAGTTTGTAACATTAACGAAGTATCATCTAGCCGTTATATCTCACTCACTCGGTCAGGGGCGCACACTGACGAGGACGAGGATAGAGCGTGCGCGGGGCACGCGCACCACGCAGTGCGCAGCCACGGGAAATCTTTAATTCCTCATTCTGGGTATAATAATCATTCGATCTGTTCCAAGCTCCGCAATCTGGTAGATAAGATAAATATATAATATAATAACAATGTAAAATACCCCTATACTCTTTGAGTACCGGCCATAACGGCCATCAGACGTTGAAATGTGTGCAACATTTGATTAGTTTTTGCATAGTCCCTCCATTCCTACCCTCATCCTAATTCCCGTGCACTTTTCCTTACCTTTGAACCACTTTGGCAGGCAGCATGCATGACTTTCATGTCAAATTATGTTTGTTTTACTCTTTTGCAAACAGCTGTAGAGCAGAAAGCGGGGTGGTGTAGCTGTAACCCAAGTGTGTCATGTGGGGGCTGGAAGGCAAATCGCTTATAAAACTAAAATGAACGACCCCTGCCAAGGGATACCATATTAACGCTTCTTGGCATTTGACACGCTGCTGCAGTTCCATATTGCAATAGCATTTTGAGACGCATTCATTTGGCTCTGGCACATACATTCCACTATGCAATCAAGCAGCTGAATGGGAGTGAGAGAGTGGGTTAGAAAAAGGATTCTTAAATGCTTGGATGCTGTCCCACTGTTACTTCCATTCCCATACAGTATCACACGCATTGGCATCCAGTCAGTGGCCTGCACTCAAAATTCACTTGAATGTTGAAATGATTATTGCACTTATTATGCTCCTTACGCCCCTTTTGGACCCTCTGCCATATGCGTGTTTGCACTTATCTTGTTTTGACATTTTGTCTGGCATTTAACAGTGGAAATCAAATATGTACATTCAACAAAAAAGCAGAGGCATCGCCAGGAACCAGAAACCAGCACGACCAGGTTACGACCATCAATAGTCATTGATGAAGGGGAGTGACTAAGAGGGAATAGGGTGAATGGGGTAGAGTGGAGACCAATCAGACTAATCAGACACTATCAGATTCATCGATACTTTGACAGCTACATACATACATGACCCAGTTATCCGATTTGGTTTCGAGCTACATATGTCTTCAAGCATATAGTTATATTGATTCGCCTGTGTCCATACCACCTGTGATGATTCGTTCTTCTATTAAAAACAGAACGCATTGCCATAGGGATTAATGGAGGAAGCTGGGGTAGGAGCAGAGAAAGGTGTTGTGACTGTTAATAGGGAGCATGGAGGATGTGACCAGATGCAAAATCTGCTTCAAATGGAGTTCTAGCCCCATGCCCCTGGCAAGTGGTTGAAATTCCCATTCTTTTTGGACACACTCTTGTGTAGCCACGTTTATGTTTCAGTTGCGTGCAAGGCCTTAAAGACATGCGAACCCACCCGTGCTTAGGGTTAAGTCAAACAGGTGGAAGAGGTTACTTGTTGTCCTATGACTTGGGTCGCGGCTTCGGTTTCGATTCGAATCTAATCAAGTCTGGCAATTATTTCCACCCAAACATGCAGTTGCTCCAAGGCTGAAAAACTCCACCTGGCACTGGTCTGGCCCCACCTGCTCTACTCAGCGCTCTCCCCATGTGTGTACGTGGCCCTCATGCAGTTCGCAGCTCATTTAAAGTTCGTGTTAGCTCTTTTTCCAGGGTCCCATTCATTAATTAGCATTTGGCCACACCCACACCCAGCGGCAGGCTTTTGCTCTGCTACACATTTGCTTCTTGTGCCCCCTCGCTGTGCGTGCATGTGTGTAAAAGTTGAAATTAAATCTGTTTAAAATTAAATTCAATTAATAAGAACAACAAAAAAATACGACATTCTGGCCTCATTTTTGTGGCGCCGCCTTCTACCTCTGTCCAGAACTTCCCACTGCGGTAGCACAACAAAATGAAATAAACGATGCGGGCCACAAACAACTTTTGGTGTAGGGCGAGAGCTGGGATGGGAGAAAAGGGACCCGGGAACTGAAAGGCAAGAGAGTGCAGAAATGCTGCTTTGCATAAATGAACAATTAGATCGAATTAATCATACCGTTGCAAAAGGATATTTTGGGATTGAGTAGACACTTGTATTTTGAAAAGAAAGCATATTTATTCGTCATCATCGAGAGCATAGGTATGTAATATTTATTATGGCCATCATATATTATCATTTATCACATACATATATGCTAAATTTAGAAGTATCGATGCATCGGAAACAATATCAAAAGCTTCGGCACGGAGAATAGCCTTACTTTCTTGAGTCTGCTGGAGCCACACTCCAAGGAGCGAAATGAAGAAATGGAGCGAGAGATGGAGGGGCCCCGGGCCGAGCCTGGGCCCGGGCGTGGGGGACTTTAAGTATCCGTGCGTCCTGGCTATGAACTAATTTGCTTTACAGCTGCCAGCGGTATACAAATATACTCATACTCGTACAGTAAAGGAAGTGGAGCAATAGTAAAGTGCTGCGGCAGGAAAGGACCCCACTACACATGTATTATTCATCTAGCCGCATTTAAAGTCGTTGTCGGGCCCACATCGACAGCCACTGACGAGCGGCAGGATAACGGTCCTTGGAGCTTACTTAGCCCTGGAACGCGTTGGCGTGCGCAGACTTTTAAAAAGGTTTTGTTGTGCGATGTCATAAAGGGGAGGGGGCGTGGGTATTACTGGTTATGTCTGCTTATTCAGATACAGTCTGCGGCTAGGCTGGGACCGGGCTACTTTCGATTGCGCGCCAGAAAACACACTGCGAGAATTGATTGGAGATGCAGAAATGAAGCATGTAGAAAATGGGTAAACCCATGGGTATTTAACCACTTGACAAACGACTCAATCGACTCGAATGTCAAAGAACCAGTTTTCTCCGTGTAAAACTAACACCCTGAGCAGGGGCTAACGTGTTTCACTTCCAGGAGTAGATCATCAAGAACGTCTCCATCATCTATGTCTTTTTTCTGTTTTTCATTTTCAAAGTGCTTTTTACTGTGCCTTTTTAACTGTCTCACATCTAAACTAGGAGAGTGCCGCACGCACTTCAAAGTAGACAATAATTCTGGTTAAATGCCTCGCATGCAGGCGAAACGAGAACGGAACCGTAATATAAATATAGCAAATATAATTATAGCACTTCTTTGTCGCTGGGCCATACATTTCGATTGAATATTACTCATATACAGTACACAGGTACTCACAACAGCAACAGCAAAATCGGAAATGGTGGGCGGATGGGTCCTGGAGAGGTGTCCGCTAAGCCTCTCAAGTAAGCACCGTCAATCTCCAAGGCTGAGACCTTAAATAAGCTGCCATAACTCAGCGGCTCAGCCACGACACTTTCACCAAGCAGAGGGCCTATTGAGAGAGCTGGAGTTGATATTAAGAACGATAACATGGGGAGACCCTTGAGGCGCAACCTAGTGCGAACCTCAGTTGAATTTCTAGAATTCGCTCAACTAATCTTGAATTTCTCTTTATTTTACAGTCACCGAAAAGGAAATTCGTCAATGGTAAGCTATAAGAGAAAAAAAAATTGTAAGGGCTGATATTTCTCCTATACCTACTATCATTCCACTTCGCCTTTTTTATTATTTTTTTTTAATCTTTACTGATTGCAATTCCAATTCAATATTGGCTTACAATTTGTAAATATTCAAATTTGGTTTTATCTTTGTTTTACTTTAGTTAGACAACTTTTTTTTTACTTAATTTGAAAACGATCGAAAACTTATGTAAATTTGAAATGGAAAAACACTTCACACTTAATTACTTTATCTGCGCGAAATTTTACGGCTGGGGGAAAAGCTTTTCGTTTGTCAAAATTTCTCGATCATTTGTTTTGTGTTAAAAAATGATTTGTTTTTAATTTAATTTAATTTTATTCTTTATTTTTTCGGTTCATTTCCATTTCTGTCTTTCTCCCTCTGTCTCTGTCTCTCTCTCTTATGGTAATTTTTTTTTTTCTCCTTCTGGCGCCTGGTTCTGCTTTTTTTCCCGCTCTCTCTCCCTGTAACCTCTGTGGGCTATGCTATACGCTATCATGATCTCTGACACCAACGAAAGGCACAAAGGTTTTTTGAAAGACTGTCCGAATGGTTTGCTGACCGAACAAGTGAGTATCTAACCGTTTAACCATCCCTACATCATAGCTCATAGTTATCATCCTCATCATCATCATTGCCGCGGCTCTCGCTCCCTCCATCATCATCCTCGCATACCGAACCGCAAACATAATTCTATTACTGGGGCATTTCTTCATTCGAGCCACTTCATATTATATGTACCTAATATAATTTAATATTATCGATGTTTTATTGAGTCTGTTGATTTACAAGTAAGATATATGAATGGGTTTGAAATATACAAATTTATAGAACTGCTGAGACGACTTTTACTGACAACTTCTTCAACTTTACTTGCTGACATACTAAAGATGACTCTTAGAGATGGACCAATCCTTGGTGATGGTCCATCAGAGCTTCTAGTTGGCCATGGTCCATGGGTGGATTCGTTGTCTTCACGTCTAACTTGGCCAGCTTAACTATTGGCCGAGTAAGCAGTCCAGATGCCGTGCTGATCACCGTCCTCGTGGCTCGTGGCATCAGGCACGGTAGGTTTTCTTTCAGCCATCGTTTTCTAAAGCTGTCCACAATCTGCCCTGCAATGCGAAAACTCTTACCAAGCATAACTCCTTAGCCAGGGGTCGGGAATTTTGCATATTTTATATCCTTACCAGTGCTGCTCTCAACACTGGTTCTTGTACGTGTGTCTCCTCTAATATTTCGGCTAGTATGGACTTCACCGATCTGATCATCCTTTCTCACGCAACTCCCATATGGGTTGCTCCTGGAGGTATGAAGCACCATCCTAGACGGGCTACGAACATTTCCAGTGTTAGCATGAAGGCGTCTGTTTACAAGGAGTTTGCCAGTTTGATGTGTACTGCTCGCACGGTGAGGCACGTGAATAGTACCCTCTTCGTTTCTCGCGTCGTCTTTTTACATTTACCTCCAGTGGTCCAAACTAGTCGATATCTGTGTTTGTGAATGGCAGTTCGTAGATTGCTAGCCTATCTGGTGTTAAACTTCCCATCTCCGGTGCTTCTAGAAGCGTTCTTTTATTGCGACACCATTGGCAGGTTTTCGCTATGGCGCAAACTCTTGCTCCCAGTCCAGATATGAGTTACAATTCTCGACAATTGACCACGATCTCAGTAAGCTGAGGCTGATACTTCCGATTGAAATAATCAATGAGAAGATTAGTGCCGTTATGTCCGCGGGTAGAATTACTGGCCGTTAATGATTCCTCGTTATGCTTACCTATGCGGCCGCGTATTTTCAGCACACCTGCTTCATTAAGATACGGCGATAGTTTGTAGATCGAACTTTTCTTACTCACGATTCTTCCTTGTCGTAGAAGAGTCATTTCCTCAGAGCAAGCCTCGTCTTGGACCATTCGGTATATAACGTTGTTGACGTCCTCCATGTCGCAAAAGCGTGTGGCTAAATTGGCCTCTTCTGGTGCTAGTTCCCTTTTGCATATTTTGGCTTTGGCCAATCTCATCACGCATCTCAGGGCTCCCGCAAACTTTTCCCATTTGCTAAAGCGACATATATTTGGGATTATGCTACTCAGCTTTGATGGCGGTTTCGGCGTGTCCATCAACTCGTGTACGTGTATCTGTTCCAGATTACTCGAGTTGAGCTGTGTAGTTGGCCAGTATTCTTCTTCATCCAATAGGAAGGGCGGACCGGAGAACCATCTCGCGTCTGGTTGGAAACTCGATTCTTTGGTCCACTTCGTTCCATCGTCTGCTACGTTCAGAGCGGATGGAACCCATTTCCATTCTGATATGTCCGAGCTTTCCAGGATCTCTCCTATTCGGAGCGCCACGAACTAATGGTACTTTCGGGCGTCTGAACATATCCAATACAACACGTTCTTGGAGTCAGTCCAGAAAACACGTCGCTTGACCTCGACGGAAAGCTCCTGTGTTATGAGTTTTGCCAGTCGTAGGCCGAGGATCGCTGCCATAAGCTCCATCCTGGGGATCGAAATTGGTTTCAATGGTGCCACTCTTGTCTTGGATGCGAGTAGTGTGCACCGGCCTTGTTCGATCCTTATGTAGGCGACGGCTGAAAAGGCGTTTATGCTCGCGTCTGTAAAGATGTGTAATTGGATGTTAGATGTTTCTTTCGTTAGACCGAGATATCTTGGAACTCTTAATTCTTCAATGTTTTGAAGTTGCCGTGCCCATATCGTCCAGCGTTGACATTTGTTTTCTCCGACCTTTTCGTTCCAGCCTACGGCCGACCTCCATACGTCCTGCAGTATTATCTTTGCCTGTATTATATAGAAGCCCAATAATCCTAAGGGATCGAAAATGGTCATGACTGTACGTTGAATTGACTGCTTCGTCACAGTTTTCGTTTCGTCGTATATGGCATCCTGAAACTTATTGACGAAGGTGAAGTAATCATTCCTTGGGTGCCACCACATACCAAGCACTCCTTCTCGTCTTGTCGAGTCCGTCATCTCGATGGGGCGTTCTTGATGATCTCCATCTCCTGAGAGCGCTCTCATCACGGAGCTCGAGTTAGATATCCAACCTCTCATCTCGAAGCCTCCTTCTTTGTGTATGTTTCTCACTGCCAGCGCTAGGCGAACCATTTCGTCTTCTGAGTCACAGCTTTGGAGCCAGTCATCTGCAAAGGTGTTGCGAAGTATGGCCTCTACTGCCTCTCTTTGTTCCTTGATGAATCTATCTGCGTTCCTATCTCTCACGTGGGTCGCTGCTGCTGGGGAACAAGAAGCACCAAAGGTCATTACGCTCATTACGTACCTATCCGGTTCTCGACTGCTGTCACCATATCTCCAGAGAAACTGCTGTGAGCTTTGATCCTCCGAACGTATCCTGACCTGGTAAAACATTTCTCTAATATCTCCGCAGATGCCAATAGACTTCTCTCGAAAGCGCGATATTACTCCAATCAGCAATGGCAATTGGTCGGGGCCTTTGAGTAGCATTGAATTAAGAGCGATGCCTTCCACTTTGGCTGCTGCGTCCCATACGAGTCTTAATTTGCTTTTGTTCGGGTTGTTAGTCACGAATACGGGCAGATACCAGGAGCGTTTGCCTTTGACCATTTCATTCTCCTTGAGTTTTCGGACGTAGCCGATGTCTTCGTACCTCTTAGTCTGTTCATTTACAAACTCTCGTAGCACCTTGTCACGTGTCATACGAGATTCTAGGTACCGAAGTCGTCGCATTGCCATCTCTCTAGAAGAAGGAAGTTCCACGTTGTCATACCGCCAGAGGAGTCCTATCTCCCATCTCTTCATTTCGCTGCGAAACCTCGTGGAATTGTCCAGTATTGAGTTTGATCTTTCATCCTCTTTGGACCTGAGTGTGCTCTTCGATATACTTACCTACCGCGTCAAATGAGAAACTCTCTTTTACAAGAGCGTCCAGCATACTTTTACATTCGCATACGAATGACATCTTAGGATTGAGTCGTCCAGCGTTTGCTTCGGCAGATCCAGGTTTTTTACTGTTCTCACGTTTTGAAGCGTGAATTTGCGCGCCGCATTGTCCCTTGGAGAGATCGCTAAAATTATCCATTTGGATTGAGATTCTCTTTGCGTGATGTCTCCAGCCCAGCGTAAGCATAACTTGTTCAAGGTGCGATCAATACCTAGTTTTTCCGTTATCTCCGTATCGATCAGGGTACAGGCGGATCCTTCGTCTATCAGTGCGAACACTTGCTTTTGGCCGTTTGGTCTATACAATGTTAAGGAGACATGTCTCAACAACGCGGCTTCTTTTTGCATTGTGTGTAGTACCATAGTGCATTCCTTCGTCCTATTCTCTACCCTAGAACTTTGCTGGTTACTGTTGTGAAGGAGAAAATTATGCTTTCTCGAGCATCCATCGACGGAGCATACTCTTGTTGACCTACAGTGCCTTATAAATTTTTTGCCAAGGCGCCTCCAGCATAGCTTATTTTCTTCAACGAAGTTCCATTTACCTAATACATCTTAGTCTAGAAACTGCTTACAGTCCTCCAATTTTTTGATCCTATTGCACTAACGACAGGGCGGTTGTGAAGCACCCACAATTTTGA
Source organism: Drosophila lowei (assembly GCA_008121275.1). Classification (NCBI taxonomy): domain Eukaryota; kingdom Metazoa; phylum Arthropoda; class Insecta; order Diptera; family Drosophilidae; genus Drosophila; species Drosophila lowei. Next base: position 73,165,981 of record CM017781.1, on the reverse strand, counting down.
AGAAACAAGAAGACTGTAAATGCAGAAGAATCTACAATCTACAAGAATGCCGAATCTAGTTCAGATCGGATCTTTATTATAGCCAGAAGGAACAAATCCATTTGCAGTTGCTGCACTACCCTTTCCACGGACTTACTTATTTCTCCCCTTTACACACTCTTCCTCTTGCAGTGGGCGACCCCTGGCGGAGGGAAGCGAGATATAACGGCGTGTGTTGCGTTGTGTGTGAGAAGTAAGAGAGCCAGATGTAGCAAAATAAAAAAAAATGGAAGAAAATTTGTAAACTTATAATATACATATTCTTAAATAATGCAGGAATTTACAATTGAACATAGCCAGCGGTCATAGTTCCTCTCTTTCTCTCTATGTTTTTCATCTCTCATGACAGGTTCGACCAAAATTTAAAGAGATCGCGGAGAGATATCCCCTCTCCGCATTTACGAACAAGTCAATTCGTCCCTTTTGCGATCAGTGATACCAAAAGACAGAGAGAGAGAGAGAGAGCATGCGGCAGTATATCGGGCCCGAAACCAATTCCGACGCTAATATATAATAACATATAAAATATATTTTGTTTAAGTTGAGTAGATTGAGTAGAGGCCTGGCCCTCGCCGCGACTCACAACGTTCCCGCTCGTTATCGCTTGTATGTACATATATGTATATTGTGATATACTATTTTCACAGCTGAATGTGGTATAATGTACAATCAAGTGCAGAATTTGTGGGAGAATGGGTGTAGGTTGAGGGGTGAGAGTATTACCATCACAGGCGTAGCTTGGTACCCAAAGGCCTTCGTGCAGAATAAAAACTGAAAAACTTAACTAAAATCATGTCAAGTCAAAATATAAATATGTATAAATACTTTAAAGGTGCAAAGCTACTTTATCAGTTTATTATGTGCACCTATTTACATTAGAGGGAGAGAAAAAAATCTAAGAGATTAAGAAAAAAAAAGTATGCAATTGAGCTATTGAGAAATCACGAATTTTTGTACTTTATGGAGACGGAAACTCTTCCTTCTGGACGTTACACACATCCATTTTCCACACAAATCTAATATACTCCTATACTTACTTTGAGTATCGGGTATAAATACACTGCATACACACTTATTAAATTTCCTTTCCCGCGATTATTCTCATATTTTTCCGATATTTACGAACCAAAACCGCAAAACTACACAAACAAGCAAACGACTAAGCTTGACTAAACGATAATATCTAGCTATCTTTGATATTCTGTGCAGCATGGGAGTGTATGTATATACACGTATACACACGTATACACACGTATACATGCTGCCATGCAGCCGCTGCATCGTTTACAACCAGCTTAGGCGATCTCGATCATTCCTTTTTACCTTTTATTAAAAGATGGAGTGGGAAAGGGACAAACTTTCGCGCCATATCTGCAATTTTTGCTCCTGCGACACACTCCCATTGCCAGACCACTCCTGACCAAACGTGACCAAAAACTGTGAGACACCTTATTGGACCACCTGAAGTATGTCACCACTACACTTAACCGCACCGCGCGACATTTTAACCGTTTAAAAGATTACTATTTTCCGGCTTTTCACCGAAACGCGGTGGATAAATGAATGCGAGAGCGATATAAATTTTATTTGATTTGACAATTTGAAGTATTTTGTCAGTGCGCTAACAGAGTTACCACAACGAGCCAGCATCTGAACATAAATTTCAGTTTGCATCGCCTACATTTACTTTTACCATTCTCAGGAGCACTCGCCCTTCCATTCCGCCATCCAGTCACCCACACACATATCCATCCGAATCGTTCATTTCTTAGCTAAAGAACTTTAGAAATTTTTACTCTAGTGCTATTTTATGTGTCTTACCGAACCCACTCGACTGCAGTTGTCTATGGGGCCAGCAGCAAATATGTATTTACCTTGTCTAACACGTACTACCATTTTTGTTTTCTCTCTCTCTCCCTTTATCTATATCTCTTTCTTCTGTATCTGTTGGTCTTTTCCTCAGGGCTTCATCAAAATCTATAAGCAGTTTTTCCCCGATGGTGACCCCAGTAAATTTGCTTCTTTGGTATTTCGTGTATTCGATGAGAATAACGTAAGTATTGAGCTTAGGACTAGAGCATCTGAAAACAGTAAGCTTTGCTTTGCCGAGATATACCCCAAAATATCTTAAACGTGCGCCAATGGTCGTGTATTTCACTGTTTTACTTTTGTCTATGTATATATATCCTATCAAAATTATGATTGGTTAAGCTAGACCGATCTAGCGAAGTTAAACTTATAGCTCCAAACTACAAAGACCTTTTTGTGGGCCAAAAGCTTTGCAGTCATTGAAGCATTCATCTCAGCTCTCGGCAACAATCTGTAGCCGTATCCATTTAATTCTCTTTTGTGCTTGTATTTGTATTTGCAGGATGGGGCCATCGAGTTTGAGGAGTTCATACGGGCCTTGTCCATAACATCACGCGGAAATTTAGATGAGAAGCTGCATTGTAAGTAAATTTGATTGCATTCAAACCCCATTTACTCTGCCATAATGATAATGACCTCCCTTTCCAGGGGCCTTCCGTCTCTATGATGTGGACAACGATGGTTACATAACGCGCGAGGAGATGTACAACATTGTGGATGCCATCTACCAGATGGTCGTAAGTTTTTTTCGCTTGCACTCTCCTCTCCGATAAGTGACTCCACATTAATCACTTGATTGCAGGGCCAGCAGCCGCAGACGGAGGACGAGAACACGCCGCAGAAGCGGGTGGACAAGATCTTCGATCAGATGGACAAGAACCATGACGACCGCCTTACCCTCGAGGAGTTCCGCGAGGGAAGTAAAGCTGATCCACGTATAGTCCAGGCGTTAAGTTTAGGTGGTGATTAACCGCAAGAATTTTAGTTGCGTTGAGATTTGTTGGGGTGGTCCAGAGTGGGCGTGGAAGCTGAGGCAGAATGGCAGTGGGGATAGAAGGAGCTAGTCAATGATTTAAGACAACGAACTCCACGCAATCCCTCAGATCCACAGTAAGAACTACAGAAATGTGTGTGGACCTTGATTGGAATCGATTGAGAATACTCACACACCCTCATATTTTTAACCAATTTTCCTTCTCCCCTCGCACACACACACACATAAACACGCACACCCACACAGCCACTCAAACTCCCCGAAATGCGGGGAAAGATCCAGAAGAAAGATTAAAATATCTCGACTTGAGTTAACTTTCAACTTATAGAATATGAATATTAATTAACATGAGAAAGGATATATGTATATGTATAGTATAAATAAATATTTCAATCATAAAAATCCAGAAACTTTTAGGAAAAAACAAAAATTTTAAAATTTACCAAGGAAAAAACTAGAAACAAAAGAACACCAATTTATGTCAAATGAAACGCTTTTTAAACAAATATTTCATATTAAATACATATTTATACATATACATACGTAAAAATAAATAGGGGTTGAGAGCGAGTTCACCCCTCTATAGATAAATATGTGTGTATACAAATATTAACTTAATCTTATCCAAGTCATTTTTATTGAAATGCTTGCCGAAAAAAATTCGAATAACAAAGAAAAATTCTTCAAATTGATTTAGTAATATATCGCATAAGTATCGAAAACCAACCGATAGCTATCTAATCGATAATTTGGATTTTATTGGAACATAATTATGAATCAAAGCGAGAGAGAGAGAACTTTTGCGACGACAGCTATTTCTGCTTTACATGCAATCAATACACACTACTCAATATGTATAGTATATGCTTATACATAGTTCTACAAATACAAATACATACATAGGCATATACTCGAATATATGTAACTCATATGCTACTGGTCTAGACGCTTGCTCTTTCTCTTGCTCCAGTTTCTTATCCATTATTATTTTTGTTGTGTTTTCTACATTTTTGTGGAGCAAGAGCCCTGCCTAGCAAGCTACTAACTGTTGATAATCGAAAGTGTTGATAATCGAAAATAAATACCCGCATACCTAATTACTCTCTTTTTAACCAAGTACACTAGCTATATTTAGATCTAGATCATATACATATAAAAGATATTGGAATAGTCGTATTTTTGCTTCTGCATGCGGCATGCCATGTCTTAAGTGGGTGTGGTTCTGCGTCTCTTCACCATTGAGCTTTATTAATATTTTCTGGTCATTGAATGGCTTCTTTCCACCATTGCATCTCATAGATGATCATTACTAGATCCGCCACAGCCCCTTACCCCATAACCAGGGTAGAAACAAACATTTTAACAGGAGTAGTTCTCCATACGAATTCCCGCATGCCTACAAAGAAAAACAATATAAACAATAATAAAAAAGAATATCAGTTTGAACCTTTTGTTGAAGCCCCCTAAACCTCACACACAAAGCTTGCAATATCGTGCATCCTATAAAGTGGCAAGCCCAACTAATGCCTCACTTACTAAACTATTGCCTGAATCATCGACACTCTAACTGTCTCTTTTTATATATCGCTCCATTTTTTCTTTTATATGCGTTATTTTCGGTCGTTATTCCATCTACTGTTGGATTTAATTCTGCTTCTCCTTCTGCCTTAAAATGGGGCCCCTAATCGCCATGCTAAAATAATTTCTATTTTATATGTGGTTCAGCTCTAGATCGTAATAAAAAAGACCAATGTAAAAAAAATCTTTCTCTGTACTTTGATTAATACTGCAACTTCCCCAAAATTTATCAAAGTCTTATTATTTCCCAACTCAAATCTTCTATCTACCTATCGTATCATCAGCATTTATATTTGTAATATTATTGGCTTGTAGGAATCTGATTAAATTGGCTAAAATTAGCTTAAATTAATGGAAATACCATGACTTTTGCTTTGCCAACGAGGTTTCAAATTGGAACAGTCACTAGATAACATCATCATATCCCTAATTCCGAATCTGAATCTGAGGTTTGCTAGTCTACCAGAATACTTTTGATTTGCCTGCACCACAGAACATATGCACCTAGAGTAGTTGTTGTAAATACATTTGTAAAGATGAAAGCCAATTTAATTTATTTAATACGAGTTTAGGGAATGATATCTGTATAAATATATATATCAATATTAACACACATGCAAACAAACAAATATTTATAATTATATACACACAAACATATATACACATTAGGGTTGCGCTTCTTTATAAAAGTGTAATTTTCAAAGGTCTCAGGGTCTAAAAATGTTCCTTTTGGTAAAAAAAAAAAAAAAAAAAAATTCTTAGTCTGATTCGACAACGTTTAGAGGTGCCAAATGGAGGTCAAAGTTTAAAAATACGATATTTGGCCAATGGTTCCTATGGCAGCTATACTATATATCGCTATGATCGGATTGAATTTTTTTTGTGATTTGAAATATTAAAAGTAAATTATTATTAAATTATTAAATAAAGCCATTTTTATTATTCAATGAATATTGACTAGCATATTCTTTTTGCGACGTTTAGTAACTTCTGAAACTCATCTTCTTTTTTGGTTAGTATTTGGTTATAGTCTTGCATAACGTTAACAACACGTTCGGCTGTATCATTAAACACTTTTAAATATTTAAATATTTTTTAAATCTTCTTTACTATGCCATTCTGAAGGATCTTCAGCTAACAATAAAAAAACCTTTGCAAATATTAAACCGATCAAAAAATTAAGCTGAATTAGGTGTCACAAAATCAGATAGTGTCTTTGTAATCTCTTTGTAAACGTTGGCAAATCTTTTTCTTTCAAAATTAGGAGTTTTGCAAAAGTTTCGACACCATCATCGTCAACACAAAGTGTCAACAGTTGCTTCGCAATTTCTCGTTTTTCCATGAAAGTAACTTTATCGTCAAATAATGCAAGTGCGATATTTTCATCAGATAAATACCGCAAATAACTGCAAGTCTTTTTTAAAACGACGTTTGCCATTTTCTTCTCGAGTTGTCAACTTAAACTCCTCTCGAAAAATATATATTTTTAAGATATAAATCGCCTTAGACATTCAGCGTGCGTGGTGCATTGGTACAGGTAGTCGGAAATGATGACCTTTCTGAGGCGATCCCAAAAAAATTTGAGTTAACTCTAACAATTCAACGTAATCAGTACGTGCATGAGTTTTCTCAATTCAACTTGACAGAAGTTAATTATTGCATTTCTTTTTTTATTTAAATGCGTTGTTACGTACTGATCAGTCACACCAAACTTATACTTGATTTGTTCAATAGTTTTCCAGGAATCTTTAAATCTAGCAAGGAGTGGAACGTTTCTAGCTGATGTAGCTTCGGCACATGACTCAAATGCTGGCCGCAAATATGTTTCACTGATGTGATGTCTGCACGGGAGGTATAAGAGTTTTTTGTCTTATAGTTTCTTTAGGCGGAATGTAGCGACGTTAAGTCGTCCAGAATTGGATGTAGTTGTATCAAAACAGGCTTCTTTGATTTTATCAATTATTCCCAATTTCATTCCCATTCCGAAAGCATTTTGGACAGACGAGGGTGGCAATACTAATAATACTAATAGTAATACTCTGCACGTGTAATTGCACATTAGTCTGAAAAGCTGGATGTTAACTATTTATTGTTGGCTTAAATATTAACAAATCGAGCTGAAATTTTGGGAGCTGGATAATATTTTAATATTCTAAATCAAACTAAAAATTTAGTCCGATCAGGGTGATATATAGTATAGCTGCCATAGGAATGATTAGCCAACCATGGTATTTTTCAACTTTGACCTCAAGTCGGCACCTCTAAACGATGTCGAATCAGGCTAAGACTTTATATTTTATTGTTTTATACCAAAAGGAACATTTTTAGACGCTGAACCCTTTGATTCTGACCCCTTTTTTTCGCCCATACAAATAAGCGCAACCCTGATATACATATATACATAGGTCATTTAGATCCCGTATTTGTATTTGACTTGAGAAATTTGCAAAATTGTTTTTTTTTTATATATTTATTGTTGAGAAAGATTCCAATTTGAAATGCTGAGCAGTTCACACACAAGTTTGCATGCGTTTTTCTATAGTCCTATATCACACACACTGAAAAATCTCCAAAAGAAGAATCGGAGAAAGTGCAGAAAACGATATCTTTACATATACAAAAAAAATCTTATACATATTCACGACAAATATATACAAATAAATTTCGTGGAAAAACAACTGAAGAACAAATGAAAACAAACTGCAACAACAATCAATTTTCGCGCTTCTTACACTCGACTTCGAAATTCAAACTCGAACTCGAAATTATTGTGAACAATTGTACATATAAAATATGTATGGAGGGTTTGAGAGCTCCAGCAAAATAAGAAAAAATCCAAAATCTAGAATCTAAGAAACTCCTCCATTAGGAACACAAAAAGAAATCTGTATGATCAAAAGCTAAAGAGTAATATCGAGAAAATGTTTTTTTTTTTTTTAAATTACTACATATATATTTTTTTTGGTATTTGTAAGCTACTTGCACACATACATATGTAGATGTGTATCGATAATGTTCATGTTAACGGTAAATGGTAACGCTAATGATAACTGATTATTGATTATTTATAACTGCAAAAGCAACCTTACTCTGTGTGCATTATATTCACCATAAGCAATACATAATTTAGCATTCAAATGCGGTAAGCGTTATATATTTAATACCGATTAAATCAATTCTAATTGAAGACAAATTTAAGTAACAAAAGTTTTCCAGCAATTCATTCGGGTTCGCATTGATACACACCAACAACACACCAACAAACATTTCCTCACACACTTTTACACATATAATAAACGTTTTTTGAATTATTGCGATAAAAAAAACCGAAAGCAAACAACATTTTCAGTGTATTTTTTATTTGCTTATCCATCGGATCGAAAGATCATTCATCCTTCAACAAAAAGTCCTAGCCTAACCTAAGTATATTAGCGCCTTAATTGGGGAGATACTACAATTCAAAACAGATATCCCCAACCTGAGCTCATCATACCCTTTTTTGTTTTTTTTTTTTTTTGTAATTTTTGGTGTTCTACCAGGACGTCTACCAGGGTCTCCAGAGGGGCGGCTCAGGGGCTGGCTTGGCCGGTAGGATCTGCTGCATGAACTCATTGAACTGGTCGCTGAGCGCCTTGTCGTGGTGCTGCAGGAAGCTGGACACCTGCATGGCGCACTGACGGAAGCCACCCCAGTACGACTCCGCCTCCAGTCGCTGCTGATGGGCCACCGGGCCAGAAAGTTGCGAGGAGCTGCAGGCGCGTTGTTCCTGCAAAAGGTGCACTGCCAGCTCCAGAATGTCGGCCTTTTCCAACTTATTCAGCCCTGTGGTCTCCTACGCAGTTGGAGAATGGAGAATGGTCAGCTGGGACTGTTCTAGACTGGATCCCTACATCTAGGCTGGGACCTAGGAAAAAGGCTACCTACCATGTGAGCTAGATCCGAGATAATAATTTTTAGCTCGTCCAGGCAGTTGTTGATGCGCGCACGGCGCTTGCGCTCTAGCAGCGGCTTCATCACCTTGCGGTACTCAGAGGAGCGTGACAAGCCCTGCTCTACGTAGCCACCTCTGAAAATCTGGTTGCGCTTCATCTCGTTTGGACTATACGTTGACTTCGCAAGGGTTGCCGTGCTCCGGGCTCCGAATTGCACGCCGTTTTTACGCAGACTGACTTTCAGAGCCCAGGTCGCCTTAGCGGCAGTGGCATCAGCAGTGGCAGCAGCAGTGGCACTGGCAGAAGCAGAGCAGCGTTTTTCGCTCAAATCAGCTCCAATTTCTGGTAGCCACTCCGACGGCAGACGAAGCATTCTCCATTGACAAAAATAACAAGAAAAGAAGGCTAGCCTCGGAGGCCGGAGTTTTTAATACCCTTGCAGATCGATCGTTCCCTTCCTTTTCCAGCTAGGATTATTGTCAGTAGTATCTTATACTCAGTTTTGAGAATATCATTCTATTATAGCTGGATTATTGTCAGCAGTATTTTATACTCAGTTTTGAGAATATCATTCTATTATAGCTGGATTACACACTATTCCAATAAAAATAAGCAACAAATATATAGGTCTGTGCAAAGATTCTCGAAAAAACAGACTGTCTTATGGAAGGGTGTAAAAACTGCCGATGCCAGGCAAAGTTTTGTTTATTAGACTTGAGATAGTGGACCAGAGATTGTGGACCTGGGGGCCTTTTCAAGTGGCAGAGACATGGGTGGACGCCCAGATCGTTTCGTTTTCCCTATGCTCGTTCAGCGGCGAAAAGGAAGGGGTCAGGTCACCCTACCCTTCCCCCCGGAAACCGGCTTAGCTGCTACGCCGTCAAGCCACGTTCTTTCCACGTTCACCATTAGCTTTGTATGCTACTAGACACTGGACACAGCTCACCTCGCAACAGGTGGCTGAGGGGCTCCATTTCCAAGTCAAAATCCACCGAAATGGCTGTCGCCATCCTGTTTATCCAATGGCGACAACGGGGAATGTGGCTCTGGTCTGGTCTCACGTGACAGAGGGTACTCTGTCATATACTATAGAATTGCCTAGAATTGTTGATATGTATGTAGGTACATACGTTATTTGAAGCTACACTCCCTGTAGCTACCTCGCCCTTTTTTGGATTTCCCGGATTTCCTGCGATGTCAATCTCCAATGAATCGGAACTGCGCCGCTGAGTCTCGGATTCTGTCTTTGTTGATCTTTCAGTAGTGGCTTTAGTTTTTAAATGGATTTCGAGATTGTGGCAAGCCTTCCGGCAGCTTCCCACGATCGGTCCATGTTGCACGCGAGCCTCTCGCCTCTCGCCCGATCTCTGTGGCAGCTTTTAAACGCCACACATGACTGTGAATATGGGCTGGGGCTGGAACAGGGGGCATGCGGCATGGGTAATGCGGACAACACATGTTGTGAGCCCCCCTTGCGTAGCAGTTTTGCTCGTGCGCAAATTATAATGTCTAAATACCCTAACAAGGAGTTTCAGCATTCGATGACAGACCTTGCGAACTTTGAATTCGCTGAGGAATAAGAAGTGGGTTAGAGGGAATGGAGTTGCCAAAGCTGGGCTCTATTAAGGAAGCTGAAAGAATAGCGAAAAATAGTCTCGTCTCTCGCTTATGCCATTCGATCTACTACATTCTACATTCGATGAGACGACCAGTTTAGATGAGTGCTTCAAGAATCTCAATCCGATTCACAGAAAGAGTTTCAGCTTGGAAAATAAACAAATAGCTGCTGATACTTAGAAAGAACCCGAAATATTAATTGGGGCTTCAATTCGGAATACGATTTTCATTCAAAGAGGGTAAGAATAATAAGAATAACAGCAACTGTCAGCACTCTACAGATACAGATCGCCAAGAGCATGAAGATCTCTATAAGGTCTCTATAGAGTCATTACGTCTCCACCAAAACACACGAAGCTCATTAACAACGATGCAGACAACTTGTCAGAGCTCCCCTCAAACTTTGTTCAAGCTGATCCGTGGACTGGGAGCGTGAGAAATAACGCGTTCTTCGACTCGGAATGGGGCTCCCACCGAGTAGCAGGGCGAAAAAGTCAGCTTTTCGCGCATAACAACGCGTTGGGCGTTGAGTACTATGCATTATGTTGTATGCAGCATCCGCAGGTGCCGAAATAAGGAAGCAGTTGGCTCTAGCTCGGGCTTTATGGCTCCGCCACAGGACTCTAGATTGAACCTACAGCTCTGCCAGATAGTCCGATTTACGTTTTATTATTTCAGAAAGTAAAGAGTGAGGTGCGGGTCTGGTCTCAATATAGATTAATAATACATAAAATACGTTGAGGTGCAAGCAGTATGGAGAAGTCTCATCTAGTATCGATTAGCTGATAGGAAGAACTGGAGTAGAAATAGGTGTGGGAGTTGGAATAGGGATAGCGAGAAGAAAATGTTTTTATTACCCTATAAAGGGATCGGGACCCAGGGACTTGTACTTTTTTGGTTCCCTTCGTTTCGGCAGAGTTTGGGCTCGTTCCACGAACAGTACTCGTTTAGATTGTGGGAAATTTTTTTTTCCAGGATAACAACACAACTAATAGTTACTTCAAGGGTTGTCCGCATGGTCCGGGCGATAGATAAGGAGCCGACTAAAGATGACCTGACCTCAGCACTGGAATGAAGTCAAGTAAGGGTTCCATGTGGGATTTCCATGTCAGGGCAGAGTGAAATATTAAAATTGCATTTTAACAGATTTAATCGGTGATCCTCTATTAATGGCACACACACGTATATAAAAGCTTTATCCAGATGAAATCCAAAACCCGATGCACTTCAGAGGATGGAGAGGAAGCGATTTCGAGATGGAGAGAGGCGAAATAAATCGCACGCACGCAAATTTGATGCTTGAAGCTGGCAACGTAGCGGCTGGGCTGCCTTTCTGGCCGGAGAGTGATGCCCCACAGTGATGTAAAAACTCTGAAATCAAAAATGCCAAGCCAAAAAGTAAATCTGTTAAAGATAATTGTAGAAACCTAACCCAGAATCAGCTGAAAGAAATTGAATGGCTTAATAGCTTTTTGTCTTTTGCAAAGTACATATTCGAAAACCTGTATCAAATATAGAAAAGAGAAGGTCAAAATGTTTTAAAAATCAGTCCATATTATTAAAGAAACATTTTTGGTCTCATTACAAACAAAATCTGACGTGTAGTCTCCAGAAATGTTCTCTATTGCTTGCCCTTTTTTAAGTAATTTGGTTCCACTGTTCCTTAAGCTGTGCGATATGGACCATTTCCAAGCCCTAGTTCTGTGGAAAATGACTGTGGCTGAAACGTCTATAAAATTGCTCATTAAACATATGTATATGTATCAGTTGAGGATAAGGGGTTGCTGGCAATGACTTACATCATAAAAACCGGTGCTCTCTCCATAAATGTTTTCTCTTCTCTTGTGTAGTCTGCGAGATATTCCCAAGCAGCCAAATATAGACACAAATTGTAACGCACTTTAAGTGCACTCTGAAACATCTTGAAATTAAAAAAAAAAACAGCATCAACACGGAGTAGACGACACACAAAACAGGCATTTGAGGCATGTGATAATACGAGTACGAGACAGCAGCGCAGCAAGGGCAAGCAGGGACATGAAACGAGTCGCGTTGCACATTCAACATATGAATGCAGAGTTCAAGTGCATGCCATGACACAGACACAGACACTGTTATACTGTATCTGTGCTGCAAAGTGTTTTTTCCCAGGAGCTATTTATAACTATTCCGTTCCCGGTCCTATCTTTCGGCACTATGATTATGACGCTGGATGCGACGCTGCTTTCGTTCCTCATCTGGATATTTAGGTAGTCGAATCTTTGGTACTCTACTGAGCTGATGAAGTATTTTTAGAGATGGAAGGTGGGAATATAAAAGATATATGTCTAGACATTCGGTAACAGACAAGTTTTCTTTCCAAAGGAATACCTGTGTATGTATCTTAGAAAAAAAGAAGTTCAGTTAGTCAAGAGGCCCGACCTACCCTTCCAAGGGGAAGCAGGCGCCAAACCATACGGTTTCTGGATGTTGAATGCTGGGGCCGAGAATTTGTATTAAGATTCGGGAATGGACATACACATGGAAATGGAGATAAAGATGGAAATGGGACTTTGACTGAGAGTCGGCCACATGCGAGGAGTCGGTGCAGCGAAAGTATTGCAGCTGTGTAAGAGAAGAAGTCTATTTTTGGGGCAAGTAGTGCTGCTGCTGTTGAGGCTGCCACATGTGTTGCTAAAAGGCATTGTAATGAGAGCAGAAATAGAACTCCACTTGAGCAATGTCTCATAAAGCAGACTTGAAGTTTGGCGCGCAATGTGCGACACACAAATATATGGATGCGTGTTATGTTTTATTTTTAATCTTTCGATTTTGGAATTCATTCTCTCAAAAAAGGCCTCTCACTCTCTGGCCTGCACGCAGTGAGAGCGAGTGATCAATTGAGGGAGAGAGCACTCATATAAGACGAGGAGTATGCGCATATTTTTGGACAGTCTTTGTGCAGGAGCTCGTCGCGTTTGAACCGTGAGATCAAAAGCAGTGCAGGCGCACCGGAACCTCAATGGGCGTCATCTATAAGATACTTAAGCAGCAACGTGAGCAGGAGCACCGGGGTCTTACCATGGACCTTAGCCTCAGCACGGCCACCAAGTGTAAGGTGCAGGCGGCCATTAAGCAGCGCCAGCAGCAGCGCCAACTTGAGAACCACCTGGAGCCAGAGCCAGAGCCAGTGCGGAGCCAGGAGAGGGATCACGACAAGGAAGAGCTATCCGAGCAGCAGTTGCAGCAGCTCTGCCGCTTCCTGGCCCAGAATGCGGCACGCAAAAAGGTAAGGAAGCCCTCCAGAAACTTAACCGGTTGTGTGCTAAACCCCCTATTCTGGTGCAGCGCCAAAGCTTTACGCTGAAATACGATAATTCGCTACCAGCGGATCATGTGAAAGATCGGGAGCACGAAGAAGAGCGAGAATGGGAACGGGAGCAGGTCCAACTCTCATCGCCAGGCCATGTCACAGAGATGGATCTAATCGAGCAGCTGCATCATGCCCACTTACCTTCCACAGCCACAGCCAGAAATACAGCATCCACGGCACCACGCGACAGCATCCTGCTGAAGATACGCCACCAGATCTTCGAGCGGAAGCGACAGCGCCAGCGGCAGCTGGCAGAGCTGGTGCAACAGCGACTGGTGGTGTGGCGCCCGTGGTAGCCATAGCCATAGCCATAGCCATAGCCATAGCCATAGCCATAGCCATAGCCATAGCCATAGCCATAGCCATAGCCATAGCCATAGCCATAGCCATAGCCATAGCCATAGCCATAGCCATAGCCATAGCCATAGCCATAGCCATAGCCATAGCCATAGCCATAGCCATAGCCATAGCCATAGCCATAGCCATAGCCATAGCCATAGCCATAGCCATAGCCATAGCCATAGCCATAGCCATAGCCATAGCCATAGCCATAGCCATAGCCATAGCCATAGCCATAGCCATAGCCATAGCCATAGCCATAGCCATAGCCATAGCCATAGCCATAGCTATAAGCGAGAGAGACTCGAAAACTGAAACTAGTCTAGGGTTCCGTTTTAAGAATGCTTTAGGTTTTATTCCATCTGCTGAGTGATGATCGCGCTTTTCTTCCATTTTCCCCCTTTCTATTTTTTTGCTGTTAATTATAGTTAATAGTAATGATTTTTCCTCAGCATAAGTCGATGGATGAGTATGTAAAAGATGAAAGAGCTTCCCATATATTATGTATTCTGAATGGTAATATTTTTTTGTTTTAAAGAGGAATGAGTGCACCATGTATTTTTCGAATAAAACCGTATTATTTTATTTTAATTATTCTTAATTTTTCTCCTGAATGCGCTCCATATATTTCAAGCAACTCGTACTCATTTTTTCCAGTTTTCTCCCAATTCTTAAATGCCAACATTTCGCGGTAAAAATTGAAATTCTTCTGTTTTCCCCCTTCTATTGTACACCAACACCAGTTTTCTGTGGTCTGTTAATTATAGTTAATAATGACTTTTCCTTAGCATAAATAGATAGACAAGTATGCGAAAGATGCAGGAGCTCCCATATATTATGCACTCTCCATGATGCTTTTATTATATATTAATTTTTTTGTTTGTTTAATGAGAGCAATGAGAAAAACATTTTTTTTTTTATAAATCGTGTTGCTTTATTTTAATTATTTTTAATTTTTCCCCTGAATGGGCAACATTTTTGGCGGTCAAAATTCGAGCTTAGTTGAATTTTCGTTGGATGATTCTGCTTAGCATTCAAAATTGCTTGGCTATTAACTGAGATTACACAAAACGAAAAAGTAGAAGTTAGCATATGACATTCCATAACTGGCCTTCCATTCAGAGGATAGTTATGGTTATGTATGAATCTGATTTATTATTTTATCTTGAACTGAATATTTTCTTTGAAGATCTTTTTGATATATTTCATATTGAAATATTGCGTACATTTATATTTCTATTCAATAAGTTTATCGTCACGTATGCCACACGATTGGACAACGAATATCGAAGCAAATGTTTTGTAGAACATACCGAAACGCTTATTGTGACCGTTTCAGTAATTCTCATAGACGTTGTTACGGATATCGCATCGACTATGGCCACTAGTGCTGCTAGGCTTACCGAACCACATGTACGATATATCGTGGCCACAACATACTTATGTGTGTTAACGCGTGCGACAAATGATTTAACTGCACCGCACATCGTTGCTTTTATTTTGTGGAATATCATGACGAAAATACTTTGGTACGCAATGCGTAATCTCTACTGGTCTCCTCAATGTTTGGGGCTATGGTAAATGGATGTTTTATAGTTGTAAGGAGGGTTTTCCTAAGTGGATAGAAGGTACACACACACTTAGTTAGGTACTCGTGGTACAAAAGATGGAGAATTTGAGAATACTCGTATATATTCTCGCATTCCCATAAGACTGACAGAAAAGAAAATGTGAATCCTCAAACGGGGAGTAGGCTGGGCTCTTAGCTCAACCCCCGAAAACAAGAGTGCTCAATTCTCTAAGAAGGTTCTTCCGTCGTTTTTGTGACTAAACTAACTAACTTAGACCAAATTTAGAACTAAATGTACAATTTTTTACAGTGGTTACAATTAATTAACTTAAAAAATCAATTTACACAACAATTTAATATCAAATTCGTCAGACGAAAGGTGCTCAGGACCTGTACGATCGATTACTGAGTCAATTTGGACTAACGACTCTCCCTCTTGCACCCACCACTTAAATGCTAAAATCAATTGATACGTTAGTGTATATGTAGATATATATAGATATATCTCAACTTACAGTTAGACAAGTGTATACATAAATACGCGTTGCACACAAATATCGATTACTTATAATATTGACTTATAAATTTATAGATCGATATATAGAATAGTAGTACCTATTGTATATATGTAATTGTGTCAACATCGCATGATTCTCCATATGTTTGTCTCTCTGTTGCTCTCTGTTCTGTCGGTCGTTTTGTCGATCGCTCTGTTAATCTTTCGTATGTTATCTCTGTGTCTGTTAATTTTTTTTGTGAAATAAAACTACAATTAGACCAGACACACACACACACATATTTTGCTCCAGGCGTCTTAATAAACTATCTTTTAGATAACGTTTTTTTTCCGAAAATCGTATTTTCACTTATCACTTTATTTTTGTTTTTTTAATATAACGCCAAATATCGATCTTAAATAAATCCTGAATACCGATCATGTTTTTTTTGCACTTAAGCTCGAGAAATTTGTTTCGAGAAATTTCTGTCTTGCCCATAGAACATTTTTCATGAATTGTATGGCGTAGCACATTATCTAAGATCTTACATAAAGTTCAGCGTAGCGTACACTCTACAATACATATATCGTACCGAAGATGATAGAAAGTAAGTTTAACCCCGTAAGGAATTTCGGAGCTCCAAAAAACTCTCTCTCTCTTTCTGCCATTCTGTCTTTTTTTCTCCCATATTCTTCTGTTTATTCATCTAATACCGTATCATTTCTACCCCTCATCTCTTTTTATATTCGTCTGCAGCTAAGCTTTCGCGAATATCGTACCGAATATACTTATATATACTTATGTATTCTCATGTCTTTTACTATAGTATTGTTCTTTATGCTCTTCTGTTTATCTGTAACTAAGCTCGTATAGTATTCGAGTATTCTATCTATCTATTCCGAAACAAGCTTCTACTTCTTGAGTGAATATGGTAACGTATACTCTACCATACAACATACGATGGTGTCTAAACTCTTCCTCAACTTTCTTTTGTGTGTGTGTGTGGAAAGATATCTATGTATTGGCATTTCTTATCTGTCTTTCAATTACACTGTGTTTATCACTTAGCCTAGAGCTACCAAAAAAATTAGTGTGTACATATACATATATTAATATTATTATTGAGTTACTTATAAATGGACATCTAGACATTCAAAAGACAAAGATGTGTTTTTTGTACGGTAGTCGTCATGAATACGCGCTATCGTTATTGATAGTTCCAACTTAATGCTTGATATTGACAGGACAAGTCTCAGACTCGGGCTCGATCCTGGAGTGTGGAGTATAGAGCGTGAAAGGTGGTGTCTGCAGGATAGATGGGATGTGCTTGGGTGCTTAAACGGTCGTGGTGGTAATGTAGGGGTTAATCTGTCGAGGCTAGATGCTGGTAGAACGTCCCAAATCAAGGCTCGATGTGGTGGTATCTGTTTTATTGCGGTTGAAATGGGGATGCTTGGACACCTTCGCGAAGTGCACCATTGGCATGCCCCTTTCTGTCTGGACGGGCTAATTGATGTGGGAGGCGAGTCGGGTTTGGCAATCGTTGCATGCATTTGGGTATAGTGACAGTAGTAGTATAATTAGAACTATTGCCTGCTTGAGGTGTAGCTGCAGCTGTGGCCGCAGTCGCCGGGGGGCTAGCACTCACCTCCAGGTCCACCTGGTGGCACAACTGTCCCTTCAGCCAGGGCCACTTGAAGGTGCGGAAGAGGGTATTGCGGAAGTCCTCACTGAAGAGGCAGTAGATATAGAAGGTCAGCGAATAGTTGATTAGCTCCAAAAGATTAGCACTGGCACGGAAGACCTGAAACGGGAAGCTCGGATACACTTCCGAGGCGATGGTCATGTGAAGTATAGCCATCGGCGAAACGCAGACCAAGAATAGGATCGACGTGCTACCCAGCAGAAGAAATAAACGACGCTCCTCCGCAAACTTCCTCGGGTCATCGTCCTTGTGGAAGTTCGAGTTAGCCCGGGTCAAAACCATTTGGCGGCGGCGTTCGCAGGTTCGTCGGTATACAATCATAATCTGCAAGTTCAGGCCTCCGATCACCACTGTCGGAATCAACTTAAAGACCATTTCCAGCATGATCTTGTATACCTTGTAGAACATGGTTTGCTGGTAGATAGTGTTATCGCGTCGTAGATAAACATAGACATCGGGAGAGGAGAGAATACACTTAATCAGCTCGCCGCGGAAGATGCTCGGCAAGTACGCGATGATGGTAACCAAAGAGGTGAGAAAGACCACCAATCTATAGATCAAAGGTAGAGTGGAAAATGGAAAAATGCAAACAAAAAATCTAAGGCTCAGTTCCTTAATGTACTACAAAAGATACATATATATGTACATACATATAACTAACAAGTACTCGTATAATAACGGAAATGTTACCATTTTATTCATTTTATTGTAAAAGTATATAACAATGCAATTATATTGTGAATAAACTTTTGGATACCACAAGAAAATTGAACGGGAACATTGTGAGTCGCCACTAGGGCCGCGACTCTAAAATTACTGCCCGATACTCAGTCAGTTGAGCTCCCATCCACCAGAGGGTGCACATTGAACGAGATATAGTGTGTGAGAGACAGAGAGAGAGAGAGAATGCCACTGAAATTTCTGGCTATAATAATGATCCCATCTGATCAAAATTCGACAATCTGGTAAATTTGGTCATTCTCTATGATCCTGTGGTTTGGTTGAAAAATTTAAAAAAAAACATGATTCTGTGTGATATTACAGGTCCTAACATACATAAAATACATAAAACACAAAATTTGGTTGCTCTAGCTCGTATAGTTTCCGACAACTAGGCATCAAGCCAAACAGACGGTCAGAAGCCTATTGATGCAGATCAAGAATATATATACTATATGGGGTCGGAAACGCTTCCTTCTGGGTGTTAAACCCATCCACATCCACCTCAGAACTAGTGTATCCCTAAACTCTTCGAGTACCGGGTATAAACACAATTTAAATGAAATTAAATTAAAATAATAATTGGCGAGAGATAGATAAATAGCTCTTAGCCACCAAATCGTCGTTCCACTCACCCAGGCCGTCCCATGACGGGGCGCGTGACTCCAGGATGGCATACCGAGACATAGCGCTCGAGTGTCAGCACGAGAAGCATCATCACGCCCACACCTGCGAGAGGAAGCAGTTCCGTTAGTTCCGCTAGTGCCTTGGAGGATCGAAGTGCGCGCTGGTCTGGCGAGCACTCACCCAAGCACCCGTTGCCCAAGTAGAGTTCCAAGTGAGCCGTGTAGAAGGCGGGACCGAACTCCTCCCACTGGCCCCGATCCTTGTGGACCTGCATACGGATGCCGAAGGGTATTGCGAATAGAATCGCAAGCAGTGCTGCGGCGGAGTATGCTGCAGGGTGAGAAAAGGAGCGGAAAACCAATGGGATTAGCTTGGTTCAAATCTATAAAAATGTCCTATATGGCTGAGTTTATGGCGGCATAATTATGGCGCCGTTTTCACCCTGAATGGCAACAGGAAGCAGTCGCGAACATCACACACACTTGTCTACTCGCACATATACTCATACATATGTACATAAATAAACACACATATGTATATGTATACAATAGCGACACTCGGCAGCCGAGTGAAATGAATGGCTTTCCTTTCCGGTTTCCTTTTTCGGCATACTTTTTCCGTCTTCTAGGACTCTTTTTTTGTATGTTAACTTTTGCCTGTTGATGTGCGAATGTTTGTGTGTGGGGCTAAGAATGTATGTTTTTTATTGATTTATTATTTTGTTTATGGCCATATAATTATATTATTACTAATTTCATGAATGAGCGTCTGTTCTGTGCTCAGATTGACTCTGTTTTGGTATGTGTATAGCTGTGTACACAGAGCAATTGTTGGCTATTTGATATCCCGGTCCAAAAACGGAAACACGCACACAATGGGGCAATAGGGGAAGAGGAAGATAGCCCTCTCAAAATGATGGGCATATAATTGGGCACAGGGACACATTAATAAATGTCAGTTTTGTTTGTGCCAAGCCTGACAAGTGTGCTGCCATCATCACATAATTTTCTCATCACATTTCAGATTCAGCCTTCTACATCCTGCGTCCTAGCGCCTGCCAGCCCAGGCAAATTATAAAAACTTCTGGTGTTTGTCTGTTAACAGTGGCTTAAATGCTTGAGGGGGCCCAGTGATTTAGGTCTTTAAAGATCAAAGAACTCCATGAAAGAGAGATCGAAATTTTCTGTGGCGCTATGCCATTTTCCCAGTGGACATTAAAACATTTTTATTCATTGTCAAAGTGCATAACTTTTCGTCAAAGCTGTACCCAGCATGCCACCGCTCACCCACTCTTATAAAAGCAATCAGGAAGGGGGAGAGAGGAGAGCCAACATTTGGTGGCAATAACCTCTAAATAACGAAATGGTCAAACAGTCGGCAGGCGTCGTAAAACGGCTGCTAGCAGCTAAATACTTTTGCTATTTTAATAAAATGAGCTGGTCGGCCTTATAAGAGGGCGGAGTGGAGAGGGCACAGAACTTGCTCTGATTTCGGTCATAAGTATGCCCCTCGCCCTAAGACATCTCTTTACAACTTTTATTTACTGGCACTTGGGCAAAGCTGAAACTATGGTGATACATATTTCAGCAGCCAGAAGGCAAAGGGTCTGTCGCTTTGCATGTCTCCATTTCTACATTTTTCTCTTCCTCCGTTTCTTCATTTGCCTCTTTCTCTTCGTTCTCTCTTTACTCCACTCTACGCTACTTGAATCAGTCCGGGTTCTTTTTATGGTTCGTTTTCTCTGGCTGGGGCAATCGAAGGGGCAATCAATTATGCTGCCATCGAATTCGAATTACATTTAAAGAATTTTAAATATTGTTTTCTTTGGTCCTTCGGTCAACCTCTCTCTTCCTATACTTTTTTTATTGGGTCAGGAGCTACCTCTGGACATACTCTGGACATACTCTGGACATACTCTGGACATACTCTGGACATACTCTGGACATACTCTGGACATACTCTGGTCCTGGAATAACTCCTCAAAAGCCACTCAATTTGAGTGTGTCGATTGTGGCAATTTTATACTCTATTTCTTATAATGGAATTTGCTTAGAGTCCTTAGAGCTTCGGCTTGCCCCTAGTCATCTCTTTGGTTGTTTTTTTTTTTTTTTGGAAATTGTTTGCTTAGTAAAGTGAGTCGTCTGCTAATGTTGATCTGGCTCTCTTGCAACATTCGTTTTGCCGACGGCATTTATGAGCTATAGTCGAGGCTAAAAAATGGCTTACAGCCGGCGTTGACAAAATTGCGTTTCTCCCCTTTCTCTGCCGTTTCGGAAGAGTGAGGAGCTAGCTCATTAATCAATTAAACTGTCATAGAGCAAGCGAGTGTCTAACAGAGTTAAGGACATCCTGTGCAATACAGGACAATTTCTATGAGGCGCTGCCCGGGAAAGCTTTGTGGATTTGCATAAATTTCGACGGGGTTAACCAGTCTCATCTAATGAAATAACTTCCAATGAACCAACACAGCCACTAATATGCACACACACACACAGCCACACACACAGCCACACACACAGCCACACACACAAAGAGCTGGTACAGAGAAGATACACAGATAGCGAGAGGAGAGGGGGAGACACACGTATACACATTATCGGCATTGCGGCAGCTTCCATTTTCATTGCCTACTAATGCATGCCTACACCGAGAATTTCATCAGAAATCGTCGCGAGGTTAGGTTAATAAACAAATTCTGCAACACAATGGATGTTTTTGCAGAGAGACGAGGGGAGGGCAGGGCAGGAGCGTGGCAATATTAGAGCACATTCCCAAAGGAAAAACTCAATTTGGCAATCAGTCAACAGTCAAAAGTCAACAGTCCCCCCATCCATTTTCCAGAAGAATGCCAATGGAGCTAGTCAAATTCAGTGTTTTTCTGTGCGAAGACATACGAGTGTCTCCTGGTGGATTCCGGATTCTGATGGCTACTTACCCCGCATATAAATGTAGGCGGTGCCACGCATGTTGCGACGGGTGAGCACAATTAAATTGAGAACATTGCCAATGATTCCCATGGCACAGATGATGGGCAGCAAAATCCCATAGCAGTACTCACGGAGGGTCTGCGTACGTGGATCCTCCACATCCTGTGAGAAGGTAAAAAAATATACATGTATGTATACTTAAGTCGTTTATAAAAAAAGGAGAACAGCTCATAAATCATCTACCACTTTGTCCATACTCATAGTTATTTGTGTGGCAGATATCTCCCCCTTTTGTGTCTTGGATGGGCTGCCACAGATACAAATTCAATAGTCGACTTGACACTTTTAGTTTTGTGACTTTTTATGCACATAAGTACACCCAAACCCCCATTCATTCCTGCTTACTTAGCTTTTGTTTTCCGTCTCTGTTTCCGTTTCTGTGGTCGCTTCGAACCAAAGTTGTATACGAAGCCGCTTCTGCGTGTCGTCGAGAGTCGGGGTAGGAACTTTTGCCCCCAGCATTCAGAATGAAGTATGGAGCGTGCTGTGCCATGAAATAAGCTTTCCCTTCCAGGGCCCTGTTCGTCTTTGCTCCTCGTTCTGCCTGCTGTTTAACTAAAAAACAGTTAGAACCCCGTGGCGCCTAAAAGTAGGGAACAGTTTTCCCTCGCAGCTGGCAGTCCCGACCAGAGCAGAGGGTGGACTATAGCGGGACTTGGAGCCTTGGAGAAGAGTTATGCAAGGCTGACCCAAGGCAGTGGTAATGTTGTGCGAATATATCTTCGGCTCAATTGACAATTGATTGAGGAACAGACTTACCGAATAGAGGACAGAGTGGACAGAGGATAGTCGGCACTAGGCCTGCACCTGTATTGAGGAGAGTCTTACCCGGTAGATGTCATCGCGCAAGTCGGTGCCAAAGACGGGCGTGGCATTGGCAGCTGCGTCCAGAACATCAGTGGAGCTGCTGAGATTGGACCCCCAGATAAACGAACAGTAGGCAGGATCCTCTTCGGTGTGGTATAGCCTCGTTATCATTGTTGTTGTTTTGCTGAGAATCGAGAATAGAGTTTAATTTGTGTAAGTGAAGCGAACCCAACACAACACAACACCCGACCAGAGCAAGAGAGATTGCGAGTAAAAATAGCCAGGATTGGGAGAAGGACTGGTACTGCGACGCACGAATAAATAGAATGCCTTTCCAATGCCAGTAATTTAAATAGAGCTATGAAAAGGAGAGGAAAAAACACTTTGACGCGTCTAGCGGAAACGGAAGCGTTCACTTGAACTATTGTGCGATAAAAACAAAGCTCAAAAGAAAGAAAAACACAAGGACGAGAGGAATAAGAAGAGAGAAGTGGAAGAGAGAGATAGCGTAACAATCGGAGCTTTGATTGCAGGACAAACGCGCTCACAAACAAATCAACAAAAATTGAAAAGCAGCCTATGAAAGCGTAAAAGTGAAATGATGGAAATAATTGCGGCCCGCAAACAAGCAATGAACAGGAAAATAAAGGACACATTTCCAAGGGTTAGTACATTTTTCTCTTACTCAACAGCCAGCTTTAACGAAAAGCTTGGAATCGGTTCCCGTTCCTTAAAAGATTTTTTAGTTTGGGCTTAACGGACTGAGTGCCACTCACCTGTTCGCTCTTGCTTGGTGGAAAATCTTCGTAGTAACTGCTTTCTTTCTTAGTAACTAGTTAGCGTCTAAGTTAAGTTACTTTTCTTGTCCTTTGTAGCTCTTTTGCTTCTTTGCAATATACATTTTCTTTTGGTGTCTGATCTTTTTTTCTGTAAACTTTTTCGAATTCTTCTCAAAATTAAATCGTTCGATCGTGAATCGAATTACTTTGTAAACTTTTTTGAATTCTTCTCGAAATAAAATCGAAATACATCGAATTATGGTATCAACTTTTGATTGTAATAAATTAAGAACGCTTGGTGGTATCTATTATCAAAAACAAGGAAGAAGAGATGGGCTAGAGCGTGTTCTGAGAATAATGTGTGTGTAACGAAATTTCTCATTTATATTTTATTATACGACAGCAGGAGTCTGCGTCTGCCTTTGGTGCCTGTCATTGTGTATGTGTGTGTCTGTCTGCATATGTTATTTGCACGCGTTACGCGGCCACCACACCTCTGCCAACACGCGGCCCACTGTCCAAGTACTGCCCGCAGTTGGCTTTCGCTAAGCGTTAAAATGAACTTTGACAGGCAGTAGAAATACGTATACAATTTTTTGATAAATAGCTCCCGAGTCATGGCCCGAACGCCGAACAAAAGGCAACAGCTGATAGTCCTGCGAGTCTTGTTGATGAAATTCTGCCTCTTAGAGCTTATCCTGCGCGAAGCAGAGCGGTGCAAAATATTTCATTGACTCATTTCCAATTTCCGGCTGGCGTCAGCAAAAGCCAACAAGGTGCACTGATGGGCATGCCGCCCGAAAGTATAAAACAATTTTCGCGTGCACCCATTTGCATAACACACATACGCACCGCTTTCCGTGTCCGTCGCCAAGCTTGGTGCGGTGACACAAATATGACACAAAACTTAATTTCCCCAAGGCAAAACATAAAAGCACTCTGAATCCGTGACTGACTGGTTGGGATAGGGTCTGTGTGGGCTGTGGGACTTCTGAGAGCTTTTCAAAATGGTGCCTTCACAGCGAAGACACCTGCAGAGGACTCTTTGTGTAACCTTCTTTAAATCTGAGTCTTAATGTGAGGCTCGGTCTGATTCTGAGGCTGAGTCTGGATCTCAGTCTGACTCTGCGTCTGGAGATGGCGATGAAGTTGGGGAAGGGCAGAATTTATGCCTGCGATTATCATAATAATTCGCCAGAACCAACCAGACCAGTCCGACACACACGACAGCTCTGGAGCTATCTTGCTCTGGAGCTGGATTTAAAAGTGTGGGGCTGACTGTTTGAGGGTGTTGACTGGCAACTGTCAATTTTCGCTTGTTAGTTTTTTGTTTTTTGGTGTTTTTCTCTGCCTGTGCTTCTGGCTTCTGCTGCTGTTTGCCGAGCACTTACAGTTATTGCGGTTTAGTCCGCCCGGCAACTGAATAGAGACCCGGATCGGTTGTGGTTCAGCCATCCCCTCTTTGGGGCTGTCTGTGCTTTGGATTTGTTTTACATTTTGCTGGTTTTTTAGTTGGGTTCTGCTGCGGCGGCTGCTTCTGCTCCTACTGCCTTGTGCTTTTCATTTTATTCGGTTAACAAACAGCAGTTTGTCATTTAGACAAACACATGCTCTCCTCACATGGGTGAAGAAGAGAGAGCAACATACTGACTTTGGCTTTGGCTGTTTATCTTCCACTCAATACGTATGGCAACCCGAAGCACCCGACGCTGGGCTTAATCGAAGGAAGGGCTAGGGCTGTCTTGCTCTACGGCAGTGCTTTGAGCTGTATGGCAGCGATCCATCTATCTCTATCTCTGCCGCTACCGCTGCCGCATGCGTTCCGGCATGATTAATGCCTTTGTTTACATTTCCCGCTTTCCGCTTTTCACCACTCGGCCATTTTCTGTCCCTGTCCCTGCTACTACCCCACCTTCTGGCTGGTGGCTGCCTGCCAAGCGAATGATATGTTTAACAAAAAAGTTTAACGCAAATTAAGTCAAACTGGCAGCGCTTAACGATGTGCTACATAGATGAATATCTGTGTGTGTGGTAGAGTGTGTATGTATTGGTTAGCAGCTGTTCGTGGAATATGTGTGGGTGATCCAAGGTTTTTTCCACTGGGAGAAAGGAATCGGACAGGGACTTTCGACACGGACTGGACTCGAGCTTCCCATTCACACACAAAATGACATCAAGCCAAGTGACATCCCTCCGAAGCGCCGAGAGAGGGCCATGACAGCCAGGACACACAGAGCCCCACAAACCCTCATCTGGAAGGCCGCACACATACATGCTCGCAAATTAAGTCTTGCTTTGGGAAAAAAAACCCAACTGTAAAAGGTAATCAACTCAAAACAAAGTTTAAGTGGATTCCCCAGAATCAAGAAGCAGGGCAGGCCGTAGCCAGGCACAGTAGAACAAATTTTACAATTGTCTGCTAAAAATATATGTATATATTTTGGTTTGAAACCATACAAAGCTTTTCATTAATATTCATTGAGCCAATAATTATCATCATGAGGCGGCCAATGGTCTTCTACAATCTAAAATATTTGTACTCCTGCCTAATGCTAAAGACACACACGAATAATGAACATGTTCAGCCGTAGGATAGTCTCAATTAGTCTCCCCCATTCTGACCGTTCCACTTTTAATTTCTTTGAGATGACATAATTGAAAACTCCCCATTCGTTTTGTCGAATCACGCAGCCCGATATAAGCTATTATTGCCAATAGCCAATGGCCAATGACGACGTCCAAAGTAATTATCTATTATCTGCATTCCCAGTGAACTGTAAATTGTAAATAGAATCAGAATAAAAATATTTTACAGACAAACCCAATGGTCAAAAATACTACAAAGGTAGTGTTTGAACATTTTTCAATAACTTCCAAAATAAAACACTAATGTTTAGAAAAGCCAACCATACAGAAAAAGTATGTGCTCTCCTTCAAAGACTTAGTCCAGCAGATTTAACAAGTCGTTCGATTTTCTCTGTTTTATATTTTTCATAAATTGCGAGAAAGAGATAAAAAAGTTGGACTTAAAAGATGTCAAATAATGAGAAGCCGAATAAGGAAAGCTAAGGAAGTTCTGCTGCTCTTTATTAATATTTTAACATATTCGATATAAAACTTTTCTGGACTTACTGTGACACCCACTGTGGCTAAATCTAGTCTCATCAAGTGATTATTATACTCCCATGAGACAGATACTCATAGCCACACGGTGGAGTTTTTTTATATCTGCTGGCTGATGTCATTTAGGGACAGGACAGCCTCCCATATGTGTCCTTTCCAACCATTAAGTTTTTAATTTCCCTAGCAGAAAATGGTGGCTGCTGATGCTGTTTGCTGTCCACCTTTTGACAACAGCTTCAAGGACTCTTTTCGGCACTTTTTTCTCTTAATTACGCAATTGTTTCATTTAATTTTTGTCGCTCCTCCAATTAAGCTTTTAATTAAAACCACGAGGCGGCACAAGTTTATTGCATGCCTGCCTGCAGGTCCTTCTCTTTTTGCCATGTTTTCGCTATATTTCAACACGAGTTTTTAATCGAGAACTTATCGCAAACTTGCGACTGACTGCGGCCAGTCCGATTAATTTTTAATTTAAATGTACATTTGTATGCACAGCAGCAGAAGCACCATCGGAAGCGGCATCAACTTTGACCATAAATTGTCATAACCAGTTGACGTTGTCGTTTGGAAGCAATCGAAATTACTTACTGGCTCTCTCACTGCTCCACTGGCCCACAAGATTTTAGGCGTCTTGCTGCCAGAGATAAACATGCAAAGTGCGTGTCCTTAGTGCCCTTGTCCGTCGAGGACAGGCGGCGGGCGGGTCAATAAAATACGTCTCTGCGGGCCGCCGCAAAATTTTGGCAGCTGATGATCACCGTCGTCGCTGAACTTGAACCTCACAATCTGTGAAATAGCCGAATCCGAATCGAAATCGGAATTCCATTGGCTTTCACTTAAAGTCAAGTGAGGAAGCCTAAATGTCGTGTTGCTACTCGACAAATGTGACTTGTGTTGCCACCAAATGCAGCAGGGCAGCAGCAGATAAGAGTCAGTAAAAAGGAAGGAGACGACCAAGGGTACACATAGTGCCCATTGGCATTACTCGCTTGGTAGCGATATTTTTTTCCAAAGAGCATGCCAAATTTTAGTTTTAATGAATATACATTTTCGATCAAACAAAACTCATCAATTATCAATTATTATTTAATAGCATTAAGATCGGTCGAAAAGGAAGGTCAAAAAAGACTTCGTTCCCATAATCTACCTCCCCTCTCTTTCCCCCTCTTGTTAATGTTGCTGGCGTTGCTATCGTTGTTGTCGAAACTAACGCGGGGATAAATTGTAATAACGTGCTGACCCCGACACTAACACAGCAGCACCCATTCACATACATATGCCACCCAGTAGTCAAGCGGCGCTTGTGGCACAAAATGGCGAGACTGTTGCCGCGGGTAGAACGAGGTTCAGCAAGGAGAAGTACGGGTTGGGTTTGGAAAAAAAGCGGAATGCACTCAAAATGAAAATGAAATGTCAACTTACCCCCAGAGACGTGCGAAGGGCAATGATGACGCTCACGTTGGCTGCTGCGCTGTGCTGCTCTGGCGCTGTTCTTCACTGGTGTTGTGGATTTTGCCACACGTTGTAGTTGTAGTTATGTATAATTGTAGTTTTTGATTGTTGATTGTTGAAAGTGCTGCTAACAGTGGTGTGCTCTTTGGTGCTTGAAAAGAAGAAAGTATAACTTATTTTAACCAATTATAGTTTTCCCCCGTTTTTCTTTGAACTTTTCTTTGAACGGTTCGTTATAGCAGTTGTTGTTACTTTGGCAGTTGCTGTTGCTGGGGCTTTTGTTTTTGGGGCAGTGTCAGTGGCTGCTGGCTCTTCGTCGTCGCTTTTTGGCAGTGACTTTTCGATGGGTTCGGTGGTTGTTTCGCCTGAGTTCCGCGATCTCAGTGGCAGCATCAGTGGCATAAAAAAGAGAGGATATAAGTAAAACATAAATCTGCACTTAAACGTGGATCGGCGATGGTGATGGTGGTGTTACTGGTATGGATACTGGGCTTCGTGGCCGTGGTGGTGGTGGTGGTATTGGTATTGGCGGAGACTCTGGTCGTGCTTTCGGTCGAAGCCGTTCCGGGGGTGATCCGTCTAGTCAGCATACGGTACACGTCATGCAGATGCAAGTTTCCAGGAAGATAAGAATGCTGGCGCTTACGACAATGATTACCATAATCATCCTGTCTTCAACTTCTGGCGACTGTTCCTTCGCGCCAAAATTTAGATACGAAAGTAATGGAAGCACTTTGATGGTTCTAAACGAGCTCCACAACACGCAGCAACTTTCGAAGAAGTTACAACCTTCGGAACGTAAACAGAAACTACACTTTTAAAACTGTATGCCTTTTGCACTTTTTCAACTGCCGGAAATGTTTCAGCTAAATTCACCAGAAAAAAAGTTAGCAAAAAATTCTTAGATGGTTAGTATCTGAAATCTGTGGCTGTCGCTATTGCTGGTTATTCCAGAAAGGCCGTTATTGTCCAGGGCGAGGGCTTAAGGCGGGATGTTTGCTGCTTGTCGAACTTATTTTGTCGATGGGTCTTGCTTAGTGTTTCTGGCCTTGGCTACTGGTCCTGTTGCTTCTGCTTCTGCTATTGCGTTAGCTGGTTTTGGCTGATTGGGCACGACTTTGTGCTTCGGGTCCTGACGGGTAACTGAGCCGAAATGGCTGGCGCAGCCCCTTTTATAGCAGTTGAACGATGCTTTCAATCGGAGTTGAACGTCGCATTCAACCAGCGAATAAGTAAGAACATTTTGTCTGGAGTTTCCCTGTCTCTCTCTGGTGCAGGTCGATCGGCAGGATTCGGGAATCTGCCATTACACTACTCCACAGTGCGGCGCCATCTGGTGCATAAGCTTTATGGGGGCTTATTCTTCTGGTTTCTTAAGCAGGATTACGGATTGCTTATCGACTGCCGAGTGATGAAGCAGCCGAAGGCCCTGTAATTTCAGATAGCGTCAAACCGTGTATAAATGCCCCTCTCAATCTCTTTGGAGGTCTTCCCTAAGATCTGGCGATGGTTGCCAAAGCAGGGAATGGCCTCCGCCCGAAAGCTGCCTGCCTACGCTGGTGAGATTTGCACGCTCTACCCCATCTTCTCCAGGCCCTTCTTCAGACCCATCCCATCCCATTCGAAGGCCCATTTGGCAAGCGGATGAGGTCGTCAACGACGCCAGCGTCGAACTCACTTGAGAACTATTTTAATAAACGTTATGCACGCATTGTCCTTCACCCTGTTTTTCTCGACTGTCACTGTGTAAGGGAGTATGGGTGAATGGGTGTATGGGTGCGTGCATGAGTGTGTGTGTATTTTTTCGCGCCACGGCGAT
Organism: Drosophila lowei; assembly: GCA_008121275.1. NCBI lineage: Eukaryota > Metazoa > Arthropoda > Insecta > Diptera > Drosophilidae > Drosophila > Drosophila lowei. The sequence continues at coordinate 73,136,175 of CM017781.1, read as the reverse complement.
GCAGTTTTCTTTTGCACTTTTCCTTCCTCCAACTGGCATCCCTTACGTGGGGTATATCACCCATTCCATTGATTTGAAGGTAGATCAGATCAGTCTTTGAAAAATCGAACACATCTGGTTAAATATTTTTGAGAGGCCCTGCCCGCAGAAAGAATGTTAGAATAAATCTCTCCAATAATTCCCTTCCCTAGTTACACTGGCAAGTGTGGAAAGTGGAAAATTGTTCATTTAATAACCTTTGAATCTGTACGAGTATTTCCTTTGACTTGTTCAACCAGACCTTTGTGATTCAATTTATTTACAATTTTCGGATGGGATGGGATTGACAACGGCTAAGGCATTGGGGGACAGGCACTAGCACCCTTCCGTATACGTCCTTAGTGACCAGTAAGATTTTCGTTTCTGCGGCAGGACATCCAGGTGCTGTTGTTCAAACTGGGTAATTGTCCCTGATTAGGAATTCCCCCTTTTTATTCCTATTTTCAATCAAATAAATAAATAAATAAAATCTGTGTGCCTCTTGACATTTTCGGCATCTGCTGCCGTTTTTGTAAGCCATATCTACAGGTGCCCTATGAAATCCTCTCCTGCTACAAACAGCCTATTAAATAAATAAATAAATATATGTGTCCAATTCTGGGTTTTTCTGTGGCAATTTCTGCGGCAACTGCAACTGCGATAGGGAAATCTTCGTTATTTACTAATCATTTGTTAATTATGAATCAAAACGCCACCTGAAACACACACACAAATGACATGTTGCTTTTGGATTTCCTGGGTCGTGAATGCCATCTGACTATTTTGTTTTAATACTGCTGGCAGATGAAATTGAAATAATACTTTTTTCACACAACTTTTGATAATAATTTATTTAGATTTATTTTACAACCTGCTTTTGCCCAAAAGCACTCTCAAATCCTCTCTGGCCACAGGAAAACCGTGTCCATATGTAATTTATCATTGTTGCGGTAGTTGCAGATGGAAATTCTTCGTTGATTCGCTGCGTTTGATAATTATAATCCGAATTTAGCCTGATGCACACGATAGCCTTGTTCCACATGGCTTGCAAAAGGTTGTAAAAGGGTTGCTTTTTCAATTTTGTGTCAATTTAAAATGGGAAATTCTTTACTAATTCTCTAATATTGATTGGCTTGTGTTTTACTAATTGTGAAATGAATATCGTATTCATTTCTGCTACCTAGAGGGACTCTCTACTCCTCTCCTCTTCTGACACAAGGACAACCGCCCTTGTGCATCCTCTTCTTTGTCTTTTCGGCAATTAAAATTGAAAATGATTTATTCATTAGAAATATTTAACAATATTAAACCAAAATATTATAAGGGGGAACGTTGTGAGTTGCTGCTACGGCCGCAACTCTACATTTATACCCGATACTTAGTCAATATGGCTCACCTCCGCCATAACGGCGGCGCTAACATTGAACGACAAAAAGTGTGTGTGCGAGAGAGACAGAAAAACACTCAGAACGAGTAGGGCGCTGCGTAGCCACTGAAAATTGATTGTTCCTTTTGGTTATAATAATTTTCCGATCTGATCTAGATTCGGCAATCAAGTAGATATAGATGTGGATGTGTGGATGCCACAGATTTACGTCTTTTGTGGGGGCGGAAGGGAGTGGGGCGAAATTTTGAAATACACTTGTGCAGGTGCGATATCACTGGAGTGTGGATACCAAATTTGGTTGCTCCAGCTCTAATAGTCTCTGAGATTTCGGTGCTCTTCTTTAGCAACAGGCAAAGCCGACCATGAAACTCATGTGTTACAAAGAGACAGAGCAGGAGAAATTGAAAATTTTTTCTTGATTCTGGCTGCAATAATGATACGATCTGGTTCAGATTCTGCAGTCTAGAATATAGAGTCATTCTCTATAATTCTGTGCTTTTGATTTTCTCCTGACTTCAAAAATGTGAATGCCAAAGATTTTTGCATTTGCTTGGGGCTCAAGAGGGTGGGGCGAAGTTTTGAAACACACTTGTGCAGGTGCGATATCACAAGAGTCTGGATACAAAATGTCGTTGCTCTAGCTCTTATAGTCTCTGAGTACTAGGCGCTCATAGGGACGGACAACAGACATGGCTCAATTGACTCGGCTGTTGATGCTGATCAAGAATATATATGCTTAATGGGGTCGGACTTTCTTCTGGACGTTACACACATTCACTTTCCCCACAAATCTAATATACCCCTATACTCATTTTGAGTATCGGGTATAATAACGTCCATGGCCCTTTATCGGCAAGGCAAAGTCTTTGAAGAAGTTTTTGTAACCATTTTGTGTGACTTGTTCCATTCAATTGGAAATTGGATATTGGATATTCTGCATTCATCCCACTATTAATTAGTATTTTTACGCAGTTTTCGAATCATAATTTAGCTTTATTTTTGTAGCTAATGCTTTTCTTTGTGAAACGAATCTCCCAATTTGTCTGCTGCCACAAGGACAGCCTCCTATGCATTGCCCTTCGAATGTATATCGTTTTTTATTTGCTTTTATATTTATTCATTAGTTGATTGTACTAGTTGTACTAAATATTGTACTAATATTCTTTGATATTAATATATATCAGAGTCCGTGAGTCACGAAAAGCTTGCTCCATTCGCTGGCGAAGATCTTTTAGGTGCAAGACAGTCGTGTGTGTGTATCCGTTCTGATCATTTTGGTGTTTAGATATTTCTTGGATATTTATTTTAGCCTCTTCAGGCTCCAGCCTTTGTGAAACACAATTTTTCACAATCAGCGTTTTATCTTTTTTTTTTGTAGTTGTATGCACATCTCTCGCACCTTTTTCTTCCCTTCTTTGTCCGGGCAGGGCATTGCCAGTTCGTATTGGACAAGTCAAACTTTCGTTTTCACCAATTTTCATCTATTTCCATTTTCTCTTCCGTCGCCAACATTTTCGCTGTCGTCTGCGTTGCCTACAAGCAATTTGGGGCGTTTTACATTTTTCGATTCTCATTTTGATTTTGATGTTGGTTGCACTCGTAGTTGCAGTTAACGCCGGTGTTGCTGCTGGCGTCGCAGCCTCCTGAAGTTTTTGTTGTTGTTCTATATATCCTTTTTTCGATTGTCATCTCTCCGCCCCAATCCTTGTCGCTGCCTGCTGAAAGAGCCGCCTCAAGAGTGTCTGTCTGTCTCCTTGACTGTGCCACATTGCGCCAATTAATGCCGCCTATCCTCGCTTTTCCAGTTTTCCTTGCTTTCATCGCTCTTCACGCCCCATTTGCGGTGCTACTTTTCAGCTTTAGGCATCGCACCAAATGCCATAGATGCGTCCATGTCCACTTTCACGCAAATCAAACAGAGAGAGAGCCCCGAGTGAAAGCTTCGCAAAATCGAGTCACACTTTTCTGTTTTCGCTGTGATTGCTACAGCTCCTTCTGCTTCTCCTTCTCTCTGTGCCTGTTCCTCTACGAGTATGTTGCAGATTCACACTGCCACCCTTTTGCAGCCAACCCGGACGAGTCAGCTGTCCTTTTTTGGTAAGTAGGTCACTAGCAATATTTGTGAGACAAGGGCTTGCAGGATTTCCGCTTTGTCAGTCACTTCATGGGAGCAACAGGCATACTTAGAAATTCGTGCGCCCCGACAATAGGATACCCACCAATTCAATTGATTTTTTGCATTGGACCTGCAGAGGCTCGAACTATGTGAACAAGTAGAACTTGCACAATCGCAAGAAAGGTATTGTTGCCAGGCACAAACATAGAGTTATTTATAAAAATCCAAATAAGAGTATTAGTCACATCCTTCGATATGTTACATGCGACATTACCCCGTGAGTTCAACATTCCCTTTCAAGACTGCACAGGGTACCGGGTAGTAACACGAATAGCAGAAATACAAATTCTTTTTAATAAAATGCATATTGCATTTATTCAGACCTTCAGACGGAGTGCGTCGTGTTTTTTTGTGTGATGGCCTAAACCCTTGGGTATCTCGCTCAATGCATGAAAAATTGCTGATTTGATTTTTATTTAATGACTGTATAGAAAACTCTTGCTTCATTTCAATTGTAAGTATTCATTTACTATTAACTTTATATCAATGAATGATGACAGTTGCGTGTCGTAATTTTGTACGTAAATTGTTAATTTTTTGTTGTATTTTTCAGGGACCGCAAATAAGAGCTATAAATGCAAATTTTAGCTAAATATATCAATGGGAAGGAAATATGTTACACCAAAATTCTCATTTTAGTCGTATTTAGCGATTTCAGAAAAAACTTATATCTACGATTTATATGATATAATTCATTTTTAATTTTAATAAAAATAATAATAGTAATTTGTTTAATAATCTACAATTCACAATAATAATTAAATATAGTTTTTTCAATAAAAATCAAAAGCAACACTTATTTTGAATTTGATCAATAAAAATAAAAGAAAAAAAGAAATAAATGAATAAAGTTGATTTGTATTTTTAAAGTTACACATAAAAGGTATTCCGTAATGTTTATTTTAAAAATCAAAAGGACAAGTTAAATTGAATATCCTTTGAACCAAGTGGTGTATCACCATAAATTTCAAAATATTCTTGATCTATGAGTCAATACCTTTCATACGATGCATCGCATGTCCTTCAAGGACGATTATTCTGATGCCGCGTCTGCAGGTAATCTCGAGTACCTCTTACTCCATGCTCAGTGTCACTCTTCTTCGGCATTGTCAACGTTAACGTAGTTGACGTGAAATTGTCGTAGTCGTGACAGTCATTTTCGCATTTCGTAACTCGAGATTTTTAATGCACTTTTGCCTGTCTGGGTGACAGTCATTTTTGAACAGGAAGATGCCAAAGTTCACGTTCAATGTAGTGCAGTGGAGGAAATTAGTTGGAAAATAGTAGAGGAGCACAAGTAATAGCAACTCGAGGTGTGACATTTGCCTGCTCGCTCGATGTTAGATGTTGGTTCGACTTAGATGTTCCTCTGTTTGAACTCTGTTCGACTCTGCCGACTTTTAACTCCCACAACGAAGATGAAAATACACTTGCGTATAGACCTTCAAGCAGACTTGATTAGTGTATATACGCCACATAGGCGCTAGATATGCATACCTATATATGTACATATATTCATACTGATACTTGACGCAAACAGAAAATTATTCACAGAAGAAAGTGGGCAAATCGACTTGACATAGTGGTATATACGAGTCATTAGAGTATTGGGATTGAAAGGAACGACTTTGTATGGAACACTTCTCAAGGGTATTTATTCGGATTACTGAAATGAACAGAACAATAGAGAGAGAGAGAGAGACAGAGAGAGAGAGAGAGATGGCTGACTGTGGAAATTGGAGAAATTCAAGCCCCAGCCATAGGTCCATTTACTTATTTACTGCTGCTTCATCCAACTTGATTTGATTTTTCATGCAGTTGAACAGCAACCAAAAAGACGTGCCTGTGACATTTGTGGCCTGCCCTCCACTTATTTCTTCCCCTAGGCGCCCAATTCCACTTACTATATATCACTCATACGATAAAAGCGGAGTCCTGCCCTTTACCCTTTACTTGGAGTGAGCGTGGGCCTGGGAGTGGGCGTGGAACTAGTGACTGACTCGCTCCGGCCACTAATTGCCAGATCTCGACTATGGGAAATGCCGTCCTGTACTGTACTGTTGTGCATATATGATTGCCAACGCTTTTAATCCGTGTCGGTTCTAGTTCTGGCCGTGACATTGCTCTTGGCGGTGGTGATTACTCATTATTCAATCTGGTTGCTAAATGTTTTAATTTCATTTGTATCCCCAATTAAATCCAACACCTAGCCACCTAACTGGAGGTAAGATGAGTCCTGGACTGGGGCTGGGTTTGTTGCTGTCGGTGGCGATAGCGCCCATTTCCCGTTCATTGAACCCGCTGAACCTTTCGAGAAGTATGCCCAAATGAACGCTTGCCTGACACGCAGGTGACTTTCTGCTTCTCTCTTCTGCTTTGTATGGGTTTTGCTCCATGCTGCTCCCAAATGGCAAGCAAAAGCTGGAAAGCAAATCAACAATTGCGTGCTGTCGCAAGACCTCCTTCCCCCCATCTCGGACACCACTAGTCCGCCTCCCTTTGACATATTTCACGCAGGCTTTGGCTTGGGGATGGCAAAGGGAGGCTGCGACGTTGCGTTGCAATGGGACGAGGCCTCCACCACGATAGACACCTCCGTGTGTCTGGGACTTGCGATCGACTCCTGCCACAGCCAGTTGGCTGTGGCTCGCCGCCAACGCAACTTCATTACTGTTGAGGGGTGCCGGCTCGAATCGAGTCTGCCCCACTCTCTGAATGCGTAGGCGCGTTCTGAGATTTATTCAATTTATTTTGAAATCGGCTTCAATGGGCGGGGTGGGTTCTGGGTCTGCGTCTGTGTTGGTTGCCTATGCCTGTGATTAAAAATTGTTTACAAAGTTCATTGACACGAGTTGATGCTTTCTCTAAAGGAAACCACCCATCGGAAATTAAGCGGAAATTGTCTAGCAATCTGGTACCTCCTTTACTCGTATATCAGATAGATCCTGATAAATTGATGGATAGACAGATGTTTTAACCCCTACTAAGAACCTTCAGCAGAAGCTCGATAGAGCCTTGATAGACCTGGCTCGAGCAACCCTTTCGTTTCAGCAGGCTTTTTGTCGCGCATCAATTAAACATTCGGGCAAGGTTTGTTGTAACATATATACAACGGGTATGTATGAGCTGCTTGAGCGCTTAAAACTACGCGTTGCCCAGCGCACAATTGAGTGTGTTACGTGCACAAATTCTTCTGTTACATATGTGTAACAGTGATTTTTCCCGATGTTCCGATAACTAAATCGGGGCTTGCTTATTGTTAGATGTAAAAAAAAGGACAAGCTAAATTTCTCTGGTATTGCTCTTATTTAAAAACTTCGGAATTTTGTTGACAAATCATGCTTATAATTTTTTCATGTACGGTCGCGTTTTACATCGTTGAAGGATAAACGAATAATTTATGTCAGGAATAGTATAATGAAATTAGCTCATGAAAATTAGTTCCGCGTTATGGTCTTCTATCATTTTTTATACCTGATACTCAAAATGAGTATTGGGGTATATTAGATTTGTGGTGAAAATGGATGTGTGTAACGTCCAGAAGGAACCGTTTCCGACCCCATAAAGTATATATATTCTTGATCAGCATCAATAGCCGAGTCGATTGAGCCCTGTCTGTCTGTCCGTCTGTCCGTCTGTCCGTCCGTCCGTCTGTCCGTCTGTCCGTCTGTCCGTCCCTATTAGCGCCTAGTGCTCAAAGACTATAAGAGCTAGAGCAACGACATTTTGTATCCAGCCTTCTGTGATATGTCACTGTTACAAGTATATTTCAAAACATCGCCCCGCCCACTTCCGCCCCCACAAAGGACGAAAATCTGTGGCTTCCACAATTTTAAAGATACGAGAAAATTAAAAACGCAGAATCGTAGAGAATGAATTTATCTTCTAGACTGCAGAATCTGAATTGGATCGTATCATTATTATAGCCAGAATGAAGAAAACAATTTCATTTTTTCTCGCCCTGTCTCTCTCTAACACACACGTATCATAGCCGGCTTTGCATAGCGCAAAACATTAGCGCCTAGATCTCAGAGACTATAAGAGCTAGAGCAACCAAATTTTTATCCAGATTCCTATAATATCGGACCTTGACGAGTTTGTTTCAAAATTTCGCCCCACCCCCTTCCGCCCCCGCAAAGTGCGAAAATCTGTGGCATCCACAGATCTCAGAGACTATTAGACCTGACTGTCGAGCTCTCACTGCTACAAAACTATTTGTAATTTTTCACTGCAGAACTCACTGTTGACAGCTCACTGCTACAAGCCAAAAGTAACAAATCAATTTGCAGTGGCTACGCAGCGCCCGTCGACACGTTCTGACTGATTTTCTGTCTCTCTCGGACGCACTCTTTGTCGTTAAATGAACCCATACTGACTATGTATCGGGTATAAATGTAGAGTTGCGGTCGCAGCAGCAACTCACAACGTTCCCCCTCGTTTTGATGTGGATTTTCAATGCAACAACTATTATTTATCAGCTTAGTTTAAATTTTTATCGATGCATTTTTTTTCATGAGATATGTATAGCATAATTTGATAATCTTTCAAAAATATGTTCTGGTTAAAATATTTTAAAATGAGTATTCATCTTCCTAGATACAACGTTAAAGAATAATAAGGTTCTTGGAGAAGGCAGCATCGATAATCGTACCATCAAGATTTTTAATATTTTTAAAAACAAAAAAACTATTTTCAATGCTATGTTGTGCTTTCACTATTAGTCTGAGATTAAAAATGCAGCCTACGTAGAAGCGCACAGCTGACACCAACAGGCTTGCATATGAATTGTTCGTCGGGTGGGGTCTTTGGGAGCTCCTGTTGATGATGTTGTTCATGTAACGCCAAAACCAAACAGGCCCTAGCTGCGCCTTATGCGGCTCGATTCCTAGCTCCCATTGTTAGGAAAATTAACCATCAGAAAAGCAGGTTGGATTCTACACTCCTGTGTACTTTGCCCTATGCAGAGGAACATCGTGACCCAACCACAGTGCCTGGGAATGGTTGTTGAATGGTTACACCGCTAATAGAGCGAACCATCCATATTATAAGCTCATTTCGGAACAACCTCTATCCGGAATCTTGTGAAAATGGAGTGGAATTGCATCTGGTTAATCTGGGGAAACTGGCCAATCAATAAACTATTATTGGGATGATTTATCTAAGAGCGTCCTCTGCCTGCGGCCTATCACTCATACGCCTTGAAGGCCAGGTCGTGTACAGCTGTTCCGTTCGTCTCGTGACAGCTCCCTTCTGGCGCAGTGCAAACCGAAACCAGAACTAAAACAGCAACTGAAACTGAATCCCAATCCGCGGAAAATGCCAAGCGCTGCGAGCAAAGGGCCATAAAGCTGAGGCTGGACAATGGCCCGTTCACATTCTTTCTGTTCCCTCCCAGCCTGCGCACTTTATTTCCCTGCTGTATTTCTCCGTGTACTTACCGTTGTGTCTGAAGGACGATAAATATTCCACACAATTGCCGTAGATAAGGTGGGAGCTCTAGTAACCAACCCCGCGAATACACGAGAAAAGTTGACCTAGTTTCGCTGCTTATGGAATAATTCATTATGTATTTGGTTTCCACTGTCACTTAATTTAAGATGGGGTAAATACCAGTCCCAAACTTTCAAGCTCCTGCTGTAGCCAACTTTTGGCGTTGCGGCTAATTTGCTTACAAACCAATTGTCCATGTCTCGGATTTGGAATTGATCAAGCGTCAAAGCGAATCGACTGAGTAAAGTCTCCATACTTCCTCCCCTTTCTTCTCTTCTTCTCTGTTTGTTCTACTACCCCCTGCTTCTCCTGCAGTTGGCAGCCGCTTTTCCTTTCTATTCCTTTCTTTTCGTGTTTTTATTTATTTAAGTGAAATTGTTTATTTGCGTAATTTTTTTGGCCTTCTTTTGTCGCTGATTTTTTTGAATTGAAGGCGAAATCAGCAATGGCAATGGAAGAGTCCATCAAGACTGTAAGGATGGTCTAAAACAAAGGGGTCAACGGTGGATTTGCTTACAGTTTAACCTTCGGATAAATAGCAGTCACTATTCTTAGCTGGCCAGTCCAATTCGCATCGCATCACATCCAAATAACCTTGTTTCCCTTATCAAAATGCATTGCAGCTCGCACTGGCTTCGCTGCCAGATAAATCAGTTTCGGCCAACTTATGGCAGAGAAAATCCTTATGCCCTTCCCTTAACATCTCTTCCCCTGGATGTAGCCACAGAACAGGCGTGCCAGGTGGCACGAACCTGTCTGCTGGTGGTCAGCAGCCATGTCTGGCCTTCTGTCTCACGGCTCATGGCTCACGTGCGTGACAAGACTTTGACTAACTTATAAACTTCCTTGTGCTCCTCCTTCTTCTTCATTTCTTCTTTTTGTATATTCTGCGTATTCTGAGTGAGGGCACGCACTCTATATGCCTCAGACAATGGAAAGCCAAGTGGTTGACAGTGGGGCTTATGTTGTACACAAAGATGGGGTCAGGTTCTGACTTCAAGCAGCGCCTTTCAGGGACTATCCGCCCCATCCATGGCCACCGCGTAAAGAATTCATCAAACGCCAATCCAAATTGACCCAATTTCGGCTCGCTTCTTCGGCTTTATCCTGGAAATGAACTGAAACGTATTCACGTAATCGATTCACTTGCCACTTGGCACTATGCATCTGCCACCAGCCGTGAGTACTCTTTGAATAGTCTTTTGAACGAAGGGAATGATCCTAGGCGGTGCTTTATAGGGATAGGGAAAGGGATGAGGGAACAGCAGAAACAGACTCTTGTGGATGCTAGGCAGGCTAGGCGATGCACCTGAATTATTAATTCTTATTTTCGTATCACTAATGCCCAACTGACGACTGAGAAAGAGCTGGGAACGTTTTGTAAATTAATAAGTTAAATTTATTGATTTTTTTTTCTCCCTATTTGACTTCTTTTTCTCTCATTATTGCTCAAATTATTATTGCTCCTCGATTGGATTGGTCCCCCAGTCCCACCCACACCCACTCCCAGGGAAAGGCCCAAAGGTGGTAATGCCTTCCATTCCATTTACCCCCTTTGGATACAATGACTGGAAGCAAATCTAAATTTAAAACCCATTGCATTACGGCTACTGCTAAATTACGGCTGTGGCTCTGTGGTGGGGGCTTCATTTATTATCGAATGGTAGGCAGAGCTCTAATAGTAGCAGATGTGAGGGGGACAAGTGTCGCAGCTAATTGGCCAACAGTGTAGCTCCAAAATGGCCAAAACACAATGAAAATTGATGCCTAATTGCTTTAAGTCCAAAAGCCAAAAATAAAGGCCAGCACCAGCCGGGGTTTGAAACACTCTATTTCAATATACTCACCAACCCACCGCAGGTCTATGGATACTGCGTACTCCTTTCACTCACTTTAATGACACTCAGTACAGTAACCAGTACAGTAAGGCCAATCACCCGACACGACTTACAAGTAGACCCTAAATGAAGAAGGCTCATTAAGCGTCTGAGCAAAAGCAGAAGGACGGTTTTAGAGAACCGAATACCGGAACGGAAACAGAAATAGAAACAGGAACATAGTCAGAAGGCTGATTAATTTTCTCGCTGTGCAATACCATATCAAATTGGGGGCAATGCTACTTCAATTTCCTTTTTCCCTCTACTTTTGGTTTGTGTCACTCTGGAAATATTTACCGAAGACTTCGGCATTCGTCGAGTCGCTTTGGTCGCTCCCACGTAGCAGGGTCAAAGGCTTCTCGATGAGAGTGAAAGAAAGGGGAAGTCTAAGGCAGCTCGGTAAATGTGATGGGAAAGTGGCTGAGGCTAGACCTCAGAAGGCGGCGTTTTTCCCATTTTGTGGAAGCTGTGTGCACATTTTTATTCATTTCCATTGCACTCATTCACGGAGTAAGCAAAATTAAAGTACGTGACCGTTTTGCGATGCGATGCGATGCAATTTGTATGGATGGAGGATGGGATGAGATAGGATTTGGGTGGGGTTTTTTTAAGGGAAGCTGCAGAAAAAAATCTAGGGAAAAGAATGAAATTAACGACTGACTTTCAATGACCGTTAGCTGCCGTTAGCTGGGACTAGCATATGGAGATGGATACGGGACAGGTATACTTCCAAGGCCAATACCAGGCTAGGAAAAAGTTATCTTGGGGCATTGCATTATGTTCCTATGAAATATTCATTAACTCGATATTCATTAGTACGACGCCACCTCGTTAGGGTTAATGGCGCCAGTGGTGCCCTGCTCCAGCTCCCCATCACTGGTCTGTACAGTGCTGCACGCTCCAACAAAACCACCCCAACAGCCCCCAAGGCGGCTACCATCGTTTGCCCATCGCTGTAATTATAGTGAGCAAAGGGCTGGCCCGGAGACGGATATGGAGACTGCAACCGAAAGGGGACACGTTGCATGGTACCCAGCTATGTAGGTCAAGCATCCATGCTCCTGAATATAGTTCTGGCTCTGGGTCTGGCTCTAACTTTACGTCTCTGCCTGCGTCTTTGCCTGCGTCTCTGCTCCGTCTCGAGTTCTTGTAAGGGCTAAGTCTTTGATGGCTGCTCCTGCAGCTGTGCGCTTTGTATGGCTCCCACTTCCACTGCCACCCCCAGAGCTCCAGCAACACAGAGCTCCACAGACCCACAGTCACTGCCTACTCCACTCTAACTGGGCGGTTATCCATTTTCAAGAAGCATATATCACACTTATACTTAAGCAAACAGAGACAGCCACGAGGAAAGTAAAGAGAGAGAGACCCACAGACAGACAGAGATACATGGAGACTGCTGTCCGTTGGAGGGTAGATAGAGTGTGGATGGGCTGGCTGGCTGGTTTGAGGGATGGCGCACCGGCATTACTTCGCCGGGACAATCGCCGAAATTGAGCGGCACACAGCGCTAGGCAGCTGACATATCAAAAATACAATTAGACACACATAGAAACACAAGGTTATAGGTATATGTAAATCTAGATAAAGATTCTGACGCTAGCTTCGTCGAATTTTCGCAAGCAAATGGTCGTGCACTGGGGGAAAATCCCTCAGCACCGGGAACCCTGTTTCTGAATCTGCTTTTGGGACTGTGGCAATGTCAATGTATAATAATGTATTCCGTGCTATTGCCTATTTCCGTCTGTCTGGATCTTGAAGACTGAAAAAGATAGATCAACCAAGAAAAAAAGGGCCTGTGATGGCTTCGCAGATTCATTTTGCTATAAAAGAAGAAGAGATTATTATTTATTTTAAAAATATTTTAACAAGTAGGGAAATATGATTGCTTTAAGAGCGATTTTCTTTCGGTGTTTGCGTTGTGTGCAAAATTGCTAAGCCTCTAACACTAGAGCGTGAATCACCACCACCAGCACCGCGAGCCACTTTGCGAGGAATCGAAAAGGCTCCCCAGGCTAGAATTCATTCATTACTTGCCTGATTGACTGGCCATATCCTGCTCGAATCCCCACTCTCCCACCCACCAAAATCTGCACTCTCCCTTTATCCCTTTTCCCTGTCTCTAGCTTTATCTATCCATATGCAAACATTAATAACATATACAACAGCAACTAGCACAGCACAGAGTTCTGATATAATAAAGACGGGCCGAGTCTTTTGATACCCTGGTTTTTGGCATTGAAACATATAGATCGTCGAGCGGTCGATAAGACATGCGAACATGCCGAATTTGACGAGTCGGGTGTTGAGCCGGATCAAAAATAAATTTATATACATATGTATGTAACTACTCTTTGAAGTATTTTGTTGGGATATGATTATTACTTCTCTCAGTTGCAAACAGCTGGCCAAAATCGTATGACCCTCTGGTATAGTATATACCAACGACAACTTTCGAGTGTAGGCCTCGTGTTGACTTTTGTGAAAGGTGTGACAATATTTACAATGTCTTGTTAAATGAATTTAATGCGTTCTCTTTCTGTGTCTACGTGTGTGTACTTTTTGGTGTTTGTGTGTAAAATTGTGTATATGCATTTGTGTGTGTGGGTCTCCCTCCAATTTTTGCAGTTTTTTTTTTCCTTTTTTTCGAGTTTTTTATACCCGATTCTCAATGGGAATAGGGGTATACATATTAGATTATTAGTAATTGAAATGGATGTGTTCAACACCCAGAAGGAAGCGTTTCCGACCATTTAATTATATATATTCTTGATCAGCATCAATAGCAGAGTCGATATTTGATCAAAAACAAAAGCCCAATTTAAATTAAATAGGAGGCAAAGAAAGATATATGTATATGAAAATAGAAAAGAATATAATTAAAATACTAAGACATATTTAAGAGGAAATTCATGCAGGTATGTATACAAAAGAAAACCTGAAATCAAAGTAAGCCAAAACAAGAAGACGTGTTATCATAATTCAATAGAGTACCGTTGAATATTACTAGTCAAAGCTCCGCTTATGAATCGGCCTTCATTTCTCATCGTCTTATCTCTTCCTATCTCACTGATAAGAACGAGAGCGAAAGTGTGTGGCCTAGCAAGAGCAAAAACATGAGCTGTGTAGATCACAGAGTCAATGTAGGTCAGGGCCTCTCTCACTTTCGTTCGCTGTTATCTCTCTGCTAACTTAACCGACTCTTCTCTGTAACGGCAAAAGAGAATTTGTTTTTTCGCTGTTAGTTCGCTGCTATGCCTCTGTAAACGGCTGCAGCGGTAACTTTCGGTGACGTCACGTATTTTCTCGGGAGTTCCTCACATTGAAAAAATATGGAAATTCATTTTTATACCCGATACTCAAAATGAGTATTGGGGTATATTAGATTTGTGGTGAAAATGGATGTGTGTAACGTCCAGAAGGAACCGTTTCCGACCCCATAAAGTATATATATTCTTGATCAGCATCAATAGCCGAGTCGATTGAGCCCTGTCTGTCTGTCCGTCTGTCCGTCCGTCCGTCTGTCCGTCTGTCCGTCTGTCCGTCCCTATTAGCGCCTAGTGCTCAAAGACTATAAGAGCTAGAGCAACGACATTTTGTATCCAGCCTTCTGTGATACGTCACTGTTACAAGTATATTTCAAAACATCGCCCCGCCCACTTCCGCCCCCACAAAGGACGAAAATCTGTGGCATCCACAATTTTAAAGATACAAGAAAACCTAAAACGCAGAATTGTAGAGAATAACCCTATCTTCTAGACTGCAGAATCTGAATTGGATCGTATCATTATTATAGCCAGAATGAAGAAAACAATTTCATTTTTTCTCGCCCTGTTTTTCTCTAACACACACGTATCATAGCCGGCTTTGCATAGCGCAAAACATTAGCGCCTAGATCTCAGAGACTATAAGAGCTAGAGCAACCAAATTTTTTATCCAGATTCCTATAATATCGGACCTTGACGAGTTTGTTTCAAAATTTCGCCCCACCCCCTTCCGCCCCCGCAAAGTGCGAAAATCTGTGGCATCCACAGATCTCAGAGACTATTAGACCTGACTGTCGAGCTCTCACTGCTACAAAACTATTGGTAATTTTTCTCTGCAGAACTCACTGTTGATAGCTCACTGCTACAAGTGTGTTTCAAAATTTCGCCCCACCCCCTTCCGCAGCCTTAACGAAAATCTGTGGCAGCCACAATTTTGAAGATAGGAGAAAATTAAAAAGGCACAATCATAGAGAATGGCCATATCTTCCAGATTGCCGAATCTTGCCGAATCCGAGTAAGATCGGATTATTATTATAGCCAAAAGTAACAAATCAATTTGCAGTGGCTACGCAGCGCCCGTCGACAATTTCTGACTGATTTTCTGTCTCTCTCGCACGCACTCTTTGTCGTTTAATGCAACCATACTGACTATGTATCGGGTATAAATGTAGAGTTGCGGTCGCAGCAGCAACTCACAACGTTCCCCCTCGTTGTAGTCTGTTGTTGTTGTTAATTTTTTTACAACAAAAATAAGAAAAAACTAATTTTCTCCAACGATTTTTGTTGTTGTGCAATAACAATCCTCAACTTGCGATCAAAATGGCCGATTTTTTTATATTTTCTTTGGCTATATCTCGACTATTTATAGACCGATCGGGGCGTGGCATGTCTCTTCGTCATTGGGCGAGTCCTGCCAATCGACAGCCGTCGGAAAAAGGAACATCCATTTTTTCACGATTTTCGCAAAAAATCATGATGTAACCATCATTGAATTTGCCAAAAATCGGCCTCATTTTCGTAGTCGAGATTTTGATGCCGTTCGACAGTCTGGATCCTCCCGATCCTGGGAGAGTTGGCCCTTTACCGATCTGGCTCTATTTGTCTAAGATATAGCCTTCCGAAGAGTTGGATTGGCATATCATTAAAATACTGGTTTCTTCTGCACGCTATATCTCTGCAACCGATCGGGGACCGATCGGGGACCGATCGGGGCGTGGCATGTCTCTTCGTGATCGGGGGAGTCCTGCCAATCGACTGCCGTCGGAAATAAGGACATCCATTTTTTCGCGATTTTCGCAAAAAATCATAAACCATGAATCATGAATCATAACCATCATTAAATTTTCCAAAAATCGGCCTCATGAAAATGAGGAAGTAGTCGATTTGGATTTTTAGTCGATCTGCTGGCATTACAGTCGGCATATACATATGTATTATCTGTTGTTATACGTTATACGATATAAGTTGGACATAACTGGCTGTGCGTGTTGGAAGGCATTGTTTTGGCACAAGTTTTCCACATTAAAAAGTGTGAATACTCTTAAACGGCGCGCAAACGCGAAATCTTGTGAGAAAGACATATACATAATTCTAATTTTGCTCTGGTTCGTTTCTTTGACTTACAGTATTTTAGGGTATTAACGCTTTTTAAAGAAGCTTGTCACCAAACAGCCATCAAACGAACCAAACTCAAATTTCAGTTCTAGCGGCCAGCAATACTAAACACACACACGCAAAGTACGTGAGAATGCATGTGCACCCATACATTAAAACATGCTGGAGGCACAACAGAACGTACAGAACGTATCGGAAATTGAAGTCTTTTAAACTCAAACGGCATATCGTTTGGTACCATCGGAATCCTGGGAATGAGAACTTCCTCACCTGCGAATTTTCATTTGAGTATCGTCGCGTAAATCAAATTGTTCATAAATTTTCTTACCACCAAACGCGTACCGTTGCACAGTTTTGGTTCATCGCGCCCAGACGAGCGGGAGCATGGATACTAGTGGAGCGGGAGCGGGGGCGGAGTTAAAGTCCAGATTCAAGCGTGTGGCCTGCATCTGCCGCAATTGCACTGATGGCGAGAAGCATTCGGATAAGAAGCGCCGGCACATCTGCCACACCTGCCACCACCTTCGCAGTAATACGGACGAACAGCGCTATGTCTGTAAAGTTTGCGCCAAGCGTTACACCTACTCCGGGAGCCTCGGACGCCACCTTGCCCACACGGGCGAGAAGCCCTTCCAGTGCCGCTCATGCAATAAGAATTATGCGTATAAGCAAGGCCTATTCAAGCACATTAAGCCGTGCAATGGTCATCAAGTAGACGACAACGAAGAGGATGAGGGAAGATCACAGAAGAGGATGACGAGGAAGATCAGCCACAACAACAACTCCACGCACGCCGATTCCCACAAGCAGTAACATTACTTGGAAAATTGAAGATATGGTAAATGTCTTTGAAAGAGCTATGGAGTACACCAAACTGAACGCACCACTAGGCTTTGTGAAGAATGCCCTAAAAATTTAAAAGAACAAACGGAGCACATGAAAACAAAGCAAATAAACATGCTACCAAATGTAGAAGTATTTGTCGAAGAATTTAAAATTTACGTCGACAAATACCGTCTACCATGGTACCAGTAGCATGAAAAATACAAAGTTGAAAAATGGAAAATTCCGGCTGTTCCTGCCTTCAAGGTCGACGGAACCCAGTTAGTTTCGTTACCTATACTTCCATTTTGTCCACGTAAGTAGATATTGACTCAATTTTAGAAAGCCAATTTATTAATGAGGTCATTGAAAAAATATTGAAAGAAGTTAGAAATCGGGGACTTGCAGGCAAACTGTTGGCCATTCTGACAGACCATTGCAAGGCCAATTTAATGGCTACTGAAAATGCCCCAAAATTCTTCCCAGTATTGTGGGACTTGACCTACTTAAGAGCTCTTCTGAACGAAAAGTATTTGCACGAGGATAACATTTTGTTTAAATTGTGTATGTGGAAATTTACACGGGAAAATGCCCATACGAAATTTGAAGAAATGTTGCAGCTATTGGAGTCCCTGCCAGCGTATCTAATGTCTATAGAAGTAACAAATATGATTACAAAGGAAATGTCCCGAATGTACCACCTTCTAGAAAAACATTTTGAAAACCGAGATGCACAAATCCGTTTGATACTATTGGACTATTTTATGGAATACGTTTGTCTCTTGGACGATGAGCAGCTACAGAGTGAGATTCTGCCGCCAAAACATTAAGATCCATGGCTGATTTGGTGCTTATTAAAGGGGCTAATAAAGTTCTGAGTGGAGACCGTTGCAGCTGTTTTTCCGATTGTCGCCTGCCCGACTGGGGCACTACAGATAAGCTGCAGCGCCTGCATGTCAAGCAAGCCGATTGGAGGAACAGGTGGCCAGTGGCGAGTTGACTCGCGAGGCTCTTCGAGCGACTCCTATCGTACCGCCTGTTTCAACCCATCCCATCAACCACCAAGCATCCGCTGAAACATCATTCCCATTATTATTGTAAAAAAGAGACTTTTCAATATCTCTATACTCACCTGCAAATCGAGTCGAAAGAGTCATGACTCGGTGTAAATGCTAGTGATTTCACCGCACCACATGACGTGACGACAATGTAGATGATCCGTTTGTGTTAACGGGTGGTTGATATGATGTGGTTGACAGACTTCATGTGTTGTTAGTGGATGCTGGGGTTGGGCATATTTCGCCAGCCAACCCAGCTGGGATCGGTCGTTGGTGGAACTGTTGGGAGTGGTTAATGCAATTATTATCCCAACCACACGGGCCAAGAAATGTAGAGGGTACCGCCGAAGCTCCTCTTGTGGGTGAAGGTTCGCAGCATATAACATTATCTCTGCCACTTTTGGGGCAAGTACTTTGTCCAAGTACACCAATCTGTTGTTATTTATATTATGCGTTTTTAAAGTATCCGTCGAATTGTTAAAATTCCGATCCAGCATCAATTTGAACATGCGCACTTCGCTCTGGTAAAGTAAGCGAAAGCACTTGGGCATTTTTAATTTGGATTCCCAATTCGTTTGGGTTTACGTATGACCATATAAATAATCCAAGGTTATTTCCGTTATAAGATGCTTGGCCATATTATTTACCATATGTAGCTTATCCTATAAATTCGGGAATTCAGTTGCGCATCGACTAAGCCCTCGTAAATTGGTCGGGCAATGGTCGGACCCCACCGCCAGCAGGTTGCTCGCATATCCTTCCTTGATAACCGTTTTTTATAACCACATCTAGAGCCGACAATATCTTTCGTGAACCCAGGTGCAACTCGGTTGTGACTCGAACCTGTTGAATACAAATATTCGAAAATATATATTATGTTATGTATAAGGATAATATTGTAAACTTACCACACGAATATACAGATAATGAAATGTAGTAGCTGAATCGTTGAATGCAGCTATCGCCAGCACTTTCCATTTCGGTGTCGGAAGAAGTGTCTGTAAATATCTATACATTAATTATGATTTGCCGAAGCTGGATCAGGAGATGGAGACGGTGGAGTAGAACACTTACCATATGAGGGAGATGATACTCATCTAGCATAATAATAAATTTTTGATCTCGAAAATATGTCAAGTGCGACTGCAAATATATTTTGCCCTCTTTTGACCTGCTGTGGCCGCTAATTACTTTTATTATTATTTTATTTATTATTTTATATATATGTAAATATATTATTTAATAATAATTTTCTTTCGATACTATTGAATCGATTTCGCCAATGATGGATCTCTGCAGCCCTAGCAAAAGATCCGTTATGTTATAGCGTCGCGCCATGATGTTGTTGTTTGCAGTTTAAATGAAAGAAAAATGGAGCGGACGCACCTGAGTGGACGGGTCCACCTACGGGATCACGAATACGCGCAGACCACACAACTTTATTTCCACTACTTCAGCAGCGCTGATGACTTTGACCTATCTATGTTCATTTACTTTAAAATCGTGTTTTGTTTACGTTTTAGTAAGAGGTTAAAATAGTGTGACTGCGGTAAAATTGTATAGTATTTTTACCGAATAGTATATTCATACCATATATACCATATATATACCATATACTATTCGGTATATTTCCGAGGGGCTCATCCGACATCTTGTTTTTGAAAAAAATCGATCAAATCAATTAAAATCGATCCAGCCGAAGTTTTTCGGTTTTTGTTAAGCGTCACGTTGTTTGCGAGCAACAACGCAAATTGAATAGGTCTTTCAGCGACAGATAAATGGAGATATGTGGTATGAGCACATCCTCCCAACAGATGTCGAACAGAGCTGCGAATGTTGAAACAAGTTGAAACAAGCTGAACATTAGTTCCAACGAATTGCACAGTGGCGCTACGCAGCAATTGCTAAATTCGATGCAACATTCGAAAAGCTGTGCAGCATTCGAAAAATTTAACGCAGCATTGTACATTTTACATTTTTGCTACATAAGCTTTTAGCTGATTTTGCAACCGCTTATATGGCGCCCCTACAAGTCGCGTCCGGAACTAGACCGGATATACATACATTTTTTTTCATACATTTCAGCTTTTGTGTAGCTATAGAGTCGCGCCCCTAGCTGCAAAGAGTACCGCGAGTCGTATGAGTAATTTTGAAGAGTTACAACGGAATTGAATCGTATTCCACTTGAAATGAATGGTAGACACATTCAAAGGGAAAGATTTTGTATGGGGTATATATTGAAAAGCTAAGCTGCGTAAAGACACTAGGAAAGATGTTTCCGATTCGTGAACATCCTGAGAAATAATGAACTGTATAGAATACCCAAAAACCTTAAAATCTGAACAGACAGACGAATGGATTGACTTTGCTGCTGATGCTGATCATAACATAAATAAAATATTTTTGTTTTTTCCT
The DNA here is from genome assembly GCA_008121275.1 of Drosophila lowei. Classification (NCBI taxonomy): domain Eukaryota; kingdom Metazoa; phylum Arthropoda; class Insecta; order Diptera; family Drosophilidae; genus Drosophila; species Drosophila lowei. The sequence continues at coordinate 73,115,551 of CM017781.1, read as the reverse complement.
AGAACGAAACGGCCTGAAAGCGATCCGATGTTACTGTAATTGTGCTCGCCCATATAAGGGGCAATTGTACAGCCAGTGTTCAACAACAAAAATTTAAATTTCCTACTATAAAACTATGTATTTTAGTTCGCGCACTGGTTTCTTCATCGAATCGGTCGCTGCATTCATCGAATAGTCCACCAAGCGGAGAGCACCACTGGGCGCCGATAAGATGTGCGATACGGATAAAGAATACGACTAGCGGATGTTCTGCTTCCTCGGTGGAGTGGAGTGGAAACGGAAACCAATTCGACCCACTTCCTGCAATAGAACCCCCTCAAGTACGGCCGATAGTCCGCTGCGTACGACTGGGACGACTGCCGGCTGAACTACAATCGCAGCGCTATTTACTGGAGTTAAAAGCGGTAGGCCGACTGCGATAACCTGGTCGACTGCAATAACTGCCGGGAATTACCAGTGGTATCGGTGATAAGCTGGGTCAGGTGGTAACCGACGAAATGGAAGCGGGAGAAACAGGCCTGAAATGGTCGAATAGTGGAGATAAACCCAGCAAAAACCAAAAATTAATAAGAGGTAGTCCTGTATGTCTTTGCTCAGTTTTTATTTCGCAGAGAGTTCATGGCGATTTAATAATAGCCAGGGACAACGGCACATCACCTCTGTCGCTGGATTCTTATTTTCATTTACAAGATTTATTCATCATTCACTAAGAACTATTCAAAAAAATTACTTAAAATAAATCACAGTAGATTTAAGCATTTTTTTGTTTGTTGTTGGTTTTCTTTGTTACGGGAAGTGGCGAGGGGCACTCGCGGTTCATAAATAAATATAAATATAATAACTAAATAAATAAATAAATTATTAAAAATAGAACAAAAAATACGAATAGTACTAAGGAGTACTTTAAATGGGAAATAAATAGTGACGAATGGGTTTCGATGGGAAGGCAAGGGCGGAATGGAGATGATAATACTAGGAATACGAGTTTGGGAAGCTCGTGGCATGGATTTTGCTCAATAAATAAGTTATAGTAAACGCTAAGTAAAATTCTAAAATGGCATTCGACAAAATTCTTCTCTCTCCCTGTCTCATTCTTTTTCTATACGTAGCGACTTATATCTCTATCTCTATCTCATTATCTTTCTCTTTCGGTTTGTGTGTCTCTCTTTGTGTGTTTTTGGCTTGGAAGCGGCTTGGAATGCTGCAGCTGGAACAACAAAAGGAGGTACTACGAACTACAGACTGTGCACAGCATTCGCTTGGCTCTAATACTGGAGGAGGCGCACAGGGCGGGACTGGGACTTGGGCTGGGGCTGGGGCTGGGGTTGGGGCTGAAGCAGGATTAAGCGTGACTAGGGTTCAGGCTCAGCATTCCACCGACCCACTGCCGGCGCAGTCGGATCCGTTGACCATGGCCGCATTGGAGGAACCAAGCTCGATGCTCTCAGAACTGGAATGCCGCAGAGAACCTGCTTCAGGTCCGGCTCCGACACCCGATGCCGCTCCAGCTCCCACTTGTTGGCGCCGCTCCTGGCTGTTGCGGTGCTGCTTTCGCAGGGCCCGGCGCAGTGTCTTCCATACGTTGTCCAGGTACTGGATGTAGAGCTCCTTGCTGACCTTGAGGTCTCGCTCGTCCGCCTCCTGGCTCCCGTCGGGGGGTGTATGGAACCGCAACCGCTCCAGCATCGCCGCCCGGCTGACGCGGCTCAGTTTCGCCCCGTTGCTGTTCGGGTAGGAGGCGTTGATGGTCGTCTCGATCTCGCAGAGCATGCTGCGCGCGCTGACCAGCAGATCATGTAGCTCGTGTGTGACGGCGTTGAGGTTCTGCTGATGCTCCTTGCGGTATTTGTACTGTGCCCGCCCCAGGTACGAAAAGCTGCCCACGAAGGTCTGCATGTTGCGGTACCAGGTCTTCAGCTTCACCTGTGGGTCAAATTGGAAGGGAGGGAATGGGCGAGCGTTAGTTTCAGTCGAGCCAAAGCAAGAAGGGCATGCAAATCAGGCTTGCAGCCCAGGCACTGAGAGCAATGCGATGAGCGACAGGAAAACTGGTCTTAGCCGCCCAGGGCGGAGCCGGTCCACACTCATCACCGAACACCGATCCGCGATTGCCCATCGCTCATCGTTCATCGCACGTCACTCGACACTCGATCGGGGCTCAATCCACTTACCGCATTTGTGGGCCGCGTCATGTTTGGCAGGAACTTGTACTCGCGCTGCCAGTGCTGGTAGTTGCCGTACTCCAGTTTGGCGCTGCTGCGGATGAATTGGTACTCGCTCATGGTGATGTTCCGCAAGGCGACCAGGTGCTGCAAGCGGAAGAGGCGACGGCGATCAGTAAAAGAAATGGCAATGCATAACAAAGAAGAGGTCGTGGTGGTGAATGGTGAACCTATTCCAAGGAGTTTTCCTTACCTTTCTCTTGATCACTCGTCCCTGGCTGGAGCTGTCCGCTTCGGCGGGCAGGCTCTCGTCTGGCTGGTAGATGCCCCCGCAAGGGTTCTCCCACTCGGGAGCCTGTGGGGTGCTGGAAAAGAGACGCAGGCTGTGGCTGCGCGCGTGGCGGGTGCGTTGTCGGCGCAGTTCCCGCCGGGCGGCCCTCATGGCCACTTGGGCGATCTCCTCATAGCTGCTCTCGCTCAGGCTCACATCATTATCGTAGCTGCCCTCACCGAAGCTAACCTCCAGTCCGTGGAAGGGGTTGACATTCCACGCCGGCAGACCCTCCGCCGCTGAAGATGACGAGGAGGAGGAGGTGATGGAGGCGGCCGCTGATCGGGCTAAGACGGAGGCATCTTCATCATAGGCGTAATCCAGAGCCACCTGGTCGTGCAGGTGGCGGGCCTGTGGCAGCGGCATTAGGGCAGCGAGGGTCATTATCAAGAGCAGAAGGCGCCTACTGCTGCTGCAGTTGCAGCTCCAGTTGTGTGACCTGCTGCCGCTGTGGCTCTGTGGGAAAATTTTCGCTGCAAGGCCAAAGAGGAGATTGATTAGAGCGGGTTGTGGAATGGCGGACGGAATCAGGTTCGTACCGTTTAAGGCAAAGGCTAGCAGGGGCAACATGGTCTGCACGATTAACACTAACGAATATCACAAATCTCTACAAAATCACGGGCGAGCGCGAGATCGGTGCGAGCTCTCTTCAACTCGGCGGCTGCTGACTAAATGACGGACGCTGCAACGGCGCTGGAAGATTTGAAGCCGCCGCCAACCACTCACAACTCATCAGACATCGAGTCGCAGCATACTCACGCACTCAGCCAGGCACTCACTACTTGATCACACTCACACTCACTGAGAGAGTGAGTGCAATTACAGCTTCTGCCTCAGTGCGATCTGCAGGCCGAAGAGAGAGAGAGTCGCAGCCCGTTGGTTTAGGCCCGAAAGCGAGCAATAGTTGCTAAGATTGAGTAATTTCGAAACGGTTTCTTGAGCGTTGTCATGCGCTCTTAAATTGCCTCTCTTTCACTCCCACTGCTCTCCCGATTCGGCAGAATTTCACAAGAGATTCGGATTACTCATAGTATTTTGGGTTTTTTATGCGATGCCAGACGTGGCCCAGACTCGCGAGCAACAGCCGCAGTCCAACGATGACGTAGTCGGAGCTCAACATATTCATTTCCCGCCTCCGCGGCAAATCGTCATCGATGGACGGGGAACACGCCGCTCGATTTTAAATAATTCGTATTTCACACTCGCCCGCTCTCGGCCTCTATCGCTTTTTCGCTGTTTCGCTGTCTCGTCGCAGCGCTCTGGCCCCTAGGCACTCCGCGCCGGCTGTTGCCGTAGGTCAGCGACTTGATAACGCCAAACTCAACGCCAGCGGCTGCTTGACGCTACCAGCGACGTCGACTGCGATAAGGCACGTGCTGCTGCCCACCCCATTGCCGCTGTCGGCTGGGCTTCAAATCTTGCGATCACCTGGCCGGGCCGGTCCGGGCCAAGGCCATAATTGGTCGGTAATCGAGAGCGAAGGAAAGTTCTGGTTGGATGAGTGCCCTGAATGCCTGGATGATGATTAATCGAACAGTTCCACCTTATACAGCCGGTAGTAAACCGTTTTACGGCCTGTGCGATCAAACGAAAGGGGATCCGATCTCCATTCCGGCATATTGATTGGCCCACGGCGCGGTCTTCCCAATCGAAGCCATGTGATGGCTAGCAGATCAGAGATTATATTTAAGCCTGGAGAGCACGCGAAAAGTATTTCACGAGTCATGTGAGGGAGGAGGGGTTCAATAGATCATAAGAGCTCCTCGAATCAGAGTTGCATACGGAACGAAGTGCATAGAAAACGGATTTGGATTTGAATCTGCCTGGGAAACTATTTCCAAAGCAAACTCTGCTATTGTTAACTGTTCGATCGAGCCCTTGCGCCTCGCGCTTCGGACCAGGCGGGGATTCACACCAGCAAAAGCAGAAACAGAGGCAGAGAGAGAGGTAGAGATATAGGCAGAGAGAGAGCTGCCAGAGGAGGAGGGAGGCGCTCGCTGTATTAATCATGGGGAAACTTTTCACGAGCAATCATCTTTTTTTAAACAATTGCGAAACGCGATGGAAGTTATCTATCGGAAAGACAGTGATCTAATTACGGCCCAAAGATAGGAATATCCCGAAAACCGTTGGACTCGCACTTCTACTGCTGCGTACTTACTTTGATGGCACATGTTGGTGGCCAGATCACTTTCTATTTTGGCACACTCCATTTGGCTACGATGTATATATGTATGTATGGTAAAATACTGTATTTTGGTTCTGGCGAATACTGTGGTTAATACTGCACGTCGGCTATGCACGCACTGCACCGATGATCCCTTGGATCAAATAAGCTTTAAGCTCGATTCGAATTCGAATTATGGAGTTCTTTGGCACTTTCTCTAGTACGGAGCCACAGGCCGGAACAATTAGCATTGGCGTGTGTCTAAGCGAAACTGATTCATAGTCTCGGACCGTCGCATAATTTTATATTTATACAAAAATCGGTCCGACTGCGTGTGAGGCAGTCCCAGGCCGAGACGCCGCAGTCGCAGTCGCTGCCGCTGTCGAAGTCGCAGCCGCTGTACGATAGTTCCCGCTGTGTGTCTCTGACATTTGGAGCCTCTGCTATCTCCTCGAGTGCGCAGTCCGCAGTCAGCAGTTGTCGCCGACGTCAATGCGAAGTGCCGTCGTGCGAAAGAATCGGAATCGGAGTCAGAAGTGCGCGCCACGCTTATAATTATTATTGGATTTGATTCGATGATTGCCCCACACCCAGACCCATCCCCATGCCCCAGCAGCAGCCTCAAACACACACACGCCCTCACCATCGCATTTATGTATACAATATATTTACCCATGTTATTTATTTTTCATCAATTACTTATGGAGTGGAGGGAGACCGTGTTATGCTCTGCTCTGCTCTGTTTTGCTCTGCTCTGCTGTTGGCTAAGGTCCGTTAGGACCCATACCCTCCAGAAACCTTCCGTACCCGTACCCTGCTCCACCCTTCTCCATTCATATTGCGACGGGGGGTTTTTCTTCAGCGAACGAGAATGTACGTACGTGTACATGTATCTCATTATGTACACCTTCACTTTGCTGTCTACCATTGAGGTTTTTGTTTGCGTCACTTGATGGTGCCCCATTCCACAGCTCCGCCAGCAGCCTCAACGGGGAGGGCAGCGGCAAGGTGGGCGTGGTATTGCTAGCTTTGAGCTTCAATGCGAAATTAATTGCATTACGGGGGATGTTTTCGGATTGGGCCAGAGGCCATGCTCAATGGGCCATGGGAAATCGGGGTGAAACAATAGGGAGATCTGGCAATCGATCTGGCCATCTAAGTTCTCCAACCAAGTCTGGGTTGGGACATGGGCTTCATATCCAAATATGGATTCTTTACGATTGGATGGAGCAAAATTCGGACATGTTCATGCTTTTCCGGAAATTTTTGGACATTATCGGAAATTTTCGGATTTATGCTTGGAAATTCTATTCACTTCACACTCAGATTGATAAAAAGTATTATAAATTATTTCATTTCATTTCCTTCTGAAATTGTATCATGTGATCGAACTAGACCTAGTTGACGCACACTCACATTCGATAATTCAGTTCGTTACTGTTAAGAATCGATGGGGGAATGGCCTGTAGAGTGCGATCGCATCGTTAGTTTTATAGTTGTATAGTTCGGTCGCTAATTTTTATCTTGACCAAATCGGTACTTTGATTTACGATCATACCTTGTGGCAATAACTGTACAGTGGGCTGCAGCTAGATAAGGTTGCACCTTCATTTCGGTCCCACCGTGTGGGTCCACTCCCAAGCCAAGGGTCTGGTCTACTCGTGATATCATGATCCCGTAATTGAGGCAAAATTGGTTTTCCTTATCAACTCCCGCGTTGGGGTAATGCGATCACCGCTTGAAGCGATCGCCGATCTCTGCCCCCTGGGGCCAAGCGCACATTGCCTCAACACCCAAGACTCATCACAGTAGAACGAACGTGTGATGACACGGCTTGTGGCATGCCTGGGGGGTACGAGTATCTTACAAAGTGTGTGCGTCGATGACACCTCCAACAAAAGGGTTCGTAAACTTCGTCCCGGGCTCGCGCGTGGCAGAGATGACGCGCTGTTGTCGGATGGCGACAGTGAAAGCACCGATAAGGTAGATTAGAAAACTTGTATGCCAAAGAAGAAGATCTCCGCACAGTGGAGCCAGGGACCCCATCAATCAGTCGAGAATGGGAGGGTCGGATCTGTTTCCACTGTGCGCCAACGGGGTTCGGTTCGCTCTTTGGCCCCTCTAATTACATGCTGACATGCTGCGTTGTGTGAGTCCAATAAAAGTTTTGATTCAGCAGCAGTTAGCCATAATTTGGGCCACTTTTCCACTGAACTCTTATCGCCACGCGTCGTCTTCGTCAGAGACCTCGTCGTGGCTGGGATTGAACTTTGAAGCAGCGTCGGCCAGGGGTATTCACATTCGCATTCAAGCCAATTGTCTTCGTGGATGTTGACTAATGCTTCGCCGAGAATGAATAAGCACACCCCATCCACCCCCCTAGATATATGATGGATATGAGCACACTCCATGTCTTCAAGCCCCAACTGAGGCACTTGGTTAACGGGTAGCTCCTCTTCGAAGGCCACATGACTCACTGGACGACGCGTCGAATGGGGGGCCATGGGAGAGCGAGAAGTGCGAATCGTCCTAGTTTATACATAGTAAATATGTACATACATATGTATGCATATCGCATCCAATTACACATACATATGACCCGGCTGGGTTCGGCCTAGATCCACCTGGCGCTAAATTTAGCAATTGACATTTGAACGACGGTCACCGGCTGACGTAGGTGTCATGTTCTGTGACGTCCACACGGGTCCCCCGCCAATTGCGAATTTCGCTGTAATTGCCGGTTATTATCAGTCAAATCAAACAATCGATAAGTCGCCCGGTGATACTTTGATGCCAGCAAATCGCACGTCTAATGCCCGGCATTATCGCCATTATTAATATAATTCGTCGCTACATAATTGAAATGGTATGGTCGCTTATCACTTATGGGTGGTAATGTCTCCGATGGCAGTGTCGTTTTGGGGTAATTAGTATTTGGTGCGCGGGAGACAACGCCAACTCGTAGCCCCGTGACCCATTACCGGGTACCGCTACAGGTATGACTAATTGATAGACCCCTTCGCAGTCGCAGCTTTATCGCGTGCCAGAGCCAGCGGCAACTGCTCGGCCTCAACGCCATCCGCGTCGCGTCTCGAATGTGTCAACAAGAGTCGCGTGCGGCTTGCGGCGCTCGACGTCCGACTCTTAACGCTTGGGTATGTTCCCAGCTCCCGACTCCCCTTCCAACAGATTATTGACACATTGCTGGTTAGCAAATTGACAAGACCACAAGCAGCAGTAATAGCAGAGTAGCAGGGGGAGGGTGCACTTAGTCACTGGCTAGACATTGCCGGAGGCAGGCACTAATCTTAAATCTAAGACACGATGATTCAACACTCGTAAGACAATGCGTTTGTCAAGGGATCCAGTCAGGTGGCAAGAGGCATCAGCGGTACTTGGACTCGTAATTTCCTCCTGGGCACACTCATCGCGTGTGAATTTCACTGCCTCTTGCCACTCGAAAAACTCCAGCCACAGCTACAGCTCCGGCTTCAACTTCAGCCTCGGAACCAGCTATGGATCTCTTACACATCGCGAAAACACTTCCGTTCCGAGTTTGCGTCTCACCAGACCAAAAAAAAAAACACAAAGGCGATGCCGATGGCGGTGGCGGTGGCGATGCCGCATCATCGCTGCCGAAAATAAACTCCAAATTAGCATAGGCGCTGGCCACGGCCTTCCTCTTGGCCTTGTCCCAGGCTTCACGCCGTATTCCCAAGCCCCAGACCCCCATTTCCACAGCAGAAATGCCGGCCAGAGCAAGACCCGGCAAACAAGAAGTGTTTGTGTGGGTCAGTTTAGCATGGTTCGTTTCGTTTCGTTTCATTTCGTTTGTGATGGGGACGGGGTTGGAGCTGGGACTGGGACTGCGTTTCCCAGCAATTGATGAGCAATTAATGTTTTGTTTCTGTTCTCGCTTTTTGTTTAATATTTTGGGATGCTTCGTTTTGGAGAGTGGGCAAACCGGAACGGCATTCCAATCGTTCTCGCTGCGCTTTCCTGCAGATCGGTTTTCGGTTCATGCTGCTAATATATATTATTAATTAATAATCAATTAATATGGAAAAATATATAGCTCAAGGATGTGTAGGTATAATTGGCAGTACATATATATATTCTTTCGGCTCCATTCTCCCCTGCTCTCTCTTTCTTTTGGGTGTTGCCTCGACAGCAACTTCAAGTGCGGCATCGGCTTGCATAGCTGTTCACTTGAAAGTATTTCGTGTCTCGTTATTGAAATTGCAATTCAAGATTCTACACGTACACGTTCGCCCCGCTCCATGGGTCAGCCGAAACGCATCCACTTGATTTACATACGAACTAAGGCCACAACTGCGGGACTGCAGAGTCAACCGCTGTGGCCGGCTCATACTCATAAAAAGTGCTGCGGCGTCTCTTGGGGCGGGACTGTTAAAATAACCTGACCATGTCGGGCCCTTCCTTTCGCTGGCTTCTACCCCATTTACTCTTTCTCCGTTCTTTACCAATCATGTTAGCCTTTTTTTCCTATATTTGTAACTTTTTTTATTGGCACTGGCGGCAGCTTCAAATGTCACTCGGGCGGTCTGCCAATTGGCCCTCAAAGTTAGTCTAAATATGACCCAGAAATTAAAACGGGCCCCATAAGGAGATATCTGGGAGAGGAAGTGAAAACTGGGGGCTGTAGAGTGGATAGAGGGCGGATACCGTTCGTACAGAGCAGATGATTTTCTCTGTGAAATTGTTCAGCTGAGCACTTCATCTCTCCTTGTCTGGCTGCAACAGTTTTTTGCATACCCTTACAAAAGGATGCTGTGATTTTGATCAATCTTCTTTCACAATATAATCGTATTGCAACAAAAAAGCAACAAACTGCAAATGTATGCGTTATTGCTTTATAAATTGTAGCAGCATCGCATGACTACATGTATCTTACATATAAATAAGTGACATATGACATAATCGTTTTGAAAGGGTATCTACTTGTTGCGTGCCCCTAAATTAACCTTCCTTTCTTGTTTCTAGTTGATTTCTGGTTATTCTCCGATTCCCTGTCACAGCTGAAACTGCAACTGCAACTGCAATTGCCACATGAAGAGCTGATTCTCGTTGTTAATTTGATGTGGCAAATATAATAAGCCTAATGAGGTGGACCGGTGGCGGGAGGGCAGCCCTGGACCTGTTCCTTAATGCAATCCGATCAGGGCTGCATTAAGCCTGGCCCTAGATGTGACAGAAACTGTTCTCCACCTCCACCTTCACCTGCAGCGTCTCCTCATTCTCCTTCTGCAGCTACTCCTCCTTCTTATCCTCCTGATTCTTCGATCGGACTGATCAACTTGTTGTGGTCTTTGGGGCAGGCCCCAGGCCGGCTTTAGTGGCATGCAATGACCACCATCAAAGCCGCACAGAAATCACGTCGTCGTTGATGCCATTGTTGTTACTGCTAGTTGTCGATGTTGTTCGTTCGTCCGTCCACTGGGCGAAAACCAGACAGACGGACATTCGTAAGTAGCCAAGTGCAAATGTATCGATTTACAGCGAAAACAACTTGCCCAAGAAATGGAGCACACACGAAGAAGAAGCACCAGAAACGGGAACAGCGACATGAAGAAGCGAATGCAAGTGGCACTGCCACTGCCACAGAAGCTGCCTCTGAAAGAGAGTCGGGGACAAGATGCCAACGCAGCAAAAGCGCTTACAATGTTGAAGAATCCATGTCTGGGAAGACGACTGCATACTGGACATACTGGACACGGGGACATTGGGAGCCGAGATCTCATAGCGAGGAAAACGCCGACAATTAAACAAAATTTGATACAGCAAGGAGTAGGATGGGACATGGGGTATGGGTATGGGACAAAGACAGACGAGCTGAGACTTCGACTGAGAACTCGACTTGGACTCGGGCTTGGACTCAAGATTTGCGGCGAGTATTATTGTTGTAGCATTTTATTTCGAGGTTTTTGAACTGCTGCCGCCCCGGACACCAGGGCCAGATACATCTACAGAAAAAGAAACAGAGACAGGCCAATGCGACTGCGAGTGTCCGCGCATAATTGTAGACCCCACAGGTGGAATAGGGCTGGAACTGAGTAGCAGAATACGGCTCACGGCCAACAGCCCACGGTCCTCGCACAGGTGATGAGAACTATGGGAACTTATCAATCAATCAATTAGTCAACGAGTACCGCATCTTATCGTAAGGAGGCCTATGGATGAATCAGCCGGCAATAAACGGGCCCACGCCCTCGAAAGCCTCTGGCAGATGTCTTCGCCTCCGCCTCCACCACTGTCACTGTCACCGGCATCGCTTCGGTATTCGTATCCATGTCGGTGGCGCTTTACTTGCTTAAATCAATAAACGGGCAATCAGCCGTGCTAATCACCTGCAGATAGCCAGCTATGCATGGGGAGATATTCGGGCTAATTAAAACACGAAACCCCTACCCATAGCGCCTACAGCTAGATGCAAACCATAGCCATGCCCGGGAGTAAGTTATCTTGTAAGTCCAGCTTCCGTGCGCGAGAGTGGACAGTGGACAGCGTGATACACTCCCACATCTCGAAAGCGTAGCAGTGCAGAGCCAATTATAAGAATGCCAAAGGCAAAGGGCTAAAAATAAAAATAAAAATGGAAGTGGCAGTGGCAGTGGCAAACTCAAATCCGACTTGGAGTCCGCGTGCGAACCGTTTCCTAATAACCCAATTAGAGTCCGGCACACACACGACCTACGCAATTACTTGGCCCCTACCGCCGTGCACCGTCTTAAGCATGCGTCATACGTAGATGACGCTACAGCAGAGCGTCGCAACGGATATGGGAGTGAAATATCCAGACCAATTTCGGCTCCAAACACGCGCCACATCTTCTATAACGTCACCAACGCAAGGTTGATTCTTCATCCTCGTCTTGACCTACAAGCCCCCACCAAATGCCTAAAATTGGCTTGATGGACCGAAATTGGCTAAAGAACAGCTGATTGGCTGGCAACAAAACAGGTACAAGTGTTTTGGGCAAAATTGGTAAAAATTGACGATCGATCAGCACCGGCTATCTAGGCCCCAGGGATTCCACTGAAGAGATCCATCCCATCAGCACTTCTCTCTCGCACTCTCTCAGTCTCTCTTAGGCTATTTATACCCGACAAACTCAACCTGATCGATCGCCAATAATTTCACAATATTACCTTGCACAAATCTAAAAAGTGTGCCAAGCTTGTGGGCTCCGTTGGGTGGAAGGGGGTTGTGTGTGTATGTGTGTGCTGTTCTGTGTCTCGGTGGAAAATCCTAACCTAAGGTAATCCGGTAAAAAGTACCACGAGTGGCTTGTCGGGGCATGACAAATACAGATTGCAATTCAATTCACAACGAGGTTTGTTCAGACTAGCCCTCCCCCCGCGAGACCCATTGAATTTCACCACATGCCTCTACTATCTATGAAAACCCCCAAGATCCCCTAGGTTTTCCTGAAACCCATCAGACTGAAGCTGACGTAGCGGGCAGAAAATAATCGCACCAACTCTTATGTGATACGTACGGCTGTATATATAAACAGAGCAACCCTAGGCCGCCCGCCTCCAGCGGAACGGCGACCTTTGCGGGAATGACGTCAAGGCACGCGACTCGTATTTGTCAGGCGGAGGGGTCCAGGTGGGAAACCGATCCGAAGCCGAAGCCACAAATCAAATTGCCAATCAAACTGTTTCGGTATGCGGGGCAACCACCTGGTGAGTCAGCGCTGCTCCAGCAGCTATCTTTGTAGGCGGACAGGGCAGGGCAGAGTAGGGCAGAGTAGGGCGGGTAAAACAGCTACCAAGTGCAGTAAATCCTTTGCTGATTAACAGAAATACCTGTACCCGTACTCGTAGTGGCTTATGCAACAAGGTCGAACGACTGCCGATCCGCTTATCGAAAGCGCCCCACATGGGTGACTAGAGGGCTCGCCCGTTGGGCCTGGGCCTTTGCTTAATTAAGTTATTTGCCATGGAACATTTATTCGGAAGGCAATAACTTTAATTGAGCAAGGCACAACCAATAACACGACAACCAATTGCAATGCCAAGTTCCTGGTCATCCGGCGGTCATAAATCGCAATTCCCCCATAGAATTCGAGCCCCGCATTAGAATGCAATTTATTTAATTGTCAACTCTGACGCACGATCAGGTGGCGACATATTACGCAGGTTGGTCTGGAGCAGATAAGACAGCTGTAGAGATGTCAGGGGATAATCTAACAGCCATCATTAGATCCCAATGATATTCTGGGTATCTAAAATACCCCTACTATAGTCTATACAAGAATCGTGGGTATAATTTTATATCTACTAAATTGATTTGTTAAAAAGTTTAAAATTTGTATACCCGATACTCAAAATGAGTAGTGGGGTATATTAAATTTGTGGTGAAAATGGATGTGTGTAACGTCCAGAAGGAAGCGTTTCCGTCTGTCTGTCTGTCCGTCCGTCCGTCCGCCTGTCCGTCCGTCCGTCCTTATGAGCGCCTAGTGCTCAGAGACTATAAGAGCTAGAGCAACGACATTTTGTATCCAGACTTCTGTGATATGTCACTGTTACAAGTGTATTTTAAAACTTCGCCCCGCCCAATAACCCCACAAAGGACGAAAATCTGTGGCATCCACAGATCTCAAGGACTATTAAAGCTAGAGCAACCAAATTTGGTATCCACACTCCTGTTAGATCTCACTGTTACAAGTGTATTCAAAAATTTTGCCCCACCCCCTACCGCCCCCACAAAGAACGAAAATCTGTGGCATCAACAATTTACGGGAAAATTAAAAACAATTAATCATAGAGAATAACGATATCTACCAGATTGCCGAATCTTGATCAGATCGGATTATTATTATATCCAAAAGTAACAAATCAATTTTCGACGACAGACAGATTTTCTGTCTCTCTCGTACGAATTTTTTTCGTTCAATCGTTCGTCTGCCGGAGGAGCGCCATACTGACTAAGTATCAAGTATAAATGTAGAGTTGCGGTCGCAGCAGCAACTCACAACGTGCCCCCTCGTTCTATATATTTTTTTACACAGCTGATTGGATTTCGATTAGACAACGATGAAACAAGTTCTCTTTGGCTATATTACCATATCTATGAGTATTCTTTCAGATAATTCCTCTCAAATATAGGTATATTGTACATATATTCAACAATGCTAACCAACTCCTTAATCGTATGTTACTTGTTCCACACTCAATGGACCAAATTGTGGGAAAAGTAACACGGGTTTCACTTCCACTGCTGCAACTTCAGTTATGAGTTGCCTGTTGAGAACGGCGAACATGGGACTAGCGGCTTGTATATGTACAAAAATTATGCAACTTGTAAGATGATGCTCAAGGATTATCCCCCAAAAACTTATAAGTGTTCTAACGGCAGTTGGATGCTCTGAAGCGGGAAGTGATGGGATCCAGCCGCCAAATATTAACGCTTCTCCCAAATATTATCGCTTCCCTCGATTAGTGAGCGGCCATCGCTTTCCGCATTGCGGAGCCTGATGAAATACCGAAAGCACAGAGCGGTCCGAAATTTGGCTCTGGCTCTGGTTGGAAACTCAAAAAGTGCCATAAATAAACGCTTTGAGTGGATTTGCGCAAATATTTCACACTGCTTTTAATTTTTATGCATAAATAATAATTATGTGGTGTTCTCGGAAGTTTTAAGAGGGGTGCCAGGCATTGGAGAAGCAGGCATTGGATCATCGATCGATTGTCTTTGATTGGAGCAGACTAGGTTCTCAGAATACCCCCGTGAAGCCCTGACTCAACCCTAAAGTGTCCTTCCATCGAGTCCCTCTAATCGGAGGTCCAAGCCAAAATCAGTCAAATTACCATTTAAATCTCTGTCCACACAAAAGACCAACCAACAATGGCAACGGCTACCGCCAACAAGCGGTGTGATAAATGTGCGGACAAATAGATACACAGAAAAGCCGAAAAATACAAATGTATCTCTCTGCTGTGGCTGTTGCTTTTTCTGTGCTTGCTTCTGTGCATGGAAGCCAAAATATTAGATATAATCATCTAAGAATGATATGAAATTATGTTATAAATAATCGATGACCCCTGCAGCAGCAACAATCACAACAGGAGATACAATAATGGAAAGGGCCAATCAAGCGACAACAGCGGAATAAATATCTCGTCTCTTAACGCTGTTTTCAGATCGTGTTCCTCCTCACAGTTTTTCGTTTTTAATTTGTATACCGGATACTCAAAAAGAGTATAGGGGTATATTCGATTTTTGGGGAAAATGGATGTTTGCAACGCCCAGCCATAAAGTATATATATTCTTGATCAGCATCAATAGCCGAGTCGATAGAGCCATGTCTGTCTGTCCGGCTATCCGTCTGTCCGTCGGTCCGTCTACTTCTCAGAGACTATAAGAGCTGGAGCAACGAAATATTGTATCTAGACTGCTGTAATATCACACTGAATCAAGTTTGTTTCAACATTTTGCCACGCCCCTTTCTGTGGCATCCACAATTATGAAGATACAAGAAAACCAAAAACGCAGAATCGTAGAGATCTGGATCAGATCGGATATTTATTAAAGCAAGAAGGAACAAATCAATTTGCAGTTGCTACGCAAACCCAGCCACGCGTTTACTCATTCTGTCTCTCTCTCTCTCTCTCTTTCTCTCACAAACTCTTCGTAGTACAATGTGTGCGACATCTGGCGGAGAGAAGCAATACTGACTGAGTATCGGGTATAAATGTAGAGTCGCGGCCGTGGCAGCGACTCACAACGTTCCCCCTCGTTTTGTTTTGTCTTTCTTTTCGTATTCCGTTTGCGGCGGCTTTTGCTGTTAATCATTTTGTGGTCTGTCTTCGTTGTTGCCTTGCCGGCTGTCGACTGTCGGCTGTCAGTGGACGGTCGACGGTATCATCGAGTTAATCTTGTTAAAACAAACCGTTTCAATAAATACGGCGATAATGCAATTTTAATGCCATTAAGATGAGCACCAATTATGGCCAGCACCAGGGAATCAACTATCGCCCACCTACACTGATGCCCTCCAGCCCGCAGGCTTCAGCCTTGGATCCCGTTTCATTTCATCTTTGACCGAAAAATTATTTGAGAATCCTTTAAGCAGCGGCGACGGCCAAAAGTCTTCCACCTCTGGTGTTGCCTCTGGTTGGGGTCCATTTCATGGGGGCCTAATCTCTTCCCAAGCTTCCGCTTTAATTTTCGCAGGGTATTACCCTAGTCGACGTGTCAAGTCGGTAACTGCTCGGGCATTTTTGTGGATCGGATCGGGTCCCATCCATATCCAACGAGCGTCTCGCGGGCAGAGGGTTAATCCGCTGCAAGAGTTTCTTTCGTGCGCATTTGACAGACTCCAGTCCTAGGGTTCGGAATCGGAAGGGGGGATGGAGATGGAGATGGGGTAAGGGTCTTGGGGCGGGAGTGTGGACTGTTTTTTATTGTTTATTTAACATTTCTGCGCTTTTATTTCGCGCTGTCTGTTTCAGCATTCTCCATCCACTGTCCTACTGTAGCACTGTCCAACCCGTCCTCCAATGATCGCCGGCTTTGAGCCAAGTTTTGCTTTGTTGTTGCTGTTCTCTGCATTTTCATTGTTCTTTATGATGCTCATTTAAAATTCAAGCTTTGTTTCATTAAGAAACACGTTCGTCCCGGTCGCAGTACCCTCCTACTCGCGGCTCGCGGCTCACTGCCCCTACCAGTCATTCCGCATCCAGCGCCGATTTCGACATTAACGCCGCCGACGGCGCTACGCAGCTTGTTAACGTTTTTTAATGCCCCGATTCAAAGGTTAACAATCAGACTGGACCTGAGCCTGGGACTGGAACTGCGGATGTGGATTTAGTCACAATCATTCCAGCTCCATGGCCCATTCAGGCATTGATAAGCCGGCGCTCATTAAAGAAGCCGAGCAGGGCTTCAAGCTTCAGGCCAGGAATGTTGGCAGATCTTTACTATAAAGAGCCCCCCCCCCCTTGGATATTCGACTTAAGTTTCTCATCCTTCGAGCGCGTCAAAGTGCTCTCGAGCCCTCGTCAGGAGCTGGACAATGTGCGATTCTCGAAGGTACTCTACCCATCTGCCATTGCCTCTGCCGCATGCGCCCCTCTGCCTTCTATAGCGGCCGGGGAAGGGGGAAACAAAAGAAGGAGCGACCACCACTCAAAGAAGGAGGGGATAATGATTTGTACAATTTTGTAGTACATAATTGATGTCGATTGTGCAGCGCAGTGATCGGGATGAGTGGACGCGATCAGGATCGGCGATCACCTCTCACCGATGTCAATCCATCTGGGTGGCACTGGATGGGGCGTGGCACGTCATTGGTGGGCAAGGGAAAGCGGGGTCGAGTGCCCGTATCTCGGTCAAATCCATGTTAATCATTGTAGAACAGGTGCTCCCTTGAATAATCCCCGATGTGATGTCCATAACTTAGTGCCTCGCCAATCAGCGATACCTGCTCCCCCTCTAATAGCTCAATTCGCATTGCCATAAAAGTCAGAGCCGCTCCAAGACCATCTCCATGCCCAGCTCCGACTGCATCGCGATGACTTGGATACGGAACCCACTCTCATCACATCCCATCCCATCGAAGTCTGCGGACCTCTGCTCCATGGAGAGTCGTAAAAATAAAAGTCATTGACTCAATTTTGGAAATGTCTCACACACGACGAAGAGTCAGTGGCTTGGAGCTAGGGGATTGGGGGGCGTGCCAACAGGCGCTTGTGATTATCCTTTCGCACGTTCGGCGTTGCTTAACAAATCATAAATATAGTCGGAGTTCAAGATCGTTGTTTTCTGTTATTGATGGTGGTCGTCGCTCAATGGGCCTGCTCTGGCGGCTCACTGCGCAAAGAAAAAAAAACCACAAAGCAAGAACAAGGTTTCCACCTTTTTTATGGGTGTCCCAGCTTGAGCTTGGACCCTGCCCCAGCCCCTGACCGTCCTTCTCCCAGTCCCGCTTTCATCCCCGGCACAAAGGCTTCAATCATTTAATAAGCGTCAGCCTGGGCCTGGGCCTGGGCCGTGCCTTGTTTGGGCCACGACAAAAGAGCCTTCCGCCATATTATTAACTTATACATAATACAATTACGAGAGCAGAATGAGCAGATTCCGGATTCCGGGAGAAGGGAACTGAACTGGACTCTGATTCTACGCTAAATAGCGATCCTCTTCCTTCTAGAAGACCTTTTAGGGTGCGGATACACCTCTAACACCGATCCGCAATCTTCGCTCTCAAGGGCGTTGCCGCAGTCGCAGTCGCATTTTGGATGAAACTGCAATGCCATAGTTGAGCTGGGGCTGAGCTAAAAGAACATACTCACTGGCGATGGACGCGGTGTAAGAGCCGAAAGGGGGTCTGACCCTTTGGCAGGCAGTTCACGGCGAAGCTTAACTACCGGAGATGCGGCTCGACTCTAGGGAAGAAGAAGAAGTGAAGTTAAAAGGACACCGAATTTGGGAAAGATCCTCACTCCATTTTGTCTGTTAGGGCGATCGGGATGAAGCAGTCGCCAAATGGTCCCAGTAAGCTTCTGGCTCTTCTGCAGAGCGGAAAGGAAATCATTGATCAATGAAGCTCATACCACAGCGAACCCACCCCATGGCTCGGTTCTAGGCCACCTTCCTGTAGAAGCCGTTTCCTAGAGTGGACCGCCGGCACAGCGTTTTGCGAGTATTGCTCCTGATGCTCCTTTTGAAGCAGGGCCCAACAGCGCCTGGGATTCTTAAAGAAGTCGTCGTCCATTAAGTGGTCCAGCTCGTCGATTTGTTCGCGCAAGCTGCGCTGGTGCTCCCGGCATCTCTTAACGTGCTCCTTCGTCCTCTTCATTTCACTTGAATTTAGCATATAGTCCTCCTGAAAAAGGAGCAACTTTTTCACTTGAAATTTTCTGTGTTTGCGCTCGTATAGAACCGAATTGTTTGGGGGCCTAAAACAGTATGTTCTGTTCTGTATACTTCTCTTCTCGTTTGACTACACTCCACCGACCTGCTGTGAGCGATTGGGAATTGGGGGATTTGAATCGGGACGGGATAGAGATCGTTGATTGGTGATTGGGGATGCTGCATATTTGAGCCGTGAGTGTGCCGGTAGTGTGAGGAGTTGCAAGTTCATCAATCAATTGGACAAGCGAGGCTCTCAGATATGAGTTATGATGGGCTTAGTCCATCGGTTGAAACGCGAGGGCGATTAAACACAAGAAATATCGAATGGTAACGAAACAAATAATCTAATGGAACGTATAAACAAAGTATGCCAACGAAAAGTAATTTTCCATGCCGAAATATTCGTATGAAGTCGGAATTTCATTAGTTTGCAACTACAGGAACAACCATCAGAGCAAAGTAAGATGACACTAAAAAATATTGATACCATTTTTGACATTGGTGGGCGTTTTTAATCGTATGTTCATACCGATAAGTCTTTATTGGTTATTGCTTCGATGACGCTTCCTCTTCCCGAATAACTGCACAATAGCCAATAGCCATAATAATACATATGTACATATTGCTTTTCGGGGCCCAAATACTTCCCAGCAGATGCTGCTCGACTTAAAATTTTGGTAAGCTGATTAATTTCGCTTGAGAGCAAATAAAAATTCAGAACGGGGTCGAATCGAATCGAATCACGGATCACCTAATTGCCAGCACTCCCTGAAAAGTGTGTTTGTGTGTGTGTGTGTGTGTGTGTGTGTGTGTGTGTGTGTGTGTGTGTGTGTGTGTGTGTATATGTGTGTGTGTGTGTGTGTGTGTGTGTGTGTGTGTGTGTGTGTGTGTGTGTGTGTGTGTGTGTGTGTGTGTGTGTGTGTGTGTGGAAAAGCCGTGAGACTTACCAGACAATGGATAGGAAGCCAAGTGAGAAAGACACTTGATCTTTCTCCTATTTCTATCCGACCATCTTTATCTGTGTGCGTGTGTGTGCGAGTATCTTTATCTCCGTATGCCCATCTCTGCTTAGCTCCGTTTTGGCCGCAATTTATCACACGCCACTTGTAGTCGGTTTTTGATCTAATAAAAACTGTCAAAACGTTTGCAAGATGCTGGGAAAATATTTACACGACGCACACAAAGCAGAGACAGACGGAGTTACCAAAGAATGAAAGGATCAGGTGAGGGGCGAAAGGTCAAAACAGTTAGAAGGTAAGCAGACAATGGGCTAAAGGGATCACTCTGAGCGAACACACAGGTCAGGCAGGGTTGGGCGGTATGACACATCAGGAATTTAGACATTAAAGGACACACAGCTGATCAGTCCTGGTCCTGGGTGTTCGCCGTTTACCAATCCAGCCGTCGATCGTTGCTAGGAGGTTCGGCTCCCTATTCAAAAAGATGAAAGTGACTTTTCTCCCGACTGGCCATAAAGAATGCAGCAGCAGTCGGTCAATTGAAATGAAATGAGCAGCAGAGTCGGAGAAGTTAGGGACAGGCGCTCGTCTCTGAGCCTTGGTCTTGGTTCTGGGCGGCCCCTGCACGTTTAGCTATTTTTATGGAGTTCCATAGAATTATCGCTGGCTCCGTCTCCGTTTCAGCCTCAACCTTAGCTTGGAGTTCTCATCTACCATGTTCTCTTACGTTCCTTTCTGTTCTGTTCTATTCTGTCGAATCTCGAAATGTTTCTATTAACACGGACCCGGGGCATGGTTGGACTTCTCTCAGATCTGTTTATACTTACCGCCGACGCCAATAGTAGAGTACAAAATTGTCTCTCGCTCACGAGTGTCGGCATGGCTCGATCGCACGGAGAGAATGAGAGGATGTGCAGTTGAATGGCGGCCAAGTGAGCGATCAGAAAGCATTTCCTGTCAAACCCCCGCTCTTGCCACATTTCTCAATGTCATGAGGGTGTGGATATGGTATTGGGATAAGGACTGGAACTGGGTCTGGGTCTGAGTCTGAGACAGCGGAATAGCCCAAGATTCAGAGTCTGGGACTGCCAACCTTGTCGTTGGATCGGCAACCACCAAAGGGGAGATTAGCCAAAAGCCAAGAGCCAAAAGCTGAAAGCCGAAAGGTCTCTTTGCCTTGCGATATTCAAATCATAAAAAATTGTTGAGCTTTGATTTATGGGGTGTTATAAGGTGGTGTGTTAAATCTGTTCATGGGTAGCAGCATCCGTTTGGGTTGCCGCTAGTGCCAGAGCGAAGCGCCGATCCGCGTTGCATAGTTCTAGGCATGCATCCGCGTCACATATTCGATGCCGGAGGTTGCTTATCAGTAATCCCGCACCCGATAAGCGGAGGGCGGTGCCGACCGCGCCTAACAGGCGGCAAGGGTTTGCCCCTCTCACATTCGTAATTAAGCCCAAGTGTCGTGTCTACGTCCAATCGGACAAACTTGCCGCAAGAAGCTGCCACAGCAGCCACAGGAGCGACAATGGAACTGGCTAAAATAGGAAGTTAATCCGTGACCATAATCGCGGCATAGCGCCACAGCATGCGGCTGCACCATTCCAACGATCCCCTCGCAGAATCTCCATTGAAGTGTCAGCAGTGCCACACATTGCTGCGCTCCCAGTCAGCGCAGGCCTGAGGGTGTTTCTGATGGCTATCGGTCAAGGCGTACTCTTCCCTACCCCATAGCGACTTCACATCGCCATTTATTATATTCGTTTTAGAAATCGAAAATGGATGATAGCTGGGATCCGTGAATTCTATCTTTGACGGTGTTCCTGCATAAATAATGTCAGAAGGTGATTCATGCAGGAGCTTTCTTTGAGAGCTTTGAAAGGGGGACAACTGCAGCGATATCAGCCTCAGAAGCAGTCATCTTCATGGGACATTCCCTTTTTCGACCTTCCTGCCGATTACAGGGCATTCAAAGTACGATCTTGACTTACAGTTGCAGTCCTTGTTTCTGGTGGCGACAGTGGCTGTGCAAACAATGCCAATATAAATATTGTGTAGTATTTTAACATTTAACAATAAAAACAGCAACAACAATAACAATCGATAAGCATGCGATAACCGAGACAGTCGGAGAGACCGAAACCGAGACAGAGACAGCAACTCCCGGCCAGAAATCCACAATAAACAAACAATTACGGATGCAGTGTCGGACATATACTTGGACTCGCACTGAGAGCCGAGGCTGTGGATGCTGCTGCAGTGGCACTTTTGTCGCCCAGTGGAAAGTCCCCCATCTTGGCCAGCCATCCGAGTCCTCCATCCTCCACCTTCACAGCCAGGGTACGCAGACTGTTGTTGCTGCAGCAGCAGCAGCAATTCTTGTGGCATTTTGCGTGGTGCACCCAGCGGGGAGTCAAAAATGTCGCACAACAAAAGCACCAGAGAGTTTCCACAATGATAAGAAGTTTTAACAATGGTGGAGTCTAGCTGCAACAGGCAGAGCCAGTGCTGCTTTTGGGGGCAATCATATGAGGCATATCGCTCTTGACTAAGAATGTCCTCGTCCTCTTCTCCTTCCTCTTATGCTCTTCTTGTCTAAGGCAAACTAATTGCAGGCGGAGCTGATTAGTCATACGCCCTCATGTCGTCATGCAATGAGGCAGCAGCCACTGCGGCAGCACCAACATTCTGGAGAGGAGAAGAGGGACAGGTTGTGTGGCAGGGACAGCGGTAGTACAACAATGACATGCGGCAGCAACACGCGAGAAACATGGGGCAAACAAGACAAGAGGCCGCGGCCACTGCCGCTGGGATGCGACCGTTCAAATATTTGTTAAACTTGACACCAAACAAAAGAATTTAACCGAAAGGATTTGAATGAGCCCAAAACAAGGCGAACAATATAAGCCGCGTGGCCCTGGGGCATGGGGGATGGCTGGAATGCGAAAGATAGGGAGAGAGAGAGAGACAACGAGGGCTGGTGCGGGTGGAGTTGCGGCTGGAGTTCCAAAGATAGGCAGCAGGTAGAGGACGCAGGAGGACGAGGAAGACAACGAGGTAGCAAATCAAACACAACAAATCGCCAGGCAAACACCAAAATCAAATTGTACGACAAAAGAAAACGATGGACGGAGCCGAGGCACAGACCCGGACACAGTGTGGCAAGGCCACTAAGAATAGTGCCATAGAAACTCAATTTAATGTTAGAACAACTTTACGGAAATGGAAAAGAAAACACAGAAAAGACAGTACATTGCATCTACAACAAATATATCGGATTCGGGGAATCTTAGAAAAACTCTTCACTAAAAGCCATGGAATACCATTGTCTATCCATATTAATTCTCTGGCAACTATATTTTTAGCCACTGTGACTGAGTTGCCAGGGTCCATCGTACCCAGTCCCCAGTCGCCCAAGTGCTGACGCGCGCCGATCCTGGGCCGCAGTCGTACGGATCTGGAATGATCAGATCGGTGGCGAACAGTGTAGCGTGGAGTGGAGCGGAGCGGATCGGAGTCGGGATGTGCCTAACCTAACGCAGTTATCAAAAGCGTTGAATAATGGCCGCGCTCGGCCGGCCTGCTAAATGAGCAACACGTTGCACGGCAGTCTTCTGAGGCTGTCTCTTCTGATGTCGTTTCTGCTGCTCTGCGGCTGCTGGTGGCTCGTTTTGTGGCGCTATCGCATTTGATCTCGTTTGCCGGTACATGGGATCGACAGCGACCCGCAGGCTCTGGGCACAGGATTATGTTAGGGTTAGGGAAAGAGAATGGGACAGAGACCGAGAAGATGGGTTTTCGGTGTCGAGCTCAGCCGTGTGCCTGTGTGTGAGCTAACAATGCCCATGATATCATTCATTTCTCATTTCGGTTTCATTCATTGAGCGCTTGGCCAAGTGTCGACGATCGTCGTTGTGTCTGCCCGTCTCTGCCCTGTCTCCTGTCCATCCCCTGTCCGTCCGTGCCGTGTTCAGTCTAATTTCATAATAAGAAACATCTTCAGGCACATAATAAATGAAAGCAGCCATGGTCAATGGCGCGCACTTTTTATATATTTTTTTGTATTTCATTTTTTTTATTAATTTTTTTGTATTTGTCTTTTTTTATAGTTAAATGCCATGGAATGTCGATGGAATGTCGGCTGTTTCCGGTTAGAGGTGTGCTGGCTCCTTTAACAGCGCGGTAGGTTGCTCTGTCTGGGCCTCAGTTGGATTACATATATTCTGAACAAATCATCAACCGAAGATCTACCCTACCAATTCCAGAGCAGTTCTCTCAGTTCTCCCTCCCGCAGATGAATAAGGGCGTGTGTGTGTCTAACCATTTGCATAGTCCCTCTTCATTATCATCATCACCATGATCATCATGATCGTTAGAATAATCGTCATCGTTTCGAATTCCCTAATTACTGTCTACCCGGATTCATTTCATTCATCATATGCCACATAGATCGATGCCGACGCCGTCGCCTTCGTTTTCGCATGCGAAGAGTTGTCTAAATATTTCCCCGTACAGACAACAGATTTGAATAAAAGGGTCGAGCGAGGTGATGTGGCATGGAATGGACGGCTGCCAAGAAGAAGGAGACCCAGAGCGA
The DNA here is from genome assembly GCA_008121275.1 of Drosophila lowei. Classification (NCBI taxonomy): domain Eukaryota; kingdom Metazoa; phylum Arthropoda; class Insecta; order Diptera; family Drosophilidae; genus Drosophila; species Drosophila lowei. The sequence goes on along the minus strand of CM017781.1, from coordinate 73,091,454 downwards.
TCAGGCGGCGTCTGTTCACACGACGGCGAAGGCTGACGACGGTTTGATCGCCGTGGCCCTGGCATGGAGAGCAGAGCATCCTTAGCTGAGTCCGATCCCAAGACAGAGGCTGAGGCATCGTGTTGCTCAATGTGTTGAAACATGAATGAATCTTGTTCACAATTTGGCAACAACACGTTTAGCACGAAACGAAGGACGACAATGGCTCGAACTCTCCGGTCTCCGTTCTCTCTTCTCTCCGCTTTCCTTATTCTGGCCTTATTCCCAGATCCATTGTCAGCGGTCAACGAGAAGGGGCTGAGGCGAGGACTGGGACTGGGGCTGGAGTCTTTCCTTCCCTGGATCGGCGTCGTCGCGTACACACATTATTAGCAGTTGGTCCTCAGTCTTCGGTGTTCGGTCCCCGGTTGCCGTTCGCTGGTTAGTAAAACATCATGTCGCTGTTAAGGGTAAAGTACCCGGCACTGGGTCAGACGGGGGCCCCAGAGAAGGAGCCAGCCTCTAAGGTCCAATTTGGAGTAGCCGTTGCCTCAGTTCCTGACCCTGTCCCCTGACCGCTGCCCCCTATTCCCATTATTATTGGTGGCTGGTGGCGGTGGTCGAGCTCGGTCCGAGCTGCCTAGAAGATTATCTGCTTATCTTGTCTTGTGCTCGTTTCGATCGACTGCTTATTCATGTTCTTGTTTTGGGGCCCGGGAAAGGGTCAGATAGGGGACTCCGACGGGTGCCGTGCCTCATGAGAGAGTTCGAGTGGCGGAACCCTGGCAGATAACTTTCTGTCAGGGCATCCCTCGTTCAGTGTGCTGTAAGGCTCCTGGCTCCTTCCGTTGTGTGTGTTCTATTTATACGCTTGATGTGACACTTGCTATTCAGTCTTCAGTTTCAAGCTTCAGTCTTCAGCTCGTCAGTGCCTGAGGGGTGGAATGGTGGGGCCTTGACATTGGTCATTGGTCGGTAAGTGGTTGCCGGTTAGTGGTTAGTGGTCAGTTCGACCAAGGGCCGTCTAATATGAGACAGCCACCGCCTGTTAACACTTCGGCGAACCTCAAAATATGAAAACCGAAACCGACACCGAAACTGAAACCACAACCGAAGCGAGCCTCGAATCGAGCTCTGAATCGGAATCGGGGACCTCACACCGATCCGAGGCTCCTGTCTCTGTCCTCTCCCTTTTGTTCCCCTAACGAGGTGTCCAGGCAATGATGTCGATGACGATGACGATATTCGAGACACTGGCTCTGTCGCTGCGGAGAGGTGATGAGTGAGAGCGAGACAAGGTGATACTCCTTCTTCTGCTCCTGCGCCTGCTGCTGTTCCCCCGCGAAATGGACTCTCAACCTGAGTTGCCGATTGAATTTCACACGTGGCTTAGTGTCCGCCCGCATTAAGCACGCTTCATCGACCCACAGCCAAAGACAGAGACGGAAGCAGCGACAGAAAGATAGAGACAGAGAGAGAGAGAGAGAGACAGAGAAAGAGAAAGAGTAACAGAGAGAGGGGAGCAAGAGACACTGCGAACTAGGGAGTGTGGGAAGGAGATGGAGATAGTGTGGGCTGTTATGCAAATATGCCCCTAAGAAGACTGCGACTGCGGCCAAAACCGAGACCAAGACCGAGACATCGCCATCTTGGCAGGCTGATGGTTGATCTCGCGCCATCTTGGACGCTCCTCCACCATCACCACCTCCTCTAGCAGTAGTCTGGCAGCATTTGAGAATGGCCATGATGCCATTGTTCTGTGTTTCTGCTCTCTGGCTCATCCGATGGCATTCCACAGATTACGCAGTCAGAGAGAGAGAGAAAGAGAGAGAGCTTGCTAGAGAGAGGGGCAGGGATATGTCCTGGCTGCCAACTTCTTTTGGACCTCTGCGTATGAATGAGTTATTTCGGACTTAATCGCACCGTTTGCATCTTGGCCAACGACAAAAATGCCTTCTTCTTCGTTTTGGCCAGGTCTCTGGCTGTGACTCCAGCTTTGCCTCTGAGTCTGACTCCGTCTCCAAGTCGGAATCCGTCGGTGTCTCTGGCCACGTTTTGTTTCAGCCTCTGCTGTCCTCCATTTGATTGAACTGCTCAATGAAATATGCAAATTTGTTGCCTCCGCTTAATCAACTGCAAGGCTACCTCAGTCTCAGTCTCAGTCTGAGACTTAACCCAGGCTTCAGCCTCATCTTCGGCCTGAACATCAGCCTGCCCAAAGGTTTTTTGTGCATCATCATCATCATCGCCGCCGCCGTCGTCGTCGTCGTCGTCTGCATTCGCCCCAACACATTTGTGGTCTTTTGTGGTCTTAAATATATCCTGCTGGTGGGTAAATTTTTCTCTGCTGCGCTTTGCGCCTTCTTTCCTCTTCACAGCGTGGTTTATCGGATCGCGGCGAGGGTAAGTCACGACTTTACCGCCAAGAAGCTTCAGTTGCACTTTCCTGAGTCCAGGTCCAGGTCCCACTCCCAATCCCAGTTGCAATTTGGCATTTGTACCCACATGCATACCTCCTGCCTATTATCCTGCAGAATGCCAATTCTTAAGTACAACTAGGTGGAGCCGCCGTCGCCTCCGAAACGGAACGGGGCTTACCTCGTAGAACGCCGAGGGTATCAGGTGTTCGCCCCTCTCCAGTGCCACCACACCACACCACCACGCTTTAATTGAACTGTTCTTTCTCGCCGGCTAATTACACTTAATTGCCTTTGCTAACAAACTGAAAACTTCGCCACAGTTTGGCAACTCAATCAAGGCGCTATCACAATCGCAGCGGCAGCATTCGATCCATAGTGTCCATGTCCATCAAAAAGTGATTGAAATGCAGAAGCTGGCTGAATCTGTATCGGAAACTGCGACTGAAATTGAGAGTGACATGCCATTGGCCTCTGGCCATTATCTAAGTAGCTCCGATCGGAGTCAACCTTGATGGATTCGACGTGGCTATGGACATCGACCCATCCACTCCCTATCTGTGATCCCCTGCCACGCCCCCTGACATGCAATCCCTTTGAGTTGGGGGCTAGCGCCGGGCCAGGCCAATCCAGGCCCACCCCAGTCTCAGTTCCTAGTGTGTATTTTTTGTGCTATGCGTTCTTGAAGAAAAGAGGGAGGACGAAGACTCGAATACCCTGCAGGCCGTTTTTAATATCAGTGGATATCTTGAGGAAAATTTGCGGAGTTACTCGTACGGAAATTTCCAAAACAATAAATAAAGCGTTCTATTACTCTTTATATACTTATTTATTCCAAAGGATAATGACTGAGAATAAAGTTTGCTTAGATCTGCACGTAAATATACTAATGCAACTGTTAAAGACAGAAAGTGATTGCCTCTGTGTGGGACACGTTCTTGGAGAAAGTCGTAATACTCCCGTCCAGGGTATGCTGTGGTTATAAAGATGCAGATGCAGAAACAGATTCCGACAGAAGTAGCAGATTGCTGCTATCGATGCTGGCTTAATATTTGCGTTTGTGGCGTTAATTATGGGTTGAGCCGTTTCTTTGATTGTTTATTTGTTTGCTGGCTTCGACATGGACGTGTATTGGGTGTCGGATTCGTTGTTGCAGTTGTAGTCATACAATTGTGATGGTGCGGCCCCGGCCTGGTCGGTGTAATTCCGGTTCGTGCAATGATAATTATATTAATTTGCCATCGAATGAGCTGCAAGTGAGGTGCTGCCGCCGCAGTGCCAGTGCCAGTGCCAGTGACAGGAGCTGCAGTTGACGTTGCATTGCTGCTGTCAGTATCAGTCTTGGTTATCAATTTCCAGCTCGTTCGACATGAGACATGGCAGGCAGCCGGCTGCCCCAGCCACAGCGCCAGCCCCAGCTCCAGTTGCCGTTCCATTACAAAACAATTGCGATTGAGGAAAATCAAATCCAATCAAACTCGGAGGCAGAGGCAGCCGCAGAGATTCAGATACAGATGCAGAAATAGATACTGCTGTAGATGCAGATGGAGATGGAGAGATACATGGCCCACACAGCTGACATGTGTATAATTACGAGAAATCAGACAGCGCCGAAGGAAACGCATAAACAGATACATACTCGTGATTTGTTGGAATGCATCTGCAGTGCCGTTCTTTCGTTCCATAACTAAGGTAGAGGTGGGGTGAATCAATGCTCCAACCAATTGTCAGGATATTCGATATAGTTATGCAGGATAGCCATGGGAAGTCTTGAGGGAAGCTTCTTAAACAGTTCTGTCAATCCCTATCCCGATTCCGATCCCAGTCCCCAAGACAGTCGAAGACGCTGTCATAAAGACTTCAATGTGGGTATTAAAACGAGTACAGTGAGCAGCGGAGCATGATACAGATACAGATGCATGGACATAGCTTCAGATACAATACCTGCCAGTCTTCCGCCTGCACTCATGCACTTCTCCACTCCCCCGGTTTTTCTGTTCCCTGCGTGTAAGACAAATGAGCACTCAATTATCGTATTTCTGCTTTGACTGCTGGTTCATTTGTCTTCGCATCTCAGAGCGTGTGTGTAGCTGTATCTGTAAATGTAGATGCATCTGTGTATAGCTTGTGCGTACCTATCTCTGAGTGTGTGTGTATACAGAGGTACAGAGCATGGCTGGAATCACTAGAATCACAGCAAAAGTTCCCATACAAGCTCATAAGGATCACTCAGTCCCAATACTTTTCTAATTTTTTTCGCATTTCGGGTGCAGTCCGTCATTACATGACAAGGGGCTACAGACCTATGATCAGTCGGGTGGTCCGCATTTACCGATAGCCTTGGTCAAGTCTCTGGTTTCTGAGCCTCTTTTTTGTCCCCGTCCTACATTGATGTTTCTGCCGGTGCCGGTCCCGGGCCCGGGCTGTCATTCAACCTCTGTGTGAGGCATCCTCTCTCTCTGTCCAGCAGATCTTCTCTACTCCGCCTCTTCACTCTTTAAGTAGCAAAATGCAGAATTATGAATCGGCATGTTTTACATGCGCGGGAGGTCTTGTAAGAAACTTGTATATGTTTGCACACAAATGCACAAAAGTAGTACGAGTGTGTGTACCTGTCGCTCAGTTGTCGAGCCTTGGAGGAACCTGTTCGCCTTCCCCTTCGCCCGATCCGATCCCTCTGCGCCGCCGTTTGGCCACCCGTCAAATTCTGAATTAAATGTTGTGAAATTGTACACTTCACAACGAAAACACATCGTATCTGGGAAGATCGGGCGAGAAAGGAACTATCATTCTACATAATTATCATCTGGTTTGGGGTTTGCTGTCCGTGTTTTTTCTGTTTTGTTCTTTCTGCTGCAATTACAGTCATCTCTCATTGTGTGGTCTCTTTCTCGTTCTGCCTCTCTGTGGCTTGTAGCTCGGTCACTTTCTCTGCCCCAAAGTTCAGCTGCAAGTGGCAGAAGCAGTGGCAACGCCATTGCTGGGCACAATTAATGGCTACACATTAATAAGAAGAGGCACGGGCGCCATCAACACTTAGAGTGCTTCCTTCTGTTCCATTCAAAGTGGCCCTGCCCGTCATCATCCTGTGCCCCTGCCCCCCGCCCACTACTTTTGCTGAACACCTCAGAAATGGATGTCATTCGACACTTTCTGCGGTCAAGTCCAATCAAATGGAGGCGCCACCACCTCTGTCTCTGTATTCAACTCCGACTCCCGACATCAACTCCGGCATCGCATTACTTCCACACCAAATAGCTGAGCTCTGGTGCTGGTTCTGAAGCAACACTGAGCTCTTGGGATCTCCTTCCCCCTGAGCCTATGAAAAGTAATAACTGTGGGAACTGGCAAGTTGATGGCGGTGGTTCCTCCTCATCATCGACGTCGGCATCAGCATGGGCAGCGACTCGTTCGCGCTTCATTGCCGTTTTATTGGTTGGAAATAAGTTAATAACATAGATGACGCCGAAAGAGGTAGACTCTGATATCCTTTTGCTTCTGCTGGTGCTGATGTGGCCCCTTCAGTATAACAATGCAACAATATTGCTTCACAGCTCCACAATTCTAAAGTTCGAAAAGGTTTCTTCAGCGGAAGCCCCTTTTCAGCAGCAAAACCAAACAGCCCAAGTATATCATCATAACCACCTTCCATCTGCAGCTCCAGCTCGAGGTTCAGTTCCCGCTTCTTCAACTGCAGCTCCATCCCCACCTTTAGCTCCTTTTCCAATGGGTTAGGCGGTGGCGGTCTTCTACTTCTACAGCCGCCGCCGCCGCCTCGGGCGATGCTGGGTCCGAGGATGGGGCTGTGGACGCCACAGACGCCGACACCGCCGATAATGATGAAGGTGTTGGCGATGATGATGCTGATGACGCGAATGAACCAAAGCCAAACTCTGCTGTTGCTCCTCCCCGGGTCCTGCTTCAGACCCTGCTCCTCTACTTGAGCCCCAGTTGACTCTCCATTCCGGTTGAGGCGCCTACCGAATCCGCTACTGCCAAAGTATGTACAAAAGATACCAAGGGAGAGGGAATTGGGAATAAATACTTATTAAAATACTCGAAAAGTCTCTCCTGCTCGGCCGGTGTAGGGCATTCCTCGGGGCTGTGCGACTGGCGCCGGATCACGATGCGCCGCTAAATGGGATCAGTTTTGGTAACGAGTTAACGAGTTGATTTCACTCCAGCGATTGCCAGGCCGGGCCTCAAACGCGAACCGGATTAGCAGTTTGTTGTGTGCATCGTATACCCCTATCCATCCTCCACTCCAATGATTGTCTGAGTCTGCGTCTCTGTGTGTGCGGTGGCCATGGCCAATGTCTACACAACAAGGTGACGGCTTATAATGACGGGCCATGGCCAAGAACGTGAGCATGGCGATGGTATGGCTTGGTATGGGATGGGCTGTGTTGTGCTGGGAGGGCCGAGGATCGAGGATCGAATCGAATCGAGCTGAAGTTGAGGCGTTTGCACCTCCCATGGTAACTCAAACTACAGCTGCAACTCCAGCTTCCTTTTGTGGCTGTTCCTTTGATGCTTGCTCCACATGCATTCATCTTCTCCGTTTTCGGGGCTTTTTTTTTTGTCGGGGGGCGTTACCCAGTGATCATCACGCGTTTGCGCTCTCCTCTGTCTCCTCTTAATGGGTGTTATTTTGTTTGGCCGTAAATATTTTTGCAATGGGCGCTAATTAAGTTTGGCTCTTTCAGGGCTCTGATCCGCTGCATCCTTCGCACTTTGTTATGTGTGAAACTTTTAAATTTCGTTCGGTCGGCAAACATGAAAACCGCCGCGAAGTCCTCCGTATTTCAGTCACTCCTTTCCGCGCTGTTCCGCGCGATCCCCACCAAATTACCAGGCATTACAGCCCCACAACAGTCGCTTGACTGGCAGGCAGTCCGGCAGCCAGACAAAATCAATATTGGTGAGCTATTAATCTGGCGCTGCAATTGGTAAATGGCAAATTGCTCATCCGCAACGCGGTCCGAGGCTGGGAATGAACTCTATGACAGCGGAAGAACAGAAACGGAGGCAAAAGCAGCGACAGCAGAGAGACTCCCTCCCAATGCATGATGATGAGTAAAAAAAGGCTAAAGTCAAACATCGCACTGACACCGCAACAAATTTCATTGGGCGTAAAATATTTGGTATTTTCGTGCTGCCTTTTATGACTCACTTTCAACGCTTGCCGTGGGTCGAGGTAGAGCCAGATACAGAGACAGAGCCTGAGGCGGGGAGCTTTTTAGTTGCTGTTTCAAATCGATTGGACAATAAATTAGCATTATGCGGTTACAGGCCGAAGACTGCCGTCACGAACACTCGATCCCGGGACTCCAGCTCATTCGCTGAGCTGGCAGCGCGCGGCGGGTTCAAAGCTCCCTACCACCAACCGGGGGAGGTCTAGGCCTTATCAGCGGGTAGTAGGTCTACTAGGTTAAACTTCTTACGTAAAGGGAAACGACGCTCACACTCCAAGCTCCTAGATGGAGTGTTCCAGACAAGTTATTTGCCCCTTCTGATCAGCTGCAACCGTTTAGAGCCGAGTTCCAGTGGAAATATGGGTACAATTTCTTTCATTTCCGCCGTCACATATCTTTTTCCTGGGGGATCACAGGGAACACCTGTGCAACCTTGAACCGAAGTCTTGATACAATTCCATTAGCTGAAGCAACTTTCTCTAATTAATGTTTTAATCGAATAGAAGCTCAGCTTCAACTGCCAGCACAACTGTCAAATTCCAATAGAACTCCGTAATACTCACTTCTCTTTTATTTTCCATTTTAAGAACCCTATGATTCGTCTTTAGCATCATGTAAACTCCTTTAAACTCCTCTATGTCAACTCCTTTCCTCCGATTCAATGGTGGACTCTTGCAAAGTTTCCGTCGATTGGTTGCAGAAAGACTTTGATTTTTCCATGCGGAAAGCCCGTGCATCATTGTCATTGACATTCGGATTCGCCCCCACATGATCGGTATAAGTACGTCAAAATATTACTCATACGCCACCTTCATGCATTAGGCATTAGGGCCTTACACTAATGCTAGCGACAGCCGGCAGCAACAACAACGATAACGATTACGATAATAAAGTCGACCAACAAAGACGCCTGGCACAAAACCTTTTAAGGTAAATAACACTGCACCCCACCAGCGGAGTCCGGACGGAACTCGCCAATTGGACAGATCAACACGATAAGCGGAAGATCTACAGAAAAGACAATCCGTGCCAGGCCAAGTGATCGACACAATATTTTATAAATAGATTGGCCCAATCATGACAGTTTGGCCATCCGTCCATACCACTGATCGGCTGTCCGTCTTCCCCACACATTTGCCATGAGCCGAGTATGGGGGAGCGACGATGTCTCCGTCTCCGTCTTCGTCACTAGCACCTTCGCCGTCACTGTCTCATAGCCCATGAGTAACGATGAGTGCTCAATAACTATTCGATTGATCATGTTTTTGGCGCGCGGTGATATTTAGACCAACCGCAAAATGCAGACTCCCCTCCCCAATCCCTCCGTTTTTGCTGCTCGGGCGAGCAACAGCATTCTGAGGCAGAGGTAAGGGCAGAGGCAGAGGCAGCGTGAAACTATTCATGAATGAATCCAAGTCGATTGTATCGGAGCGTGAGAGTGAGCTTGTCTACGAGTTGTGTCGTCACTGAAGCAGACGTCGCGTATGAGTAATATTTCTTGTGAAATAACTGAACGGAAATAACTGAAATACATGAGAGCCGAGTGCGTATGTGTGTATTCGCTTGTTTTGTGTGTTTGTAGGGGTGCAAAAACTTCGGAAGTGAGACGAACTGAGAATGCACGAGTATTGCTTCCTCTGTCCACGAGTGAAAGTCATACAGCCGGCAATAATTTTGTTTATCTGCGAGTGAGAGACGTTAGTTGAGAGCGAGTAGCAGAGAGCGGAACGACGCTCTCCGAGTAGACGGACAGCTGGGGGAAGGGGGTCTTATCAACAGCTGATCCAAAACACAGCCGGAGATCGATCATATTCGTACGTACATATGTATGTATGTGTCATCGTGCACATTGTGGGAGAACAGTAGAGCGGGAGCTGGAGAGAGGAGCACCAATTACCCTTCATGTTGAAATTGACCAAAACTCCCCCGCATAGCTTGTGTCCCAGTCGGAAGCCACTCAGAAGTGGCTTTTGAGCGCTTTTTCTTTTCGCAGAGACTGCACACTCATAGCTAACGCTGTCTCACTCTCACAGAGAGGAGCTCGGAGAGAGAGAGAGAGAGCGACTCGGACTGACTTCTGGAGCCAGCCAGAGCGGTGGGGCCACTCTCCGCCTCCTCATTAGTATGCTCATAGTAACTGAAGAGTTCAGTTCGAAACACGTCCCCCCGTCCGTCTCGGTCTCAGGCGAAAACACAACGCCGACGACGAGAAAGCCACTCTCGGCATCGGTATTGGCATCGGCATCGAGCCATCAACTTCGACATCGAGCCATCGGGCAGTTCGATCGGATCGCCGGGGAATCAAATCAAATCAAAGCAGGCAGTCAAAGGCAGCGCGTCGACACTTAGTGGCCCATCCACTTGAAGAGTATCTCGCAGATACAGATACAGATCGAAAATTAGGTTCTGCGTGCCGCGTTCCCAGTTACCAGTTACCCGCCTCACCTCTCGAATAACTATAAATACTATTTTTTTTTTTTTTTTTTTGGTTTTATATTGTTTTGTTTTGTGTCGACTCAGTTTTGCGTTGCATTCTCGAACTTTCCCCAAAACCACCGAAAAGTGACAAGATTCTGCCAGGGACATTTCTGCAGAATCTCCTTCACATATATATGTGTAAATGGTGAGTACTCGAAGCACAACATTCAGCTTTGCAACTTCTGTACCTCTTCGGCCTCGGTTTTGCGGAAGAACTTGCAGAAGGTGCAAAGATATAATCGTACAGGTCAGAGAGAGTGGAACTTGAGGTGCGTGCCTTGCCTTCTGATAAGTGGTGCAGGTGCGGGTGGGGGTGGGAGTGTTGGTGTACGAGCCGGTGAATACAGATGCATGCTGCACACCAATAAAAGGCCTTCCGAGTGCTGTGCTGTAATACAACGACTACGTGATGAAATGGCGGAAGTCGTGAGGGGAGTCGCGAAAGGGTCAACGAATATCTCCTTGGCAGGGTGTCCACTCAAGAGAGATTTAATTATGCATATGTCTGTGCATATGTATGTACATGCCTATGTACATGTCTATGGATGAATGAATAAATATACTTATCAAATGTTGCTGCTACCATAGATCGATCGCTGTGTTTGGTTTAATTATAACCGTTTTTCCATCATAAATGAGAAAAAATCAGAGAAACAAAAGAGCGAAACATGTAAAATTCATTTAAACGTTCGGAAGGGGGTAGGCACTGTGGACTGTGGATTTGGCTTGATGGATGGGGGTTGGTGGTTGGGGGGCGATGCGTCAGTATCAAACGACAACGATTAGGCTTGGATAGGGAACAAGCAAAAGCACCGAACGAGACGGAGAGCGAATTTCACAAATGTTTGCAAAAGAATCGAAAGACAAAAATGAAACCAAGTTCGTTGACCATGTAGCGTAGTGTAGATACAGACACTGGGGTGTGTTTATGAGTGTGCGTATCGGGTTGTATATATGCCGTCTGGGCCTACCCCACCACCGGCAATGATTCAGCCAGAAATTGTTTTTAATTTTAAATAATTATGTCAGCCAGATAAAGACAGCAACAAAAACACCAATAGCAATAGCTAACACCAACAGTATTATTCACAAGGCAAGCACGCTTCGGGTCACTACAAAATTTCGATTGTGTCTACCAGGGATTCCCAAAATCTGACAATCATGGCTAACTCTCTTTTCCTCTCTCTCTCTCTCTCTCTCTCTCTCTTTCTCGCTCTTATCTCTCCCTTTTCTCTCCGCGCCACTCTTCCAACACCCACAGACGACAGCTGCCTGCCCCATCGACCTCAGCAGCAGCAGCGACAGCCGAAAGAGCAAAACGGCCAACAAGCGTGAAAGAGAAGCAACGCTCGGGGAGAGCAGAAGTCGTCTCCACAGAATCGGCTCGCTGCTGACACTCGCCGTGCTTATGTACCAGCTGCAGCAGTTCGCCCACCCCGGCGGCGGTGGCATCGCAGCCGCCCCAACCCCTACGCCATCGCTCAATGTCACATACCTTGCCCCGCCACCAGACTTGCTAAAGCGCCTCCAGAAGCGGCAAAATCTGGGCAATTTTCGGCAGCGCTTCCAGAGGGAGCTCAACGGTAGCATCACCCGTGTGGACTGGGAAAACACGTGCGGGGGAAACTGGACGGGACCTGAGGACTGGATCCGTCCGGCCAAACGCTGCAAAAAGCGTCAGTTGGTAAGTTGAAGATCAGAATATTCCTGAATATTGAATGGAAAAATTTTCAGTATATCTTGTGAAAAATGTAGTGGAACGATTTTGAATATCCAGAAACCAATTTAGTCATATTATAAAAAATAGTGATCCGAGTCCACTCAATTATATATATGTATATATAAATATACGAGTATATAGTATCCGTACGCATGTAGTATTTTCTTCAATTATATAATTTCCGATCAGACCCAGGCGATTCATACTTGTGTAGCCACTGCAAATTGATTTGTTCCTTTTGCTTATAATAATGATCCGATCTGATCTAGATTCGGCAATCTGGTAGATATGGTCTCTCGCACACACTCTTTGTTGTTCAATGTTAACGCCGTCTGCCGGAGGAGAGCCATACAGACTAGGTATCGGGTATAAATGTAGAATTGCGGCCGTAGCAGCAACTCACAACGTTCCCCCTCGTTTCACTTTTCATTTGAAACAGAAGTATTAAGCTCGCTTCTCAAACTAATTATGGTATCTTTGCTCTCTTTAAGGTTATCCACGCTCTACAGAACCATACCAGGAGCGAGCTGCGAAGCCTGCGGGCAGAGAACAAGGACACGGCCACCACTAAGGCCATCGACATCTCGCAGCAGCGGAAGTGGGCTCTGCACAGTGGAACCTACAAGTTTCTGCCACGGCTCAACGCTAGTAGTCACCAGGTAAGCTCGCACCATCATCATCAACAGTTGCCAGGGGCATAGAGAAACCATTTAGGCCATTGGAATGAGAGGGGGGAGGTGGAGAAGAAGTGGTCACGTGAGAGCGGCCATTTCCCCGGGCTCGAGGCAGTGGCCAGCGGCAATTCCCGTGCGTAGGTGCAAACAGATCGTCACAAGTTCACGCGCGCTGCTGATCATATGAGTGGCATGAGAGGAATCGTGCGAAAGCTTCGACTGAACGGGCGAGGGGTGCTCGAATAGTTCGCCCCACCTCATGGATTTCCGTTTCATGGATTTTACTTGCTTTTCTACACCTGTATTTCCCACAGAAAACTGTGCAGAAAACTGTTCAGCCTCACACATCGCACATCTCGTAAGCATTAGACCACGATTCGGCACGCCTCATTAACTTCCGATTTTCATTGGCAAACAACAACAGCACGACACCGATCCACGGGCCCAAAGATCTGCGAAAAAAGGCAACAGTCCGAGCCACAACCACACCATACCAAGATTAAGAACAAATTGAAGGCGTGCGCGCGATTTCGACGATTGTTTATATGGTTGTATAAACACATCCGTCGTCCCGTGCACATCCGTTATTCTATACGAGTATTCATATGTGAGTACTCATATGTGCATACATGCATATGTATATATGTATGTACATCCAATCCGGCCTTGATGAAGCGATCGCTCCTCACGTTTTATTAGAGCTCCCGGACTGACAGCCGGGGGGATTGTAGATGGCACTGAGGCTGCGACTGGGTATGGGGTTCATTTCAAAGCGGCTAATTTCATGCACAAACATAATAAAATAAAGCGGCATATCTTATTTACACTTTTGATAAGTCAACAACAACCTTAAGCGAAGACCGTACAAATTTTAAATCGGAATGGAAATCGATATCTGAATTGAAGCTCTAAACGCAGAAAGTTAAACAGAAATTATACATACATATGTATGTACTTATGTAACAGAGCGGTAGAGGGGTAAAGGAAATAGAAGTGTACAAACTTCAGTTAGTTCTTCACCCATGTGACTGTGCTGAGGTCAGCCCCAAAATAAGAGTACTTTCCAAGAAGTCCCTGCTAGAAAAATCTAGGAATTTTCTCACTCATTGTGTATGGTTTAGGGGTATGAAATATCTAGTGTTCCAAAGGCATGGGAAATACTCCCAGCGATAAGCTTGTGAATAATAATTTCTCGGGATATATCGCGCTCTATGGGGGCCCCGTTATCAGAGAACTCCCAGCTCCCAAGGGCTGGGCGGAACGGGAGGCAGATCCATGTGAGATTGGCTCGGTTGCTGGGCCACGGTTCAAAGTGCTAATTTGGAGGAGGCTGTGCAAGACGGAATTATCTGCAGAGAACCAGATACGCGCAGTTCGCTCTGGCAGATCCAAAAATATTTTATGAGAGACAGCGGGACTAGAACCTTTGCCTACTGAACTTTGTCTCTGGGAGAGTTGGGCAGACTGTCACAAGGAAAGCGAGATCGCCGACTCATCTTAAGTCAGCGAAAAAGCTCAATTCGAGCCAGTTCAGGGTACAAAAAAGCGAGTCACTCAAGCTCACTCATCGTCCCAAAGTTGCCGTCTAAGCTTAGCCGCCAACCTCACGTTGTTCATTCATTGATTCATCTATCTCCTCATTCATTCATTTCCAGCTATGAGCAGGGCTTGGCTTTCCCTGAAATTTCTCAATTGTCGTCAAGGAAAGAGAAAAATAACCAAAATCTGTGCAACTTTACCCGACTTGGGTAATTGGGTAATAATTAGCCAGAATTCATCTATAATTTACAACTGGCCTACGTCAATGACTGAGAGGCAGCCCGATTGTGCCGACTAATTGTTGACAGTGGCGGCGACCCAACCAAAGCCAAAACACAGGCCAACGCCGAACCCGAAACCAATCCAAACGGAACGGAATGGAACCCGAAACGATGACGAAGGTGTCATGACTGATTGCAGAACTCTATTTATAGGCACCCTGCCCCAGTCCCATTCCCGGCAGGGGAAATACTCGCACACCCGTCGTAATATGAGTCTTATGACACTTGTATGTAGATATTACCAAGAAACGTACGACGGACGGCCTTTTGTCGTCACAAACTAGCGCGCGCGACTCACAGATATATTCGCACATATTCTGCTGATAGCAGAGCGTGATCAAGATCGGGGAACGTCAGCGCAGGGAGGAGGGATGAGCTAACCATAATATGTTTGAGCAGTTTTCAACGCTCATGTACTGTAAATGACACACTCTTACAGGCAGTGTGTGGAAGGGGGCGTGCGAGAGGGGCGGGAGAGCAAGACCGAGCGCACTGTGATTCATGCCAGCGAAGACCATTCGTGTGGATTCCCCGAAGCCCGAGCGAGCGCGCACATGAATGAAACGAACGAGAGACGCCAGTCGAGCCGACGAGAGCGAAGTTAGTTAGGCGAGCGCACAGAGCGGAGAGCGCTTTTCACTTTCACGTGGACCGCCATCAGCGACGCCATCAGCGACGCCAGCGTCAGCACAAGCAGCGCCGCTGGCTGAGTTCAATCAACCCCGAGTTTTTATCAGGAACGCCTAAGGGTGTTGGGGGCGGCAGATGATAGAGATATTATAACGGTATAAGAGATGTTCCTACCCATACTAACCTCCCTCTCTCCACCTCTTCTCTTGCAGCTCAACCTGCGCCACGTGCACCGGGATCT
Source organism: Drosophila lowei (assembly GCA_008121275.1). Classification (NCBI taxonomy): domain Eukaryota; kingdom Metazoa; phylum Arthropoda; class Insecta; order Diptera; family Drosophilidae; genus Drosophila; species Drosophila lowei. The sequence goes on along the minus strand of CM017781.1, from coordinate 73,076,300 downwards.
ACAGTTCTACGTGGGGGCCTTCAGCTACCTGCGCCACGCCCAGCTCCACTGGGACTACACCAACACCCAGACCGAGAGTGTCATGTCCGCAGAACTGGGGCGCCTGCGCAAGAGCGCCCGCCGCGTACTTTGCAGTGTGGAGGTGGCCATCAACGCCACCAACCGTCTGTACGCCGGTAAGGGCCAAAAAAATAGCCGGCGGGCCGTGCCTCTCCTACGCAGCAAGATCTTGAGCCGAGAGCTCATGGAGAAGCGCCTGCAGCAGTTCAAGACGCCGCTCGTCCAGCTGCACCACGAGGCGGCACTGGCAGCCCGATCCCTGCCCGCCGAGCAGCCGACCCAGTCCGTGCAGCTTGCCGTGGACGCACGCTTCGTCAAGTTCGAGTACGTACAGTACCTGAACAACGCCTGGAAGATCCTTGCCAGGCAGCGCAAGCAGCTCTGCCGGAATCAGAGACAAAGACAAGGCACCGCCCCTAGGCGGAGGCACCCCAACCAGGGTCGGGCAAGGACACAATCGAATTGAAGACCAAAGGAAGGAGAGAGCAGACAGAAAAAAACAGAACCAGAGAAAGAGGGAGAGCAACCAGAGAAACCTCCGCTCCATAACGAGGCTCATTCCACCATCCCAAGACATTTTTATTTATTTACCATTCGCTATTTATTAAATCAAAGTCACGAATCACCAGTCACGAGTCACGAATCACAAATGATCCAGTCACAGGCTATGAAAACTTGAATATGGAAAACCCAAGTCCCCGATCAAACAGAGACAACCATAGAGAGAAATATGTACCGCCCTCCTCTACCACCTACGATTCTACTTACATATACATATACATATATTATATCTAGGTATATTGCATGCATTTCCTTTTTTTTAATAGATCTAAGCCTCAATGTATTATTTATTATGACAACTCGCCAAGATCTGCCATGCATTCTGCTAGATCCTAAGATCACCTTTTATCGATTACCAACCGTTTCCTTGTATTACGATGCTGTGATAATAGATGTAAAGCTCCATTCCAATGCAATATAACCGAACCCATGCTGGCACTTACTTATGTACACCAATCAAAGCAATGAAATCCAACGGAACTTGTACGTCTCCCTTCTATACACGGACTAAATATCCGACAAATTTATAGGCTATGTATTGTAATGGATAGGATTTTTTTTAAATCATATTCAAATACAAAAAAATTAAAGTAAAAAAAAGCGAAGCAGTTTTCCTGATAGGGATCCATCTGCCTCTTCATCGCTCCGTGTGGGCCCTCCTTCCAACTTATTCTCTGGCGCCATATCAATTACAGCGCTCACAAAGTAGGGGAATCCGTAATCCATTCCCGGCACATTGCTCATACGCCGTGGAGCTGGACCAGGGTCTCTCTCCCTCTATGTTCTCTCTCTTGATCTAAGCGAAAGGGAGACATAAAAGTGTCCAAACAATTTCCTTTTACGACCATCTCCCCTCTGCGGCGGCTTTAATTGCAGTCGCAGTTACAGCCGAAGAAGGGAATTACGCGGCTTTTATAGACTTGTTCAAATATTTTATGAGACATATAATAATTCTTCGGCGTGGGTCATCCTAACTCACCTTTGTTTGGCCACAGCAACAGGCAAAAAGGGGGAAGGGAGGGGAAACACAATACCATTTTACGACAAGAAATTTTTGTCGCTTCTCTTGATACCTCACTCCTCACCAGTCTCTGTCCCTGTTCCTATTCCCATTCTCCATTCTCCATCTCCATTTAAAGATCCAGTCCTTATCACCTGGCAGGGATCTACTTGCGCACCTTCACTCGACTCTTGGCTCTCAGTTCTTGATATGATGTTTCCCTCCTCCACCTCCTCCTGCTGCTGCTGGGTCGCGGTTTCCCCGAGTACCCGAATCGGGCTTATCGCACACAATCAGCAATTGTCATTAATTTCGGACTCTGTGTACGTGCTCCGATTTGTCTGCTCAGCGCTTATTTTCCGTGTTCTTCCCCAGTGACTGATTCAACAATTTAATATGCCACAGATAGAGAGAGAGAGAGAGAGAGAGATCATTCTCAGCCTGGGCCCCCATTAAAGATGGTTATCGCCTTGATTTTATTGTGTCCTCTCCCTGCTGCAGCCTCTTTCACTCTGATCTCTGCCCTGATCTTGGCCAGGTCCAAGGCGCACATGCAACTATGCGCGATCCCATTCATGGTCTGCCATCTCCCTCGCTCCTGTGATACTTTGCATGCAGCCAGCGTGCACATTGTATCCCCTTCCCGTTCGCTCCCTGGTGCAACCCTTCCGTTTGCTGGCTGCTCCATTCAGGTGCACGTAGCGCGCATCTATCTTAAGTTTTAATAGGTTTTTATTGGCCTGACCTTTATTAAATTGAAAATTATGTCTTTCTATGAGAAATGTTGAAATTTCTTCTTCCCTAGCCAAGCTTCGCTCTCCTTCTGCGCCGGCCATATACGTTCTGGGGTGCATTTGGCTTTGCATAATTTTTAATTTTTTTGAAAAGAGTAGAAACACGCATTATTAAATGTATGAAACTTTAAACATTCCGTAAATTATGTACTTTCTTTTTAAGAATATTTTATGCTGACATGTAGTTTTTTGCCTTATTTTCGGCTTCATACTCACATATAATATTCACAATATTCACAGAGGTACAGGCACTCTGATAGCTTAACCGTGCTGGGTATTCCACAAGTCGAGGATGTTCGTGCTGTTCCGACTCAGTTCTCTGCCCCACCTGCCTCCTGCTGAATGAACTTTTGCGCCTGCCTCTGATCTAATCTAAATGTTCATTTTGTTTTTGTTTCGCGTTTCAGTTTCCTCACTCTGCTCGTGGCGTGGCCGGTCACGTGCAGGGAACTGTCCCCATAGAACTGTGTTTTGGTTCGGTTCCCTCCTCGTTCCTGGCCCCGGTCTAACTCGCCGACAATTAATTTAAAATATCTTATTTCATTTATGTTTTTCTTGTTTTCCCCCTGTTTTTTTTATTCGTTTTTGTTATTTTTAACTTGTATTTGCCGTGTGTATTTTTGAGTTATGTTTTCCGCTGCAGATTTCTTTAGATAATGGCGTTACATTTATGTTCCCTGAGTGATCAAAAAAAAAAATGTCAAAGAGCGAGGGCTTGGGCAATGAGCTAGCCGCCCACCAAGGAGGTGTTTCGTGTGGTTCCCCAGCATCAGCATTATCATTATTATCGCCTCATCATCATCGCGATTGCAAAACGATTTTCAGTGTCGTCTCCCCTTCTGCTGGTTTTTGGAGTTGGACTCTCCATTTCTCTCCGATTCTCCCACGGAGCTGGAACTGCTGGCTCAGCCATCCACAAGCAGCTTATGGGAATCGGCACCCCAAGGGGGGTGGATGGCTCCACTTAGGTGCTAAAATCTCTGTCGGTTCTTGCCCAAGCCTCAAGTCTCAGCAGTTTCTCCATTCACGGAATCGAGCACTCTATTTTCTGCTGCTTCTGCAGCTGCTCTTTTCCAATCCCCCACCTCTCTTGGATCCCCTCTCAGGGAATTAATATAATTGTTGAGATGCAAAATCCGAGGTTGATCTCGATCTTGCACTCGATTTGCTGACGCCATCGAAACCGCGATGGACGCAGTGACAGGAAATTTCCAGCGAAAATAAAAACTAAAAAGAATATTTACCCTTGAGAGGAAGTAGGCTTCCCCAAAATCCATTCCATAACCCCTGTGTTATGAAATTTATTTTCTCGAGCTTAAGTATAGTTTTTCAAAGTAATGTTATTTTCATCTAGCTGTCAGTTGGAATGATTTCCCATATCAGCACAGCTACTACTTCTGCAATATTTTCAAGTTACTTCCCCCGATATTGAGCCATTCATTGAACATCTGACCAAGGTCCGATTGGCCTGGAATCGGCACTGAAGTCAGCACCCGTCAAGGCGGCGCCTTGACCCAAATAAATTACGCTCACTTAACAATGAGCCGGCCCTTGTCCGGGTTTTGGCGTTTTCACACACCTCTCCCTCATCCCATTTGGCAGCGTTTTCCGCTTAATAAGGTCAAAAGGTGTTTTCAATTGCAAAATGGGAATCAATTGTACAGGAGAAATGGGAAAACTGCACTCAAAAATCCAAAAACAAAAAGTGAAACAAATTATGAAAGAGTCCCTTCGCACACAGATCAAAGAAGACGCGCCCACTTTACAATGCTAAACAAATAACGAACGACAATTGTATTTAATTCAGGAGAACAAAAGGGATATTGGGATAGGAGTATTTGCTACTTGGTATATGGTATATGGTATATGAAGTGGTTATGGATAGGGGCAGCTGGCCAGAACAATAAAGTGATCAGAGCCAGGACAATGAAGCGTTTTTAATTGTCAATGAATTCTGTGGCAACGGCAGCGGCACTCTTGACCTCTTGCGGCTATTTGGGAAACAGTTGCCCCTCAATTCCTCAATTCTGTCATCCCTCCTCCAGCGGCTGTGCGAAAAAGGTGGACACCACCCAGGTGAGAAGTCTATACGACGCACACAATACGAGTGTTTCATCCGATTCTGGCGCGGCTTCTGGGTCTCTGTATGCGCGACAATGCAATCGTTATAATTAATGGCCAGCCTGGCGCCAGACTTTTGGGACACAGACTCCAGAGAGAGGGAGCAGTCAGAATGCAGGAGGCAGGAAAGAGAAGCCTCTCTGCGAGAACCAACAGAGAAACATCGCAAAGAAAGAAACTTTGCATCTGATTCGGAGTCCCATTCGGAGTCAGTCAGCGAGATAAAGTGATAGAGAGATACACAGCAGAGAATTGCCGGAAAATTTATGAACGTGTGCCTGCTATATCCTTACCAACCAGGGGACGGGGGCCCTTATCAGGCACCACGATCGGGGAGGCAAACAGACCAGAAGAGGGGAAGGAGAAGCAAGTCAATCAGTCAAACATGAAAGCAATCACTCAATGGGCACACACACGTAGCGGAGGGGTGGGGGTGAGAGTCTCCCTAGAGATGGAGAAGGAGAGAGAGAATCACAAGTGGCCAGACAAATATTGACCGAACCCCTTTAGGTCGCAACAAGGACCCCGAGAATCAAGAACTTCACAAACGAGTGTGATGGACAAATATTTGGATGCCAACTTTTCGTTCGGGATTATGGGCCATTGAAGACCATTCCTAACCGATCGGAACCGATCTGAACCGATCCGAACAATGAAGAATGCGGTATGGTTCTTGTGAACTGATATAGCCCGAGTGTCAGAGTGCCAGTGCCAATGCCAGTTACAGTCACAATGTCAAAGTCTTCTTTCTGTACATATGTAATCCTTGGCAGTTCATTAAACTGATGTTGACTCGACTCGAGTTAATTGGTTGCCCATTATGGGCCTGAGACTGGAGGTGGAGTAAGAGATTCAGTTGGCCCTGGACCTGGTACGGACTGCAGCTGCACCTGATCGAGGCAGAGCACAGGCACAACTCTCCTCCGGCAATATTTGATTAACAAATCCCGACGACTGGCTAAGGCGAGGACCACAACTGGGGATGGGTTGGCATGGCCAAGTGTGGCGATCCCTGGCTGGCTGACGGACGGCAAAGACTAATTGTTGCTGACTAATATGACAAGGTTCTCATTCAATTAAAATATCCATATCTAGTGCAATTAGATGGCTGGACAAAAGTCCACATTGCGGCGACTCATTAAACTTGCACGAATTATTGCACGCACTTTGTCATACATTTTAATTTCACTTTGCTGCAGCAGTAGCTCTGTCGTCGTACCCCAAGATCCTCAAGATCACGATTCAGTTTGAGCCAGCTTTTGGCCTGAAAAGGGGCTGCTCTGTAGCTACAACTAAATCGCAGACGCACCGGCAAGCAGAGATCTTCGGAGATCTGTGCTATGTGGGCTCCACACACATTAGCAATTACGCTCATTACACTTAATTACAGAAAACTAGGAGTGCATGAAGATTTCCAGATGTGGACGGACGACTGGACTCCACTCTGAATGCGAATGCGAATGCGAACATGAACCACAGCGAGAGCCAGAGCCAAGTCACAGCCCGAAAAAGACTTGGAAGCGGACCTGCCTCTGTTGGCATAACAGTGCCTGTGCTTGGATCTGGGCCCCTGTCTGGACCTCCGTCTCCGTCTGCGCTTGCGTCCGAGCTGGTGTCTTCATACAAGAGAGGATCACGAGCATGCAGAGCAAGTGAATTATTGCAGTCTCATTATGTGCGATGAGTTATGTATGGCGTATTGCTTTCGTCGTTGGAGTAGTCGTCGTCGTCAGCTCGTCAGCCCGTCAGCGTACCCATCGCCGCGTCTTGGAAAGTGCTCGTGTATCTGCATTGTAACATCCGAAACATTCGAGCCAGCAGACATACGACCGGCCATCTGTCAGGCCAGGCTCCGTACTGCTCTGTACTGTAGCACCGTCCCGTCCTCGGCGAAGAATGTAGTGTGATGGTCGCCTAAATCAAGCGTACTTAGCGAATGATTTACATTCCGAAAAACAGCAAACACACTGCTTTACGGTATGTGATGTTATGCGAGCAGCAACATCTACAGCAGCAACAGCAACCACACCTATGTGTGTGCGTATGCCCCACAACGCTGCCAGCAGTAGAGACAGCCACAGCAAGTGGTTAGAGCTCCACGAATCACGAGACCTCCTACAGCTATAAAATGAGATACGCATTCAATTTGGCAATTTGTAATATTATTCGATTTTTCTTGCAACTTTTATTCCACACAAAACATATGACGCTTAAGGGAAAATTATATTGACAAGATACAAAAACAAAGACTTTTTTTTTTATTAAAACTAGCAGTATTTCCTCCACATAAGCGTTGCAAGCCCAGCGACCTTCCTCAGAGGAGCGATATACCACAGCGAACGCACTGTGAGGCAAGCGATAATAAGCAGCAACGTCACGCGGGATGCGGAAAATGGCAGAGGATGGTGGAAAACGGTGGAAGACGCACCGCTTAAGTCGGGGACGGGACGCTTCCTCGCATAAATATCACCAGCAATTACTCAGTCATAAGTCTGCCGCTCGCTCGTTTGCTGTCATGACATGAGTAACTCTGCTCTGGCAATGCCCGCTCTATAAGGCCAGCGCCGAGATCTCTCCTTTAATGCTCCTGCATCAACACACCCCAGACCTCCTCGCAAGCCCACCAGCCAGCCTTCCTCCTTGGAGTGTGCGCCCAACTTTGCCTCTGGGCACTGCGAAACGGACATCGAGTCGGAGCTGAAGATGTGGCTAACGTTGAAGATGAAGATGAAGCTGGGTGATGTCGATGGCGATGGGGACTGCTCTTCGCTGTTCTGGTGTTGGTTTGGTAAATTTTTACAACTTTTATAAACAGTTTGGTGTGAGCGGCGGTAATTTGTTAAAGCTTCCTTACTTTTCAACACTCCAAAAAAGAGATAGAGAGGTAGAGGTAAAGGGAGAGAGAGAGAGAGAGAGTGAGAGTGAGAGAGAGAGAGAGAGAGAGAGATAAGAGCTGCATCTGCTTCTACTCATTTTGTTTGTGCTCTTGAGTGGTAGTCTGTTTTAAATCCTTGCGACTACTTTGTCTTGATGATAAATCTGCATGGCCATCCATCTAGACGCATGCCAGTTCCACTAGGCAGTTCATCATGATCATCTAACCACGGATGTTGGGGATGATCATGAAAGAGCTACCTCCTTAAGTAGATCTAACGTCATTCATAACCAGGAGGGTGTGCCAGGACTCGAGCACTTGCTTCCTCAACACAAATAATACAAGGATGACAGAATCTGACAGTGGGATAGTGAATGGGGTTGGGGCTGGGGCTAAGGCTGAGGATCCTTCTTGGCCTGACTGCCGCGGGCCTTCCATCCATCCACCATCCTCTGCCCAGCCAAGGCTAAATAAAAATGTTGAGCATCTTGAACAAACTTTAATTCGTATTTATTTATAGCCCGACTTCCGTTCCAGTTAATTATGTATTTGCGGAGCCCGGCTCTGTCGGCGGCAGACGCCTCTGTCTGACGTCATTGACTAGCGGGGAAGATGGAGGAGGAGATGTGGAGGAGCCTATCAGAGCCAAAGTCCAGATCCCATTCTCACTCATAAGCAGTTGTGATAAGCCAAGTGCAGCCCAGTCCCAGTCCCCGGCTGGCTCTGAGCCTGCCACATACTCCTACCCTATGGGGCATAAGTGTCGTCATCGAACTTGTTGTAGCTGTGGCCTGTGAGTCAATAACCAGACAGCACAACGGCAACAAGTTGTTGTTTTTCGCGTCGTCAGCGTCTCCGTCATCGGTATTTGTACCCTTTCGGAGGGTATTTTTATGTAGTCCAGATATGTATAGTATATTGTCCTGCCGTCTGTCTGCTTCAATGCTTCTTCTTGAATTTTATATTTAGTGGAAGACGCCAAAGTCGGAGGGGTATATCATATTGCTGTTATATTTTTCGGAAGATATTGTCGGATAGGATAATGTCCCAAACCCAAATCTAAATCAGGTGCTCTCGAAGCCATCGGTCTGCCAGGGTATCTAACGCGTCGGCCCCCGAAGCGAACCTTCGTTTTCATGCTTGCTTTGCTTTTCATGATCTTTATTTTTACTTTTTTGGCTCAAGAAACGACAAAAATTCAATGAATTTATCATACAATTTTGAGAAACTCTGGTGTTTTTCTCCGAAAAATTACATGTGCGACTTGAGCTTGGGACGCCGTAGCTCATACCCTGATGATGTGGCTGCTCTTGGCGGTGGAGAAGGGCATATGGGGATGGGGATGGAGATGGGCGAGTCTCAGGCGCCTCTCGGACAATTCCGATGGCCAGGAAACGCCCGATAAAGATTGCCTCCCCAAGAGGTTTCTTAACCTGAATGGCATTTCCAGCCAAATCAAAGAAAAAAATTCAAAGAGATGGACGGAGATTGAGAATAAAATTCCGGAATCGCCGGTATATGCTACCGATAGCTGTACCTTGACTCCGTAGTGCCTGTGAGCGTTTGCCCGTTGACGGGTAGGCGATCTAGTCAGCTATAGGTACATATATATAAACTTAAATGGAAACCGGAGTGCAGATAGTATTATTGGTCAGATTTAGTCATGTTTCCCTAGATAAGGTCACAAGCAAAAATATACACATCCACGACTAAGCCCGTAGTTTCTCCAATTAAAGCAGAATTCCCTCAAACTCCAAACGATATATATTTAGACACATTTGCAATTGTTTGGAGCTGGGGATTTGCCAATTCGATAGGTCTAGAGCAAAAATCACGTTTTTCCCCCGATCTGATTAATCAGTAGCGAACTAAGGTCTTAAAAAAGTCCCCATCCGCTAAGGGCATTTCCGATCTGAAAATAGTTACCCTGGGGAATAGTTTTTTTAACCCAATCATCTCAACGGTTTTTAATTTCGTTTGATTTTGTCTAAAGACTTTTTCAGTTATTCAGTTTTTCTTTTCGAACAGTGGACTCTTGGACCTGAAATAGGTCCAAGACGAATACGAAGTCTAGCCTGCGGCTACGTCTGCGTCTCCGGCTGAAGCTGGAGTTTTTTTATGATGGGAAACATTTTGTGTGGCGTTGCTGCCTAAATCATGTGAATGTGGCAACAACAAGTCTCGGACACATTTCCAATGTTAACTTTGTTGGTAGGCAAACATCATAAGCACCACCATCACCGTCCTCACACAATCATCATCGCGTACGTTGGGATCGCGGGATGGAGGGTAACCCATTCATGTACTCTGTCGTACTCTTCTCCGATCTTTTCTCTCGTCTTTTTGTTTTGCCTAATGACAAAAACTAATATTTTCTTCCTGTGACATATCTCTTTCGTGCATTGAAATTTACTTTTGTTTCGACTCGCTTTGCTTTGCTGAGAGTCTATTGCTGTTGTCGCTCCATTTAGCCCGGCCGCCGCTGCCGCTTCTTTGGGAGACACTCTGTCCGTTCCCGTTCTGTCTGGCTAGCAGAGCGAGGGAGAGCAGAAGAGAACGACGGCGCAGCATTTTATGGAAATTATTTGTTGCATTGCGCTGCTAATGTGTTAAAACAATATCTGGCCTGTCCGGGACGACACGGGGCGGGACGGGACGGAATGGTTCGGGCTACGGCGGCCACGGCGGCCACGGCGGGGGCTGTCCGTAGTGTCCACTGTCCGCCTGCACATTTGCTTGCTTCTTTTGTGTGTGTTGTGTGAGGAAATATTTACACAAGCGGTGAGGCAGGGGCATGAGGCACGCCAGGGCAGTGCAGCGCAGCGCAAGGCGGCGGCCAGCTGTGTCATGGCACGCCCCTGCTGCCGCCCCGAGGGTTGCCTCTATCTACCTCTCCTGTATCGCTCTCCTGCATTGCAATTTGCGAGGCAACGACAACATGTCTAAAGTGTCTCAGGTCTTCATCTGCATCTCCGGCAGCGTGTGTAGGAGGATGACGTTGTAGGAGGACGGACCACCCAGCCGCAGACGCTGTGGCAGCCACCGACGGAGTCACACCGGCAGTTTGTCAGTTGTTCAATGCATCAATTAGCTCCTACTGAGCGAGGCTCATCCCAACTCATGGCCGTCAACTCTCAGATCTCGACTCTCGGATCTCACCTGCCCGCGCACCACGTCTTTGCTTGTTTGGTCAACCGTCGGTGGTCAATCGTTCCCGTTGCTGCTGCTGTTGCTTTTGTTGCAATTGTTGCAGTTATGGCTGCTGCAAATGCCATACAACGTTGCAAATTGAGGGCTAAAAAATTCAAATTTTTTCCTTTCGTTATCCACATGGCCCCACATATCGTATACGCAACGGTAATCAAAAAGTCCTGAGTTAGTCTGATGAAGTTGTGGTTCCCAGCCTGTTATTGTTATAAGTTGCGTTTTGGGATTTTATTGCGACTGCAGGTTCGCGACTTTGAACGTGATCGATTAGATAGATTCTTTCTGAAACGCATCAGAATAACCACAAAACTTGTTCTCCATCCTAAAGAAAGTTTCCTGATTCTGATTTCTTTTCAAATTCAGATCCTGTCCCCCAAGTGGCAAAAATCCTCCCAAGCAAAAGAAGCCCGAAATAAAACACCGTTAACACTTCCGTTGTTGGATCAACTCCGTGCTCGACAACGACACTGACACCGACACCGACTCCCTCCCATTGTCGATCAGGTGTTGTGTCCTCGTTGTCCTTGCTGTCCTCGTTGACGTTGTTCTGCCCATTGTTGCTGGAGCAGCGAAACAAATATCAGGAAATGTCATCATTTGTATGGCCCGTACAAGAAAAGAAGCAATGCTATGTCAGAGCAATTGAATTGAATCGGTTCGGTTCGGTTTGGAAAGGATCGAGAATAGGACAGAACATTGCCACACATGGCGTGAGAGCCAGGTGAACAGCACGGTAGAGCGATATAGTGCGAGGCAGCGAGAGGCCAGAGAGACACACAGCCGGAGAGAGAGTGAGAAATTGTCACTGCCAGCTGCGTTGGGTTATTTCTTCCAAATTCTGTCTTCCTTTCCATCTTTGCGTGCTTCTTTCCCAGCGTTTTGTACTCCACCTTCTTCTCCTTCTCCAACCTACCGCTACCCCTACCCGCACCCTGCTCTTCCCCGACCCATCTTGGCCTGGCTTGTTGTCTCAGTATTTGGCTTTGGCTCTTGTCTTGTTTGCATTGTTCTTGCCATATAGATTTGATCAGTTTTTAATGAACTTCATTCATGTTTGAATGACTTTGATCAGTTCCGCTCCGCTCTGGCCTCACCTCTGTTCCGATCTCTCTCACTTGTTCTCTCACTCGTTCTCTCTTTCGTTGGCTTCGTCTCGTTTGACCTGCCAAACAACAGAAAAAAACACGAACCTTTTGAACGCGTGCGGTGTGATCTTCCTCTGCTCCCTTCTTCATGTTGTAAAAGGGAGGAGTAGGAGTAACACTTGTAGGAGGAAGAGCAGCAGAATCAGCAGGAGCAGAAAATATATGAAGAAGATGTAACTCCAGGAATGGTAGAACCACCAAATCCAGTTCTGTAGCGTATACGTAACATAGATAAAACACACACTGAAATCTATCGAAATGTATATATTAATTCTATTTCTTCTATGTATATACATACTGTATGAAGATGTTCCCCATTGCTCAAGCAGCAGCTAATCCTCTCAGGAAACCGCATCTTAACGGCATCCCCTCCATCAATTCTACGACGGACTCTTAAAGCGCTTGTCGACGGATCAACGAGGCGTACAACAAAAACTATTTTCACCAAGAGCCGACAGTTCTTCCTCTTTTTCTTTAGAGAAGAAGAACAGCCACTTTAAGAGAGAGATAGACACAGAGGGAGAGACAGAGAGAGAGAGAGAGAGAGGGAAAGAGGTTGGGTTGATTGAGGGTCCTTCAAAAAGGGTACCAAAAACAAAAAGTCTGAGCCCAGAAAATTAAATGTGTCCCACATTATAGCAATGGAGATGGAGAGAGGGCAGCAGCATAGAGGGGAAAATCATTCCAAATCCGATATGATATAGAAAAATTTATTATTTTACTTGTCAGAATTTGTGCAGCTCTGGCGATCGGACGATCAGGGGATCGGGGGATCGGGGCGATTCTGGAGGGTCGGAGATCTGTTAAAACGACAGTCGCTCATCATGATCGCTGCGATGATTATCGTTATTGAGGCACTCTTGCTTTGATCTGCAACAGAGTTGCGCCCAAGTCTAGGTCCGCTTAGGGCTCTTTCCATCTCATCTCATCGCGGACCTCTTCTATGAGGCCGCGGCCGCTCTATCTCTGGGTCCCGGCCATGGACGAAGCAAGTGCAGTGCATTGTTGCCGCCAAAGTTGACGCTTTGTGTCAATGTTAAGTGTTGCGCCTTGTTTGTGCAGCCCCAGAACAGAACCGAGGTGTGGGGCCATGAAGAAGAAGAATCAGCATCAGCATCGGAGTCCGAGCCATACTCCTCTGCTCTATTTCTATTTCTTTGATTTGTGATTAACGTCTCCCTCTGTTTGATCGTGCTTGTGTGCGTGACTTTTATATGCATGTTCATGGAGAAGAGGAAGGGGTTAAAGTAAGCGTCATGGGGCTTGGAGCATGGGGCATGGGGCATCCTTACCTAAAGACAAGAGGAAAGTAATGGCGGAAAACAAATGTACGAGTACACAGAAGACCATACAGTGATATAAAATATAATCCCAAAATGATCTAAAACTCGGGAATCTAGCTCAGACAGTATTTTAATATTTCATAAACGACGGGATCTTTGTACAAAATGCTCTTAAAAGCTCGCTAGCCCATGAATCAGAAATTGCAGTTCTGATTTGGAATTTAAAAACCTCAGAACAGAGACTATTAAACGACTTTTTACGATATATTATTACATAAAATATGCTAGAAATTCTTCGTGGCAACGTTTTTAGAACGAAATAACTTAAGATATTTATATGTAACATATCAAATATACTTTTGAAGCCAACGGAATCCAAACTCAAATGGCAAGATTATTGATGTACATAAACGAGTATACATGATTCTATCAATGCTTTGCCCTTAAGATGAAGGGCAGGGCTGCTCCCCATCCCTTAAGTGTCTGGTAATTTGTCAAAACGAATTGAAGGCAATCCCGCTATGTCTAATACACATATTCAAACCTTGACCGATCCGGGGGGAACGAAAAATATACAGAGATGATGAATGAGAGAGGGTATTCCGCTGGCGAGTCACGTTCTCAAGGTTGCATAAATCAAGTGACAGCGGTCGACGGTGTCTCTTCGCGGCTATGAGTTGAGTGTGTCACTGGCGCACCGGACACTGAACGGACTAAACGGACTGAGCAGCGGACAGTGGGAAAAGGGCAAGATGCTGTGCCGGTGATTATGACGACAAACCATAAAATGCAGTGCAGGATGAGGGATCGCGTACGCGTCGCGAGTTATTCCGTGGCTTCCTGGAATAAGCCATGGGCCGCTCGGTCCTAGACCTAATCCATCCACATGCAGACTGCACCACGCAGCACCATCAACCGACCCGTCGTCAAGGAGTCCTGTGTACGAAATGCAAAACAATACCATCATAAAAAGGCCAGCAGCGCAAGTCGCCCATGTCCATGTCCGTGTCCGTGGCCAGGTCCGTGTTGGTCCGTGCGGAGAGAAAACGCAATAACCAAAACCGAAAACCGACAACCAAAAACCAAAACCAAGAAACCGAAGAGCAGGCCATATTGCATAGTCCATAGGACATAGGCCATAGTCCCGTCCAGTCGCCGTCGTCACTCGTGACCGCTATAAATCGATGAAGTCATTGTGTGCGTGTGCAATCCTGTTCGCCAGTAGAGCGACAGAGAGAGGCTGAGTCTTCGTCTTTTCCATTTCGAGTTTTATTTTTATTTTCGTACTTGGTTCGATTTTATTGCCACCTCATAAAAGTAGCATAAACATGTTAGTAGCCTTTTGCTACCGCTACTTAAGTTAGTTGGCAAACGCTGCTGCCTCCCCTGGCCTGTACCTCTCCCTGTCCCTGTCCCTGTCCCTATGCTCTTATTATTGTTTGTGCTGTTGAGAGATTTACGAATTTGTTGCACATTTTATTATGTGATTTGTGCCCTGTTGATTCGGCGTTTGTGAATTTTCCTCAGAAACAGCGTATAATACTCATGCGGAACTGCTCTCTGATCTGATTCTGATGATCGTGTGTGTGCCCAGAGAACTCTGCTCCCCGCAGAGCCAGAGCTCTGAAGTGTCCCACACCCACAGCTTCAGTACTTATCTATGACATTCTCGTATGTATCATAGGCGATCGTGCCACATAGAGATAAGTGACTTAAGGGTATTTCCAGTTCGACTTGAGTTCTAACCTTCCCCCTGCTCCAGCGCCAGATCCAGCTCCAGCTCCAGTTCCATCTTTCTCAGCTTTCTGGTTTGTATGTGTTTTTTCTTGCTTTGTTCTCCCACCTCATCCGTGGTGGTTCGGTTCTCGTGAAGTTTTCATTCAGTGTCAAAGTGTAATAAAATATTACTCATGGCAATTAAAATTTTGTGCTGCGCTGTTCGCTCTGCACTGTTTTTATTTCCTCGCCTCGCCTCGGCTCGGCTCAAGTTCAATGTGCACAAAAGCCGCAGCGGTTTTTGGAGCCGCAAAGAGGGGCCAGGGCCCATTGCAGAGGGAAACAATTTTAAAAAATTAAAAAGTGTTTGTCGAGGTGCTCCACGAAAAACGAAATAAAATATAAGTCCAGAGCGTAACTCAGAGCGGTCACAGAGGAACTGGAGCTGGAGTTGGTACTGGAATGGAGTGTCGCTGCCGGCGACAGTTCAACGACATGTTTATTAAGTCATACGCAAAATTTGTTAGGCATGCCTTTGAGCAGACCGTAGTACGGACCGCAGACCAGACCGCTGGTTCTTGAATGTCTGAGAATCCGCTGGCGAGATTTATGTGGCCGCACTCTATGAGATTACATAAATGCTCATTAAAATGTATGCTAATAAAAACAAGATATGTCCCACCGACAAGCACACAAATTATATAATTAAGACGCTCCACGAAAAACGACAGCAGCCGTACCAGCGGCAGCAGCAGCGGCAAAAAGTGATTTGCAAATTTCAAGTATAACACGCACAAAAAATGAGCAGACAGGCTCGATCAAAGTACTTACCGCACTCTCCAAATAAGTAGATACATATGTATTTTTCAGTTAATTTAGCACAATTAACTTTAGATAGCTCCCATATTTTATTGGTTTTATCGGCAATGCAAATGGAATTATCGTTGGCAACACAAGTATCTATTTCTATTATCTTAGAAATCCGAGATATTAGGTTCGCAATAGCCCGGCCATAGATGTGTTGTTTGTTTTAGTTCTGTCGCGCCGTGGCGGCTGCTGATAAGCTTAAATCATTTCCCATCTAACATCCATGCTCATCATCTCGTCGGCTGCTTTCAATCTTCAAAGAAGAGATCAGGCACTTATCGTGTAAATAACCATAGCCATTGAATCCGTGTGGGAGCCGGCCGAACCAGAGCCCTAGACAAAGCGCCGCCCGGCGCTATCGATACGTATATATAAATAATAACAAATAATAGCCACAGTAAAAAATTTAAGTAACGAGGGGGAAACGTTGTGAGTTGCTGCTGCGACTGGAACTCTACATTTTACCCGGTACTTAGTCAATATGGTTATCCTCCGGCAGACGGCGCTAACATTGAACGACAAAGAGTGTGTGCGAAAGAGACAGAAAATCGGTCAGAACGTGTCGGGCGCTGCGTAGCCACTGCAAATTGATTTGTTCTTTTTGGATCCAGATTCGGCAATCTGGTAGATAGAGTCATTCTCTATGATTTTGGAACTTTGATATTTTCGTATCTTAAAAATTGTGGCTGCCACAGGCGGAAATTTTGAAATAAACTTGTGACAGTGAGATCTAACAGAAGTGTGGATACCAAATCGGTTGCTCTAGCTCTGAGATCTTTGGATGCCACAGATTTTTGTCCTTTGCGGTGGCGGAGGGGGGTGGGGCGAAATTTTGAAATACACTTGTTCTGGTTCGATATCACAGGAGTGTGGATACCAAGTCTGGTTGCTCTAGCTCTTATAGCCTCTGAGATCTAGGCGCTCGACAGCCGACAATGAAACGTGTGCGTTAGAGAGAGACAGAGCGAGAGAGAATTAAATTGTGTTCTTCATTCTGGCTATAATAATGATTCCATCTAGTTCAGATTCTGCAGCTTAGAAGATATAGTCATTCTCTACGATTCTGCGTTCTTGGTTTTCTCGTATCTTTAAAATGGCGGATGACACAGATTTTCGTCGTTGGTGGGGCCGGATGGGGGCGAAGCGAAGTTTTGAAATACACTTCGAACAGTGACATATCACAGAAGTCTGGATACAAAATTTCGTTGCTCTAGATCTTACAGTCTCTGAGCACTAGGCGCTCATAAGGACGAACAGACGTCAAGAATATATATACTTTATGGGGTCGGAAACGCTTCCTTCGGAATGTTACACACATCCATTTTCACCACAAATCTAATATACCCCTATACTCATTTTGAGTATCGGGTATAATAACAAGCCGAAACAGCACCAGCGGCAACAACAGCAACCACTGAAGTGATTGCATAGGCAAATTGGATCACACGCGCAATTTGATAAATCAATTGAGCTGCTGTGCTCGAATTTCCTCGGTTGAGAACTACTCGTATTTAATGGAATGTGTGATGGGATGTTGAGCGCGAAAGACATTAAAATGGCAGTGGGAATGGAAGTGGAACTGGAGTTAGAATGAGAAATGGCAACGGAAATCAAGCCTGGCAAAGGGCAGAGCAAATTATTATCAATTAAGAGCCGTGTGAATGAAAATCGAATGGAAATGAAGACTGACAAATGTCGTGTCGCGCCAAGCCCTAGCTTATTCATAGCTAATGATTTCATTAACTTTTGCTACTACATGGGTAAAAAAATAGGTAATTGTATTGAAATTAATTGAAAGCAAAGCTAGCATTCAATCATCCAATCGCAGGCGACTCTTAGTGATCATCATTGGGTAATCGAACGTAATCGAACCGATTAGCTGTGAAAAGTAACTCCGTAATTGAGTTACCACTTGACAGTCGCTCGATCGGGTAAGAAAAAGGAAACAGATACAGATAATATCCCGTTAATATACAGTATCCCGGTGCACGGACAGACTCTGTTCTAAGCAGAGCACAGCGGCGAAGCGCAGGACGACCACAGGCTGGACAGAGCACGGGATTCCAAGAAGCACAGGAAGGATAATAAAAAACAAAAAAAAATTTGGGAATTTGTGAAATAAAAAGAAAGAAAGGAGCGCAAATGGCCAGACAATGGCAAAAAGTGGCACAGAATAAAGATACAAAATGCAGTTATCTTGCGAAAACCGTTCACGTCCACGCACACAAAGGTAGATCTTACGGAGCGCACGAGAGATCCGACGAAATGATGGGTTATTAAATGTTGTTAATCTTTCGGCCATTCCAAGACCCGACACATATTCAAATTTCAGCCCAGGCGAAGTATGGAAAGGAGAGGTACAGGACAGGTAGAAGATGCAGGACTCTCTCACACACAGAACACACTCAGAAAGAGGCCTGTGTGTTACCACTATGGCAACCACCGTTATGACCAGGCCTAAACAATAGATGGCCGAACGCTGGAGAACGGCGAGTAGAGAACCCCGAACCCAAATACCGAACCCGAACATCGAACAACTTGAATGTCGAGCCTCTTGGCATTTGCCTTTATTGTGAACGCTGTTTAAATATTTACCAAGTTTTACAGTATTTATGACAGCTAAAAATATAACAACACCTACTTACCCAAAAGGGCTCAAAGGCATGGCAGCCCACGGTCCATGTTCAGATCTCGGACCAAGCCAGGAAGGGGACACTTGACACTAGACGGAGACAGAGCCAGAGCCTGAGACCTGGGCAAGGCCTTTTCTGACAGGTCAGATTTAGCTTAGACTCTCTAAGCCAGACGACACCCAGGCCGACACATACCGTGAGCCAGCGACAGAGCCAGAAGGAGAGTTGAACTTCCTTCAGATCGATTGCAATCAATAAACGGCTTAGGCGGCATTATAATATTCGAGAAATGTTTTTGCACTACGGGTCCGTGCTAATCCATTTGCATGTCAACAGCAGGCGGAAAACCGAGGGACATGGACCGTCCACTCCACTGTATGCCATGGACAACGGACAGCATACAGTACAGTGTACAGACTGCTTCCGTTTGAGCTGAGCTAAGTAATCCGACTAGCCTGGCTATAAGTTGCCACTAAGCGCCCTAACCGGAGCTTGGCAATAAGCCAAGGCATTATAAAGTAAATTTGCCTAAATCCGCTTAAAACAAAGCGGGGACTTAACTGCCACCGAACTCGAACTCGAACTGGGACTCGGAATGCGACTTGCGACAAGTGTAGCTGTAGCCGTAGCCGTGTTTTAGTTAACCCTAGGGATAAGCAGCTGCTCATCCTCGCCGATTAGCCTAAGACTCGCTGATGGCGAGGATGCTGATGATGATGGTGACGTTAATGACAATGGTGCCAGTTGCTGCAGTTGGCCAAAAGTTTGATCAGCGCAATGCCAACACCTTATTCATTGACTAACTGCCGCTGATAGTAGAGTGGAAGAGTGGCGACCAAGGAGCAAAGCCATAAACAAAAACGATCTCAGCTGACAGCGGGACATATTCGTGTAAAATGATGGAGTTGATATAAATGAGATGAACATTTTTAATTATTATATTATATTAAAATAATTAATAGCTCTTATGGGTATTTCGCAGTTTTCACTTGATGAAAAATATATATTTATAGGAGTAAGCGTTCTTGCGTTTTTGGGGAAAATTTTAGGAAAAATTAATTCATAAAAACCTCTCCACACGGAGAATAGAGTGGTCAGGATCCAGAGATAAAGGTGATTAAAAATACTGGTTTGTGCCTTCTAGGACCGATTAAAAGGGGAAATATCACCCAGCCTCACCAATACCATATATCCCTTGTCTAATATAGTACGAATATATGATCAAATTTTCCACGAAAACTTTCATGTTTGCAGGGAGCGTGGAAAGTAAACTCATTCATCATTACCGAGGCGATCGTCGTCGTTCAGCTGAGGTATTAAAATCTTCAGTAAACCCGTTTCCCATTTCCCATTCAAAGAGTCATTCTTTAAGTTCAGATTTCATTCGTTTTATTGATCGATTTATTACGCTGCAAGCTTAGTCATAGTAGGGAGGTGGAGGTGTTCTATAAATATGAAAATCGATTTCAATATGTACTTACATGCGAAACATGCGTATATACGATATATATATGTACAATAAGGCAGGAGTTAAGGTAATGGGGGGATGAGGGTAAATAAGAACTAGTTAAGCAAAATGCGTATTATCAACACTCTCGACTATATCACAGATGTCACACAAACTAAGCTATCAAAAAAAAAATGGTTCCATATATGTATGCCTCTCTTCTAAAACTGTATGCCTAAACCTCTCACTATATATATGTATACATATATAAATATTATATCGGCTTATAATCTACGGGGTTACATAATTTAGAGCTTAGAACGATGCCACAAATAATGCAATTATAAATAGAGTCAAATAATACTTTCCAGTTAGGATGCCGAAAAAGATCTCAATGCGGAGAGGCTCTCAGGGGGTTAGGGATCTAGCGGTTGCTCCTTTGTGACTAGAACGGCAACTGCGGGGTGTTTCCTATGGTACTTCTCCTACGAACTGCTTCGAAAAGTCCTTAAATCTAGCTGCAATTCTGGTTTTCGTTATTGCTTCACTAAATACTCAACGATGATGGAATGTAGACAATATTTTCGGAATGGTCGGATGCTCAATACGGGCAGTTCGCGATGAAGAAAAGAGGTAGAGTGCCATAGGATGACATTCAAATACTTTACTATACTATACCATCTATAGATTTCGGTTGTGGTGGAAGTTTGAAATGGTGTTTAATTGGAGGATTGGTATCGGGGTATGGGTATGCTTCACGTGCGCTGCACGCGTCGCCGCGTCTGCTGTCTGCCTGCTGTCGCCGACTGTCGTTTACCGCGTCTGCCTCCAATGCTGGTGCTGCTAGTGGACTTGGACTCCATCGTAGGCTTGGAGACCTCGTTGAAGTCCCTGCTATTGGAGTTGGAATTGGAGCTGAGACTGGTTTCACTCCATGATTGGCTGAAACTGCGATTCGCAGGCTGCTGTCCACTGGCTTGGTTCTGGCGCTCCCTCTGCTGTTTACGGGGTTGCTGCTTCTGGTGGGGCCGGTGGGGACGTTTCTTCTCTCGCTTGCCGTCGCGCCGGAGCAGCTGCCACATGGTGCGCAGGAACTCGTAGTAGTGGTGCTTCACGAACCGCATGTCAATAGAGTCCGCCTCGTTGGCTGTTTTCATGGAACCGGTGATGGCTCCTGGAATGGGTCCCGGACCCCCAGCGCCCTTGCTGCGCAGTTTAAGGCGCTTGTTCATCTCGTTCCGTGAGATTTGCGGCAGCTGCACGCCAATGGATGCGGATCCATTGGGGCTACTGCGCCGATGCTTCCGACGGGGGCTGGTCTGATTCACTGCCGTCTCTAGCTCGCAGAGAATGCGCCGGGAGCTGAGGAGCAGCTCCCTTAGCTCCCGTGCAGTGGTGGATTCGCGGGTTATAAAGCGCTGGTCCCAGCGGATCTGGAGTCGCCGCAGATAAGCGAAGCTGGCCACGTACGTTTGCATGTTGCGGTACCAGCGCTTCAGGGCAATCTGCATGGAAGAAAGAGAAAGCAAAAGTAGAGCGTCAGTCACAGATGGTCACAGCAGGAGGAGGAGCTAGGGGAGAGATTGAACACTAGATTCCGTAGAATGGACACTACAAAATTGATTTACCGTGGAGTTGGACTTGAGCTTGGGCAGGAACTTGTAGTTTTGAGTGTGCAGCGACCACATGGTCATGTTCCGGATATCGATCACCGAGTCCTGGCTGCTGTTGAGTCCGCGGTACTCCCGGAAGGCGTGGCGCTTCAGCTGATTGAAGCTCTACGGAAAAGAGAGGAAAGAAAAGGAAAATGATGGATTAGCTGGGAATGCAAGGGGACAATCTGGGTTGCTAACTCACCTGCCTGGGTCGTAGGCGGTTAAAGCGATCCCCAGCCGAGGGATGGTAGGATCCTCCGCAGGGGTTGACCCACTCCAGAGCCGTGGTGCTCTCGTTGAAGTTTCGGTAGTCAATCCAATTACTATTCCTCTTCCTGTGCCGCTTGCGCTGCGGCGAGGAAACGCCGGATGAGCCAGAACCCACGGAGGTGGAGCTGAGGTTGGGACTGAGGCTGAGGCTGGGACTGGCCATGCTGCTGGTGGTGGTGGTGCGGAGACGGGTGGCATCGATTACCGTAAGGCCACCGCTGGCCGTCTGCATCGCCATGGTGTGGGCGGGTGCCGCGAGGAGCACGTTGAGCGCAAGAAGGAGGAGCAGGGAGATGAAGTGCGGCAGTTGGGAGCACATATCCGCATTGTCCTGCCGCACGGCTCTTGGACTTCGAGGCACTCCGATCCTCGTCCTGGGCCCGTTGCTTTTCCAGTTCCCGTTCCCGGCCGTCGTGGTGTCCTTAGCTGTGGTTGCAGCGCACTGCCAACCAACTGTGGATGAATCCGAATCCGTTATTGTGATTATGTCCGTGTTCGTGTCCGTATCGATCGTTGGCAGGCAGCACGACGGAGGGATTAGGTGAGAGCGGGAGGAAAAGAAAAAATACGCAAAATGAGTTTCGGGAATGCAGTAGACTTCAGCCAGGGCCTGAGCGCCCAGCTGACGATCAGCCAACGGCGATCTGCGATCGACTCCGACTCCGATTCGAGTCCTATTCCGACTACAAAAATCCTTCCAGAATGGGCTTCCTTCAGGGGAAGTGCAAATGCAACCTTTCGAGAACGTTAAGAATTTTGTTCGGCTTTTTTGACATTTTCTTTATTATTTGAAATTTTTGGCGCCTTTTATGGAATTGTTAGCTTTTCCAGGGCGAAATCTGGTCGAGAATAGGGGCAAACTGGTTAATTTAGACAACTAAATCGAGAGGAGCCTGATCGGGAGATCGGAGAACGGGGGACTGGAACTCGCTTACGGGGACCTATAGCGGAAAACAGAGCGCTGACCAAACGATAAGGAAGCTCTCTGGCGGGAGGCAAGGAAACAAAATCCAAGCATTTATTTTTATTAAACACATTTCAAAACAGTTCTTTCCCAATATATTTTCCAGTCCGTCCGGAATAATGTTCAATATTTCTCAAATTGCCTATTTATTCAACTGATTGGTCCTTTAATATTTGCTGAATTATAATAAGAAAAATCTCGCAAAAAATATTTAGTAAAATCGGATTATTATTAATTCGCATTATGTTGCAGTTTAATAAAATGGAAATTTAAACTCTTCTATAATTTCAAAGAAATCTGTCTAAACTCATGGAGTCTTGTTGCTAATTAATTGATAAACATAGTTGGAATTATTGATGAAATCAGAAAAAAATACACACACCGCATTATAGTAGAAAAGTTTTGTTCAGCAAGGATCCCCGTGGATCCCTGATAAATGTGCTCCGTTCTAGAATCAAAATCCGTTGGTAATCCTTAATTTATTTGCCTCTAGCTCGTTTTCAATGTGGGGAGCACTGACACTTGCAACACAACACTCAAAAAAAATAAGCTCACACGCCACTGCTGTGGAGGATGGTGTCGGTGTCTTGTTCTGGGACTGTTTCTTGACTGCTGGAGCTGATGAGCATCTGATCACTTCGCGGACACTTCTGATCACGTCCGAGTATGAAACCGAACTAAACCCAAAGTTGAGCTGAATTCGACCAGCTTTCTTTGTTGAGAGGCAGAGGCTGCTGCTGCGGCTGGGGCCGCTTCGAAGACAGCTTCGACCAACTCCAAAAGACCGAAACTGAAACTGAATTTGAAACTGAAGCGAACTGAGCGCTCAGTCGACGTCGATAGCTCTGTCGGCGTCGCAGTTGGTGTTTATGTGAAAAATGGACAAAAAGAAAAACGAACGGTACGCTGTTGTTGTGTCTCTGTCTCTCTGCCTGCCTAAGATCTGAGATCGGAAGATCCTCTGGCTTGGCCTGCCTGTGGTCCCCACCTGCACGATTGTCCGTGGCTGTGTGTGCATTTGTGTCTACCTGATCACTGATTCGCTCACTCTGTCCCTTTCCCGCCACCTGTCTGCCTTCTCTCTTGCTGGCCATATTGTCGCCATTACTGCTCAGTTTTCCTACTCGCCCAATCCGGGCCACGGCCACTCACTCAAAGAGAGCGGGAGAGGGAAAGGCCTACCTGTTCCATATTCTGTGCCTTCCCCAAAGGCTCTGTCTATATATCTCTTTCACACCGCTGTCCGTTAAAAGTCCTGAAAAGGACAAAATTTGAAAAGGAATCAGTGGAGAATATGACTCAAATTATTCTAAAACTTTAAGGCGAATAATCTATAAATCTATCAAAAGCCGCGTTTTAACAGATATTCTTCCATTCCTAAATATACATATCTCTTAAATCAGATTCGTGCTCTAAAAAAGAGAGCCCCCATATACATATGTACATATACATATGTAATACATATGTAAAACTGAAGACTTTCTTTCATTAAGAAATCTGCCAAAGATTATATTTACGAATGTTTCCAATGCCCTTCATTCTTAAGGAAATCCTTTGAGTCTATAACAGAAACCACTAGCATACAAATCAGAGAAGTAATTTCCATACGATATCGCTTTTATACCAATCAATCGAAACTCTATACTTCTAGAGAAAAGATTATTCGTCTTTTATAGATAATTTCTTATAAGTAACTATCAAGGAATTCCTGTCTTTTATAGAAGTGTTTAATAAATTAAGAAGTTTCGAGAACACTTCAGTTGGATCTTTATTTGGGATCAATGATACTCCTCGACTGTTGTCTTGACCGAATCGAGAAATACCTATAAGACTGTTCTCCTGGCTGCCCTTTCCAGAAACTTTACAGAGAATGCCACCGCTCATCAGAGCCAAAATTGTTGCACAGCTGGCGACTAGGTATGAGGGTCATTTATGGGTTGGTCTGCTGCTACCTAGGCCTCCCCCTTGTCGGACTCCGGACTCGGATCACTCCCTATCCCCCTCCCCCGCCCTTGGCTTAAACAATTGACGGGCTAATTAAATTGAGTTTTGCCGCTTTGTTTGATGGCAGCACGGAATTATGGCAACATTGTCTCAGGCTCGAACAGCTGTTGGCTGAATCTGAGGCTGAAGTTGAGGCAGAAGAGTCCTCGCAGATACTCGTAGCAGATATCGGACGGAGGAATGGATTGGCTTTGCGTCTAACCGTAAGTGGAAACGCTGGCAGCAGGAAGCAGCCGTATCTCGCAGCGGGGCCACTCGCCTTGATTTCGCCGCGCGCCACCGGCGCAGAACCCGGACAGGACCCACAGGACTCACAGCGAGGGAAACGCATATATCAAGGTGGCAGCCACCTTTTGTGTGCCTATGTCCTTTGGGAACTGCTTCGGCCGAGGCGGCAGCACAAACAGAAACAATTCGCACCCAAAGAAACAACTTCATCCGGGAATGTTGTTGGGAATGGGGTGTAGGTAGGGCTGTGGGTATGAGTTTGGTCAGAGGGTATCGTATCTCTATCGATGGACATGATTATTGCATTGATGAGCTCCTGCTGCTCCTGTCGGAACACACTCACACACACAGAGAAGACGCAGAGAACACGGAGAGCACCGCAGGATGTCCTTTCTGTTTTACTTGCGATTCGTTCTGGACAACAAAAATATTTTGCTACAAAATTGAGTTGTTCTGCAAGGTCTGCGATCTCTCTATCTCTGTCTTTCCCTCTCTGAATGCTTTGTGTCCTGTCATGGTGTAATTTTTTAGCGGCGTATCGAATGCTAAGGGTACGCTTTAATTGCCACAGCGAACACCTCAGTCTCGATCTCGGTCTTGGGCTCGACCTCGGACAACGAGCATCGACACGCCCGACACTCAGTTGGCATCATTACATGCTGCTTAGCTCCTGTCCCTTTACCTCTGCCTCCTACCCTGCCTTCCAATTGCATTGTTGTTGTGGGTGTGTGCAACAGACGGCAGCGTAGACTGAGTGGAGGAGTAGGAGTGCGAGGTGTTAGTTTTTTCGGGGCAAGTTGTTGTGATGTTTTTTTGATTATGCGTAAAATTGTTCGCTTTATCATGATTCCCCCTGTAAGTCCCTGTGTGTCGTATCTTTCCTTGGGCTAACGGTTAGTTAGTCGATTTGTCCGGTCGTTTATTTGCTTGTTTGTTTTCCGTACTCCTTTATCCGGTCATTACTGCCGACCGTCCTACCAAAATGGCCATGCAATTGCTATTCGTTATGGGCTTTATTAGGACAACAGTGTAGGGAGGGGAAAAGGATCTTTGGGAAAGGAATCCTGAGCTATTTGGCAACCAAAAATTATCCGTCTCTATATCCAAGTATATACAGATAGCCATAGGAAAAGGTGATAATTGGAGAATTCATCCGCTCTCCTTGATGAAAAATCAATCAAACTTATACACAAGTATGATTGTTCAAAAATAGATCCATATTTCTGAGCATCACAGAAATTTTGAATTCAAAGCTAAGAACCTATAAACTGCCCAAAAAATAATCTTCTTTTTAAACAATTAAGCTTTAAATCTTTAATCATTCTACAATTTGTCGCGTTATCAAAGTCGCATGCCCCCAAAGAATGTATAATCATAAATTTATATATATTGAGGAACAATACCATTTTTGTCGGCATAAGATACGCAAGGAGCGTACATTTGTTAAGCCAGCAAGGAGCAGAAATACAGTTTTATTTATGCCGTGTACTATACAACAATTGATCAATACTTATGTACATAGGTGGCCAGTCAGGGCACGCGCTCTGGAATCAACCGGGACGTGGCCAAGGTATGTACTCTGGTCTCTACAGGGTCAGACAGACAGGGAACAGAGTAAGAGGTCCCCAGCGTAAGAGTACGTTCTAATTTCTACCAAGATACATAACCCCCCGCGGGCAGTGCTTCCAAACCCATTCCCTTCACTACCGTCTAAAATTCACCAGACGTGTCTTTATTCATCGTAGGTCCCTGTATTTATACAAATTTCGCGTAAGAGACCCCAGGCGATCACTAAGTTATCACATCGCCCAGAGAAACTACTTAACATTCCACCTACATACAGCCTCTAATGAAGTCTATCAATGCTCCAGATGGAAACTGATGGAAGGGCCTTTTTAAGGAACGCTCTTCAACTGATCTGGGGCCCAGCTCCACTCCCCCAAGAAAACACTCAAAAGAAGAGCCCTGTCAGTTGTGAAGCCCACAATCCGAGTCTGTTGTCTGCTGGCGGGGAGCCCAAAGAGGCGGTGCCCCGAGCTCTCGCAGAGCATAAATCCGGGCCACCATATATGCGAGTGCGTGTGTGAGTGGACGTGGGTTGGGGTGTGTGTATGTGTGTGGTGTGACGATTGGCTCTGGGCCAATTGACCGGCACGAACGGGTTCGACCAATCCGTGAGCCTCTCGCACGCTCGGCGAGAGCGTACATCGGTTGAGTGAAAGAGAACAAGAGAGCGGCTGGTGGATTGAGTGAAGTGTTTGAGGGCACGAGGCAAGTGAGAGAACAGGTTCGGCTCGCGGAGCAAAGTCTTTTTATACCCGGTACCCAAAGAGTAAAGGGGTATATTAGACTCCGTGTATACATATGAATTTATAAGGAGAAAGAGCTCGTGGCACGTCGAATGGCGCCTTCTGGCGGAGTGAGCGAGATACATATAACCGCATGGAAATAGTTCGCATATTTGGCATTAAGTAGAAATGGAATGTAGGAGTGAAGATATATATCGATAAGTTACATAATCCATTGCATACATCCAATCTGAGTACTGGGTAGTATAGTGTCGCAGCACTTGTGCGGCGACTCTCAACGTTTCGACTGGTTTCATTCATAAATTTGTTGGCGGCTGCCACTGTCGCTGCTTCTGGTGCTGCCGCTGTTGCTGATGCCTCTGCTGAATGCTGACTCAATGGTGGGATTTTACAGTTAAGACCGCTTCAGCGGACTGACGCCATTGCCACGCGCATTGATCGCTCCTAACCGATCCGATACGTTCCCCGATCCCCCACCCATCTATCTCATTTGATACGATCCGATTACTTACCCCTTCAGCCGAAGCCTCCGAAGTGTGTGCAACGGTAAATGCGAGACAGCCCCAAGAAAGGGAATATAATACCCCAGCACACGTATACACACAAATATGCTCACTCTCCCCCGCAGATCACGCGACAAGTACTCGACACTTGGCCCCACCGGCAATGACTCACCTAGGGCGAGCGGAACGTGCCCGAGTGCCCCGCTTGCACCGGCCTGGGGTGGGTCAGGGTTCCGTAGTTTTCCCGTTCGTACCGGGAGATTCCATGCCTAAGGTGCACGATAAGGTCTTCGTAGTATGTGGCCGTGGGAAAAAGCGGGGACCTTCCCTTTGAGCTTTTGGGCGTAAGGAGTTTTAACTAGTCGCTAAGTCCGAATCTCATGGGGTCTAGAGACCGACTTAAGCGATCGAGGTGCAGTCAGAGCCTCATCCAGTAAAATGAGAGCTCAACAGATGTGCGATTAAATAGTTTCATTTATTTGTATGCTATTTATAAAAAAAGAGTAATATAACTAAGTATACATAGTTGATCGAGCCTGCGAGGCTAAGATTATTTGTGTGTGCATGTGTGAGTGGGTGGCGTGTACAATATGTATATAAATAGAGCGATATAAATACGAATGGACATGCTGGGATTGAAATAAGACATAATATAAATATAATAAATAACTACGTAGGAGAAGGTAGGTCGCAGATTATATTTTAGTAGCTCCTTTTTAGCAGCTTTAAATAGACTTATATGGCATACTGGTAGGGGGCGTTTGTTGGTGCGGTTTTCGCTGTAGGGGGTTGATGGTGGCGGTTGCTTTTTGGTATTCTTGCTTCTTGGAACTTGAAGGAGGTCGATCCGGTCGATCCGACGGGAGGCCTGCGAATTGGCCTCCCGGATTTTAATGGAGGTCTTCTTCGTCACGCTGCTTTTCCAGCAGCACCTTGTATTTCTGCTGGACGACGGTCAGCAGCTTGATAGCCTCCAAGGTGACCCCGAACTTATGGTCTGGGTATGAGCCTGTGTAGGTATATCTGGACATGCTGCAAGGCTGGTTATTCATGGCTGTTTCTGCCATGTAAAGGTTGTGGCTTAGCTTTTCTATGATATGCACGAAGGTGCAGTTATAGCTGCTGTGCCCCTTGGTGACGTTCAGCATCAGGTGGCGCACAATCATCAGGGCATCGGCAATCTTGGGCAGCTCCTCGCTGGCCTCCCCCACTACAGCCTGATTCTCGTAGATAAACCCCTTAGTGTCATTGTCGAACTTGACCTTTTTGGTCTCCTCGTGCAACGGATGCGTTAGGTTGAGGCTGTGTAAGGAGTAGCGGTCTATCGCACCGTTCAACGTGACGCCATCCTTCCAATAGTAGTCCAACTATAGAGAGCAGGTAGGTTAGCTTTCGCTCGCAACACCGCATAGTCCTCCACTTACCCACTGGCCGACCAAACAGATGATGGCATCCATAGTCCTCTCGGCCACCATCTTGGCATTGTCCAGACTTACCATCGTTGACATGGCGCTCTTGTGATACTGGCAGAGCAAAGTCGATGTTAGCTCGGGCGTCACTATGGTGATGTTCTTCCTATGCTCCAATGACTGGCGGTCCGCCGAGCGCTGGTGCACGTGGTGGCGGTGGGGCAGTATAAGGTGGCGACCGCTGAGACGGCGCGGCGCTGCCGATGTCCCCGTGGGCCAGCTCGCGGCAACTGTGAGCAGTAGAAGGACACCCAGGAGCCAGCACTTGCCAGGAGCTGTAATCGAAATGGAAACAAAATCAATTAGGCAAGGAATATAAATAAATTTTAATCTAAGATTGTTATGAAATGTTCTAATTAGTGTTTTGTTAAGAACAATTTCCAAATTCGGTGTCGTATGTTCCTTCTGACCGAACAGACAAATCGATATTAGACCAGTATCTGTAGAGTCGCCTTTTGTAGGATCGCCTTTAAAGACATGACGATTTTTCCATGTAAACTTGTGAAACAAATCTATCTACATACATACATGCAGATAAAGATATAAGCACAGGTAAACTACGGATATACACCCGCAGATACAGACTGTGCTGCGGATGTGTACAGTCTGGCGGTTTTTATGACGATCGTGATTCAGAAGTGATGAGGGAACACTTACACACTCGGCCAAATCGCGCTGAACTTGACCCCGCATTGTGGAGGGGCTTATTTAAGGACTGCTGGGGCTCTCTGTCCTGTGGCAACAGTCTATCCTCGACCTGGCTTACACTAGCACTGGGACTGTAGCTGGGCCTGTAGCTGGATCTGGACATTTTCAGCGCACACACGAAGGGAAGCAAACACAATAAACAAGTGGCAGACAGTGGTATTGGCAGTGCCGATGCACTGGGTCTCGAACTGAGTTGAATAGCACTGGGTTTGGATTGAGTAAGGTAGCGTTAGCTTGCACTTCGACTAAGAGTTGATGCTGATCTGAGGGTCGGGCTTCGATCTTATGTACTTGGCTCGACGAAATCTTTGAGTTAATGAAGAATTTAAGGCACATTGGCATTTTATATACCAGGCAAATTAGTATTATCGTCGCACGAAGTCAGCCGAGCGCGTGGCCGAGCGCGTGGCCGAGCCACACGCACACACACTCACCGATCACTCGGCGCACAGCGTCCAGCAGCAACGTCTTCCCCAGATGACGGCAAAGCTTTCGCGCTTGCGCTTGTAATCGCCAGCCAATGGCGAGTCGCACAAGCAATTGCTTTCACACACATACACACTTCCCATGCAAGCACACACAGAGGAAAACATCGACATAACACAGAATGTAAAACTTTTCGGCGATCGATCTTCTCCAGCAGCAGTGCAGTTTTCCCACATAATCCACTCCGGGGCTGACTCACGAATCGCTGGAATCAGAATCGCAATTCCCCGGATAGTTGCATATATTCCCCTTA
The DNA here is from genome assembly GCA_008121275.1 of Drosophila lowei. Classification (NCBI taxonomy): domain Eukaryota; kingdom Metazoa; phylum Arthropoda; class Insecta; order Diptera; family Drosophilidae; genus Drosophila; species Drosophila lowei. Next base: position 73,045,742 of record CM017781.1, on the reverse strand, counting down.
TTCTTGTGCGTGGTGCCGTTTTTTCTTTTCTCTGTTTTCTTCCTGTCTTGCTGACCAGTGTGGCGCGTGCCGAGTGGAGACTGGAGGACGGAGAGGGAGAGTGGGAGTGGGAGTGGGAGCCAGAGAGTGTTTGTGTGGGACAGTAATTTATGCACGCAAGCTTCTTGGCCCAAACGGATGTCAAATTGAATTCTTGTCCCCCCAACAACCTGGCCGACAAAACGGGAGCGAGGGTTTATGTGATGGGTTTAAGCCAAAAGCAATGCCTATCCAATTAAAATGACTCGTATGTTACTGATTTGGGAAGCACCTATTAGAAGACAACCGATTTGTGGGTGATCTGACGCGCAACCGATGCAATCCATGTTTCAGAGGATCGAACTGGGGCTGCTTCCAAAGAATCACTATTGCCGATTCGACTTGGCAATCATCAGCCCATCAACAGGGCTCAAGCATAAGGTGGCTTCCGCTGTACAGTGGACAATAACTTGAGCGAAGATTGAGGCTAGTGGAGGATCAAAAAACTTTGCTAATTGTGGCACTTGTTGCTAGTATTGTTGGTGTTTCTGTTGCTGCTCGTGTTGAATTTTACTGAATGTTGGTGTTGCTTGCCTTGACCGCGACGCGTCGTTCCGTAGGCATTTCCGATCGGATCGCTTAGAACGTGAGCGCAATGGAAACTGAAAGCCACCGAACAAGCGGCAGACAAAGAGCCAGACATTGGCCAAGGCAAATAGAGAGGTAGCAGTATAAATATAAGAGACATTCATTCCCCCTCATCAGAGAGTCGCAAGCTGTCTCTTTCACTGCCCGCACTCTTCCACAATTACACACAATGGACATGGACATGGACTAATGCAGACGCTGAATGAGTTACTCATACGCATCGGTGACACGCGTCGATGCAGTATTTGCAAAAAACCACTTGCCAGCCACGGCGGTGGCCCCCAGGGAGCACTAACCATTGACGGGGGCAAAGCTTGCTGCCAGAGACTTCCCTGACGAATTGCGTACTTGACTCGCGGTTCCGACCTATGCTGGCTGGCGACTTCCGTTTCATATAGCGGGGTGAATTCCTCGTCCCAGCTCTTGTGAGCCCAGCTCAAGTTCCAAGTGGAGCAGCTGACGCAAGGGAGGCACTCCGCGGGGTATTTGGGCAGATCCAGAATCCAGATTTCTGGAATTGGGGATATTCTTAGTTTGCTTGGGAATATTTTTCGAGCGCTTTTCTCGCCCTGCTTGCCTGGGCATTTCATATTGGGTCCTTTTCCAGATTACTGCAACGCTAGTAACCGTTCCATGGCAATTCCACTTCAAGTCCCTGTCTACAATATATGTTCTAATCGACTTGGTACATTCTTCCCAAAGAAAGCATATAGGAAATAGACTAGTATATAAGTGATAGCAAAGGTGTCATGAGAATTATTGTACTCTATTCATACAGATGGCGAAAAGAACAGTGTTAACTCCAAAACTTAAAGCCTTCGTATTCTATTCTTTTGCAAGTGGGAAAATCGGCAGCTATGGAATACCCGCGAACTCTAAGGGAATTAGAATCATCGGCTCACTATTTTCTGGATGTCTGTTATTTTTCACACTTTAGAAGGTGCGAACCTTAGCTATGCACAAATCGCTCTCAATGCAAATCTGCAACGTCAGCAGAGCCGAGGGAGTTCCGTCTAGCCCTAGTGGGTCCCCATTTAGAAATGAACACCAATGGACGAGTGACGTGTCACGCATCCGCATCTCTCAATATCAATAAAAACAAAAATAGCAGCAGCGGAACGGCTTGGAGCTGAACGGAAACCTCACTGAGGTTTATCTCAAGCAGGGACGGGGCTGTAAAAGCTCATTCATCGCTCCGAGCCAGACTACGGGTCGTCATCACGCCGAAGCTACTGCACCGATGCCACCGATGCAACCCCAACGCAAGAGGAAGTGACGTGTGCCACAGCGGCGGATCTTTAGAGTGCTAGTAAGTCCCACAACCTACTGCTCCACATGCGACCGGCAATGATGACGGAACAGGAATCATTATCAAGCATCTATTAAAAGGAAAATAATAATCCAAAATGGTCTCTACTTAACAAGAATTGGCTTACGAAAGATTGTTTCAATGGCTATGATGATCAGATTCTGATGATTGCAACATTTATGCGGCAAACAAAACGCTGATACCATTTTAAATGTTGAACTTAAGACGTCACGGGCCAAGTTCCACAGGCTTTTCTGAACCCAGTCGCCGCTGATTGTATGAAAATAAACTATGACGCCATGGCACATAGCCGTAAAACCTTTGATTCTCGCTGTGAGAAAGTACACCGTGCAAAGAGCAGATTTCAATTGTCGTCACCTGAGGTCCCGGTCCCGCCCAACCAGTCTAACTGACCACAGACACTTGATTCTGGCTGTATGTCGAGTATTAGGCAGGGTAAATCACCGAGCAGCTTGCAAAGCCTCCTTTTGTTTGCCTTTCAGTTTAGATGCTCTCTCTCCGACGGATGAACGGTGGTCCCACTGCGTCATCGTCCATTCATGGGCAGCGATTAGGCTGAATCGGATGAAGGGGCATACTTATTTGTTTGGGCAGCGCATTATGAATGAATGGTACTGGGAAGCACCTGTGCCTTTTGCTAGGCCTGCAGCCGGGTCTGGGCCAAGATGAGGGCAGTGCTATTTTTGGCACTGCCGATCCCATTCTCCCGAGTCATCATGGAGACGCCGTAAACCCAACACCGAACACCGAAAAAAGAAGTGCGGCGTTCGCATGCAAACATTCGACGCGCTGGACGATTTGGAGATAGAAATGGGGTTCGAGGCGCGATGTTTGGTGTGACGCACTTAGGCTTCCACCGAACCGTGGTATAATCGTTTTCAGTTCCTGTTCACACTAAGCATACGCCACGTGGTACAGAGGTCAGGTACAGGTACAGGTACAGGTGCAGAAAACTGGGGTTTAAACTCACCTCAGGGAAGGCAATCTACGACGTCACCAAGCGGGCGATGGCACAGGCCCAAAGCGAAAGCTGAAAGAGAAAAGGGAATATCCGGGGTCTTAGTTAGCAGTCGTTGGGCATCGCATTAGCTATTCTATAGCTACGGGCGATCGCAGCAGATTTCCAGGCTAAGTCTTTTATTTCAGTGGACTATGTTTCCTATGTTATTTTCCGAAAATGTATTCCAATCGATCGAGGAAATTCTCTTTTGATCACAAACACGTGCCACGTCCCGAATATATTTCTATATACCACGCAAAAAAACTAGTCTGAAAGGCATACAGGGCGGGCCCATATAGCATTTCCACATAAAGCTTACAGGCCTTCAGCCTGAAAGTATGCTAAAAACGTTATCCAACGCACAGAGCTTTGGTTGAGCTTTTTTGCCCTGAGTCGAATGATGTAGAAAATACTCTAGCAATTATTTATTATTTTTGGCGAAATACACATTTAGAGGTTCCTCTGGGCGTGGTGTGGCAGACAGGTATTTGGATTGGTATTTGATTTCAGTTAAATCAACAATGAATCACCGACTGCCGAATGCAATCCAATACTTTTTCTTGTTCCAGAGAATATTCCCCTCAGCACATTAATCATTGGTGAAACTCATAGTCCAATTTTCAGACCCAGCCTCCTTTCCCAAGGCACATTTCTGAGGCTTTGATTTATGTGTAGAGCTCTGCAAGATATGGAATCGCATATCAGCCCTTGTCACCAGCATTGGCATGACGACCGAAGAGCCACAACACAGCCACAGCAACAACAGTCATCGACGTGTGCCGGCACCTGTCGCTGTGGGGTGTTCCGAAAAACGTTCATTCTGAAGGCTTTTTATACCCGATACTCAAAATGAGTATTGGGGTATATTAGATTTATGGTGAAAATGGATGTGTGTAACGTCCAGAAGGAAGCGTTTCCGACCCCATAAAGTATATATATTCTTGATCAGCATCAATAGCCGAGTCGATTGAGCCATGTCTGTCTGTCCGTCCGTCCGTCCGTCCGTCCGTCCGTCCGTCCGTCCGTCCGTCCGTCCGTCCGTCCGTCCGTCCGTCTGTCCGTCCCTATCAGCGCCTAGTGCTCAAAAACTATAAAAGCTAGAGCAACGACATTTTGTATCCAGCTTTCTGTGATATGTCACTGTTACAAGTATATTTCAAAACTTCGCCCCGCCCACTTGCGCCCCCACAAAGGACGAAAATCTGTGGCATCCACAATTTTAAAGATACGAGAAAATTAAAAACGCAGAATCGTAGAGAATAAATTTATCTTCTAGACTGCAGAATCTGAATTGGATCGCATCATTATTATAGCCAGAATGAAGAAAACAATTTCATTTTTTCTCGCCCTGTCTCTCTCTAACACACACGTATCATAGCCGGCTTTGCCTATTGCTAAATATGAGTTCCAAGATCTCAGAGACTATAAGAGCTAGAGCAACCAAATTTGGTATCCACACTCCTGTGATATCGGACCTTGACAGATTTGTTTCAAAATTTCGCCCCACCCCTTCCGCCCCCGCAAAGGACGAAAATCTGTGGCATCCACAGATCTCAGAGACTATTAGACCTGACTGTAGAGCTCTCACTGCTACACAACTATTTGTAATTTTTCACTGCAGAACTCACTGTTGATAGCTCACTGCTTCAAAATTTCGCCCCACCCCGTTCCGCAACCATAAACAACGAAAATCTGTGGCAACCACAATTTTGAAGATAGGAGATAGGAGAAAATTAAAAACGCACAATCATAGAGAATGGCCATATCTACCAGATTGCCGAATCTTGCCTAATCCGAATCAGATCGGATTATTGTTATAGCCAAAAGAAACAAATCAATTTGCAATGGCTACGCAGCGCCCGTCGACACGTTCTGACTGATTTTCTGTCTCTCTCGCACGCACTCTTTGTCGTTTAATGTAGCCATACTGACTATGTATCGGGTATAAATGTAGAGTTGCGGTCGGAGCAGCAACTCACAACGTTCCCCCTCGTTTACTGTGGCTTCTTAGCGCCAGAGCTGCTGTATATCTGGGTCAATTCTCATTAAGTAAGATCCGACGAAATACATCATAAGCGATATACAGCTGCAGGGCATTCTTGGTTATTATGAACATATGTATGTTCATATGTGCTACCAAAAATGCGCCTGGAATGCCAATGCCCCCCTCAAGCAGGTCGTTGACCTTTTCTACTTTGGAAATTCTGTAGAATGTTATCTATAGGGAATCCCGATTTTCGAAACGGACCAATTTGCTCTGGACAATGCATGGAACACCCCACGCAAAACATTTCGTTCTCTCTCTATCTGTCGCCCTGTATCACTTACTCTCATACGCTCTCTCTTCATCTGGCCGTCTCTGACTTTTGCTCATTAAAACACTTGGCTACCCGGTGCCGCCGCCGGCGTTGGCGTTTGTGGCACATGTTTACTCACCTTGACAGCTGGTACGTCGTGTACAATCGCGTCACTCAATGGACGCCTTACCTGTGTAAGCAACAGGTTTACCCACGGTAATTAAAAGCCGAAAGAAAATCACGAAAAAAATCCCCGAACGCAGAGGCCTTTTCAGCTTGAACTTGGTGCGAGGCGGCGGCAAAAGCGAGGTGTCCAACCGGCGAGGTCGAGCGATGAAACAATAATGAACCAAGTCAACCGCTGGCCGCTTCTCTATCTACTCGCCTACGCACACAAGCCCATTAATATTCGCGTGCGATGGACAAATCGTTAATTCAGCAACAGAAAAGGACAAAAGAGAAGCAGAGCAAGGTCATTATATGCACGCTGATAGGCGCTTCACGCTGGGGTTTTGATGAAGTTTTTTTTGAAATTTTTTTCTTCTTCAACAAAATTCTTTTCTTTTTCTTTCGTTATAAATAATTAGTTAAATTATTAGTTTATCAATATTATGTGACTTTAAAATTATAAAAAAAAAATCATGAAAGTATAATAAATTCAAAAGGAAAACTCTTCAATGGGCTACGATTGCATCGGCTTCTCCTTTGCCGACTCTTAGCAGAGCTTCTCTGTAGGGACGGCCCAGAGGTTATGGCGAGCGCAGGTTATGCAATTAGAGAATTGCAGCAAAGTACTAGGGCCCGGCGTCCACGGGGCTCCCGAAAAAAATGCCCACACCAAGATCAGATTGACGAGACGTCAACGTCAAGCGCTGCTGCTCTGGCTTGGATGCGGGCTGCCTACCGAGACCGCAGCCCTACGGGTGAAAAAAAAGAAAAGAACTACGGAGCTAAATTTAGAACGTTCATTCGCTGCCACATCGGTCGAACTAATTTTCAGGATTTTCTCGGGGAGAAATATGGTTTTCTTCTGTTCTTCTTCGGAAAAGGTGCTCAAAGTCTCTCGCTCACCGCGGTGGTTATGACCCCTGGGCATGGCGGGGGGCAATCACGACTTTTCGGTTTCGGGTGCGAAATAAAATTGTATGTCCGACCACGATAGAGCGGAGGAGTTTTATAGATTCTCTTGGTCATTTTAAACTTTTCACACCATGAGAGGGCGAATGACAAACCGTTCGGTATTTTTACACCCGATACTCAAAATGGGTATAGGGGTATATTAGATTTGTGGTTTTACACCCAGAAGGATGCGTTCCCGCCCCATAATGTACATATAATATATATAAACCGCAAACGAAAAGCACAAAATGATTTCCAATAAGACCGCACAAATGATATGCATACACCTAATTCTGTTTTTACACGGTAGATTGGTTCCTGAAAAACCGTGTAAAAAAAACCGTGTAAAAAAAGACATTGATCGAATACGCAAAAAAACGAAAGAGAAAGAAATATGTACATATTCTCTTTATGCCCTTTCTTGTTTTCGTTTGGTTTCTAGCTGTTTGTGAGCTGTGTATGGTTTTTATATATTTGTGTTGTTATTTTGAACCGTGTTAAATGGAATAAAACCGTGTAAAAAAATTAAAATGTTTGATTTTCAAACCGTGTTATTTCAAAACCGGGTAAAAAAGACGATGAGGCACAAGAGGGTGGAACTTCGTGTAAACACACTTAACAAGAGAGAGTCAGATCAGCAGTATTGGGAAGGCCTCACCCTTTCATGAACTTCACTTGGAACAGAGCACTCATTCCTTTTTGATTCTCTTCTTCTTCACAAAACTATTACATCGTGGAGTGGGAAAGGGACAAAACTTGACGAATTTTCAAGCACGCACACACACATACATACATAGCTGGAACTCACGTGATCAAACGAAAAAATAAACGAAACAAAAAAAATATTTTAGATTTTGGCACATGAAAAAATAGCAACTATGCAAAAATAATATGTTTATCTACATATACATATATCAAACATTTTGCATAAAAATATCACACATTGCCGCACTTTTCCTTCTTCGAGCTGCATTTATGCCGCCATTTTGCCTCTTTTGCGCTCCCGCCTTATATTCAACACATTTTCTTGCACTAAAACACACTTTTTTATATAATCACTGCACCACTACACTAAAGTTCACTACACACCTGCCTAACGTTTTTCCCGTCGACTTTTTCACCATTTTCCGGATTTTCACGGATTGAAACGCGGAGCTTACTTACGAACGCACGCTTTGGCCGGTGGAAAACTGAAAGTGAGAGCGGTGCAAATGCGTTCATTCTTTGATCTCCTTCTCTTCCTATTTGCTCTCTCTCCCATGCACACTTCAGCTTCTTTTGCTCATGATGAAATTATGCAAGGTGGTCCTTAACTCTTATTTTACGCTCCGCGCTGCTGAGAGCGCTTTGACGCCATGCTTCATGTACTGAGCAAAAGAAGACTCGAAAAGAGAGCGCTCCTTGTCTTCTTCCTCTGCTACTGCGAAGAGAGATCAAAAGAGTGGTGAGAGTTACAGTGCGCGGTGTAGGTGCAGCGCATGGTGAAATTATCTAATATAATGAAATTATTTGATATTTTTTTTGTGAAATTACTTAATTTAATTAAATTAATTGATCTCTCTATGCAGTAGCAGAGGATGAAGACAAGGAGTAGAGTTAAGCATAAGCAAAAGTACCCGAGAGAGCGTGGGATAGCGGGCAAATAGGAAGAAGAGAAGGAGAGCATAGAATGAACGCATTTGCATCGCTCCCACTTTCATTTTTTCACCGGCCATTTTTTCAATCCGCGAAAATCCGAAAATTGGTGAAAAAGTCGACGGGTTAAATGTCGCGCAGGTGTGTGAAGTGAAGTTTAGTTTAGTGGTGCAGTGATTATATGTATATAAGAAGTGTGTTTTAGTGCAAGAAAATGTGTTGAATAAAGGGCGGGGGCGTAAAAGAGGCAAATGGGGCGGCATAAATGCAGCTCGGCGAAGGAAAAGTGCGGCACTTTGTTATATTTATGTAAAATGTGTGATATATACATACATACATATGTAGATGTACATATTATTCTTGCATAATTTCTTTTTTTTCATGTGCCAAAATCGAAGGTGTTTTTTCCCCTTTTTTTTGTTTGACGCGTGAGTTCCAGCTATGTGTGTGGGTGTGCGTGCTTAAAAATTCGTTAAGTTTTGTCCCTTTCCCACTCCATGATGTAATAGTGCAGTGCAAGAAGAGTATCGTTCCAAGTAAAGTTCATGATAGGGTGAGGCATTCCCAGTACTGCTGATCTGACTCTCTCTTGTTAAGTGTGTTAACACGAAGTTCCACCCTCTTGTGCCTCACCGTAAATTCATATGCATATCATTTGTGCGGTCTTATTGGAAATCATTTTGTGCGTTTCGTTTGCGGGGGCGCAGAAAAATGCAAAATGGCAACAAAAAGGCAGCTCGTCGAAGGAAAAGTTCAGCAGTGTAGATAAACATATTATTTTTTTCATAATTTATTTTTTTTTTCATATGCCAAAATTGATATTATTCCGTTGTGCCGTTGTTTTTCGTTTGATCACATGAGTTTCAGCAATGTGCGTGTGTGTATGTGCTTGAAAATTCGTCTAATTTTGTCTCTTTCTGACTCCCATTACTCGAGAGTAGTAGTGGGATGCAGTGAAGAAGAGAATCAAAAGGGAATGAGTCCAAGTTCCAAGTGAAGTTCATAGTAGGGTGGTGAGGCATTCATAATATTGCTGATATGCCTCTCTGTTGTCCCTCTAGTGCCCCACCTCATATTAATAAATGAAAGCCTAAAATTTGTGCTCTTATTGGAAATCGTTTTGTGCGTTTCGTTTGCGGCTTCGGTGCGGTTTTATCGTAACTTCGGAGATGTCGAATCATCATTAATCAGAATCGTCAGAATCGAGAATATGAGAAAAGAACAGAAAGATTATGGGTAAGTGAGAAAAGAGAATGTTTTGTTGCAACATTGCAGCGCATGAATAAAAGTGTATTCCCCATGGTGCAGCGTAGTCGACTCTCTGCTTACGATTTGATGCCAAAATAATACTTTTATGGGGGACCAACTGATTCTTGCATTTAATTTGTAGTCCTATGTCCAACATATACCCAGACTAGATCTCAGAGACTAAAAGAGCTGACTCTCATCGTGTAATGTGCTCCCTCTGGTTGAGGGGAGCCATACTGACAGAGTATCGGGTATAAATGTTGAATCGCGGCCGTAGCTGCGTCTCAAATGAGGAATTTTTCTGGAGAATCGAGCCGTTTAAATGGGATCGAAAGATCTAAGTTTTGTTCGAAAGCTGAACTTGCGAAAGCTTTGCCCACACAGCTGTTCATTCTGGAAGCAAAGCTTTTCTGTCACCCGAAATTATACTCTTGTGTATTCCAATATTTTTAATTATTAATTTAAGAAAATTTAATTTTTTAATTCATTTTTTCCGCTGCAGTAGCAGCGCCACTACAATTTTCTGCAGGTCATGTCGGCACAAGAAATATTTTACATGATACTTGCCTGGTGCAAGTATCGGCTCCCTAGCAGGTCGGTGTGTGTTTTGGCTGCCAAGCTGTAGGTGCGTGTCTCCGCTGTCCTAAGGATGGTCCTATGGTCCATCTATCGCTCTAAAAACGAAGCTAAAAAGCCCTTGTTTGTTTGAAATAAGGTCAATCAGGTTCGATGACCAATCTGAATGTGGTTAATCAGGCTGCTGTCGACAACTTCATGATAAAGCTGGACGGCACCGAGAACAAGAGCAAGCTCGGCCAATGCCATTTTGGGTGGTCTGGTGCATTGAGGAAGACAGTTTCCAGTTCGCTAGCAAGAGATTCAGGCAGCCCCAGTCAGCGTTGCTACTCTAAAATTACAACCACAGCGAATGCACCCGCTAATCCAACACGAGATCATATGGACTGGATGATGATTAGTGTATATGTATATATACATATAGATAGATAGATAGAAGTTATAGAATGATATAGATAGATAGATAGAAGTTATAGAATGATATAGATAGATAGATAGAAGTTATAGAATGATATAGATGATGAATGAATGAATATATAGATGATTTAGAATTTTATTTATAATGGATAATTCATTTAAGTTTCTTAAATACTGACTTAAAAACTGCTTTATTACTTTGTTATTTGTTGTGCTTGTGGTAAAGCAATTTCTTTGGGCATTCCCTTCTTGGGAATCCCACGAGTGCATTTGCCTCTGACATCTGCATTTCTTGCATGATTAGTTTCCGCCGAGCCCATTCTTCTTCCTCCTCGCCAATCAACCCCTGGCAATAAGAGCCTAGTAGCTGATTAGCAAGCTGGAGATGGGACTGGCCCAATGTGCGCCAATCGAAGCGTTAGAATTTCACGCTTGATATGCAGACTGGATTTTTGCCCTTCCTCACTGGCCCCCGGCCCGACGGCTCCTGTCCAGGTGAAAGTGGAAGTAGAAGTAGACGTGGATGTGCATGCGGATGTTCATGTGGCCGCCGCTGGCTGTCTGTCTGTTGTGGCCAGTCAAGCGTTGCATAAAGCGCATTAACATTTAATGCCTCTGTTATTGCCACTCGCAGGACGCCCGGCCTGGCTGGATGGGTCTCGATAGCGACTGCTGGGCTGGGAATGGGGTTGCACGGATGGTTGATGTATGACTCGCTTACAGGGACGGCCAGGCATGTGAAACTCTCTGCATTTGGCATGATTTAGTGACCAGCCCGCCAGAGTCGGGTCATGGCAACGCACTCGCACTCGAAGTCAGAGCTAGAAATAAGACCAGCTTCAATCTGTACACATAATCTATTTATTTCAATATATATCAATATATATGTATATAAGTGTATATATAGGTGTATATTCTTGGTATTGTTGGTGTGGTAAAGTACTCTCTCGCCTGGTTCACCACTTCCTCCTCCTGCTCCTCATACTCCTCCTTCTGATGTCATTCTCGATCCGCTGCCGCGAGATGCCTTCGGCCGTGGGGTGGGGTTACTGGGAGTTATATAACTTCTGCATGCACTATCTACAGAATATAAAGAATATGTTTATAAAATATAAGTGGTTGGTTAGGTTAGCTTCGATTCAAAGATTTTCTTCTTGCCTTTTTTTCTATTGTTCCTTAGCTTGACTTCGTTATGTGTCTTCAAATGATTGTTACTCGTACAGTCGGTTGCATTTTGAAATTTTGGCTTCACCAAAAAAATCGACTACACTTAATCTCGACTCTCGATCTCCTTTGTTTTCCTCCTGTCCTCTCTCGCCGCATTCTATGTACAGACGTGTTCCAGGAATTGGGGCTCCCTGGGCTCTCCTCCGGTATTTACACAAGATATATTCATCTCTCGATATATATAGCTACTCGTATATAAGTATTTTTATATATGTATATGCTTAGTACATGCATTCCTATCCATCTCCAGTCCTGCATAAAACCCCTTGATTTTGCGTAGTTTTGCCCACTTTTCCCCCTAGACGACAAGCCCAACAAAAAGCCCAAAATAAAATTTAGTTAAATCAAACATCCTGCTAATTTACTCGACTCATAGCATTGTATCTCAGTATCTCATATAACTAATAATGTTCCTACGACAAGCCATACAATCTTGCCTCTGACTGTACCGCACACAGAAGTCTGTGTGGAAATATTTAGGTATCTTTGGAGTTTCCTTTTCGTTTCGTTTTTGTTTGGAATTCTGTGGACTCCAGTTAACACTACAAAAGTACTTTAGTCGGTGGTAACCGCTCTCTTGGGTGTAGTCTTGGGTTTCACACACAAACGTACTGTGGATAAACATTATTAACAATTGAACAACGGTAATTACAATTGCACGACATCAACAACAGCAACAGATCACCAGCAACAATATCACCGAACACCGGAGGTGGAGAAGTGGATACAGGGACGAGGGAGTAATAAAATTGCATAGCTGACTCCACCACGGCCCTGTTCCACTTCAATGCGTTTTCTAGCTGTGTCAGTCCGTTCCATTCGATGCCAGTCCATGCCAGTCCATGCCAGTGCATGCCAGTACGTTCCATTGCATTCAGTTGGATTCAGTTCCACTCCAACCCGTTCCCGTTTCAGTTCGTTTCCGTTCCGTTCCAGTGGTATTACTGCTGATTTTGATGAACTTGGACTTAATGTATATTGTATAATGCATTATTATCTTATTATCTTGATACGATTACGAGTATTGTAGATACACATATACTGGTTTTCATATATATATCTATGCACATTCAATGCTAAATCAATCGAAAAAAAATTGCACCCATATGGTGCTATCGTACATAGAGTATATGGTATATATAGTATACATATATACAACTATCAAAAATAGGACAAATAGAACTGGAGAGTTGCTTTGGCTTGACATTCAATTCTTTAGTTTTCTTTTAGTTTTAGTTTTTTTTTTTTGCTTAGCTCTGCACATCTGCAGAGTTAGTTTTAGTTTTCCCGACGACAACCTCAGCCATCCTCCTTTTTGTTTTTTTTTTTAAATTTATTATTTTTGGTTTTGTTTTTTTGTTTTTAATATGGTTGTTTCTACGAGTATACACATTTATTGTAACACAAGTATAATGCAGATTGGATAGAGCAACGCGAACAACAGTTAGGAAGATGAGCAAAAAACATGGACTGCGACCAAGAAGAATCGCACTGACTTGTAAATAGTTTGAGATACTTCCATATGTCCGTGTATAATATATAAATATATGTATGTATATATACATATTTATGTATGTACATATATGTATAGATATCTGTATATTCATGCTTTGTATAGATATAGATCGGTAAATATATCTGTATATGTATGTATATTCTGCTACTGTTCTCTCAACACACATTGAAAGTGAAAGTTAACTTTGGGTTACCGCATTGAGACACACACATGGAAATTGAAGTCTAAAATACATTCTGGGCACATCGAGATACATTTTGTTAAATATATTTTTTGTATATGCATATCTTTAAACATGTATGTGTATGTATATATTGGTATATGCATATTCATATGTATGTAATTGCAACCCGATTCGAGCGCTTGCAATATGGAAGATAACCTCATCCTCTTCATCTCTATCATTTCTTTATCATCCTGTGGGATGCCATTGACCAAATTGACAAGGCCAAATGCCGTATATAGAAACACACTTGATTGATTGCAATATTGACTGATTGTTTGTTTGTTCATTCGTCTGCCCGTCCTTCCCATTCCATCCCATTCCATCCCCAAACTCTGTTTGGCAATGGGTGCAATTGCAAATTTTCAATTTGAGTTTCTTCGTTAATTAATTTTCCAACTTCTTCCGGGGAAGATGTTTTGCTTCTCCTACTCCCTCTTATTTTGCATATTTTTTAGCTGCTGCTTCTGATTTGGTGTTAGCTTTAACTTTGCTTTGATATAGTAAGTTTGTATAATTTTACATTAAATATTCAACCCGAACATTAACATTTAACTTCGATTTTCGTTTCGTTTCGATTCGATTCGATTTAGTTGGGTATTTGTTGTTATTTGCCTTTGTGTAAGCTCAGATTGTACATACAAATTACATTTATTGTGTGGTTTACATTGATTAAAACTCTTGAGTCTGTAGACACTTATTCCTTATTCGCTGCCAATCTACCTATAATATGCTTGAGTATATTCTGAATATGTATGGACATGTGTAGATATTTGTGTTATTGTTGTGTTATTGAGGGGACTGTTGGAGCGCCTGCCACTCAGATGAGTTTTTACAGCTTTGTCTCTGGTTCCCTTGATTGTGTGTGATGCTTGTCTCGATTGCAGCCGATTACGACCCACAAATGTGTGGCACAATAAATTTCTCGGTTGCAACCTGGACCCCAAATGGGGCTACTACAAAAAAAAAGGGTAAATTCCCAACGGACTATCCCAAATACCAATGCATCGATACAAGAAAAGACGACTCCTTATGCATATAAGAATATATGTACATATGGGTGTCCGCATCGTCTCAACGACTGCCGCTTCTGTCCTCCTTTGGATCTGTGGATCCCGCTTAAATTTCCTTTTCGTAAAAAAATATTTTGACATTCTCTGTTACTCTGCCACCTCCTCTTCATCTTTACCTTCCTCTAGCTCTGGACTTGGGTCCTTGACAAAATTTTCCTGCCGATTCTAGTTTCTCAAACTTAAATTTCGATTCGATTTCGGTTACAAATTGTATGCAAATGTGTGAGAATAAATATATATATTATCTGTATTTTTGTCTTTATCTTTATGAGAGTTGTACTACAGTTATGCTTGTCTTGTCGGTTGTCCGATGAGGTCTGTCGTGGGTCGCATTCGGTTGCGCTCCTTCCCTGTTCCTATCGCACTTCCTATTCCCTGATTTCAGTACTACTTTTCGTAGTGCTTATGAGTCCTTCACCCTGCTCCCTGATTTTTTGTGGTACTCACAAAACTCCCCTGCAGCGTTGCTTATTAGCTGCTTGTGACCGATTTCCTAACTGTCTATCGATCACTAATTGCCGGTTATCGCTATACTCTCGCTTCTCGTACATCCTACCAATACCGATATCGTTAAAGTTACTTGTACCGTTAAAGTTACTTGTACTCTTATTGTTCACCATTATACTCTGTTACCGCTAGGACTAATGTTACTGGGTTTGAGTGGAAGTGTTACTGGATTGATGTGTGGGTGGGTATTGTACTGTACTGTGCTGTAAGTAGCTACTGTTACTTCAAGTGTTACTGTTGCTTTTCTGTTTTCTGTGTGTGTCTGTGTGTCATTGTTACTGATAATTCAGAAGAGTTACTTGTACTGTGGCGATACTTTTATTGCTACATTTACCGTTATTATCCCTGCTTGTATTACAATGAATCGCTTCTCTTACTCGTTACTCTTTACTCGTTACTTGTTAGTGTGACTGTAAGTGATTCAGTTGCAACCAGTGCGAGTGCTATTCTAAGTGGGTACTGCTTGTGTTACTGTTATTGTTAGTTTTAGTGTTAGTGTTACTATTGCTTCATTTACTATTACTTGTACTATGCTTTTCAGTTAGTTATACTTCTACCGTTTTTGCATTATTTTCTACTTTGCTCAGTGTTAGTGTGAATGTTCGTGTGAATGTTCGTGTGACTGAGTTTGAATCAGTTGTAATTAGTGTTAGAGGCACGGTTACTGTTCCAATAATCATTATTCCTGTTCCACTTACTGCACTTACTGCACTTACTGTTAGGCATTCGTTTGTCTCACATATATAGGTTATCGTTCAGTTACTGTAAGTGATCTGTAAATATGTTTGACTGTCAGCTTATATTACTATGCTACTGTGACAGTTTGTCTATTACGATGAATGATTGGGTCGGGTTGTCACTGTCTCAATGGCTCGTGTTGGTTGGTATGTGAGTGATATACATATGTACTTATACTAGTAACTAGTATGAACATATATATTTTTCTGAAGAGATCTGTTAGTAGAACTCTGCAGTGCCAATATGGCTGCTTCAGCTGCCGTAAATCGTAATCTTGATTATAAACTGTTCCAACTAGTGTTGCATCTAATAAACTGTTCAATAAAGTGTTTCAATTATTATTTACTCTTCGAAAGAGTGTTCCATTTGCTGAAAATGATGTTCAAAATAGTATTACGGCTCTCTGCCGACACATTTAGATTGACGGTGACGGTGACAATGAAATTTGCGGTTACTCTTGTTCTTCGCTGCCTAACTGGTGTCTGGTGTTGAAGTTCGCTTTACCTGTCGGCTTCTTCCAATGGTTAACAAATGATACAAATATTTCCGGATCTCAGAGATACAAGTAGCTCGCTTCAAGAGAAAAAAAGAGCAGAGGGAAAGACGAAAACACGGAAAAAGGGAAAGACAGAGAGAGGTGAGTGCCATGCCCCACCAAATGGCTCCACACTCACCCTTGCTGAACGGCCAGGATCTGTTGGTGGGTCAGTCCCAGAGCTTTACTTGCCTCTGCGTCCCCCGACCTATTTGACGAATAGGTCCTTGAGTGTCGAACACAGCGACGCATCGCACGTGTCCTTCGAGTCATCCTCCTCGCCCTTGCTAAACCAGTTGAGAGTGGAGCGCATTGCCCGCCCGGCCTGCGACTGGGCACCACTGCCCACGGACGCCCGGCTGCGACGGGCTCCGGCCGGACTGCCGGTGGCGCTGTTTGACTCCTTGGGAACAGCCCCGCGGACCGCCGCCGATGTGGAGGGTCCGCTAGAGCCTCCGGCTCCGGCCATCCCGGCATTGGAGCTCTTGCGGAGGAAACCCTCGATCGCCGTGCCCAGCATGGTCGCGTCCACGATGTTCGCCTTGGTGGTGTCGGCCCAACTCTTCTGCTTGCTGCGCGGCTTGAGCTTCGGTTTGCCAGAGTCCCCGCCGAGCGGGTCCTTCTTCTGCAGTCGCTCCAACATGTCCTTTGAGAGGGCCATGGCCGTGCTCTTGCTGCGCACACTTTTCTTGCGGGCCATCGGCTGGGGGCGACTTGCCGGCTTGCCGAACCACCCGGATATGGCGGCAGAGCTGTTGTCTTGAGCCTCGCTCACCAACTGTTTGGCGTTGTTCAGGATCGAGACGTCGAAGCTGTTGGATCGTGTGGAGCGGCCTGCGTTTGGGTCTAGCAGTGAGCTGCTGCTTGCTGCGGCCGCCTGCCCCCCAGTGTGGGCCGTGGGCGTAGGAGTGGCACTAGTAGCGCGGCCCCGGGCGGCGTTTTGGAACGTCTGGCTGAGAAAGGGGCTGCTTCCAGCGGTGGCCGCTGAAGAGCTGGCACTGGCACTGGAGCTCCCCTCCGGCTCTGAGCGGTGCATGTCCATGGCCGAGCTGGTCAAAGAGCTGAAGATCCCAGCGATGTCCGTGCGGCTTCCAAGCAGGCCTGCGCCGCTGCCCGACTTCTTGCGGCGTGTCGAGGCCCTGGCCGACGACGGCGGCTGGGGCGAGATGCTCTTCTGCGATGAAGGCGCGTGTCCATGTCCGTGTGTCTGTGCCTGCGGATGCGTCTGCGGCGGTGGATGCGGATACTCAGAGGCCCGGCGAAAGCTGCTGGCCGGCTGCGGCTGGGGGCACTCCGAAAAGCGGCGGTTGGTGTAGCGCCTCCCCGGGGCCGCGGTTCCGGCCTCGTCAACGGTCTGTACCTCACAGACCTTCTCATTGCTGGAGGTCCATAGCTTTAAACGGGCCTTTCGTGACTGCAAATATATGTCGTCCATAATGTCCAGCTGCAAGTTGTGGATGCTGCCGATGGGGTCTGTAGAGGGAGGGCCTGTATTGCTCTCCCGCCGTGAGTTGAGCACACGGCTGCTGCTGCAAGAAACGAAACGAAACGAAACGAAATGTGGCAGCGTGAAAACTCATTCTTGGGAAGCCTAACACAAAAATCGTGGAAACCCTTATTCATTCATAATCGGAATCGGAATCGGAATCGAAATCCCCACAACACTAGATTACTGGAAGCACGAGTTAAACCTGAGAGACTTACCCATTGCTGCTGGGATAGGCGGCCACCGATTCACGGCGCGAACGCCCAAAGAGGGTGGTGGGCACCTTGGAGATGGTGACAACTGAGTGGCGACGTCCAGATGGGGCCGGCGCCTGTGAGAGGGTGGCGAGGAAGGCGGCCTCCTTGGGCGATGGTCCGGATCCCTCGCCGCCGCGCTCGGACAGACGCCTCACCTGACTGGCGGTGATTCCATCGGTCACCTGCTGTGAGGGCAGCGAGTGCTTACGGGCCTCGCGCGGGTCCCGCCAAGGGGAGAGCAAATAGGGGTTCACGGGCGAGTCAATGTCCAGACTAGCGCGATTCGAGAAGGTTGTCTCTGAGCTGTCCTCCAGTTCCTCCGGCAAGTTGGACTCCTCCACTACAATCAAAGGCTCCGGCTTGCTGTGCACCTGCGGTGGCGGAGGCGGGTTCGGGTTGTTGCCGCCTGACCCTGAGCTGCCTCCATAACGATTGAATTGCGAACCACGTAAGCGCAACGCATCTGAGGATAGCAGATAGCATATCGTAGAGCGTATTTTGTTGATTACAGGATCACCTACCCATTTTATACAATTTCTAAATTGCCA
The DNA here is from genome assembly GCA_008121275.1 of Drosophila lowei. Classification (NCBI taxonomy): domain Eukaryota; kingdom Metazoa; phylum Arthropoda; class Insecta; order Diptera; family Drosophilidae; genus Drosophila; species Drosophila lowei. Next base: position 73,027,344 of record CM017781.1, on the reverse strand, counting down.
GCCAGTGGAAAAACGTCTCCTGATGTTCTACCTGCAATTAAGAACAAATGGTCATAGGATTAAGCATAGGATGATTGGATTGGATTGGATTGGATTCGAATTCTCGTCGAAGACCACAAATTTGACTAACATTTTCGCCTGCGTAGACCAGATATCCTGCTTTAGACAAAGTTGGGCTTTCGATTTCGATGCTGCGACGTACCGTCCACCTATGGAGCGGTAACCACGCAGTGAGAAATAAGAAGAGGTCTCACGCGTGTTTGTGTGTGTGCGTGTGTGGGTGTGTGTGCGTGTGCGTGTGCATGCGTGTGTGTGCGTGTGTGTGCGTGGGAGATACATTGGTGGAACACCGCTGGCTCCTCTCCTCCTGCTGCTCATTGTTTTGGCCTACGAAATGGAAATGGCAGCAAAACCATGCATCAAAGTAATTAAAGCCACTGTCCAGGGACTTTTTGCTTCGTTAAGGACGACTTCCCCCATCGTCTGTCTGCCTGCCAGCTGCTGGGGACAGCACAACCATAATGAGCATAAAATTATGCAAAAGTTGAAATGAAATTTCACCATAACTCAGCTGCCACAAGAGGTTGTACTTAGCTGCTGGGTGGCTTGTTGTGGAGAGGAGGGGCGACCAGATGAAACCACAACGGCGGTGTGCAACCTCAACCACCACCACAGTACAGCAGCGGAACTTTTCCTTTGAACGGAATCCTGCGGCATATCAGCGGTCTGCTAACGATGACGGTGGCTACCTACGAGTAGTTTGAGTCTTGTCTACGATGTCTTGTCTTCGGATCACTGTGGTATCACTGGCCGGCTCAAGCTAGATCAAGAGAACTATTGAACTAGATCAAGATGCGGATCTGAAATTTCATGTCGCCTATTTTATTGCCTGGAAACGAACATTAAGGGTTAAGGGCGGAGTGCCCCACCGTTCCGTCGCGACGTGGCAGTTTTATTGCATTTAACAAGTGCTTATTGCATAAGGAGCGAAGAAAGCAGAAGTTTCGGAGTCTGAACGGAAGCCCCATTTGATCTGATTAGGCAGCCTGTGACAGCATCAGGACTTGCATCGCTCCGTCCCCGGGCAATCGCCACTCGGCTGCATCTCAGGCCGGTCCGTGTCCGTTGACGGGGCAAGTTGTTGTCCCAAAGTCCCGAGCCGCAAGTCACAAGTTCATTAAGCTTGTAAATTGGCAATCAACACCAAAGTTGTGGCTTTGTGTTGGAGCTAATTAGCCTGTCTATGCCACTGACAGGACAGCCACGGCGGATGGTTGGATGCGGTCCATGCCCTCGCATCGTTATCTTCTTGTCTCTGATCTGTGGTCTCCCTGGCCGCTGCTTCCTGTGCCCCGGACAAATTTTAAGACTCAAGCTATTCGATTTGAAAGCTTCATACATTTATAAGCATTACGCGACTGCATATTATAACTATTATAACTATTTCAACAGGTTGTGGTTTTGAATGACAGTCGAACAGGGCTTTAAAGTCTTTTGGTCAGTTAATTGCTGCATTTAGCCCACTGCAACCACTGCTGCTCCTCTTTGACAGGACCTGTCGTGTCCTGTCCGGGACCTGTCTTGTCCTGTCGCGTCCTGCTTTGCACACGGAGCCGCCCTACTCTGATTCCTCGGCGCTGCTTTATTAAAAATGTGGACTCCTTTTCAGAGGAAACCCCAAACGAGTGGGTGGCCTGCTCTCCCTTGCTCTTTTCAGAACTCTTTTCCTGGGAAAATTGAAAGAGCTGCCGTTGTCTGATAGACGGCAATCGAGCCTGATGGGGATATGACCGGTAGTCCCGTTAACCAGAAACGTTTGCCAAAAATTTCAGTTTCAGTTTCAGTTGCCATTTCTGTCTCAATTCTGTCTCAATTCTGTCTCTGTCCGACTCTACGTGGGAGCAATCGAAGCCGAAACGAATCGAAACCAATCGAATCCCCTACTTTTGACCAATCAAATCGAGTTTCGAACTTTGACGAAATTATGGCAGCAAACGTGTGCCGCTCTAATGGAGAGATATTGAAAAATAGGAAAACGAGATGTAACCTTTTCTTTCTCATTCGCTCTCTCTTGTTTGATTAGGGCAAGCTTTTTCCCCGAAAAAACCATATTGTGGCACTGCAAATATGGCCAGAAATATGGAAAATGTCAAAGAAAAGTGCATTGAAAAGTACACTTTTCCTCGCATGGATGTTGATGGAAAATCGTATTGGATTAAGACTTGCTTTAAGAACGGGGAACATCACCAAACCAACATGTGGTTGAAATGAACAACATGAACAACATGTATTACTTGCCCAGTCTATTCCTCTTCCTCTCCCTCTCCCTCTCTCTTTCTCTCTTGAAAATATTTGGGGGAAATCAAATGACTTTTCAATTGGTGCCAAAACCGCTCGTAAACCTTTTCTCTCCCTCTCTTTTTGCGATGTGTGTATTTAGTTAGATGATTTGAGTATGTTCTTTCTCCAGCCCACCCCTCCTGTCCACCTCCCCCAATTTTGTGTGTGATCGATTGACTCGGTCTGGCCGTACAGACAGACGTGCATCCGCATCCGCATCCGCATCCTTGAATGCGAGTCGGAATGAAGTGGAGCAGACAGTCGATTGACAGATTGACTCTGTGTCTCACTGTGCATTCCCTGGCCCTGTCTCTGCCTCTGTTCATATCCCTTCATCAAGGACTAGCTCAATTTCAGCTAAGCTTTGTTTAATGGACTTGCACAAAAAGTTTACAAAGCACTTTGGCCAGAGAGCGAAATGGATGAACAGGAACAGGAACAGGAGCAGAACAGGCCCTCAAATCGAGGATTGAATGGAAGGTGCGCCTAAAAGTGTCCTCTCTCAGAAGTGGCAACATCAGCATCAGAACGTCCCGCCTGCTCCAACAAAATCAAAAAAAACGAAAGTCGGATGTGCGGATGTGCGGATGTGTTGCCCATTACTGTTGAAGTAACTGGCATTCCATCTGCTTTCCCGGAGCATAATTTTCACCGAATAACAAATAAGGCGCAAAGCAGCTTTGCCTTTGCCTTTGCCTTTTTCTGCGTAGCCCCGTTGCCATTTCCGTGCAGAACAAACCCATTTGGGCTCTATTAAATCGGTTTCCCCCCAAAAAATTAAGCTTTCCTTTAGCTGCCAACCACAGATTTGGCTTTCTCTTCCCGGTACGAATGCAAAAAGCAAAGCTGATTGGAGCAGTTTTTTTGATAAAGAAAAGGTCAAGGGCTAACCGCACATTCAGCATTCAGCATTCAGCATTCAGTATTCGGCATTCATCCATCCACCATCAATGTCCAGATTCATATTTTGATTTAAATATGTTCCATATTTAAAAGTTGCTCGTTCAGACAAACTTTTTCGCTTTTCCTCGTACGACACCCTGACTAGAGGCATAACAGCTTTTGCTAATGATTGCCATTGACAGGATTTACTTCGATATTTCGAGAACTCTCTCGCTTTCCCATCCTTATTATCCAATACTCTTCAGCCAGAGCTCTTTGCGAGGGGGTTGGGATTGGGATTGTTGTTGTTTTTGATATCTAGAAACAGGTGCAAGCGCATGTAAGCCCGAGAGATGTGCACGTACAGACAGGCACAAAGAGAAATGGCGGCATGATTGCTGCTTTCATAGCTGACTTTGGCATCCAGTTTTAGAGTAAACAGCAGCTGCATCTTGGTAACACAAGTGCCGGCCCCACAGGCCGATGCCAGTAGGTCAAAGCGCTCCAGGTGGAATTATCTAGAAAAATGAAACAAAAGCAACGGGAGAACACGTTGATCAGACCACAAGAGCAGGAGCAGGAGCAGGAGCAGCAACAGGTCCAGGCAAAGGCAAGGTCAAAGCCAAGGTCAAAGTCAAGGGCAAAAGATGACATGGACAGAAACTTGACAGAGGAGTTCCGGCTAGAGAAGCTGCAGCAGACTCATACGAATACGTTTTATTTATTTGATTCGCTTGGTGGATAAGACAAGGTTATGCCGATTGCCAGAGGATGGAAAAAAAGGCTACGTAAAGTATAGTTTACCTTGAATAAAGTGAAATATTCTAAAGGCAAGGCAAGGTGGGCCCCTGACCGGAGTAAGACATGATCCTGTGAGTGTATATATATCAAGTGTACATATATCCCCAAGCAACATTCAGTGCAAATTCAAACGTCTTTTCCTCCGCCACTTCCTTTGTGTGTGCGGAAAAGTTATGAATTTCTAAAATATCCTCGAAACTTGTTGCACACGGTGCGCCTCCCACGACCGCCCTTTTCTTCGCAGCCCTCCTCGTTCGTTCGGATGGAGACCTGCGATGGAAACAAGCTTGTTTATGACGTGCATTTGAAATGCGGCCAGGACATGCACTTGGACTTTGGCCATGGTCATGGTTACGGCTGTGGCATTTAATAGTCCATGAGCGGCCTGTACACCGCCTCCCCCCTCCCGCAGTCGACTGTCCCCAGGGGGAAGCGAGCTGAACTCCTTCAAAAGCGGGACCCCCGACTACGATTGTGCAGTGTTTCCTGCGATTCCGGACCCAGTTCTCATCCTTTGCTCTTCTCTCTCTCCATCTCTCGGTCTCACTGTCTGTGTGAGATGTTATCCTTCTGGAGCTGTTTCTTTTTTCTAGTTCCGCTGCAGTACCGACAATGATATCACTGTTAAAAGACCCCCACCCCCACCCCCACCCCCACCAACACCCACACCCAGAACCACAGCCACCTATTTGTTGAAAGATTTTTTTCAGTTTGCAGTTTTACATTCGTTCAAATACGATACAAAGAAAAGGCAATTTATAACTAAAAAGTTGTCATTGAGAGCAGATACGGCTATAGTCGGGCGTGCGTACTGCATAATACATCAACGCGGCAACCGGAAACGGAAATGTCACACATTTGCAGCCGCTGGCAACATTGTGGGGCAGCAGCCACAGAGGCACCAACACCAGCAGCAGCATAAGGAGGAGGAGCTACTGCTGGGGGCTGTGGGGAAGCCTTCAGGAAGCGAAGCGAAAATAGCAATCAAAACTTAACTGAATTGCAGCACATGACGGTACCACCCTACACCCTGCCACCCAGGCCACTGTGCCGCGTGTTCCATGCCCCCCGTGTATACGAAACCCTGCACGCCTGGGGCTGTCGTTGAGCGAATTAAAACATAAATGCATTTGCAACAGCAGCAGAATCAGCAGAAGCACCACTGCTGCCACAGTGGCAGCAGGGGCAACACCATCATGACAAGGGGCAGTGCCAGGTCCAAGATGTACCGAGTCCCAACGAAGCTGAAATACTCTGCAGGGAGTGGGAGTGGGAGTGGCAGCTATGAGTGGGGAGTGGGGATTGGGGAGTGGGGAATGGGGGTGCATCGTTGGTCCTAATGGAATCGAATCCAAGCGGACCAAGTGGAAATCCTGGAAAATCTGCATAGCTCTATAAAATCGGGCAAGAAAAAAAACGCTGGCTGCTCCCAACAACTGTAAAATTGCTACGCCCACTGCCATCTGCCCCCACTGTCCCCCACTGTCCCACCAGATCCCTCGCCACGTGTGTGTGCATCCAGCTATCTCCCATTTATGTACTGCGATTGGAGCTTGGACTCGGTGATGGGAGAGGGTGATGAAAGCTTGGTCAGAGGACCCATACAAATTTGTTGTCTATTGAGCGAAAGCGTTGGCGATGAACAAGTCCTGTTCTGGTGCTAGACCCCATGTGGCCCCCGACGTCCGTCCTTATTCCTGGGCCTGTTTCTGGTTCTGGGTCTCGTTCTCTTTCCCTGATCTGCCTATGCTTTTGCTTTTGCTTTTGCTTTTGCTTTTTCTTTGCTTCCAATTGAATCAAAATGAATTCAATTGAATTCGTATGTTGCTCATTGAATACCATAGATTATGGCAAAAATACAATTTTAATTTCCCAGAAAAGAGTATTAGAGAGTCTGTCCCTATCTCTGTCTGTCTATCTGTCTATCTGTCTGACCTTCTGGTTATGCCTCTCTGTTTGTTAATTAAATGTTGAAAGGTAATTAAAATGCAGCAAAGAAGGCCTGGAGCTGGGAACTGGGAATGGAAGAAGCTATGTATGTACATAAGCTGCTTATGAGGCACCAAACAAAGGCAGAAATGCCTCTCGATCCTGGGATTGGAACTGCTGCGCCTGGACTTGGACTCACACATGGACATGGACTTTTGGATATGGACTAGGAAATGGAGTGTTTCCAGGGAAACCATCTTTTGTCTCGGGCCTGCGCCAAACACAATGCAGCTGCCGCAGCAACGGCCAACAGCCAACAGCCAGCCAGTTTCTTGCAGCCAGAAACCAGGGACAAGTGCGGGGGATTCGAGAGGGGATTCTCAAGTCCGAGCCGGGCTTTGAGTGAGGGATTTGCCATAAAAGTTTTCGAGATGCGTGCGGCTCTGATTGAATGGAATTTCCAATTTAATTGAATTTGGTTTAGATATGCCGCAAGGCCACATACACGCGCCCCAACAAATATGTGCGATAGAGAGGAGTTTACGTACATAGTGGCATGCATATGCACGAGTATGTTATATGCCGCAACCGCAATCGCACGACTATCCCTCTCTTTCTCTCTCTCTCTTTCTCTCGCTCGGTCGCTTTTACGATTATTACTACCGACGCGACGGACGGCCCACCCCCGAACTCCTGGCAAACTCTAATATCAGCAAAATGTGCAAAACTAATTAGCTTAGATAACAGAATCATAAACTACATCCTGCCACAAACAGTGCTAGCCTCAAAGGGACACAGCGGCCCAGTGAAACGCGCAAAAATGTTTCAAAAATTAACCGGAAATCATGGGGGCGAGTAAAAGTTTCATCAAGTTGCGGTTGCCACTGACACTGCCGCTGGCCCTGCCACTAAGACTGCCACTGCCACTGCCACTGCCACTGCCACTGCCACTGCATGAGGTGCAATGCCGGGGCACACGCATACGCGAAGCCTACGCTACTTTTTCGCAGGCACTCAGCAACAGCTGGGAACGGTTCTGGGATTGTATTACTTTCAAATTTGTTACAATTTTCGTAGACAAATGGGACCGCTTTTTTGCAAGTGATGCTTGATTGGGTTTTTGAATTTCTTAACGTATTAACCTTTCAAGAGAATATTCCTGAAAGTAATTAATGACACTGTAGGGTAATAAAACGGTTATGTTAAATATTTGATGCAGAATTTTGTTTTGTATTTTGTGTGTTTTCATTTGTGTGGAAATGAAAGTAAAACGCAAGTTAATCGGCAGTAAAAGAAGTGGAAAGGGCACGCCCCGCCTTCTCTTCCACTAACAATTTGCCACACGGCCACAAGGTTATACCATACCTCACCGTGGCCACTGGCCGCATTCACATAACCGTTATATGGGCATTAAATATTCATGAAATCATTGGAAAATAATAATCCGAGGAGCATGCATGATTTATCATTCATAATGCCCGCTGTCTCTATATCTATCTCCCTCCTTCTTGCTATCCCTTCCCCCTTTTTGACCTTCGGTTGCCTTTAATTAATTGCTTATTTAACAGAATTTGCCGGATCCGGAGTTGGAGCCGCACTGGCAATGGCAGCACCCTAAACCGGATCCGGGTCCATCATCGGGATAAACGGAGGCAACCGCAAAGCTTCCGCCTGTTTCGGATGTGGCAGCTCCGCCCTCTTGCAACAGATTCTCTCTCTGTGCTGCGTCTTGGCCAGATTTGAGTTTAATTAAAGATTTGATACATGTTTACCCCTGCAAGCGGTAGGGCGGAAGTGGTGCGGGTCCTTGAGTGCAAAAGATGCGCATCAGCAAATGCGAAGGGAGGAAATATTATTAGATTCCCCTAAATAAAATAAATAATGCTAGAAATAGCCCCATCCTTCTTTCCTTTGTCTCTGCACTTTGCAGGTAAATAAGGAGAACGTACTTGCAAAGGTACATGCATACATACATACATGTAACGGCCACTATTTGGCGAGAGAAGAAGTGTTGGAATCAAGCAAGGCTACCAGAGGAGTGAGGGGGCTTACCTTATATTTTATATACCTTGGATTCGCCCCTGACCAAACTAGAGAAAGGAAGATTGTTTTCCAGCACTCTCTCTCTCTCTCTCTCTCTCTCTCCCTCTCTCTATCTCTATCTCTTTTTCTTTCTCTCGCTGGCTCAATTGTTTGTAGTGCGTAAACATAAATAAATTGTTGAATATTTCGCGTGGCTTTTCCAGGGTTCTTGGAGAGAGCATCTCACACCCCACCCCACCACACCAACCGTCCGTTCCGTTCCGTTTGTCCCACTCTGGTCCCCACAGCCACAGCCACGGCCATAGCCATAGCCATTTCCATGGCCTTCACCTCTCTCTCGCTCTCCGCCTTCCTCTTCCACTCCCACTCCAACTCCAACTCCTCTCGTGATGTGCTTTTAATGATTTATAGCAAGATTAAAAAAAAAATTCAAATGAAATAGAAAAAGAAAAAGAAACAGACGAAGGGGAAGAGTGAAAGAATTTCCAAAGGCCAACAAGAAAAAGGAAAGCATACTGTGGTTTGTCCCCCCTTGTGCTTCCGCTCTTTCCAACAAGCAACCGCAAGTTTATTCAATTTGATTTGTTGCCCTCTACCGCCTCCGCCCACGCGCTGGCTTACGATTATTGTTATTAATTTTACGAAAGAATTTTTGGCTCTGCGGCATTAATAAGAAATAAGAGGACACGAATCGATAGTTAGCCGAAGAGAGTGAGAGAGAGAGAGAGAGAGAGAGAGAGAGAAGGGAAAGGAAAGGAAACTTTAATCAGGAGAGCACGGCAAGTCACAGCAGGCGGCTTTTTAAACCAATCAGAGATAGAGACATTAAACATTCAGTGGGAGGAAGGAAGATAACGCAGATAACAGATGAAGAGCTGATCAAGAGAGGGGAGCGGCACGACCTACATACTCGTAAATGCAAGGCAGCCGAATTGCAAATGCACTAAGAGCCGAAGCAGCTCTCTCAATGATGATTAGATCACGAGAGTGGGGGAGACGCAGCCAAGCCTATGCTCTGTGCTCTGCCTATCATCTGTCAGCTTGTAACAGGATAAGGTGACACACTTCAGCAGGGCTGATTGCAGCACCTTCAGTTGGTTCTTCTATGCTGTTGTGGAGAGAAAAAGCATTCATATCCATATCCTCTGTCAAGGTAGGACAAAAAAAAAATATCCTAAATTGCAAAGTTGGTAGTTGGTAGTTGGTAGTGAATGTCGATCGCAGTATGTAAGCAAAGCGGATCGCAGCACCCTCTGACCCTCTGGGTAATCCCTCTTGCACTTGCACTTGCATACAGTCCAGAGTCCAGTCTGAGGGGGAGGGAAGGGAGAGATTAGCTACTGCTTGGAGCAGCACCAAATCAATGGTGTAATGCACAAAGCACACAAATAAGCAGCTAGTTGCAAGCGAAAACAAAGAGTTATTCCAACGAGAAATACTTTTCTAAATTTTGTTAGCTCTCGTTTTTTTCAATTAAAATAAAAATGTATAACAAATGTCGGCGGTAATTGTAACAGTACTTATTCGAGCGAGTCCGAATCAAGCTCTGTTCTGCTCCCTGTCCCTGTCCCTGTCCACTCCCAATCCGATACGGTCGGGGGGTTGGGGGGTATTGGTCTTAGTCCTGTGCTCCAGCGGACCCCAAAGTGGACATAAATTCCACTTGAACCCTCATTCCCCCAGTCCGTTGCTTTTTCATTAGCTTTTGGGGCGCGCTTAGCCTTTGGGGCGGCCAAAGGCGTTCCTCCCCACATCGGCCGCTCTTCTCTGTCTCGGCCTCTCTCTCTGTACGTGCGTCTCATGTGGCATGCCACTTGGTGCTCAACAAACACTTGAGCGGAGGGGCGGAGTGCAAAAATGAAACATTATGATGACAGTTGTGTGTGCGTGTGCGTGTGTGTGTGTATCCGTGTGTGGAGAGCACAAAAATTGAAATTGAGAATGGCAAAATAATGAATTGTAAATTGCTTCGCCACACACAACACACAACACACATTCGCAGGAAACATCATGTGTACATATATGTGTGTGTGTGTTTGTATGTGTGTACATGTACGTATATTAAATTATTTATTATGCTGCGCAATAAAATCAAATAAAAAGAGTGCTCTCGGCCCTCTGTCTTCGCCGCTTTCACTTTTCGAGTAACCTCCTCTGCAACTCGGCAGAGCGAAAATTTAAAACTAAAATCGATTTCCGCTTGACAAATAACTTAAGTGGCAGTTTATATGTATGCATATGTACATACATATGTGCACATGCACACACACAAGTGCAGAGGCAGAGTGGGAAGAGAGCGTAAAGAGAGTGCCGGAGACTTTAAAATATATTCCACACGATTAATTTTTGCGATCCATTAAAAAGATTTACTCAAATTGACAGAATCATCGTCGGAGGAGGAGCTGCCGCCCCGTGGACCGCCCGTCATCCGTCCGTCGGATGTCCTTGCTCTGGCCAGGGCCCAGGGCCTGTCCTCGAGCCACCCACACCCACACGCACACGCACACATGCGCATACACATACTTTAACACACATCCCATGGCCCTGGGCCGGCAATGAAAAAATGCTGCCCCCAGGGGCCGTGATGATGGCTGAGAGTGTCTCAATTTGCATGCCACAACCAGAGTAAGGGAGCGCGAGTGGAACATAGCCTTAGGGGGCTGTGTGGCCGGCAGGCAGAGCCAGAGGCAGGGATAGATGCCCATTAAATGCATGTAATCATAAATTCACACTCATTAAGAGATTTGTGGAGCAGTCGGGACGCAACAACAGAGAATCCGCAAATTGAATTTTTCCGAAATAGAATTACTGCGATTTAGATGCCCTGCAAGGGCTGCCCTCTTAATAAGGGGTATTTGTAAAGGGATTCCCGAGGGGGAATGTTAGACATGCTCTCCTTATTTAAGAGTTTCAGCAACGGAGAATTATGCCAGGAAATGGAAGATATTGGGCTTTTCTGCTTTAAAAGAATCCTATAAATGGTTTCATCGACAGTACTAAACAATTTCCCATAGTTCCCCTCTCTTTCATTCCATCTGCCTCTCTCTCTGCCTCTCTCTCTGCCTCTCTCTCTGTCTCTCTCTCTCCGTCTCACTCTCACTCTTTCGCGCCGGCAATAAAGTGTCCATTATGTACAAGTATTATTATGTATGCGCCCCCCGTCTCCTATGTGTATAGCACTGTCTCTATCTGTCGCGCTAACTGCATATATGTGTACATATGTATGTATAACACGAATGTATTAAGTGATTTCAAATTAGATCCACTAAAGCGGTGGAGAGAGGCGGAATCGAACGAAATGGTAATGGTCATGCTCGTTCGTACATGTCCGTCTCTGTGTTTGCCAAGTTATGGATACCTCATTATGCACTTATCGGTAAATGATTACAAAAAGCTCAAATCAAATTGCTGGCAATCGAATAGATTCGACTGAATTCGGTTGGGAAAGGACACCGATAAACCCACCCCCCCCGGAAGGTTGCATGCTAATGAAGTTCTCAACGGGATGGGAAGGGATGGGCATTTGCGGTGCCAATTAACGTTTCATTACAGAGTTCTATGTTTAAAGAACGGAGCCAGCCTCCATTGTTTCTGAATTATCATTTAAAGCTCCATACCACCCCATAATTAACCCGAATGAAAGGGAGAGCCACAGCCACAGACCGCCTAGCGAAGATCTTGGAACTTCGAACCACACCAAACATCAAGCGAATGGTCAAATGGATTAAGAAAGATGGGCGTAATCTTGACATCACCCCTCTGCAGCAGCTCTGTCGATTTTAGGGTAAATTAAGTTTTCCTCGTCGAGCCGAGCTGAGACTGAAGAAAAAACTCCAGAGGGGAAATTTATCTATCCCGTGGTGCCGTAGCACCAACTGACAGCCTGACAAATTGAGAAACTTAAGAGGCCGCCACTGGGTGGTTTTCTGACTAGGGGATGGCATGCCGGATGGGGGATCTGTAGAATAGTTGGCCTGGACAGAACAGACGCATAACTTTTTAGTGCCCACAAAAACAAGGCCATTACATGTGGAAAGCTTTCTTCGGGACAGGGTAGGAAGTCCCGAAGCCATCCAATAAAACACAGCCACTGGCAGTGGCCCTCTCTCATTTTGTGTGCTATTAAAAAGCGTTGGACAGCATAAGCCGGCCAAACATTGCACAATTAACCGAGCCGCGGCTGGCCATTAAATGAACATTAAGCGCAGTTTCTGGAGGACACCCGGGAGTGGCTAGAAAGGAGCGGAATGGAGTGGAAGTGGGAGTGCGAGTGGAGCAGGTGTATGATTGTGGAGGTCGTAAGCTGCTTCAGTTCTAAGTAGCTGGCAATGAATTGGAGAAACATTTTCAAAAGGACCAGCACCAGAATGGGGAAGGTCCATATCCAAATCCTTATTCCTACTCCTAAAATGTATTTAATTCCTCTTGTAAAAGCTATCATCCGCATTTCTCCCAGCCCTCCAGCCGACCTTGATCTTGATGCCAGTGTTATGTTTGTCATTGAGGCAGGAAAAAACGGATATGCGGAAAATGTAACAAAATCTGCTGCAGTGTGGCCTTGACCCAATGCGTGGCATGGGACGAGGACGATGATAGATTCAGAACAAAATTTACCCATTTATCGCTTTGTCTCTTTTTTTCTTTTATTTTCACTCCCTCTAGAGGGGTCATTGCAGAAATCTGTTATTTTCTATATTAATAAGAATACACTGAGCCGATTGCTCAAATCGATTGCATCACACAATTGCCCAGATCCGATCCGTGTCCGTGCGCGGTTCGGATACCGATTCGAATTGCGATTTCTCCACCTTAAAGAGATTGCAACAGTGGCCCCCACCTGTTGCCACACTCTCACAAATATCTCTCTCTCTTTCTGTTTCCCCATAGCTGTCTCGAGTGACTCCAAGAGGGAGACTTAATGTGAGTATACATAATTACAGTGGAAATGTTTTCCTGGAGCTCACAGCACCCGGGCCCCAGCACGTGCTGAAATATTGTTGAATAGTTTGTTCTGCCTCTACCCCAAGACCCCTGCTGGTGCTGCCGACTCTGATAAATGCCTGCCCTCAAGAAGGGGCACAACAACTCGTTGAAACCATCAACTTTCAACGCCGATAAGTAGGCAATGGATTGTGATGGAAGTCAGTGAATGAGGAGATGCGAAGGCGATGGAGCTGAAACTCGAGATGAATATGAAGCTGTAGATGGAGCTGTAGATGGAGCTGTTGATAGAGCTGGAAAGCGATGAAGATGCACAAACTTGTTTGGCTCTTGATAACCACCTAGCCCCATGAACACGAGCACTCCTCACTCCACCACTACACCACTCCGCCCCCAACGCACGCATATGCTGTCTACAGTTTCGATGCCAAAAATAGCGCAAACAAATCGATATCCCATCGATGCTGTGCTCAGCAGCAAAGTCGAGCACTTTGGCACTTTTGCGGGAGTATCTCCGGATTGGAGCTCGGGAGTTCGGAAAAACTGTTCAGGCTTCCAGCATGGCTTCTACCAAAGTGCTTTCGCTGGAGTTTAAGCCTCTAGCAAGTGCACCCCCTACCACCATGGCAATTACGATGGTCATTCTTGTCGACTACAAGGCTATACTCGTACATGCCCTTGTTGTATGATGGCAGAAGGAAGAACGGTTTTCGACTCTCCAAAGGGAAAAGTAGAAAGCGGAAAGTGGCAATACTCTCAAGCAAGTGTCATCGCCTTAGAAGTGGTAACGCTTTATGATTGAAATCATGTGTTCGACCTAGTACCCAGATCAGTTTTTGGCAGTTTTTATTATCCTATTTTACAGAAGTTATCCTGACCGTTCGAACGTTAAGTATGCGCAACGTGGTGTGACTCTTTTCCTACTTCCGACGGGATTTCTGAGTGAATGGGTGACCGTTAAGATTTTAAAGATATGATAATCCAAGAAGGCGGTCAAGAGAGCCTTATAACCGAACTTTCCGGCCAACTTTCAGACAAGTCGATGCTCTTGTACAGAGCATTCTTAATTCGTAGTTTTGGCCCTCTGGCTTAGTCAGTGTTTGTCCTGGCTGTCCTAGTTGTCCGCGGCATTGTCCTACTTATTGATATTGCAATTTGACCAACATAAATTCAATAAGAAACAGACACGGGGCGGAATGAGAGTTTAGATGATGTTGTCCAAGTGCCACTTGTGTGGATAGGCGTCCAGAACAGGGGCGAAGCGGCAGGAAATGTGGCAGTGAGACTCCAGCTCAGGCATCGGCATTGGTTTCGACTACCGCAAAGGCCAAAACTGGGCCGAGTGTCCTCCTCTTGCGGCTGTTTATCTTGCGTGTGTTTTGTTGATTTTACCGATTTCTCTCGCTTTTCCAACCAACGCTTTTCCAGTCCCCTTTCTTGTGAGCCTTTGTAAATTTTTTCCGTTGACGGCCATGGAAAATTTTATTTCGTTTTCCGCTACTGCGGTGCTGCTTTTACATCAGCCCGAGCTTGAAAAATAAAAGTTAATTTTCGCTTGTCGCTCTAAGCCAATTAGTGTGGCTGCCCCACCCCTAAAAAGAGGGGCGGGCAGGTTGGGAAGTGGGAGGAATCTTCAGCGAACCAGAAAATAATAGAAACAACAGAAGCAGAAACGGAAAAAGCGAAGCAGAAAGAGATGCGGCGTATTGCAGCATTATAAAAAATACATTCAACAAAAAATAACACAAACTAATTGAGAAAACAAAATTTGGTCGAAAGTACAACCTTTTTCTCTGGACTTATATAACTTTTGCTATCTTCTTCTCATGGTCAAACTGTCTCTCTTCTTTTTTGGAAGGATATTTTTAAACTTATTTTATTGATCCCTTAAAATAAGTACAAAGCCCCACTCCAAAAAATAAATCTTCTGAAAGAACTTTCGTTTATTTCGGGGCTCATCTCCATCTGCATCTATCTCCATCTTCAGCATTCATCCCATCATCATCCATCCTATCATCATACTCATCGTCATTATCCTTGGTTGATCTCAGGGCATAATGAAGCAACCGCAGGAGCAGCAACAGCAACAGCATCAGCATCAGGCCGAGGCTAACCCAAAACCCATTTCCAACCAGCACCAACAAGTCCCATACTATCCCATGCCCCCTTTCATCCATCCCGAGGAAGAGACCAGAAGACCCATCGATGCTCGAGGCATCTCTTGAGTTGATTTAGTTTGCCTTGCCACCTCGGGGGGCGGTGGAGGTTTGTTGCGTTGCGAGAGGGGCTAAAAAGTTTCCAAAAATATTTGCCTTTACCATTTTCTGGGGCTCCCAAAAACTTTGCTTATAAATTTCGATGATTGCAGAAGAGCGCAAGGCCAGACAGACAGACATCTCCTCCAGCTCCAGCTGCCTAGAGTTGTATTTGTATTTTCATATTTGTTTAGGTGTGAGCAACAGCGAGAGGAGAGGTTTCCAGAGAGCCAAAAGAAGGCCAAGGTGGGCCAGAGCGGGGCCAGAAAGTTTGAATTCGAAATGCTGATTTGAACTTGGGCCTGCAGCCTCAAAAATTTCTCAGATTTTGCCTTAACAAGTAGAAGGGACACATTCTAATTAGTACCTGCTGTACGTATACCCGATGATATGTTTGTTCTCGATTACCGATTTTCCCAGTTCCACCGCCGAACTAATTAAGCAACAAACATTTCAAATAGTAGAACATGGCAAATAAGAATCAAACAAGATAAGGAAAATGTGCGTATGAAAATATCGCAATTACTTGAATCTCAATCACAAGAGGCACGAGATGAACGAAATCATTAACGACAATTGGAACGGAGACAAGAGCGTCGGTACGTAATTGACTCTCACAGAGAAAATGGCAAACAACGTCAACAAGTGCATCGAGTATTTACATCTCCTTCGTTTCTTCGTCTCGCATACGAGTACGAGCCAAATATTGAATATTCCGCTCATCCGAAAGTGCTGATTGGCTATGGAAAAAGAAAGTCCACATTGTCATTGCACTCAAATTCAAACATGAGTCAGATGGTGTCTGTTGCGAGTCAGAAAGAGGGCAACTACCTGAAATTGAGACACCACCAGAACAATTGATTAGCTTGCTCATCGGCAGGGATCCAGATTCAAACCTGTCCATTCGCACAATCAATTCATGCTTCCAAATGACATTGTTTGGAGCAACAGAAAATTCACAATTTTGCGGCAAATGATTTTCCAGGTCAGCTAGTGTTCTATAAGTTTGAATACATTTCGTTCAGTAGCATCTTCCCTCTCTATGAAGACCAAATCCCTTTTCTCCCTTTAAAAACTAAATTGTCTATCTCTGACTGTCTCTTGTAGCCCTGTTCCCCTTCCCTTTGTAGCTCTTTCTCTTATCGCTGTATGCGAACTTTTCAAATAAATGTAAGGGCTGCTTGGGTTGAGGGAGAAGGTGGGTCGGTGGTTGGGACTCTAGAAAACGTGGAATTTTACTTAAGTACGCTCTGAAGTCACAACATGATAATGGAGACGGTTTCCCCCATTTCCGTCTCCTTCTGTATCTCTATATTTTGCTTACCGTCAATCACACTTGCCTTTTCTTTTTATACCCGATACTCAAAATGAGTATTGGGGTATATTAGATTTGTGGTAAAAGTGGATGTGTGTAACGTCCAGAAGGAAGCGTTTCCGACCCCATAAAGTATATATATTCTTGATCAGTATCAATAGCCAAGTCGATTGAGCCATGTCTGTCTGTCCGATCGTCCGTCCGTCCGTCCGTCCCTATCAGCGCCTAGTGCTCAAAGACTATAAGAGCTAGAGCAACGACGTTTTGTATCCAGACTTCTGTGATATGTCACTGCTACATTTGTATTTCAAAACTTTGCCCCGCCCACTTCCGCCCCCACAAAGGACGAAAATCTGTGGCATCCACAATTTTAAAGATACAAGAAAACCAAGAAACGCAGAATCGTAGAGAATGACTATATCTTCTAGACTGCTGAATCTGAATTGGATCGTATTATTATTATAGCCAGAATGAAAAAAAACAATTTAATTTTTTCTCGCCCTGTCTCTTTCTAACACACACGTATCATAGCCGGCTTTGCTTAGCGCAAAACATTAGCGCCTAGATCTCAGAGACTATAAGAGCTAGAGCAACCAAATTTGGTATCCACACTCCTGGAATATCGGACCTTGACGAGTTTGTTTCAAAATTTCGCCCCACCTCCTTCCGTCCCCGCAAAGGACGAAAATCTGTGGCATCCACAGATCTCAGAGACTATTAGACCTGACTGTCGAGCTCTCACTGCTACAAAACTATTTGTAATTTTTCACTGCAGAACTCACTGTTGAGAGGTCACTGCTACAAGTGTGTTTCAAAATTTCGCCCCACCCCCTTCCGCAGCCTTAAACAACGAAAATCTGTGGCAACCACAATTTTGAAGATAGGAGAAAATTAAAAACGCACAATCATAGAGAATGGCCATATCTACCAGATTGCCGAACCTTGCCGAATCCGAGTAAGATCGGATTATTGTTATAGCCAAAAGTAACAAATCAATTTGCAGTGGCTACGCAGCGCCCGTCGACACGTTCTGGCTGATTTTCTGTCTCTCTCGCACGCACTCTTTGTCGTTTAATGTAGCCATACTGACTATGTATCGGGTATAAATGTAGAGTTGCGGTCGCAGCAGCAACTCACAACGTTCCCCCTCGTTTTTTGTTGGAGTAAATACAGAGCCCACCGCTGATCTACAGTAAGCATTGTTTTTTGTTGAAACAACTTTTTTACAAATCGAACGGATTTCAAGAATTTCAATCTTTTCTTTTGTATAATTGCGGCCAAATTAATACTATTTTATATAAAATACATATATGTACATATGTATACATACATTTTTTTTATTGTTAGATCAACAAAATATGGGGATAGGGATATCATGGGGATAGGCACATCATGGAAGGATATGGAAGTAGGTTAGGTAAACCCGGACGGCCCTCAGCGTGTGGCCCCCATGACATGGAAGTAAGTCGAAACAAAAAACTTTCCGATAAAATCATCGCTAACAAAATGCAGTTTTTTCGGCAAAAATCATCGCTTATAAAATGTATTTTTTGCCAAAAATCATCGCTTATAAAATACACGATTTTTCGTCAAAAATCATCGCCTATAAAATGCATGATTTTCCCGCACTGCTAGAAGACATGCCCTATGCCCTAGGACCTCTCCATGTTAATGTCAACAGCTCAGCGCATGGCGGGTTATCGCCTATGTCATTGGGGGTAGTGAAGCTGTCATCGATGTGTCAGCAGATGTATGTATCATCGATGGCCCGTACTGCAGGGTAAGAAAAACTTATTTTTATGTTCCAAACCAAACTTTAAAAATGTGTGTTTTGCTATGTTTTTACGAAGCTCAACTAAATTTGATAAAAATTGGATGACTCTATAGTACCGGTATGTATATGTACATATGTAGTGGCAATAGGTGTAATGGATCCTGCAAGAGTATTAACAATTACTCCCCCCAAGGCTAGACTTTCTTTCGAACGACTCCTATTATTGCTCTATCCGCTGCCTACGCTTGTGTCGCTCCTTTTCCTTCTCCTGCTCCTACTTTTTCTTTCGTATCTCCTTCCTCTCCCGCCATCTCATACTTTTTCTATGGCACTGTATTGCTTGAACACTCCGTTAAGTTGAGTTTGTGTATCTGTTACGCGAGTTTCTATTTCTCATTGCCTTCTGTATCTTGTATCTTTTCCGAGTGTCGCCGAGTGTTGGTCCCTCTGTCTCTGTCTCGCTCTGTGTGTGTGGGTTTGTGTTCAAGTGTGCGTGAGATGAAGCAACGACATTGCCAAAGTTATTTCATAAGTTGTTGCCACAGCAGCAAACACATCCATGGGAGTGGCGGTGGCGGCGGCCTGGGCTTGGGTTTGGGGATTTAGTGAATTCTCCTCTGATAAAATTTTGCTCGAGGGCAAAACACACAAAAAGGTGTGGACACAAGACGGTAAGGGCAGAGGGGTGGTGGTGGGTCGGTGCAGAAGGAGGAGGGCAAACCGCGTCAGTTGCCTTGTTAAAAAGGCAGAACGAGACATTTTGGCATGCCCATTGTTGATTGGGAGAGCGACTAACTGTAAGCAACGACACGCAAAAGGCGCAACAGGCAGCCAAAAAGGAAGGAACGAAACAAAAATCTTTCACTAAATAAAGAGGGACAGATCCAGTGATGGGAGAAACGGCGGGGGCCGGTGTCTGTGTGCGTGTCGCAGCTTGTTGCTTTGCCAACTTTTTTCTGCTTCTTCTTATTCTGCTTCTTTTCTACTTTCATATGACAGAAAAGCAGAGACTGAAAGAGAGAGGGAGAGGCGAAAGAGAGATTGCGGGACTGGATACACTGCACAAAAAGAGAAATGTGAAAAAAATACAATAAACAGAAGAAAGAAAGAAATGAAAATGGAAAGAAAAAAGAATTTTTGATGGATTGCCCAAATGGCGAAAAGGAGACAAGAACGACCACGAGAGAGAGAGAGGGAAAGAGTGACATGTGGACTGTGGAATGTAATTGCTGGAGTATCGGATTAACGGTCCTCATTCTCACTCTGTCTTTTCCTGCCCCCGTTCAACCCTATCACACCATGTGTTCAAGGACAGCAAAAAAAAACAAGAAAGATATTCTATTGAAGGGGCGAGGCTATTAATACCCTTTTAGATCCATTTAGTTTTAAGGGCAGCTCTATGATTTAGGTAAGCTGTCGGTTTCGAAGGAACTGTAACTTCCGAAACATATGAATTTGCCTACCTTGAAATATACAAAAATACACTCAGAAGTGTCAGAATACCTCTCCTTTTTTGCATTGCAAACATCTAGTCAAAGTCTGAATGCTCTTCTCTGCAAGGGTATCCCAATGTCGTTGTCTAACCACAAAACTGCAGCAGCAGCAAAAACAGCTGCAGTAGCAATAGCGACGGCAGCAGCAGTTTCTCATTACCCCCTATCACACCGTCCCCTCCCGCCATCCAGCAGACCGCCTGTCAAATAGCTGTCAAATTTGAGCTCAAATTAAACGGAAGGCGGTGGTCAGATGGACAGTGCATGGAAAAGAAGGGGAGGGGAGCCTAACCACACGGTCTGGCAATTATTCCGTTTTGCATGGGAGTCCTGTTCCGCCCCCCTGGGCAGTGCGTGGGTTCCATTTAATCGCATTAGGGAACCTAACCCCAACGGGCCATAAATTGTGTTTAAACATGTGCATTCGACCGCAGAAGCAGAGGCCAGGCTTCTCTCTCTCTCTCTCTCTCTCTCTCTCTCTCTCTGTTACCCTCGAACTCCCTCTCCCTCTTCTGTGTCACTGTGTTTTAATTAGAACGTGGCAGAAATCAGTGCACCCGTTTTCTTTAGCAAACAATCTCCCCAGTCACACGCTGTGTCATTTAAGTGTTTGCTTTTTTTTCTTCAAGTGCAAGATGGCAAGGTGTATACATATATATATGTTATAAGAGGTGGGTCATTGCCAGATTTTTGGGTGTGTGTACCCTCGCGACGCGTCAATGCGTGACACAATGAGAGCAAGAAAGAGGAGAAAACTGAGGAGAGTGGAAATGCCTCACCTTATAGAAGAGCACCTTGTGCACGACGGCGTCAAGACGTCTGCCAGGAAGAAAAGAGAGCAAAGTGGAATGGAAATGTGCTGTTGCGATGAGTACGGTGTGTTTTAAAGAGGTAGCGGGAGAGAAAAGAAGAACGATACCCAGCTGTGCTAATGTGAGAGTGGTGTGTGTGAAAGTGGCCTTCATTTATCGCGTTTCTTTAATGCGTGCCGGCACCTCTCGGGAGGGTCGCGTGCGAGGGTCGCTCCAGCCGTGGGGAAATTCTCTACTTAAAAGCTCTCTGCTAGTGCCGGAGCACACCTCGTGCTTTTCTCTCTCTGTCACTCTTTATATTTACTCCCGTTATGTGGTGTTTATACATGCAATTTTTATGCGCCACCTGCCAGAGCTTAGGCACTACTTCTCCCCCAGACCCCTCCACTTCCTTCGCGCTTGCACAAATAATTGCAACATATTAATACGTCTGCGGCCAAGACCCCTGAAGACGCTCAACCACGCCCACACTTGTAACGGCGCTTTCAATTTGTGGAAAGCAGTTAATAGCCTCCCCGCCCCCTCCCCAAGAAGATGCTGTGAGAATGGGGGAATTGGGGAATGAGGAAAGAGAGAGAGCTATAAAAAGAAGAAAGGAGGGTAAGCTAAAAGAAAGAATACGATAAAGGAAATCTCTTGAAATTTAACAAGTTTTTCCTGGCCCAAGCCAAAAATACAAAGCCAGAGCATCTAGCAGGGAAAGGGACCCCGTCCCCGCCCGAGTTTAAAATGAGCTTATTGGCTTTTGGAAGCTTCCTCCGCCACACCACCCACCCCATCCATTCACATCCCCTTGCAGTGTCTCGAAAAAAAACAACAGGATAGAAGACTAGTTCGATAACTGAAGATTTATATACTCTTGCACATATTGTCATTCGATTTGGATCCAATTTATATGCGGTTAGTAGAATAAAAATTATCTGATAATCTAGAATCAGACACACCAGCCGTTGATACTGATCAAGAATATCCTTAACCTATGACATACATCTGTGACTGAAACCATAATACCCGCTAGAAGGGTACGCCGACAGAGAGAAAGTAACGCTTGGCTAAAAATTTTGACGAGCTCAGCAATCTGAGCACGCATGTGGCAGATGCCAAAGGTATATTGAAGCAAGAGGGAGGGCAAAGTAGTGGCAGAGGCAGATGCCAGAATTGGATGGATCCAGACCCAGTGCCAGGAGTGGCAGGCAAAGTTGCATGGGCATGGCCCGAACACGTAGCTGGCCGCCTCACGTCACGTTATCCGTAACGTAATGAGATTTTGCGGCAGAATTGTGCATTGCGGCAACGCTCCATGCCACTGCCACTGCCCGTGTCCGTGTCCGTTTCCACCTCCCTGACCATGATAAACCACTACGATGCATGGCTTGGCATCTTCACTCCGCTCGAAGATAGAAGTGTTGTCGATATTCGAGTCCCTTTCGCCCGATGTCAACCGGATTGTGTACCCAAGTTCCTAACGTGACAAGTGGCGAATGGCAATCGCATTGGATTTCGGGCGTCGAAGGTCGAGAGGATAGAGAGAGAATACTAACTACTAAGGTACATACATACATCCTTTTAACTGACAATACATCACATCACTTTGTGGGAGAATACGGCCGTTATTTCAACTACTTAGTGTACGTTACATCACTTTTCGTTGGAGAACTTACAGTATCTCGAGCATTAATAGTACACTGCAATACCTTACGTTACATCCAAAATTTAACTATATCACAATACGTTTACATCAGTTTTGTGTTACATCGATTTACGTGGGATGACAGCTTTATTTTCATGAATGTTTTCAATCGCATTTTTCCACCGTAATGACTTACATTCGCTTTCAGTACAACCCCCACAGAATGCTGTGAATTTACTCAGCGCTAATGCGCTCAGCCCCCAGACTAAAGTTAAAGCCTAATTACGTTAAAGCCAAAAGACGTTGACTAAGTAGCTGAGCGCCAGACGGAGACAGTAGACACGAGATAGAAATGGAAATGGAGACGGAGACAAAATCCTGACCATCTTCTGGCAGACACCTTGTCCAAGTGGCCAGACCACAGAAAGACTGGGCGACAGACAGTGAGACCTTGTTCCCGCCCGCGTCAGAGGGCAAGAATGAAGGGGCAGGAATAAGGACAGGATGAGAAGAGCTTGCCAAGCTGTGGCAGTCCATAAATTTCTATCTGTCGGCAAATCTTGGCCCCAACTATGGCTTCGGGGCGGTGGCGGCGAAAACGTATCTGCTTATGCCTTGGTTCAGTTGTTGTTCTGGATGTTGGTAGAATACTAGGAGAGTATTGTTGGTCTGCGGCATTGTTTGCACTAGATGCTGTTGGTATCTCCTTGGCATTGTTTCTGGATTGGCATTGTCACTGCCGTCGCCAGTGCCGTTGTCGTTCTCGTCCTTGTTGGTCTTCCACGTTAATTGTTTCACGTTTAAACTGCTCTGTCCGGACTCCGCACTCCGGCTTCGGATTGGCAATGGCAATGGCAATGGAGTCGAATGGGACTGAAATAGTAAGGCATAGTACTGAGACTGCGACTGAGAGTGAGGGTGCGGCTGAGACGGGGAGCTCTATTAGTTTTAATTAAGCAGCTGAGCTGAGCGTTTGAGCTAACTAATTATAGTGAATGTATAGATAGATTTACACTGCGAGGAAAACATGCTGCATCCGATGCTTATTTTCCGAAAATAAATATATCTTTAAATGGGATTGCAAAGAGGAAACTCTTGAATGAGTTTAAATACATAGATATAAATATGTTAAGCTTTTAATTCGGGAATATGTGTTGGATTTTTTTTAAGGTTGGTATTCTTCTCCAATGAGTGTTTTGAATGCTGATTTCGTGATGGACTATTAATCTCGAGTACACTGCTATTGCTTCCAGATCTTAGACGGAAGGATTTTCCCCCAGTGTCTAAACGGAGAGCGGGCGATTCCCTGTCCGTCCCCGTCCCATCCTGTCCATTTTTAATCATTATAATTAATGTGCGCTTGTTAATAACAATTAAATGCGCTTTTTTCTCCGTTCTTCCACTTGTTTGGTTCCTTGTGTTCCAATGCCAGCATCTTGGCATTGAGCCGGGTCTGGGACTGGGACTGGGACTTGGCTTTGGGATTGGGATTGACATTGCCTGGCAACCCTGGCAGCACAATTAAGCATTAAATCAATACAATTAAAGCCTTGGACTTAAGCAAGTTCCATTAAAAGAGGAGGGTGGTGCGGGGGATTCGGGAGGGCAAGAGTGTGGGAAGGACGAGGGCAACAAAGGCAAACGGTCATATAAAAATAAACACAAAACAAAGAAATATTTCGAGAAGCCCAAAAAAACAGAGCACACAAAAAGAGAGAAGAGAAAATGACTCAAGAAAACTCCATAGTGGTCGGCTGAAGGAAAGTCGACGAGACGACACTCTGTCCTTTGGAAGGCAGATGTAGCGACGATATAAATCGCATGCATGTTTATAAATCGACAGTAAATAGCCATAACTCTGATAGCAACTCTGATGTCTCTTCAGGCTTTTCCAAAAGCGATATGGGCGGATAGAGAGAATAAGGTAATGGCGATCGATGATTCATCGAGGAAATGAGGAGTGTGCAGGTAAAAGCGCCATGCAACTCGGGTTGCCTTTCTTTTTATACCCGATACTGAAAGATTATAGGGGTATATTAGATTTGTGATGGAAATGGATGTGTATAACCCCCAGATGAAAGAATCTCCGACCCCATAAAGTTTATATATTCTTGATCAGCTTCAATAGGCGAGTCGATATAGCTGGGTCTGTCTTTCTGAATGAACGCCTAGATCTCAGAGACTATAGACGCTAGAGCAAACAATTTAATGCAGTGGTGGAAGGGACCAAGATAAAACGGCTGCTGTTGTTGTGAGAATAGAGAAAAGAGACAGATGTAAAAAAAAATTTTTAAGAAAAATGGAAACAGATAAAATCCAATATGATATAATATGTATAAAAATCTCCCAAACGGCTCGAGCGATTTTTATGGAATATTTTTTTTTTAACAAATCAATTTGTCCCTTTTGCGAACAGCGATACCAAACTACATATAAAATATATTGTATAAATTACATAAATCATAAGCTCACATATATACTGACTGAGTATCGGGTATAAATGTAGTGCCGCGGCCCTTTCCACGGCTCACAACATTCCCGCTCGTTATGTCAAAGGAAGAAAGCTACAGCGCAAGAGAGCTGCGAAAGCTGGATTAAAACTTTTTCTAGGAACCAAAATTTAAGCCACACACAAGGATCCCATGCCGCTCTTCCCTTCCTTTCCCTTCCCACCACTCCTGCTCCATCATCTTTGGCAACTGAATCCCCAATGCGCGTCCCGCCTTTTATGACAAGCGATGTGGGCTTGGAGTCCGGGGTCTGGGTCTGGTGGGGGAGGACAAATAAACGGAAATAAACGCACGTATTTCACAAGTTTGCGCCACTTTCATTTTCATTTTGGCATTCCGCTTTTTTTACCCCCTCTCAACCACTGCCAATAACGATGTTTATGCTCGTAGCTGTCCTTTTTTCTACTCTTCACTTCTCTGTTAGCTCTTTCTTGAGGCCTGCTCGGCTGCGGCTAGAGCGGGACCGAAATTTCACTGCTAATGGAAAATAGTAATTACAATAATTTCCTTCTCTGTTTTGCGCGCTATCCGCCGCCTTTTTGCATTATTTATTTGATTGCAGGTGGAAAAGGAAAAGGCGAGACAATAAACCTACTCGTAATAACGGCATGAATAACGGAATCCCGTCGGAGTTAGAGCGGGACGACGCGACGGAATTGTTCGTTCTAACTGTTGCTCCCTCACTGAGAGAGAAACGTAGATGACGACAGAGTGTGTGCAAATGTATCGTAATTTAAGATTAAATTTTAGCTTACTTGACACTTTAGCCTCCACCTCGGCCTCTTCCTTCTTATGTTCCCTCTGCTTTTCCTGGGCTTATGCTATATTTTATTACTTTTAGTTATTTACTTTTTGCTTTGCTATGCTCCTCTCCTGCGGGGTAAAGAAGGAGAGAAAGAAAGAATGTTTAACGGGCAATTAATTCTTGGAAATCGAACGAACGACGGGAATGCTTTGATGCAGCTCCGCAGCGCTTTGGGCGAAGAGGAATGCAAGCCGGAATTGCGACGCCGGAAGGCGGATGGCAGAAGGCGGATGGAGGAAGGCGGAAGGCAGATGTGAAAACTAGAGACTGCTGAAAGGTACAGTCTGCACTATTAAGTCTATGGTCTGTGTGCATACTGCCGGTAAATGTGGGCAATGCTTTGGGCAACATTGCTCGAAAAATGTAATAAATTACGATTCGATAAATTCGAAATTCGATGGCGCATTGCAACGATAATCAATTGGCGTACAAACTCGCGGGTTGGTTATTAATTTGTCAAAGTCAAACCAAACATGAAATATGAAATCCAACCCGAACAGAGTCACTTTGTGCGTCCGAGCACCATATACCCATACGCCCCGAGGGCCTTCGATAAATAGAACATATTAAACTTTAAAATGCTGCGAAAATATCATCCTCAAAATAGCATCCTCCCCCGCAATCAATTCAGAATGGATATGATTGCAAAGAACAAATGAACAAACAAAGAAACAATTTATATGACAGTTCTGTGGGAGGTTCAAAAGGACAGTAAGTCATAACGGTAATATACGGAGGGAGTGGGAATGTGTATGTGCCGCGTCGTACATATTAATTCCAATTTGTAACTCAATAATCGCCCCCATTTCTGGAGCAATAAACTCAGTCAGAATTCCCAGCAAGGGCAAATAATTCTCCGTCCGGAATTTATGCATACATATGTATGTATATACTTTTCTCAATTAAACTAAAGCGGAGGAATCCCTGCACATTTCCTTTCTAGCCCCACCGTGAGACCCGTGGCACCCGTAACACCATAATGCCGTAAAAAATAGGCAAGAACAACAATAGGAGCAGAGCGGGACTGGAGCGATGCAAATCAAATTTATGATTTTTCATGGATTTTACTTTCTTGTCACTTCGCATTTACCCGTAATTTATGCGCTGATAAAAATCGTAAAAAAAAATTTAAAAAAAGTACGAGTACGTTCAGGACATGGCTTGGCTTTACACGGTTTCAATATTAGACACCACAGGGGAAAGAGGCAGCAGTTTATTTCACAGCATTTTTTACGCTCACTTTTTAGGTGTTGGAACAGAAAAAAAAATAGGAAATGGTTGAGCAAAAAACACACAGTTTTACAAAACATTTAAAAGCTGAATTTTGTAGTACTATTTCGAGTCAATACATTAGTCTCGACTATTCTAAACAACACTTTTTTGCAAGTAAGAAATTCGATTTACCTATAATGCCGGAAACTCGGTGAATTTATGGTATTTTGGGTTGATTGTCGCTTGATTTTCGGTTTTCGATTTTATTGTGCCGATTCTCAGTTATTTTCGTGGAGTTTTTAGGTTGTTTTGGTTCGTCGTACAGCGTCTCCGGATTCGGGAGCAGAGTCCAACTGGTTGTCGCGGTGCTGTTCAAAGCAGTGGTGGATGGATCCGTCGGAGCAGCAGCACAGGAGCGCCAGTGCCGTTATTGTGGCCAGCAGCAAGGACGATGAACACGAGAATGAAAGACCCGAATGACGTACGATGGCTACCATGGCAGCAGCAGCAGGCAGCAAGCAGCAGCAGCAGAGCCGACGACCCACGAGGACAACATCGGTCTCAATCTGGATGAAGAGTGGAGCTTGCGAAAGGGGGTGAGGGGGTTCGTTTTCGCTTTCACTAGTGCCTTTTGTCTTGGCCTTTTAGCAAGATATATCGAATCGAATGGTAAGGCCAAGCGGGTTTCATTGAGTGCGTATGCCTGGCTGCCCTACCCAACCTACTTGTGCCTTAGCAGCTCTACCTTCCCACAACCAACACACACTGTCACTTTTCTTCGTGCGAGTAAAAGTGCCGCTACGACTGGGGAAAGCTCCCGCTGGGCGGCGCCACCAATTAGAATATTTCTCGCAAATTAAGCAAACACGAAAAATCTAGCCAAAGTAAATAAAAGTTGGCAGCGCACTTTAATAAAGTTGACCACACCCCACGCCCACACACACACACACACACACACACATGGGTGAGAGGGGCGTAGGTGGTAGATAGAGATGAAGGGTTTTTCATTAAGCAGATTTTGGAATTTTGCGCTTTGGGTCAACAAAAGTTTCAGCTCTTTTTTTTCTTCTCTATATTTTTTTAGATGAGCCTGTGAAGGGGTACAGGAGGGGGAGAAGGGTGGACAGAGTGTATGCTTGAGGTGAGCGAAAGCTGGGAAAGTTTCCAATTTAAATACAGATACCACCCGAGAGAGAGACAGCAGAGAAAACGGGAGAACTAAAGAGCTCTCTTGATCGAGAAAAGAGGATCGAGAAAAGTTTTTTCCGTGGGAAGTGGAAGTGAAGCTAAAGCGGCAAGGGCCGCGGGGCTCTTCTTTATACCCGGTACTCAGTCAGTATACACATATGTACATATGTGAGCTTCTGATTTATGTTATTTATACAATATATTTTATATGTCGTTTGGTTTCGCTTTTTGTAAAAAGGAGGGGATTGGATAGCCACTGCAATTTCATTTGTTCCTTCTGGCTATAATAATGATCCAATACGATCTGGCAATATGATAATTATTTTCTATGATTCCTCCTTTTCGGTTTTCCTGTATCTTCAAAATTGTAGATGCCACAGAGTTTCGTCCCTTGTGTGCGCAGAGGGGGTTGGCCGAAATTGTGAAATACACTTGTAACAGTTACCGGAGTCTGGATACAACAATTTGGTTTCTCTAGCTCTTATAGTTTCTGAGAACTAGGCGTCAAACGGACGGACAGACGTAGTTACATCGACCCGACAATTGAAGCTGATCAAGAACTTGTATACTTAATGGGGTCCGAAAGTCTTGCTTCTGGGTGTTACACACATCTACATAAATCTAAATCGAATATACCCATAAACTCTTTGAGTATCGGGTATAAATATAGCAGAAAAGATTATAGAAGAGGCGGCAAAAGCATTATCAGAGAGAGCTTTCTTCGCACTTTCTCCGATCGCATCCCCAAAATAGAACAAAGAGTGGAGAAGCGACCGTTAGCAGAGCGCTCCATCAGTGTGGATCCGATTTTATAATGGATTTGTTGTTCCTCAGCCGGCGCATATTTTTGGGCGACGGCAGTCACGAGACGCCCCTCCACGGCGGCATCGTCGTCGACACACAGGGCATCATCCGCCGGGGTAAGTGTCCGTCTCAATCACTCTCTCTCTCTCTTTCTCTCTTAACTTTTTAACCCTCTCCATTTACTTTACAGTGCTAAGATCTCCCCAAGAGGTCAATTCCTACCTGTACAACATCGAGTCCGAGGCCGTCTATGACTTTGGCGACCTGGTACTCATGCCCGGCCTCATCGACGCTAATGTCCACATCAATGAGCCGGGGCGGAAGGACTGGGAGGGCTTTGTGACGGCCACCAAGGCCGCTGCCGCTGGGGGCTTCACCACCATCATCGATCGTCCTGCCAACGCCTCGCCCCCAACCGTCAGTGTTGCGAGCCTCAAGGCCAAGACGGCTACAGCCCGTGGGAAGATCTACGTGGACGTGGGATTCTGGGGCGGCATCGTACCGGGCAACGGTGACCAACTGGCACCGCTGCTCGCCGCCGGCGTCATGGGGCTACAGTGCACCTTCTGCGGCTCGTCGCCTCCCGTTGGCGAGGAGTTCCCTTCCGTAGACGAGGCGCTATTGGAGGAGGTTCTGCAGCGGCTCGAAGCAGAGAACGACGACGAGGGAGTTATTGCTGTGAGTAGTGGATCCAGTAACTCCCTCAGATTTATTCTCACATTCCCCAGGTCCATGCCGAGCTGCCGCTCGCCGTCCACATTCAAGCAGACGATGACGCACCCAAAAAGTACGACAGTTTTCTGGTCACCCGTCCGCCCGCCATGGAGGTGGCAGCGATGCAGCAGCTCAGCCGCCTGGCCCAGCGCTATCCCCGTCGCCGCCTGCACGCTCTCAATGTGAGCAGCGCCGAGGTCCTGGCCCCGGCAGAGGCTTGCCAGCGAGCGGGCGGCCAGCTGACGGTGGAGACTTGCCCCCACTACCTGTCCCTCAGTGCGGAGGAGGTGCCCGAGTGCGGAACGGAGTTCAAGACGTGGCCACCCATTCGGGAGCGGTCCAACCAGGAGCGGCTGTGGCAGGCTTTGCGACCGGGCGGGGTCATCCGGATGATCGCCAGCGACCACTCCCCAGCCACTCCCGGTGTCCGCTGCCTCACGGGCGGCCGGAACCGGGGCAACTTCCTTAAGGCCTGGCCGGGCATCAACTCACTGCAGCTGTCGCTGCCCGTGGTGTGGACAGCAGGGGGCGGAAGAGGAGGAGCCCGTGATGACCTGCGCCTGTCCCTAGCGGATCTCCACCGCCTGATGTGCTGGCAGCCGGCGAAGCTGTGTGGCTTGGACAGGTTCAAGGGCCGCATCGCCGAGGGCTACGACGGCGACTTCTGTATCTGGAGTCCCGAGGAGGAATTCACCGCCGCCCCGGAGGAGCTCTACACCGCCACCAAGGCCACGCCCTATGCGGGCCGCCGACTGCGAGGCGTGGTGCATGCCACGGTGGTGCGTGGATTGCATGTTTATCAGCAGTTCGAGGGCTTCGGGCAACCCCTAGGGAAGGTCCTATTGCGGAAGAGCAGTCGTAAGGTGGTCAAGTTCGTTCGAATGTGATAAGGTGGACACGAGAGGAGGGGGTATGGATGCCCTAAGGCGCAGAGGGGTGTGAGGGGTAAACTTTGTTAATTAAAATCATTAAGAGATTGGGCTGGAATCCTTCACGCTCCACGCTTGACTTACTCGCGTGTCTTGGCGTCTTGGCTGGAGATGAAGATGGAGACGGAGAGACGTGCAACAAGTTGTCGCGTGGCAACGCTGAGTAAACATGACACCAGGCACTGACCTCACATTCCCCCACCACCATGTGTGTACACACCCCTCCGCCCCTGCCAGGCATATGGATGGCAGCTTAAGTTTGCTTGCCAGGCGTCAACTCAATTTCCATACTCTGCCGTCGGGGTGCTTTTCTTTTGGCCAAATGCTCATCCATTTTTAGTTATTCTTGAGTGGATAAAGTACAGAAGACAACCTGATAATTTCTAAAATTGTTTTAAAAATAAATAAGTATACTTTACAAAATGAATTGCAATTTATTACGTACGTATGTATATGCTGTGCTTCACTAGAAATCAATACAAGCATCAGAGCTCTGTAGTTATTCTGACAAAATCTGAAGTCAACTCACTAAAACGATCAATTAGTAAGAGTATCTTTGTCTTCGTGAAGGCTCTTTGTCGCGGTTCCTCTGCGTGTGCATGCATGTTGTCTTAGAAAAGTGTGGGAGTGAGCCATGAGACGTGTTTACCTAAGGAAGGGTGTGGGGCAGCGTCTTCGGAAGAGGGCGCACTTTGGGATAAGGTATACGGTATGTATAAGTTTATGCCGTGATTTAGCTCAGTGAAGAGTGCTCTCAGGAAAACACAAATAGACAGAAAGAGGAAGAGAGATCAACAGCAGGGAGATTTTCGTCACGAGCTGGCAGGCGGCTGTCAATCAAGGACCACGACCCACGCATAAGCCATTTTGTCTCTGTCCTCCCGTTTTCCGGAGGCGGCGGCTCATGGCTCCGTGCTAACAAGCTATTTTCATCGGAAGGTAAGGTGCATTTCTGTTCTGCAGCATCAGCGCATAGGTCCGGAGTCACCGTAGTCTGGATGGCAACTTATAAGGGTTTGGTGCCCTCTAGCACTTCCTTAACTTCTATTTAACATACCATGGTTTTAAAAACCCCTTCGGCTTCTTGATGTGCCGCAAGGCCTGTGCCTTCCTACTTCACTGTCTGGTGACCATGCGTTTTTTTTTTGTGTCTTTGTTTTCCTTCGTACCATTTATTCCTCACTTTACTCACTCTTTCGCTGTGTTTGTTTGCTTCCTGCCTGTTGCTCTGCCTATTCCCTGCGTCATGGACACCCACGCTCCGAGTACGGCTCGAACGGCAGCGTACGCCGCTTGCGCGGCTTTATTTAACTTAACCCCAACACAGGGGTATCCCATTTAACCCTAAAGCGGTCAGTTTCAAGTGGCTAAAGTGTAACAACTGGAAAAACAACTTGTTTTTCTACAGGAATTCCTGGAATTGTGAGCGTGTGTATTTTTGTACGACATTTACAGGGAATTCCACTGACTGACTGGATAATGGTGTACATACAGTGAATGCGGAGAAGTTCTTCAATCTAAAGAAGCTTAATAAAGTCAAAATAGACGTTGTCATAGACATCTGACAATTTCACAGCTCCATTTCTGTGAAAGCAGCTGTTTTCGATCATTCTCGATGCAGAAGCAGTTCACTCTTTAATAAAAAATTTTGTTTGAGAAAGATGTACGGATGATAGAAGCACGTATCCCATTTCAGGGTTAACGGCGCTGCTTTCCGCCTCACTGGAGATTGAGAAAGACGCCAATGGAGGGAGATGGCATGGAGACGTGTCCATTTTTCGGCAATACTCGAGTAGGGGTGCAGCTTCCCCATTAAATAAATGCCACAAGCAGATCAAAATTTCCAAGTACATCTACCCCCGTGATGTAAATGGAGGGGAGCCACGCTTTTGAGTGTATTCCACCTGTCAGGGACAGACTAAAGCAGACCAGATTTAGCCACGCGGCGTATGCTGATGCTCAGTAGTAGTTCATCACGCATACGCCGTGCGCGCCCCACTCCGCCAAGGAAACTTTTGTGAGAGCGGGTTAGGGGGGAGGGAGTAAAAGCGAATGGGAGAAAGGTATGCATGACGCATACGCAGTGCCACGTGAAACGGTATCTCCCATCCCGGGGGGCCAGGAGTGGAGCCAAGCGTAATAAAGACGTTACATGTTTTTACCTCCGACTGCAAGTGATATAACATGAAAGTAGGCTAGAATACATACACACATACATTTTTGAATGATACCCCTTCGGGTCGATCGTTCCTGGCGCAGGTACATACGATGTGTTTTGTGTTTCATATTTATATCTGCTAAATTATGCGAATACTCTTAGAAATCTGGAGATTTGAAGTTCACATAAATTGTACATATTTTGATATGTATATCCGATATGTGTATATGTATATATGTACATATTTACGTACATACGTGTATGTACCCCCCCTCTATCCATTCACTCCCTGAGAGTCGCAAAAAGCACCGTAAAGTATGAACTGAGTGTGCGCAAGCGAGTCGGAAAGCAAGCGGCTTGCGCTCTCATACGCCATAACTGTACGCTAAGCGATAACGTAATGAAAGCAACAACATCAACGTTGTACGGCAGTACAAGCAGCAGCGCGCCTATGTACACTTGCTCCCATATCTCTGCGTACACGTAGAAAACGAACTACATTTTTGTGTTCAGTTGTGGATAACTTTTAATGTAAGGCACTTTAAGCAACGATTCTTTTTTATAATATTCTTTGCTTATTTCTAAACTTATCCATATTTTTTTTTTTGTTCAATAAATCAAACTTAATAGGAACAAAATTCATTTAGAAAAACATAAGAAAAATTTGACGCCTCAAAAGTCTGCGTACACTCTAAAAATTCTGCGTACAACACTAAAATTCTAAATTGTTAATATTTTGTGGGATATCCCTTTTGTTTTAGAACATCTGCCAGACGTCTAGGCATTGAGTCAACCAGATTCCTGGTGTCCTCGGCTGTTATTTTGGCCCATTCCTCCATGATGACATCCTTCAACATGTTTTTAGAAGTTATGGTGTGCTCACGAGTCCTGCGCTCGAGTAAATCCCATAGATGTTCTATGGGATTCAGGTCTGGGGACTGAGGAGGCGATCGAAGCTGATTTTTACATTGTAAAGCAGCCAGAGCTTCACATTGTGGGCAGTATGCTTCGGATCATTGTCCTGTTGGAAGCAAAAGTCGTCTTCAAGCTAAAATTTTCGGGCACTCTGCAGAAGGGTTTCACTCAGAATTTGAATATAGGCAGTGTGGTCCATTGTGGATTCTATAAAAATAAGATTTCCAACACCATTGGCCGCCATACAACCCCACACCACTACACCACCACCTCCATGTTTTACAGTCGGTAGTAAATTTTCTTTATCCATGGCTTTTCCGCTTTTTCTCCAAACAAGTTTCTTTCCTTGTATGCCAAATATGCAGAACTTGCTCTCATATGAAAAAATAACCCTGTTCC
This sequence comes from Drosophila lowei, assembly GCA_008121275.1. Taxonomy (NCBI): domain Eukaryota; kingdom Metazoa; phylum Arthropoda; class Insecta; order Diptera; family Drosophilidae; genus Drosophila; species Drosophila lowei. Next base: position 72,993,495 of record CM017781.1, on the reverse strand, counting down.
AGAAGCTGGGAACCTTGGAAATGTGCTCATTGGCGAAATCCATACGCTTATTCCTATTGACCTCAGATACATGCGGCTTCCTGCGAGCAACTCGGCCATGATACCCCGCCTTTTTCCAAGTGCGTCGGACAGTTTCTTCAGATACAACTTTGGAGAAACGTTCTGCAACTTCAAGCTGTCCTTGATGAGCAGTAATCCTAGGATTTAGTGGCACCAGTTGGACAACACGCTTTTTCTCCCGTTCTGTCAAGAACGGTGGTCGGCCAGACCGGGGCTTTGACAGTATGGAGCCCGAAGACACATAATTGTCTTAAACTCTTTGGCACGAGGAATGAGTTCTGCCCAGCAATAGACCAATTTCTCGGTAGGATTTGCCCTCTAACCTATATTTTAAAATAAGTTTTCGGACTTCGACAGAAATTTCTTTTCCTTTTTGCTCCATTGTCAACCGCGTGCAAATATTTTTTCAACGCAATGGGAAATAACGCACATCAACGAAAAACAATAAAGCAAAGTGAAAAAAACTAACAGTAATCGCGAATTCCGGCATTGTACGCAGAATTTTTAGAGTGTACGCAGACTTTTGAGGCGTCAAATTTTTCTTATGTTTTTCTAAATGAATTTTTGTTCCTATTAAGTTTGATTTATTGAACAAAAAAAAATATGGATAAGTTTAGAAATAAGCAAAGAATATTATAAAAAAAGAATCGTTGCTTAAAGTGCCTTACATTAAAAGTTATCCACAACTGAACACAAAAATGTAGTTCGTTTTCTACGTGTACGCAGAGATATGCGAGCAAGTGTACGTATCCGCACGATGATAGCTATCCCGCTCTCACCTACACATGCCGCTTAGATATTTAAAAATATATTTTTACACCTCGTGTGTGTGCGTATGCGAGTTGTGTGATGTGGGAAAAAGGTGAGTAAGAAGAACGACGACGTCGACGCTGACGCTGACTTTGACGTGGCGGCGATAACGTTGCTGCAGCACATAACAAAATTACGAAACAATTCGCCAAGAACTTAATGTGAGAGAGAGCAGGAGCCATAGAGAGAAAGACAAATCCAATCATATGCTCGCTCAGCTGTAGCTCTGCTCAAGGTACATTGAATAGAAGGTGATGCCTTCCTCTTCGTCGGGAAACTCAGTGTGTATGCAACTCTCTTTCTCCCCTCACTTTCTTGTTGTTACGCATAGATGCTTGCTTGCCTAATTCTGAAGTAGTTTCTATGGTGGCCTTCCCGTCTACGTAATATGCCTTGGCTTTGCAAAGCTACTCCACTCCCTCTGCTGCTGGTGACGTGTGTGCGGTGGGTCGACGTCGACGTCTCTGCCTCCGTCTCCGCACGGGGCACAGTCATTGGCATCCCGTCAGTATTGCTTTTCAGCAAAACGAAGCGAGGCGGCAGCAGCAGCGAGCAGACAGTCTTCCTCTCTAACAAAAAACCAACAAAACTATCGGCCATCAAAACAACAAATCTACCGTTCAAATTGTCGTCGCGTCACTGTCGACGCCGGTAGCAACAACAACGCTGAAAAGGTGACGAGTGCTAATCTAAAGAGAGAGAGAGAGAGAGAGAGTGATAGAGAGGTGGCAAGCAGAAGAAACAGAAGAAGCAGATCTAAAAACAAATTTAAGCGCCAAAAGAGTGGCATTCTAACAGTAAAACAACAACAGCTAAAGCAGTTTTTTTTATTTTGTTTGGTTTCAGTGTGAGTGTCAGTGTCACCGTGTGTTTGTGTGTGTAATTTTTGCGCTTTTAGCCTTTTCAAAATATTTTATTTGTGTACAAAATTAAGCAAGTAAATAATTATAGCTTTGCCGCTGCTCATTTTCCATCTCGCTCTTGCTCTCTATTGCTCCCATAATGTGTACATATATGTGTGTATAATTGTATTGTAATCAAATACAAAATCTGAAAAAAATAATAAAAAAAACTTGACGTAATCGCAAAAATGCAAAAAAAAAACATTTAACGAAAAGGAAGCGAAAAAGCAACAGGAAAAGAAACAATAACAACAAAGATTACTATGCTTCTGTGCTTCGCTCTCTATCTGCTTCGATTCCCCATTTGCACTGAAATGCAGCCCTGCCTTCTGCATTAGTGTAAACGAGACAGAGGGAAAACACACGCACACAAACTTTTTTATACATGCATATGTGTGTGTTTTGTTTGCCGTTATGCAAAGATTTCATTGTTATTAGTCAGCAAAAGCAACAGCGAAAGCAACAATAAACATCAAAAGAGCGGGTAAGCGATAACCAGAAATATGTACGTGGGAATGCCCAGAGGGGGGAGGTCTGTAAAGAGACCTGCCATCGCGCTCCCATACATACGTAATTATATATGTTCATGCATACATTTGTTTGAAGCGTACGATCCTCAATGAACGCCGATGATCATTGGGAGCGTCAAGTCATTCAGAAGATCTCTTGGGCGGAATCCACTCTACGAATTATGAGTTTGTGGGGTAGATGTGCATCACTGCCCCGCGATATTTGTCGATAAGACAACCCCCCCCTGTTAGGACAGTTATTACCTTGGCACTGCACCATTGGAGTTGGAGAGCATTTTGCGCGGCATCCTCTCTACTGACTATATCTAACTGCTAACTAACTCTAAAATTTAGAGGAGCACTTAAGCGGTATACTCCGGACTATGCCTATTAACTGGTTGTCCGAAATATAAAAAAAAAAGTATGTGGCGCAGATAACTGGTAGCTCGTTGGAACCGTTATTACCTAAGTAGTGCGCGATTGCATCCTGAAACATGGGGAGTTACCGAATCGATCAAGGAAACATGTTGTACACTTCGTGCCCGGTACCACCCTCCCCCATCCTCCGTCAAGTACCAAGGCCTAATCTGTCGCTCAACGGGTTCCAGGCCCATGCATAATTAACCAACAAACAACCACATTCTGAATAGCTGATAACGGTGGCCCCCATTCCCACTGATTACGCTCAAAACTCAGAATTGTCCGCGTGAGAGAGGGGGTAGAGTAGGTAGAATACAGTAAGCGCCAGCTGTATTATCAAAACTGTTGGGGCGTTTTGATATTCCCGGGATAAGGCTTCGGTTTGGCTCCTTCTTATTCACATCACACTTATACCAACGCTTAACAGCACCTGTCGTCAATGACTTGGTATCGCTCTGACACCCATTCACTGTGGTCTTTTTCTTACACTTGCGGTCCTTGTTCTTCTTCGAAAAAGAACGCCTTTGTCCATGAGAAGTACTAACTGTTGTCTTTTTTTTTTGTTATTGCACATTCATTTAGTTTTAATTAATTCAGACAAACAAGTAGAAATACAGAGAGGGAAAGCAAAGAGTGAGAGTTAAGAGTGCAGGCGGCGGGTGTGTGGTGAGGGGGCGGGACTGAATGCCCAACACTAACGCAAATGCGAAAAACGCAATGAAAACCGACTAAAAATAAATAATGCTGACGTCAATATTGCGTAGGAGCGTCAGAAGAAGAGAGTGCAAAGTAAGAGAGCGAGATGGAGCGAAGCTAAAATCAGAAGCCAAAAACAAAATGCAAAAGTGAATGAAACTTATGGAAATGCAGTTACGGCTACTCTGCCGCTGTTCTGCTACTGCGTACGAACAGGAGTAGTTGGTGCACCGACGCTTGAATCCCCTTACGCGGAGGCAACTTCCCGCAAAATGCATTCATACATGTGTATGTGTATCGAGAGTAAAAAGGGTTACATATGTACACGCAAACAGGCAGAGTGCAGTCCAGCTGTTTTACTGTACTAAGGCCAAACTCCATTACCAAGTGATGTCACCCGTTGTAAGACAGGTATCACCATCAGCCATGAGTCAGTCGTAGGGGCAGACAGCGCGGCGTGGTTTTGAGCCACACAGAAACGCAGGGTACCACACAAGTGTCCCTCCCCCATCGAGAGTTCGAGCTGCGACGTAATTAATGGCAATTATTATATCACTAATCAAATGGATTTCCATTTGTAGTTCAGATTCCGTCGAGCCCGGCTGACAGTAGTTCTAGAAAGGCACACAGAAATCGCACACACAGCGCCCTAGCATTGAAAACAGTCATTTGCAATTGCGGCTAGAACGAGTTGCTAACGCTCACTTTGATAAATGCACTAATTAGTCATTAAGCCGAAGCTGTTACAGGCCCCGCTTTTCTTTTTTGTGCGCCATTACGGACAGCAGTCACACATTGGGGTCCAGGTGTAGACGCAGTCATCACTTGATTTGAAACATTGTCGCCAAATTTTTTGTTCATGTGACGTCATATATTGCTCATAGGGTTTTTGCTGTTGCTGGTTGTTCCTGCATCTACATTTTCTGTAATTAAGCAAGTCAGGGATATAATAACTTGAATTTTTAGGTCTAACAAAAACGCATCTGGCATCGGCAGATATGAGAAAAATATCAGTAGCAGTGAACCGAAACAGCGACTGGCATAGTGTGTGCTCCAGCCCGAGTAGCAGTCACAGTTACTGCTGTGCCATGCTGCTCATCACTATCTTTTCGATAACAGTATTGCCGCAACGCGCTAGTGCTTTGCACGAAACGCACTAGGCAATTTTTCGTCAGATCCCTCTGGTAGTTCTGGCAGTGAAGAAGCAGCGCGAGTGAGAGCGAGCAAGCAATACTGGGAATATTTTTGCGCAAAAACTGGGTTTATCAATAAATTGTTGTTAACAATAGCAGTTTTTGAGCCGAGCGCGTGTGTCCGAATAACCTAAAGGCAAATTCAATGAAGTGGCCATCGAGTGGCGCCGCCGCCGCCTGATCAACGTGAGTGTCAGAGAGTGGCTCTCGTTGTGAAGAAAAAAGAACGTAAGCAGCAAAGACAGAGCAGCAGCAACGATAACAACAGGCCTAGTGTGTGCTGCCAACTTGTCGAGCTGCCACCCCTCTCCCCCTCTGCACCCTTTGGCAGTACATAGTATAAGTGCTTCTTTATTCTATTGAGCATTATTTTTTAAAAATGCAGTCTGCTGGCTGTATATAGGCTGTGAGCGAATCCATTTTCTGTGACGTGACGTGCGGAATAGTGAACATTTTTTCAACAAGTTGCCAGCACAGCGTGCAACGCGCGCACACACACACACACCAAACTTATACACAGAGCCCCCCAAAGAGAGGGAGAGCAGCAACAACAAGCGTATTTAGTGATGTCATCAGAAAGTAAGTTGATTTTTTTCTCTCCTCACTATGTTGTCATGACGTCATTTCACAAAAATACACAGCAGTTGGTGTTGTTGTTGCTTTGTCTTTGTGGCAGAATTCAATTATCATTAACATCAGCATCATCATCATCATCATCATCGTCTTGGGTGGACAAACAAAACAAAAGCCAACAGCAGTTAAATAGCAGCCTCAGCGAGGGGCAGTCCGTCCGTCAGTCCATCAGTTAGTAGTTAAATAGTTAGTTGCTTGGTTAGTTGTTGCTGCAGTTGCACATACATATGTGGATATTAACAATATTGTAACTGAATATCTTGTCTGGCTCCCGCCTCTTGCAGTCGCCGTTCCGCATAAAACGACTTCAAGCTGGCCAAATTGAAACGGAAACGGAAGCCAAACTGAAGCACTTGTCGGAGAGCGTAACGGTGCTGCTGAAAATCGCTAAAATGGACAACAGCATCGTCGTCGAGGAGAACGGCAATTCGGCGTCCAGCGGCAGCTTGGACCTCATCACAGCCGCGGCGCAGGCAGCGGCCGCAGTAGCTGCCGCAACGAGCGCCGCGCAGCAGCAGTCACAGAACCCACAGAGTACAACAGCGGCGTCAGCGGGCAACACAAATAATTCCGCTGGAACGGCCACCGTGCTGACCACGACGGCCAACTGCAATTTACAATACCCGATGCAGCCGCTGGCGCAGCACGGCCTGCAGGTGGGTGGCTTTCCCCAGATTGCATCCCATCACAGAGGCGCTCTAATGGTTCCTTTCTCTTTGCCACCCTTTGCAGGTACAATCCGTGATACAGGCAAATCCATCGGGTGTCATACAGACAGCTGCTGGCACGCAGCAGCATCAGGCGCTAGCCGCCGCCGCCGCCGCCACCGCCACAGCGATGCACAAGGGAGTGGGGGTTGTGTATGTGGCCAAGCCAGCCAACTCTACGGTGATCCACACGACAGCAAGCAATGCAGTGCAAGTGCGTAACAAAGTGCGTAGCTGGAGAACTTTGAACGGGGCCAGCAGCCTCTCTAATCTTCATATTCCACTCCATATCACAGATCCCTCCAACTTTTCCATGTAAGATCAAACCCGAACCGAACAGCCAGCACCAGGAGGACAGCGACGAGAGTTTGTCAGACGACGACTCGCAGCACCATCGAAGCGAGCTGACACGGAGGCCATCGTACAATAAGATCTTCACCGAGATCAGTGGACCTGATATGAGCGGTAAATCCTTGGGACGACACGACATGCCACGCTTTCGCTCGCTCACACACACACACACATCTCTATCGCTCTGTTGTCTCTCCCTCTGTCCTTGAACACATGTAACCAACCGCCTGCCCAAACTTCGATCTTTCGCCATCGCACCACATGCACTGCACTCATCGCGCTACATTGATCATTAATCGATCCGATAGAATCCTATTCCATATCCATACATACATACATATGTATAAAATATTGATTATTAATTTGTATATACATATGTAGATAGACTTATCTTCTCTAGGTATTTCACTCATTTTCCCATTCATTCGCACTCGCTGACCAAACCCCATGTACCGTTAGAAAAGGCAGCCATACAAGAGTGAACTCGTTAGCCCCCGTTAGTCTTGTGTCGCGCCATCTCTTTCTCCCCTGTTTCTTCATTATCATTTAGTTGTTGTTGTTGGATGTTGATGTTGTTGTTTAATCAAGAATCAAAATATAAATAAGAAGAGAGAAAGGAGAGCAAGCAACCAATCGCTCAATTGTAAATTCCTGTAAATATGTAACCAAATCCCATGATTCCCATAACGCACAAACCTTGACACGGGAGCAGCAACAGAAACAGAAAGAGATATGTTGTTGCTCTCGCTCCCACACACACTTTATCGGTCTCTTTTTTTTCCTTGTCGTTGTTGTTGTTGTGGTTGCTGTTGTTGCACACCTGCCCCACCCCCACCCTTCCAAAAAGTAATGCTCTCCCTCCTCCTCAAGGTATATTAAACAGAAGAAACACGGTAGTCCCGTTCTATTTCTCTCGGACTGTGGACGACTGCTGCCTTACACTTCTGTTTGATATACGAAACTCTTCTCGTCACCTCCTAACCCCCAACTAAAATCAAAGAATCAAATCCCAAGCCAACCTCTCGCTCTTGTATCCTTTCTCTATCTCACTCTTGACTAACTCCCTAATATCGCCCGCTCTCACACGCACTCACCCACCCACCTCTCAGACATAATCAACAACAAAAAGATTCAAAATTCAATTAAAAAATTTGCAACGAAAATCGCAATGGAAAATATGTTTTTCTTATAATTTTATTGTTGTTTTCTTATTGTTTTCTTTATGACTGCCTTCTCCTACTACTCCAAAAACTACTCTAAATTCAATTATGTCCAAAACAAAAACTGCGTGCATTTTCCAACCAACAACCGAAACAACAACTGCAACAACGAAAACAACAACAATCTCCCCCTCCAACAACCAACCAACAACAATTCCAACTATGAACCAAACCCAAAACCCCGATCGGTCGATCAGGCTCCTCGCTGCAATTGGGGTCCGATGGGGTGCTCGGCTCTCAGCTGGCGGCAGGCGGAGCGGGCGGCAACTCGGCGAACAGTCCACTACTGCACATGGCCCCGGACCCAGCCTACTATTTGTCCAATCGGATACCCTACAACACCAGTAATAACCAGAGCCGAGGCTCCGCCATCCTCTCCTCCATCCACATGTGAGACATTCCCACAGACAAAACTAATTATTTTTTCTTTCTCTTTTCCATTTGCATGTTCCATTTTCCATGTGGGAATCACAGACAACAGCGGGATAGCGGAGGATCAGACGCGCAAGCGGGAGATCAGACTGCAGAAGAACAGGGAGGCGGCAAGGGAGTGTCGGCGCAAGAAGAAGGAGTACATCAAGTGCCTGGAGAATCGCGTGGCGGTGCTAGAAAACCAAAACAAAGCGCTTATCGAGGAGCTCAAGTCGCTGAAAGAGCTCTATTGTCAGACCAAGAACGATTGAATGTGGCCTTGGCTGTGGCTGTGGTCATGGCGATGGCGATGGCAGCGACGGCAGCAGCCGCGGTGGCAATATCGACGTTCGAAGACGAGTCCCGATGGCGATGGCAATAGTCGGCCGCATATCATGATTTACATACGTATAGTAGAATTCTATATGTAATCGTACATATATACTATATAGTGCAATGATCATGTTCTTGTTAGGACAAGTACACTGAAGCGAACCGAACCGAACAGCCTGACAGAACAAACAGGCGAACGGCGACAGCGACACGAGCAGGACACAATGTAATTATGTTTATAATTTAAATTTTAATATTATTTTTATGCTTTAGTTTACGCCTTAGTTTATTTGCTAATTTAATGGAACTGCAGTTTACCTATCCATGTCCCCTGTGCTTCTACATCCTATCTCCTATATATATATATATATATATATATATGTGTATATATATATATATATATCTGTTTCTTTATTCTGTAAGCTGCCGTCAGGCGATTGCCTTTTCATCGTCGTTGGTGAATTTTGCCATTTATTCGTATGCGTACGCATCGGTGTTTCCTCGAAAATCCCTATATTAATGGTACTCCCTCCATACGATGTTAATTCGTTTTCAGATTCTGTAGATCGATCAGCTGTTTGATGTTTTTTTAATGCATTTTAGGCTTTAAGCGTAGATACACCAGCGACGTACTGTTTTTGATATTGCCTTTTAAAAAAAAAATAGATTAACCAATTGATAAACAGCTGATCGGACCAAACAGTTGTTTCGGATATTCTTCAGAGAAAATACCTTTCAGGAAGCGCCGCCCATACGCCTCTTTCAGCATTGGCACTGCTCCAATGGCGAAAACCCATGCTCTTACGTGTGTCCATGAGAAGCGCTCAATGTTACCGATAAAAATATATTGGAATTCCCATCCATGGCGGCAGCTTATTTTACTTGCAATTTTTTTTTCTTACTTAATGCTAAATACGACAACTTGACTAGAAAAAGTGTTTAAATTTTTTAGAGAAATTATGTAAACTGATATAAACCCCCAACACACACAACACAGGCAGAAAAAGATAGTTAGATATTAAGAGAGAGATAGTTCTTAGCAAAATTGAGAACTTTCACCTGTTTTTTTATATATGTATCTACTACTATGAATGTGTGTGTGGAAAGAGAAAGAGCTGAGAAATGTAACCTTAAAATTAAGTTTTAATCGGTTTAAAAGTTCTGTAAAGTACAGGGCACATCGATCAATCAAACAGTCAGTCAGTCAACGTTAATGAATTATTGAGAATTTGTTGCATACTTTTAAACCGCTTCCCGCCGCCTCGCCCACTACCCTCCCTAGCCAAGGCGACACCTAGAAGGATTTTCTCTGAAAAAACCAATTTATATATAATTATATATACGATATACGTAGTTAGCGAATATTTGTACACTATTTGTATTTGTGTATCGCACTCGGAGAGGGTGGAACGGGTGGACGGCAGAGCGGTGTCCCATTTCCGGATCGAGAAATACCATACATACATACATTATTTACATACTATAAAGCAAAACTCTCGTTATCTCTTGTGATCAACTCAGTTGTTGTTATGAAAATGATACAAAATGAAAAGAAATCGAAAACATTATTAAGTTGTATGGATGGATATGCATGCATGCAAGATGAAAGATCTGAAAATAGGCAGATGGACTTTTTTATATGTACAATATCGAGTAGCGAAACAAAGAAAAATGGAAACAATGTCAAAGTAAAGCGGATAAATCAATGCATACGTCAATGTATAGTACATTAAAGCTCTTTATAAAGATTATATACATACATGATGAATCTATATATATCAGACCTCGCAAATAACGGTTGACACTTTCGGGGTGTCTGATAAAAACCTCTCATTTACGGACACATTGAGAAAAGGGACAGAAAAGACCCGATCAAATCTGTTTTTGCTCAACTCGCTCTTCGCTCAAGCAAAGACCGATTTTTTCACTTCTCTCTTGTTACTGTTTTTCACTGAGCATCTTGTCGCGAGCGAACGGAAAAAGTGTCTTTTGCGTATGTATGCGTGCTTGTACGTGTGGTGCCTATGGCAACGATCACTTGCCTTTGTGAATTATATGCGGTTGGACTATTGGAGCTAAAATAAATCGTGAAAAGCGTTTGCAGAAAATTGGCAAATAAATATACATATTACAATACAATAACCCAAAAGATGCGGAAAACATGAACAAAAAAACATAAACACGAAAAAAAACTAAAAACACTTTACTCAGACACTTTTTTGGTTCTGCTCATCTAAAGACACTTTTTCTGTGAGCGCTTGATCAAAAGTGTCTTTCTAAGTTGTTATTGTGAGACCCGATCGTGTGTCGGCTCAACCGAAAACACGAGACACATAACACAAGCGAAGAGACAAAAAGTGTTCTGCTCAGTGAGAGACCGTGTCTGCGTGGTCTTTTTCTGTTTCGTCAGTGACGAGACAGCAAAGGGAAAAAGTGTTGACCGTTGTTTGCGAGCTATGATATATATATATATGTAAATATGTATATATATATATAAATATGTATATATATATATATATGTAAATATGTATATATATATATATATATATATAAATATGTATATATATATACGGATCTATATCTACTTATAGGTACCCATGTATATCTCTCTATTTTTGATGTCCAAATCAAAACTTCTGCAAATGAAAACAAAAACACTTTAGGAAACAAAATCGAAACGAGAATTCAAGGAGCAACTTTTTTGGTAGGATCAAAAAAGGACAAAGAAGAAGGAAGGAAGTGGAAAGAAGAGAAAGAAACAACAGAAAAGTTGCATTCAACAAAGTAAAAAAAATATTTTTATTGTCATTGCATAATTCTTAAGCTAGTAATATTAATATGTATATCATAAGTGGCGAAAAAAAAAAAAAAAAATGAAAAAAAGAAGGAAACGCATGGAACGAAAAGGATAAAAGGATCACAGCCTAAAAGATGACAAAAGTAAGGAATGTAGCAAATAAAAAAAAAGTGGAAACAGAAAGCCAGGCAGAATAGTAAACAAATAAAAATGAAAGCAAAACAAAAAAAATCAGTAGAAATTACAATATTGTTATAAATATTTGTCTCAATGAGAAAAAAACAAACAAAAAGAAACGAAACGAAACAAACAAACAAAACAAACCAACAAAGAAAATAGACAAAAAATCAATAAAAATAACTAAAAAGATCAATTTTCTATTTATTTATAATGTGTTTAAACCAAGGGCGTAACCAGGGGGGGGGGAAGGATGCTTCAGCATGCCTATTAGTAAACAAAAAAATGTCTATTTAATTTAGGTTGCATATTTTTTTAAAGTTTCTTTTTGTTATTAATCATGTGATGTGGTTTTCGAATTAATCCTTTTTTTACCAAGGCCCAGTGCAAATTATTGAAGAGTTTGTTGCCTTTTTGCATGCTTTGAATGCAGAAACTATAGCTGATCTTGATCCCCACAAGTGTGTTGGAGTAGATTTTGATGGATTTGGTACAATACCTACAGGTACATAGACTGCTATTTAAGTTTCTCGCCTAACTATGAGAAAACGAACTTGAAAATGGTAGTGGAAAATGGTTTTATTGGTTTTAAAAATATAATATAATATTCTCCAAGAAGATGAAGCACTGTTGGCACTCAGAAGGAAGTATCTCTAAAATAAGACTTCCTCATCCTCTTTCACGTCGAAAAAGCGTTGACCACTCAATTTTTTGTTTGCTCAAATATTTCTCTCACAGCCTCACAGCATGACCTTTAGGTCAGGATAAGGCTAAGTGTGCCCTAGGCTAGAAATTTAATTAGCAGCCCTCGTGAAAAAAGCCTATATTTCCACTTTTCAAGTCTTCAGCTTAATTTGGTCGGAAGTGACTTCAAATTAAATCAGAAATTTGAAGCACCATTTCAACAACTAAGGAAATCAGAACGCTTTAGATACATATATATATGTACTTAGTTGAGACGCATATAAAATATGTAGGTATATATGACATTCATAGAATCCACATAGGTGAAGACTTTATCAACTATCTATTTTATAGATGACTCGCATTTCGAGAGTACTTTTACTTTATCTAAGCTGAGGTTCCATCTGTTTCTGCTAATAATATGATATAGTAATAATTTCGTTCGAAATACGGAAAAAACGGGTTTCTAGGTTGCCCAAGAAACGTCCCAACAAAATGTTTCTTCTAGATTCTAGATCGACTTACAATATCACGAAGAGCTTGTAGGAAATATGTTCCTATTTGTTTTGTCAGCTTTTCTATCACCGATTGTCGCACTGATTGTATTACATCTCCATCGTTCTGCAGCCCCATCATCTGTCCTGCTCTAAGCCATGGGAAACTTCCGCATTGCTCTGTTCTGTATCGGCATCTCCAGGCTGCCATGCAACGTTCCACATAGAAACGCTAAGCTTTTTAGCTCCGGTTGCCACGTTTTCTTAGTCCCACATTGCGGCATGACCATCCGACATGGATCCGTTTCACAGATTTAATTATAATTTTAAGTACTCACAAACAATATATAGTACACACAGTAGCTACAAGATATAAATACGATGTACAGATAAACATACAAAAGTACGGTTAGATTCGAATGGCGAATTCAGAATTCAAATACGTGTAGATCAGTCCTAAATCGTTTCTTGGTTTTGAAGGGGCTCCGATCCCACCGCCTAGGAGATGAACAGATAAAGGAGGAACATGCCGAAACCGATGTAGTGGCTGAGGTAGCCCGCCTCCGACCAATGCCACACGAAGGACTCCAGCTCGCCGGCGGGACTGCCGTCCAGGTTGAGGGTCTCGTTGAGCAGCACGATGCCCAGGTAGGCCAGGTGGAACATGGCGACCAGGGTGAAGATCAGATTGGTTAGTCTCACCAGCCAGCCCCAGCTGTTGGTCCAGCCACGACGTCGCGGGCAGCGGGAGAAGCGACAGTGATCGGGGCCCTTGCACTGACCGGCAGCCAGACAGGCATCAAGGAGTTTGGCCAGGTGGCGGCGGAGCAGTCGCTCGCTCTCGGCGAAGATGGCCAGAAAGAGCAGCACCATGTAGATGCGCAGATCCATACCGTGCAGCAGACTGGATACCACATAAGTGCAAAGGACGGCCCAGAAGGTGTGGCCCAGTTTGTGCTCCTTGAAGCCTCCGTAGATGTAGTGCTTGAGCCACTCGTGCATAGGGATATTCCAGCTGCGCACAAGGACGCTCAACGAGCGGGGCCACTCGATCTGCCAGGGCCGCGTCACCAGTGGGCCCAGTATCCTCTCGTCCAGCTCCTTGGAATCCTTGGATTCTCCGTCCAGGGTCTGCCCCGAGCTGACCAGCAGAGCCTGGGCCATAAAGCTTACAAAGTAGTGGCTGCTCCGGACGCCCAGCGCCTCCGTGTACATGAGGAGTAAGTGCGAGCCGCTGGCCATCTCGCTCAGGGCGTGGGCCAGGCAGTTGGAGACGGCCACCGCCAGCAGGCAGAGGAGCATGTTGAGCACCAGCTGGCGCAGCGTCGTCAGCCACTTGCCTCGTGCAACAAGGCACTCCACGTAGCGGCCATAGCTGATCCAGGGGCCGAGGGCACAGGTCGCGGGGCTGTAAATGTATCCAAGGTAGGCTAGGGGTCCTGGCATTCGAGGCACCTGTCCGCTGGCCAGGTCGAAGCCCAGCGAGATCAACTTCATGTTGACCACCATCTGAACGCCCCGCAGCTGGGGCCAGTCGCTGCGCTGCCTCCATATGGCCAGCTCGTACAGGAACTGGCTGCCAACGGTGAGCACGGCTATGCTGGTGGCGGCTCTCCTCCCGCTGTACACACGCACCAGCTGCAGCATAAGGTAGCCAAGGGCGCTGAGGATCAGCAGCAGACCCACGCGCTCGCCCAAGCGCTGGCCAAGCGTGGCGTAGAGCAGGATCAGACCGGTTGTGGCGTGGATCAGGTGCAACGGAGCCACGATGATACTGTTCGCATCGCGTTGCGACACTCCGGCTGGCGGCAAGTGGCGCTTTCTGGCATAGAGGAGGCAGAGCAGGCGCCCGACCAGACACAAGCCCAGCATGGGTGTCACGTACTTCGCTACTTGCAGCAGCGAAGGCTGCACGCAGGCCTCTATGTTCTGCAATAGTCGATCCATCACCAGGAAGTCCCTCGCCTCCGGCTCTGCATCACTGTAGAAGTTATCCTGTTTGTGGCCAGAATGAAATCCGTAGTCGACATCGTCGCCAGCCTCCTCCCCAAACTCTGTGTAGTCGATGTCATATCCCTCGTCGTAGTAGCTGTAGTCCATGGCTGGCTGCAGCTAGCTCCAGCGACCGGCAAGCAGCTCCGGGTCAAAATCGCATTGGAGCGCTTGGAACTGCTGTCAAAACGACTTCTGCCCAGTGTAACCGACCCTCAGAAATATACCGAAATACGTCACATATATTCAAATATACCGTAAATATACTGACGAATTATTTGTATCCCAGTTGCATCCTATTCCTCGTTTTGGATATTCCGTAGAATATAACTAGCTAGCTAAGACCCTCAGGTCTTAACTCATAATTTTATCCGATTATAACATCGATTTCCTACAAGACTAGTTAACTTTAAGTTCTCATCTTTATTGGATTGTTTATAAAATAAGGTTTAAGCTAAACCGGTCAACAAAAATTTCCACCTGATTAATTTCCTTACATGGTAACTACACTCTAACTACACATTTGCTACATATTAACTACATTTTTATGTAATTACCAAAGGCGACACCTGAAGGGGAAATGTGTACGTTTCAAAAATTTTTGCCCGTTTTTTTTCAAACAAGCCCCATGGAAGCGCCAGTGTAAAAAACCCCCGGTATCCACTTTTTGACATGCCTTTTTTTCCGACATTTTTGAAAAAATTGAGATTTTGATGGCAAACGATCAGGAATTCGGAATGCTGATCACGAATTAGTATTCGAAGTGGCCTGGGACATGGCTCTAAGTGGCTTTTCTACACGGTTTCTACATTGGTGCATTGGACAAGAGGGTGAGTCCATAACGCGTCTTAAAATATACTGGAAAATACTAGAAAAGTATACAAATTGCGAGGTGTGTGAGCTAGACGTGGTGACAAGAAAATAAGAAAATCCGATAATGTATACGGTCTGACCCTCAAAAATATATACCAAAATATACCGTCTCATTTTAAAAATATACCGTAAATATACTGACGAATTTAAATTCTATTTTACATATTCCGACTTTGATCTTCCGTCGAATATTACTAGCTAGATAGAACATTTTGCCATGCCCACATAGTTTTATACGATTTATGAATCAATTTTTTACTTAACTGGCTTATTCGAAATACTTGCTTTTATTGGTTCTTGTCAAAAAAAAGGTTTCAGCGAAAGAGGTCAAACAAAAAAAGGTTTTAGCGAAATAGGTCAAGACAAAAAAACGAAAAATTATAGTCGTTCATATTGCTCAATTTATGGATTCCGTGGAATAGTTCTGGCTAACTAAAATCTTTAGTTCTGCCCATATAATTTTAGGCCGTTGATGAATAAATTGTCTTTAAGATTGGGTAGTTTTTAGTCCTTGCTTATATTGTATTTTGACTAAAACAAGGCTTAAACAAAATAGTTCAACAAAAAAAACAGTAGCAATGATGCTGGTACATGCTACGTGTAAGCCGTAGTATAGGCCTTTGTATACCCTATTTCGATAATTTTATATGAAGATGATATGAAGATAAAACGTAATTAATAAAGACTTTTTCTCAAATTGATATGTTTTAGACAGATTCATGTATATTAATAGTATCTTGTATATATATCCCGATCCCGATACACATTCTTGGTCTCTGTAAGAAGACAATAAACTGCAAAATGTCGTTGTGATATTTTAAACAGAGACTAAATTGTTTTTGTCTTCTTTGTAGCCTGGGATGACAAACATTTCCTGAATCATATATGTACTATCATTTTCCCTAGGAATTATGGAATGAGACTCATTGTTGCCTACCGGTTCAACCGATTCAAGTTCGGTTCTCGATACTATCGACGAGGATACTATAGGATACGAGTGGTGCGCGCCAAATATAAATTGTTTGAAAGTGAATGAGCGAAAAGGATTTAGTACAATTTATTGGAATCGATGCTGTCGATAGCTGTCTGGCTGCTGGGCAGTGCTGCCGATTACGCGTTTTCCCCTTCAGATCTGTTTTTTTGAAGACTATGGTCTATGTGGGAAAAATTTGTGAATTGCGGGAAGCGGGAATTTTGGATTTTTTATAAATGTGTTTGGCTTTTTTCAGCTTATTTTGATGCTGCCACTGGTTACATAAAAAGTAAGAAAATGTGGCCTGTTCATCATTATTTTTTAACGATATTTGCCAGTTTACCAGATAATTTGGAAATTCTAAAACAGGTTGACTTTTTTCCGTCAACAAAATGTTGAAAGAAAGAAAAGTTGAAAATATTCAGAAATTGAATGCAAATATAGCGATATTAATTTAATAAAGAGAGGAAATATCAGTGACAGCACTAGGTTTTGGGGGCATACTTCTATAAAGATTTTGGTGAAAATAGCTGATTTCTTGACCTGGCAGCTGTTGCACAGCATATGCTATCACTGCCGTGGTCAAACGTGGAAATTGAGCGGGTATTACGCCAGGTTAATCTGGTTAAAACAAAACTAAGGAATTCCATGAAACTAAGCAGGACCAATAGCATTCTGTGCATAAGGTAAAGTTTTATTGTCAGTGAAAAGATATTACTAGTTTTTATTTAAATATACAGGTATGGCTTGCGAAGCCACATAATTACCTAAGCATGATTGTACCAATGTCGTACGAATGCGAATCAGAAGCTAGCCCCACAGAGCTGGATGAGTTATATATATAACTTTTTTGGATTTTTTGGATTTTTTTGTGAAAATTTTCAGCTTTTTTTCGATTTCTTAAAGTTAGAAACAGCTGTTTTTTCTGATAAAAATTTGCTGGGCTGGCTCTCTTCGAAATCGATATCTCGAACTGGTTCCCAGAGGTTCGGTTCGCACTCGATAGTATTTCGACCAGAAAGAACATATATGTAGTTTAATTGTGTAGCGCTTGTTTTTGCTTGGAGTAGCTTGATTCATTGAAAACTTTCAAACTTCATTTAATTTTCGTAAAATCATCTGCTCAAATCCTTATTGTTGTGTTTGTGGCCACTTGTGTTTGAAATAAAACGTGTGCTGGGCAGTTCTGCCAGAATTTCAGAGTCAATATAAGCTATAACATAAATAAGGTAAGCATTAGGCTAAGACTAAATACACAAAAATAATAGCTAGCTTTGTGGTTTATTGTTTTTATTTAAATGAGCGATAAATTAAGAGCATCGTCAACTTTGACATCCTATACTATCCTCTCTTTGATGCAATAGAATAGTAATTTATCGCTTTTTGAAATTATATGTAAATATTACGAAGCCATAATGTAGATTTGGGAAAATTTGGCAGTTCTCCGCTACCCTTATCTATAAAATTTAAAATAGAATTACAATGCTTTAAAACATTCCACTGTGTGTCAAAATGAAATCTTTTGAATGTAAGTTAACACGGGCTGCAATGGAGCTGTGGGAAACGGCCAAAGACCGGCCGAATCGAATGTCAACACATTCCAGCTCAACGGCAGCGATATCCGATCTAGCGGATGCATAGCCGGCAGCCGTGGAGAGGAGGAATCCAAAAACACTCATTCGTGAACCTTATGAAAATGTTCACAATATCATCGGATATTTTTTGCAGGCAGCACATTGTCTATGGAATATGGACAACAAATGGAGAGACAGACAGCATCGGAACATCACGAAATGCACAAAAAACTAGTTCCGATACTTTTCATGCAACGCAAAATAGGTGATAGGTGTTGTGTTGTCACTGCAATCGAACTAGTTCCTAAACCATTTGCTTACCTTCATATATAAACATATCTGCGAGAAAACAAACTTAAAAATGACCCGACATGCTCGCAACTGCACGGCCGGAGCCGTTTATACTTACAATGAAAAGAAACGCGACGCCGCCGAGTCGGGTTACGGAACGAATGCCCAACGCCTGGGCAAAGACTCTGTGAAGTCGTTCGACTGCTGCTCGCTGACGCTTCAGCCGTGTCGCAACCCTGTCATTACCAAGCAGGGGTACCTGTTCGACAAGGAGGCGATCCTGCAGTACATCGTCACCAAGAAGAATGAGTACAGCCGCAAGCTGAAAGAGTTCGAGCGCCTGCGACGGGTCGAAGAGGAGGAGATCACCCAGGAGGCCAATTGCAAGCAGCAAGCCCGCATGGAACGGTTCGTCAATTCCGAGAAGCCCACCACAACACCTGCCCACAAGTCCAGCCCAGTCGAGCAGCCCGTCGTACCCGCGCCCAGCACTTCGGCAGCAGCCATAGCCGCCTCAGAGACCGGCTCCATTTCGAACATGGCCAACGGGAACCAGAAGAAGCTCCCCGCCTTCTGGCTGCCCTCAGAATGCCCCAATGCCGGGGCAGCCAAGGCCAAGAAGCCTGATGCCACTATATACTGCCCTGTCTCCTCACAGCCACTTAAGGTGAAGGACCTGATTGACGTGAAATTCACCCCGATCAAGGATGGCGACACAAAAAAGTCGCTGATTGCCAAGGAGGTGCGCTACATGTGTCCCATCACCCACGACGCGCTTAGCAACGCAGTGCCCTGCGCCGTCCTGCGACCAACGTGAGTTTAGACCAACATCGGGTTTAGCTTCTTTGGCACTTTCTTACGAACCTTTGCGTATCTTTGCAGCGGCGATGTCGTGACATTGGAGTGCGTGGATAAACTGATCCGGAAGGACATGGTTCACCCGCTCACCGATCGCAAGCTCAAGGAAAAAGACATCATTCCCCTGCAGCGCGTGAGTAGAGATCAGACATTTCCGATTCTATATATATGTATATTTTATGTATCATTTTGTTTCACAGGGCGGCACTGGCTACGCAACCACCAACGACAAGCTGTCGGCCAAGGAGCAGCGACCCATGTTACAGGTCTAAGATCTTGTCTACTCAAGATTCAATTGATAAAATGTATGTTTAAAAATTAAGCCTAAATCACGTTAAATGATCATTTTCTAGAGTCCTTGCCTCAATGTTACATTTTACTCAATTATGTATGGTATATATGTATGTAGTTTATGGATTTTGCGGTGCTTCCTTCTAATACGTTAACCTCTTCAAGGGTATAGCAGTCGGAGTAGTCCCCTAGATTTCCATAATTTCCCTAAATCTGTAGACCTTGAATGAAATATCTACATTTAATTAGTTCACGTTAAAATCATTGAATAGGATTTCAATATCAAATTATATCAAATTGGAACCAAACATACATACATAAACACATTGTGATGGACCTATTTCAGGCTGAGGTAAGCTCAGTCCAGGGTCTAACCATAAGAAATTTGTAGATGGATGTAACCTTAAGGGAGGCGTCGGGGTTGGCCTGTTGCAGGGAGGATGTAGCGGGGCTTGGGCGAGAGTCGCTAGTGGTGTGCGTTGAACGGTGTAAAGGGATGTAGAGTGGGATAGTGTCAGTCTCTAGGCCCTTAGTAATGCATCCCGCAGTTAATATTTTTTTGACCTTATTACAAATATTTTCAGCACTTTCTTGGTTTTTTAGTATGTTTAGTCTGGGTTACTATACGGGGTAATGTCTAGACTCGGGGCCGGATTTCTACGTAAGTTCCATTCGTCTTTGGCCGGCGCCTATTTATACGCCCGCCGCCACTGCGTCGGCGGGATCGAGCGTGCTTCCGTGTAGGGCTCGCATTTCGCCGATTCGGCGGTCGTGGGTTGATCTGGTTTTATCCCTCTTCTACTGGGGGTCCGTATTTTGGCGACTCGGCGGATTTGCCATTGCTCGTCGTGGTCTTTAATAACTTAATATTAAAAGTAGGGTCGTGTGTTGGAGTCTGCGTCAGGGGAGGTGTTGCAGCGAACCCTTTTAGGTTCATTACAGTTGCGCCAGGCTTCGCGGTTCGTGTCTTCGAACGTAAAGCTGGTACACCGGGAGGGTATTGTCGTAGATCCTGTTGAGTTCCTTAGCGGCGTCTTACCCGGCGCGGTACATGAGCAACCGGAGCTCGATGACGAAATACTTGAATGGTCCGCCCACAGCCAGTTTGCGGTCTCTGATCTGGTCTTCCAATTGCTCGAATTACCGGGGAGGCAAGAAGAAGGCTCGTAATTCCTGGCGAAAGTCGGCTCACGACGCGCTCTGTAGTCGGCTGGTACGGAACCAGCCACTGGCCCGGTCGGTGAGGACCGCCATGGCCCGTGGCAGAGTGAAAGTGTGGAATGTGGAGGGCTGAACACCTCAGCACCTCATAGCACATGATGCGAAGTCCTTCTGCAGTAGTTGCCTTTGTGTAGAAGTTTCCCACCCATGTTTCCACGGATGACAACTCTGTGCCCTCATTCTGATTGGAGTTGTTATGTGTGCGTAGGGGTATCACATGATTGACGTAAATGGGTTCCATGTCTTCGTCGTCCTTGACGAGTTGGGTCACTCCTGAATCGGTATGCGCTCTTGGAACGGTTTCGGCTCAGGTGCCTGATGATCTGCTCCTGCAGACGTATACTTGGCGTTGGGTTTCTCCTGGATCTCGACCTTCTCTGATGTTGTTGTTGCTGCTGCACTGAGAGGCCCTCCCTGGCGTAGGTCATGGACTGCTTTGATGTACAGGGTGCTTCTGCACGTGTACCGGAACGGCTTTGTTTGGCTTGTGCATTCTGTATTTCGGGGATGTAATCACTCTCCGTACTATGGTGGAGATCTCTAACGACTATCCTGTACCCTCTCTCGGTCTGGAGTTGGTACGTGGATGGCGGCGTTGTACACTCTCCGTCCCTGTAATGACGTTGGAGCACCCTGTAGGACTCCACATCACTACACATGATGCGAAGCCCACCGGTTGGAGTGGTCTTCCACTGGTCTTCCGGGCTTTGTTGATACGGGATCTCTGCTGGAGCTGGCTCACCATTTTGTTCGGCCTGTATTTGCAGAAGCATGATGAGCTTGTCCAGTTTAGTAGTGATGGTGTTGATGTCGGCATTGTTGTTATTAATGGGTCGGTTGTCGCTCATGGGTCGATATGCGCTCTTGGAGCGATTTCGACTCAGATGCCTGATGATCTGCTCCTGTAATCGTGAGCTTGGAGTGGGATTTCTCCCAGATCTCGATCTTCGGCTGGCTGTTGCGGGGTTTTTTGGCATACAATGGACGAATGCTGACCGCTGCATTTTACACAGACGAAGTCGCTTCGACAGTAGTTGTGTGTGTGGCCGATTTTTTGACATCGGTGGCACTGGACGACGGGGCCAGAGCGTTTTTGAGTTTTAATTTTCACTCTTAACTCTTTGCCCACCCAAATTTGTTATGGTAAGCACTTCAGAGTTGTTTGACTTTGGTTTCAACTGTACATTAAACATGTTGAATGGCTCTTGAGTTCCGCGGCGTGTCATGCAGCGGACGAATGTGGCCTCATGTTCATGGCTGACCAGCATTTCATTGATGTATTCTTTCTCCGTTGTGTGATGGAGATCTCTGATCACAATCCTGTACCCTCTCTCAGCTTGGAGCTGGTACGTGTAAGATGGGGTGGTGCACTCACCATCCCTGAAGTGGCGCTGCAGAACTCTGTAGGAGTCCACATCATTGCACATGATGCGGAGTCCACCTGCAGGAGTGCTCTTCGTAAAGAACTTGTTCATGGGGATCAGCTGCGATATTTCCCTTAGAGTGGGAGCGATGTTGCTCACTTTTGGTAGGACTATCGGTGGCGGTTTGGCGGGTCGGGATTCAACAGCAGGTGGTACCTGAGGGGCTGCTTGTGCTGTGGGAGCGTCGCGTGAAGGGCCGGCAACATTTTGTATGGCTGCTGCGGGCGTACGCACTCGCGCCGGGACTTGGGCTGGAATGCCCAGGTCTTTTCGGGGGATTTCTCTGGGCTCCGTAATAAGCTCATCGTCGTCGGTTGACACGTCCATAGCACTCTACATTGACTGTGCTTGGGGGGACCTGACAACCTTTTTAGTGGCTTGATTCGAATTTTTTGATTCGGGCGGCCCAGGCCTTTTGCCTTGGTAATTGACATGGTCATCGCCTGGTTTGTTTGCAATTGGTCTTAATGGCTGCTTCCGAGGGGGAGCGGAGGGATCTTTTTCGTTTGGTGGTGGACTGTCAGATTTGCTAGCGGAGACGCTGTCTATGTCATCAAAGCATAGACGGATCGCATTGTAAGATTTCCTGGTTGGGCATTGGAGAATGGCTGTGTCGTTGTTCGGGTATTCTAATGAGTAGTTATCTTTACCCATAGTATCATCACAATATTTCCGAAATGTTGCACGCATCGGTAATTCACTTTGGGGCACACATATTGGGGGGGGCGGCTTTCGGACCTTTCCCCTGCGGGTTCCGCGGTCTGCCATTGCGGATAGCTCAGTATGATGGTAGAAACAGTACAAATTTGTTTCACTTTTTCACTTTTTTGTCCGCTTAAATTTTTTTTATTTTTATTAGGTCATGTTTTGGATTTTAATCCCTTTTTTTTATTTTATTTTGGTCCTTGGATCTTTTTGATCCTTTGGTCTCTTTGTCCTTTTCGTCCTTGAACCTTTGGTCCAGGACTTTTTGGTTTGTTTTGGTTTGGTTGGTTTTGGTTGGTTTGGTTGGTGTTCGTCTTGCGAACAAAATTGGCAGACTGACTTCTTGAAGCGGGCACTTTGGTTAAGACAATTGGTGGCGGCTTGGGTGGCCGAGTTTCGATAGCAGGTGCCCCCTGAGGGACTGCCTGCAGTGTGGAGTCTCCACTGGAGGGGCCGGCAGCATTTTGTGTGGCCGCTGCTGGCGCTCGCTCCCTCTGTGGGACTCTCGCTGGTATGCCCAGGTCTTCTCGGGTTGAACGACTAGCTGTCATGTCAGTCATATCTTCGTCAGAAGTCAAGTCCATGGCACTTTGTGGTGGCTGTGCTTGCGGGGACTTGACTACTTTTTTGGCAGCTTGGTTTTGGGCATTTGACTGAGGGGACTGCGGGGTTGCAGGCCTTTTGCCTTGGTTGTTGATTCTAACCTCATCAGCGGTTATTCCACCGTGGGAGGCAAGGGGTGTATTCAAACTTACATGCTCGCTCTCTGACTCGCTGGAGGAGATTACTGGCAGAAGCTCGTTGTCATCAACGCACAATAGTAGCTTTTTGTAGGATGTTCTGGTGGGGCATACAGTTCTGACCATGCCGTCGTCTTGGTAGCTAAGAACATAGTTGTCCACTCCCATGAGGTGGTCGATTTTTATTGTTTGATGGTTTTTCATGGTTGCAGCTACGGTGCACATCTGGATAGAGTCCTCTCTTGTTGGTGCGAGGGAAATGTGTGGGATGTTGCACTTGATGATTACCGCCGCTCCTCCTCTGCTCCGGTTCGACGGGTGGTTTGCCATGTAGACGTGGTAACCGTCAATCACGAGGTTTGTGTCGTCTTTTAGATGCGATTCCGATACCAGAAGGATGTCTATACTGTTGCCTGCCAAATATGCGTTAAGTTCAGGGAGTTTGTTTGGAAGCCCAGCAGCATTCCAGAAAGCGATTTTGGTTAAAGGGGAATTACTATGCATTTGAGGTCTCATTGTCGTTTGTGGGTGGTGAGAGTCGTGCCATAAGCCGGTCCAGTGTCCTCTCGATCATGGAGAGCCTAGCTTCAAGGCTCGGTAGGGGTTGTGTCCTGATATTAGCTGTCTCGTTTCTTCGATCCGTCTGCGCTAGTAAGAGAGAGATGAGCTTGTCTAGCTTCTCATTTAGGCTGCTGAGGTCAGCGTTATTGTTGTTGTTGTTGTTGCTGCCTTGCGGGCGATTTGTGCTCTTAAAGCGGCCTGCGCTCTTGGAGCGATTTCGGCTGAGGTGCTTTATGAGCTGCTCCTGCAAGCGTGCACTTGGCGTCGGCTTCCTCTTCGACCTTGACCTGCGCTGTTGTTGTTGTTGTTGTTGTTGTTGCTGCTGCGCTGGGGGGCTCACTCTGGCGACTGCTGCGTAACTCAAGGCCTGCTTTGAAGTGCAGGGTGCTTCTTCTCGTGTACGGGAGCTATGGGCGTTCAGCTGCGGAGTGCGTGGTTTGCTTGGCTGACGACGACGTCGGCTTTGGCTTCGGTTTCTAGGCATTGGAAGGGCAGGCATGCCCAGGTCATGTAGTAGTTTGTTAGCTTGGACAAGTTCGCTCGGCTTCTTGCGCAGCGCTGCACTTTTAAAAGCGGTGCAGCCCCTGTAGCTGGCTGGGTGAGGGCCGCTACAGTTTGCACATTTAGCCGGCTGTTGCAAGGGTTTTTGGCAAACAATTGAGGAGTGCTGCCCCGCGCACTTAACACACACGAAGTCATTTCGGCAGTAATTGTGGGTGTGCCCAATGCGTTGACACCTGTGGCACTGGACAACTGGGCCGGTGTTTCTCTGCACCTCGACTTTGATTCGTTGGCCGCCCATATTTGTAATATTCAACGCCTCAGCGTTGTTTGGCTTTGGTTCAAGTTGAACTACGAACATGTTGAGGGGCTCATTGGTAGCTCGTCTCGTCATGCCCCGAATGAAAGTGGCTGTGTGGCCGTGGCTGGCCAGTAGTTCAGTGACGAATTCGCTTTCGGTGGTGTGGTGCAGGTCCCTAATGACAATTCGGTATCCTCTCTCAGACTGTAGCTGGTAGGAATAGGATGGCGTGGTACAGGCCTCGTCCCTGTAATGTCTTTGCAGTACCCTGAAAGATTGCACGTCACTGCACATGACGCGTAGTCCACCTGCCGAAGTTGTCTTGGTGTGGAACTTTTCTGCTGGGATTAGCTGCGAGATTTCTTTAAGAGTGGCGGTAATGTTGGTGATTTTGGTTAGCACAATTGGTGGCGGCTTTGGTGGCCGAGTTTCAGTTGCAGGTGCCCCCTGGGGTGGTGTGGAGTGTGTGGTGTGGAGTGTGGAGTGGAGTCTCCACTGGAGGGGCCGGCAGCATTTTGTGTGGCCGCTGCTGGCGCTCGCTCCCTCTGTGGGACTCTCGCTGGTATGCCCAGGTCTTCTCGGGTTGAACGACTAGCTGTCATGTCAGTCATATCTTCGTCAGAAGTCAAGTCCATGGCACTTTGTGGTGGCTGTGCTTGCGGGGACTTGACTACTTTTTTGGCAGCTTGGTTTTGGGCATTTGACTGAGGGGACTGCGGGGTTGCAGGCCTTTTGCCTTGGTTGTTGATTCTAACCTCATCAGCGGTTATTCCACCGTGGGAGGCAAGGGGTGTTTTCAAACTTACATGCTCGCTCTCTGACTCGCTGGAGGAGATTACTGGCAGAAGCTCGTTGTCATCAACGCACAATAGTAGCTTTTGTAGGATGTTCTGGTGGGGCATACAGTTCTGACCATGCCGTCGTCTTGGTAGCTAAGAACATAGTTGTCCACTCCCATGAGGTGGTCGCAGAACTTCCTCATGGCTTTGGGGTTGGGCAGTTTGTCTTTATTCACGAGCTTTAATGGGGGGGGCGGCTTTCGAGCCTTACCCCTGCGATTTCCGCGATCTGCCATAATTGGTCAGCAAATGCACGAAAAAAAACAATAGAAAAACAATTATTTTTGATTTGTGGTTTTTGTGTTTTTGTTTTTTATTTTTGTGGTTGTGTTCGTCTTGCGAACTAGCATTGGCAGCCTCTCTTGGAGCACAAACCATTCCCAACACTTTTTTTTTATATTTTTTTTTTAATGCAAGTGCACGCCTACGTTGCGCACGCTCGCCCGCCAGCTTTGCTACTGGCGAACATTTATTTTCAGCTTTTACTTATTACCTAGACATGGCAATTTACATTTAAGCTTGAGTTACAATAAAGCAGTAAAAATACCCAATGCGTTATATATTCGTATGAAACATAGGATTCCTTTACTAAATTACCCAAATTCAACTTATCATGATGAACCGATCCCCTATTTCACGTGCTAATCGTCGGTCTATTGAGTTTCCCGGAACTAAAGAAGAAGTTGAAATATCTACTTATCGAAATGATGATGGTACGATCAGAAATGTTGATGTCTCATTCAAACCGGTGACTAGAGCGTATGATGAAGTGATGGACGTTATTCAGCCAAAGTTACCATTCGATGGAGTGGACTTGTTTAATTTAATAGTTGAGGAAAAAGGACGTAAATATTACTCGAATCCCACGGGTAGATAAAGTCATTGTCTTTAATGATGAGGTTGTACATTGCTCATTGAGTTCAGTTGATGCTCTTGGGTTTCGACAACTGGTTATCACTAGTGTTGGAAAATTGATGGATTTACTGGAAAGATACTTCCTTGGAGCAACGGAGCGAGCTTTGGACCAACCTGATTTTAATCACCCAATGGCTTTGATGTTACGGTTGACTGGAGGAGCGAAGGTACGTTACTTGGAAGACTTATTAAATTGGTATTTAGCTTTTGGTGCTCAAACTTATTTTGACATTGTATCAAGTAGTGTTATGTGTGGATCTTATAGCATTTCTTC
Source organism: Drosophila lowei (assembly GCA_008121275.1). Classification (NCBI taxonomy): domain Eukaryota; kingdom Metazoa; phylum Arthropoda; class Insecta; order Diptera; family Drosophilidae; genus Drosophila; species Drosophila lowei. The sequence continues at coordinate 72,966,765 of CM017781.1, read as the reverse complement.
AATGGTTACTTTAGGATTTGTCCTGCGTAATCAATCAGTAAGTAAGAAGCTAAGTGGAGGTTCTTTTCTTGAGAGAGCACGGAAGAGGAAGACTTGCGAGGGCCAGCCCGGAATGTTACGTGGAGAGATTTATTTTAGCTCGGGATTAACTTTAATTGATTCACGACAATCACGAATTAAAACTGTTCGAAATACACTTGATTCGAAAGTTTCAGCAAGTGACTATGTGGATATACTGCCTTTGGAGGCTAATGCTCTTTTGAATAGTGATTCTTTTCCTTCTACCCCTACAGGCTCAAAAAGGCTTCAAGCAAATGTTTTGAAACAAAGAAATTTGACACATCGTTTCTTTTTAGGAAAATCATCAGGATCTTGCCAGCGAGTTAGTTTTCACTTTGGGCACTCTTAGCGAGGATGGTCGAGTACGTGAAGTTATATCCAGTCGTGCAGGTTCGTCTCCACTGGCTGTTCTTGATATGTTAAAGCTTTTTGAGATTCCTGTTTTTATAAAGCTTGTTAATAAGTTGGATGATTGGGTACATCAGTCGTTGATTTCTACTATCTTAACGCGATTAGGTCAGGTAGATGAGTTTCAAACTCAGAAAGTTCGTGATCAGCATGAGTTGCATTTTGGAAAGATATTATGTTTAGAAGACGCTGCAGCGGGAGTGGATCCTACACCTTTATTGTATGACAAACTGATGAATGTGCCGGACATATGTGATGGGTTGGATGAGGTGATAAATAGCTTTGCTATCCTGAGTTACTTGTTTTAAGGTGTGGTTGTATTTATGATGATTTTGTAGGTGTTAGTTTTCAGCTCAATTTAGCAATAGGGTTTCCTTCTTTATGCGAACAAAGGGTATGAAAAGTAGTAAAAAAAAAAAAAAAAAAAAAAAAAAAAAAACGAGGGGGAACGTTGTGAGTTGCTGCTGCGACCGCAACTCTACATTTATACCCGGATACATAGTCAGTATGGCTACATTAAACGACAAAGAGTGCGTGCGAGAGAGACAGAAAATCAGTCAGAACGTGTCGACGGGCGCTGCGTAGCCACTGCAAATTGATTTGTTACTTTTGGCTATAATAATAATCCGATCTGATTCGGATTAGGCAAGATTCGGCAATCTGGTAGATATGGCCATTCTCTATGATTATGCGTTTTTAATTTTCTCCTATCTTCAAAATTGTAGTTACCACAGATTTTCGTTGTTTAAGGCTGCGGAAGGGGGTGGGGCAAAATTTTGAAACACACTTGTAGCAGTGAGCTCTCTGAGCAAAAAGAAATCCACTTGTAACAGTGAGTTCTGCAGTGAAAAATTACAAATAGTTTTGTAGCAGTGAGAGCTCGACAGTCAGGTCTAATAGTCTCTGAGATCTGTGTATGCTCCAGATTTTCGTCCTTTGCGGGGGCGGAAGGGGGTGAAGCGAAATTTTAATAACAACTCGTCAAGGTCCGATATCACAGGAGTGTGGATACCAAATTTGGTTGCTCTAGCTTTTATAGTCTCTGAGATCTAGGAACTCATATTTAGCAATAGGCAAAGCCGGCTATGATAGGTGTGTGTTAGAGAGAGACAGGGCGAGAAAAAATGAAATTGTTTTCTTCATTCTGGCTATAATAATAATACGATCTGATTCAGATTCTGCAGTCTAAAAGATATGGTCATTTTCTACGATTCTGCGTTTTGGTTTTCTCGTATCTTTGAAATTGTGGATGCCACAGATTTTCGTCCTTTGTGGGGGCGGAAGTGGGCGGGGCGAAGTTTTGAAATATACTTGTAACAGTGACATATCACAGAAGGCTGGATACAAAATGTCGTTGCCCTAGCTCTTATAGTCTTTGAGCACTAGGCGCTAATAGGGACGGACAGACGGACGGACGGACGGACGGACGGACGGACGGACGGACGGACGGACAGACAGACATGGCTCAATCGACTCGGCTATTGATGCTGATCAAGAATATATATACTTTATGGGGTCGGAAACGCTTCCTTCTGGACGTTACACACATCCATTTTCACCACAAATCTAATATACCCCAATACTCATTTTGAGTATCGGGTATAAAAAAGTGATTTGATTTAGGGGTCAAATCCGTTCAACTTAAACCCAATCCAAACAACGCTGAGGCGCTAAATATATCAAATATTGAGATCCAAAGACGTTCTGGCCCTGTGGTCCAGTGTCACAGGTGTCAACGCATAGGACACACTCATAATTATTGTCGTAGCGACTTTGTATGGATCGGATCATACAGGCCCATCAGTCTTCTAACAGGATTCTCAAAAATACTGGAGCGCCTCATTCAAACACGTCTCTTTGAAGAAGAATGCTTTGCCATGGCCATACCAAATCACCAATTTGGCTTCAAAAGTGAACACTCTGCAGAGCAACAGATTGGACGAGTCACCCAGTTCATACTCAAATCATACGAAGCGCAGCTACACTGCAGTGCTGTATATATGGACAAACAAGAGGCCTTCGATAGAGTTTGGCACCAGGGTCTCTTCTGCAAACTTAAAACATTAATACCAGATAAACTCTTCTACAGTATGCCAAAAATCTCTGGAACAGCAGGCAAAATGCGCGAACTCACACAGCCAACTACAGGGGCTGCACTGCCTTTAAAAATGCAGAACTACGCAAGAAGCCGGGCGAACTGCTCCAAGCCACAAAACTGCTTCTGGAACTCGGCATGCCGGCCTTTCCCCTGCCACGAAACCGAAGCCAAAGCCGACGGCGCGCCGCGGAACAATTAAAACCAAACTCAACACGGAAGGGCTCAACATAACAAATATGAGTGGGCAACGAGTGAAAATTGAAACCCAAAAACGCTCTGGCCCCGTCGTCCAGTGCCATCGGTGTCAGAAAATTGGACACACACACAACTATTGCCGAAGCGATTTCGTCTGTGTAAAATGCAGCGGTCAGCATTCGTCCATTGTATGCCAAAAAACCCCGCAACAGCCAGCCGAAGATCGAGATCTGGGAGAAATCCCACTCCAAGCTCACGATTACAGGAGCAGATCATCAGGCATCTGAGTCGAAATCGCTCCAAGAGCGCATATCGACCCAGGAGCGACAACCGACCCATTAATAACAACAATGTCGACATCAACACCATCACTACTAAACTGGACAAGCTCATCATGCTTCTGCAAATACAGGCCGAACAAAATGGTGAGCCAGCTCCAGCAGAGATCCCGTATCAACAAAGCCCGGAAGACCAGTGGAAGACCACTCCAACCGGTGGGCTTCGCATCATGTGTAGTGATGTGGAGTCCTACAGGGTGCTCCAACGTCATTACAGGGACGGAGAGTGTACAACGCCGCCATTCACGTACCAACTCCAGACCGAGAGAGGGTACAGGATAGTCGTTAGAGATCTCCACCATAGTACGGAGAGTGACTACATCCCCGAAATGCTGGCCAACCATGGACATGTGGCCACATTCGTTCGCGGCATGACACGCCGCGGCGTCAGCAAAGCAAGCCTCGCATCCAGCTACAGAACGCACAAGCCAAACAAAGCCGTTCCGGTACACGTGCAGAAGCACCCTGTACGTCTACACCGTACGAGAGGGTGCGCTCTTCTAGTCCCGTTGGGGAATCCGCGTTACCGGGTATGATCAGCTGTTACTTTGCGGTGTATTCGTGTAGTGGCGAGTGAAAGTGTGGAAGTGTGGAGGGCTGAACACCTCAGCACCTCATAGCACATGAAGCGAAGTCCTTCTGCAGTAGTTGCCTTTGTGTAGAAGTTTCCCACCCATGTTCCCACGGATGACAACTCTGTGCCCTCATTCTGATTGGAGTTGTTTTGTGTGCGTAGGGGTATCACATGATTGACGTAAATGGGTTCCATGTCTTCGTCGTCCTTGACGAGTTGGGTCACTCCTGAATCGGTATGCGCTCTTGGAACGGTTTCGGCTCAGGTGCCTGATGATCTGCTCCTGCAGACGTATACTTGGCGTTGGGTTTCTCCTGAATCTCGACCTTCTCTGATTTTGTTGTTGCTGCTGCACTGAGAGGCCCTCCCTGGCAGCAGTGGCGTAGGTCATGGACTGCTTTGATGTACGTTTGTTCCAAGAAGTCTATTATATCGGGTAATGTTTGGATTTCCTGTGTCTTTTGTATATAATTTTCATATAATTGTAAAGTATTTAATTTGTTTTTCTGAATTGCCATCTTAAGTTTTTAACTCTGTTAACCGAATCAGCTTGTGAGGGACCTATTTCAGGCTGAGGTAAGCTCAGTCACGTCCAGGGTCAATCCACAAGAAATTTGTATATGGCTGGAACTTAAAGGGAGACGTCGGGGTTGACCCGCGGCAGAGAGGATGGAGCGGCGAGAGTCGCTAAAGGCGAAAGGTGAACGGTGTAGAGGGACGTAGAGTGGGATAGTGCCAGTGCCTCGGCCCTTCGTAATGACTTACGCAGTTGATATTATTTAAATTCTTGGTTTGACTTTTATTATGAATGTTCTTAGCACTTTCTTCGTTTCTTTGTATTTTGTTGGTGAGTCTGAGTTACTGCGCGGGGTAACGTCTAGACTCGGAGCCGGGTTTCTACGTAAGTTCCATTCGTCTTTGGCCGTCGTCTACTTATACGTCCGCCGCCACTGCGTCGGCGGGGTGTATGTAAAGATAACAGGATATATTCTTGAGCAGTGTGTTTAAAATATTATATAGTGATAAAACTAGTGTTAAATGTTCTTAGTCGGAGTTTGCGTTGGGGTCGGTGTTGTAGCGAACCCTTTTAGGTTCGTTACAAGCTGATCCGAAAATAGCTTCCTTTTGTTTTCATTGTTCAACATTTAAGTAGTTAAATTTCAGAGATATATTGAGATCATCTCTACTATGAATGTGTGTAGCTTTATTTTCGGCAGAACTGGAAGTACTTCTCTTTCAGTTTAAATTTAAGCTTAGATAAAAATGTATAGAATTAGACAAACAAATTATTATTTGAATGTATTTAAAATTAGCTGTACAAAATATTAAATTTATTAATCAAGCGTATTTCAATCTTTTAGTGACTAGTGAATTAATTATAAGGTACAACCTATACCACTAGGAATATTAAATAAAAACAAACAAAGTGCATGTTTTTATCATCGAATTCTAATTCGGCCATTTCCTCATCGTACTGCAAGTACTTCGGGTCTCTTTTAGAGGAATTTGTATACGCGATACTCCAAATGAGTATAGGGGTATATTATATTTGTGGTAAAAATGGATGTGTGTAACGTTCAGAAGGAAGCGTTTCCGACCCCATAAAGTGTATACATATACAGTGGTGCTCATATACTTAAGCCACGATATTCTTCCATGTATTCTTGATAAGCATCAATAGCCGAGTCGATAGAGCCATGTCTGTGGTATGTCTGTGTCTGTGATATGTCACTGAGACAAGTGAGTTTCAAAACTACGCCACCACAAAGGAGGAGAATCTGTGGCATCCATAATTTTAAAGATACGAAAAAACCAAAAACGCAGAATCGTAGAGAATGACAATATCTTCGTATTGTATAGCATTAGCCACAATGAAGAAAACAATTTAATTCTCTCTCGCTCTATCTCTCTCTAACACACACGTTTCATGGTCGGCTTTGCCTTTCGCTAAAAGTGAGCGCCTAGATCTCAGAGGCCATAAGAGCTAGAGCAACCAAATTTGGTATCCACACTCCTGTGAAAATTTGGCCCCACCCCCTTCCACCCCCCCAAAAAGGACGAAAATCTGTGGCATCCACAATTTTAAAGATACGTGAAAATTTAAAACGCACAATCATAGAGAATGACCATATCTACCAGATTGCTGAATCTTGATCGGATTATTATTATAGCCAAAAGTAACAAATCAATTTTCGGTGGCTACGCAGCGCCTGACGACACGTTCAGACTGATTTTCTGTCTCTCTCGCACACATTTTTTGTCGCTCAATGTTACGCGCCGTCTGCCGGAGGAGAGCCATACTGACTAAGTATCGGGTATAAATGTAGACACAACGTTCCCCCTCGTTGAGTTTCGGTTCCAGGTAATTGACAAATTTTAGTAATAGATCGTGAAATTGACCCGTCTTGAAGTTGAATTCTCCTTTTTCTGACTCCATCGTCCAATTACGCTTTTAAGTGATATTTAACAGATTTTACTCCAGCTGCCGAGACACCTCCGAAGTGAGCTCTTGGTGGGGCCAAAAAGTGACACTAGATTTGTTCACTTTCTTATATTTGAATCACTTTACTGTTGCCTTTAAGTGCCTTTTTAAATTCTTCATTTAATTTTTGTACAACTCCTACAATGGTGGTCCATTATCGGAAAAGATTCTTTGACATTTTCCTCTTGCAAAAAATCTGATCCGTCGAGCGTTTCTGAGGCGTTTCTGCGGCGATACAACTGCGCATAAAAGTCTCGTCTGTCTTGTGGATTGCGTTCTTGGAGTTTGTAATTCAATTGAGTCGTTCCAGACTTGTTTGTATTTATTTATATTGTTCCGCATATTTGTCCTCATGTTTATCGAACCCATATTATTCTAGTTATATTTTTGCCTTTATATTGTCTTTCTCAAAGTTCCATTATCCACTGGCTTTCCGTACCTATTCATATATTATTTTTTCTGCCTTTTCCTGAAGTAAACATGATCGACTACTCCATATTTTAGTAATGTAATGAGATTTGCTGCTATTTGTTCCTTTAGTCTTCTGACTACGTCACTGGTCACTTGACCAGCTTCAATCTCTAAAATGTCGCCTGCTGCCACCGCCTGAGCTTCCAATAGCTTAATTATTACTTCCGACAACATTTGAGAATTAATTAGGTAAGTTAAGTTAGCTTTGAAATGCCTCTTTTAACTTTTTTTCTCACTTAGCTAAGGATCTGTTGCTGCTGCTGATGGACCACATTTTATAATTCAGATAAAAAACAATTATTGTTTGGGCCGCCACTCATTGGGAATCGCACCCAAACCCAGCCAAACCCCCGAAATCCCCGCAAACTTCCATATTTTTGGGTTAAGGTATATAATAAATGTATATTGAATGTATCATTATAGGTATATCATGCAATTTGAAGAAGCTCCAGAGTTGCATTAAAAAGCCGCTCTTGGGGGTGGCTGTTTGTCCACTAAGCCGCCTGCACGGACTGCTTCTGCGAGGAGCTAATCTTGTCGCCCAGACTCAAGGCCATGCCCTGCGGAGAGAGAGAGAGAAAAAGAGCGAGCATGAAAGAGACATTTAGGATTGGGGCAGACTTCTCCCATTCTTACCTGACTCTTGGCGCGTATGCGTATGTGGCCCGTCACCTTGGAATCGGGGTCATCCACGGGCTTCTCAATGCTCAAATTGGCCAAGGCATTCTCACCGAAGATGGATCTATGTAGGGGAGAAGGTTAGGAATGTTTCGGATATCAGGAGACTCCGCGGACTGCTGCCACACTCACTTGGCATACATGTTGGCAGCCATGAAGCCACACTGGCCGGAAAGGGCCTTCTCCGGTGTAAGGCACTTCATGTTGGTGCTCTTGAGCAGGTGCCTCAGGTATTCGTGCAGGTCGGTGAAGCTCGTGTTGACGGTGACCTTGTTCTCCCACTCGAAGTCCTGCCACATCTGGCGGAACTCGGTGTCTGTGCAGCTGGCCGGAATGATGTAGTCCATGATGTCGATGTGTATGGTGTTCAGCACGACCACGTTCGTGTTAAGAGCAGTGTCGTACACTGGAAGGAGGAGGAGAAAAACATTCATTATGGGAGCCACTCCCACACCTACTGACACTCACCGATATTGCCAAAGATAATGCCGTTCTCTGTGGAGGAGACCTTCACGTTGGCCTTGATGTTGCAGAAGTCGTGGGGAGCCAGCACAACCGGATGTGGACGCTCCACCAGCTTCAGATCGCCCAGCGTTGCCAGCTCTAAGGTGCAGTTTTGCAGGGTGTCATCTACACAGAGGTAAAAAGAGATTAATAATACCTATCCTCACAAGGCAAGGCATAGAAACTGCCATGACGAAGACTCACTTGTCTGGTTGACGATGAGGACGTCTAGGACAATGTCGTACTGGTTAACATTGACGTAGGCCTCGGCGTAGACCGGATCCGAGAAGCCCGTCAGCTGGGTGACCTTGTTGAGTTTATTGTTGGGCGAGGAGATGTCGCTGAGCTGGGCCGTTTTGGTGCCGGCCAGAGCCTGGTTCAGACTGGATTCGAACACGTTCTCGCCCAGCTGATTATCGCGCCCATTGGAGAGCTGGGCGAAGAGGACCGGATCGTCTGGCTGGACCTTGGCGGTGGCGCGCTGCTTCTCCTTTAGAACGCGCTGGTCCTCGTCGTGCTGGGCATCGAGCATCTTACCCAGGGCCTCTCGGCAGTAGTGCATGAACACGGAGACCGCCTCCGGGGTGCGTTCGCTCAGCGTGCGCAGGCAGATGAAGATGCGATCGGTGTCGTCGTTGGTGATAGGCTTGCTGGGGAACCCGGACTTGCCTAGGTGCAGGATAGAACTCATGATTAGCATCACCCGCGTGGTCAGGCGATTCTGGGCACTGGAGTCTGGCTGCAGCTCCACGTAACGCAGGGCCAGCTTGGTCAGAGTGGCTGACAGGGCGGCGCCAATGAAGAAATCGCCGTCCATCAAGTACTGTCGCAGCGGCGGACGCTTCTCCGCCTTGGCCACCCTGTTAGAGTGATGGAAAAACGGAAAAGCGAGGGAATCTGTGAATTCAACCGCGACGAAGGGACTTCATTTCGGTATGAAGACTACTTACGGGGCCAGGCTATAGGCACTTTGGGTGGCATAGGTGCCGTCGGAGGTAACCTTGTTGATGGCATTGCTTGTGCTGGTGCTGCCATCACCGGATGCGCCTCCTGTAGCAGATCCCTGCTGCTGGCTTTGCTCCTCGGTTGGGTCACCGGATAGGCGACGCTGCTCCGCTTCCACCATGGGTACGTCGCCCAGCGTCTGTTGTATAGCGTCAATCACTTCGATAATCTGCGGACCCTCCACATACTCGCCCAGGATCCACACGGCGGCACGGTGAATCTTCGAGGACTTGATCTGGGGGAAGGCCTCGATGAGGTGCTCGATGATGAGACCGCTGAGGGCCGGGAACTTTTGAATGGCCTCGCGTATGAAGATGAGCACGTCGGCGGCGGCCAGCTCGTTGGTGTCCGAAAGGAACTCCACCAGGACGGGAATCACGGTCGCGGCCACGTCGGGGAACTTGATGGAGCAGGTGTGCAAGGTGCGGACGAGCAGCTGCCGGTACTTGCCCGTATCCTCGTGCTCCACGTTGTGCGTTTTTGCCACCTCCTTCTTGAGCACCAGCACCATCTCGCCGATGTTGCGCGAATAGACCAGGTCCATGGCCAGGGCGAGGGCTTTGCGTCGCACCTCGATATCGGGGGCGGCCAGGACACGCAGCACGTCCATGACCAGGTCCTGCATGACCTTCTCCATATTCTCGTTCTCCTTCATGGCAATCAGCCGGTCTAGGACAATAAGCTTAACGTTGTTGTCGCTCTCCTTGACGATCAGCTCGATGTAGCAGCTAGCGGCGGCTTTGATGGCGGTGGGGGCCAGAGAAAGGGTGATGAGTGTGCCGGCGGACTCGTAGCGGACCGCGTTGGAGGATGAGTTAAGTAGGTTGTAGATGCACCGGATGAAGCGCGATCGCTCTGCGGGATTGGCATGGCACACCTTGTAGATGAGCTCAACAATAACCAGCTGCAGAATGTCGCCAAAGCTGTGCACCTGGTCGATGCACGAGGCCAGATAGTTGAGGGCGCGCTCCTGATCGGCGTGGAGCAGCATGAGGAAGGCGTTCCTTTTGCACGACATGTCCTGCTGTGTGTCTAGAAAGTTGGCGATCAGCTCCGGCCCGTCCGGCACCAGCCAGTCGAAGTTCTTGTAAATTGTGAAGATGGCCAGGACTGCGTTGCGGCGCACGTACGAGTGACGGTGGTCCAGGCAAGCCCGGATAGCGGGCATCAGGGGTTCTAGCAGCTCGGGCTCCTTCAGCTTGCAGAGGAAACGCAGCGTGGAACCACGCAGGAACTCGTTCGGGTGTTGTAGATCCTACAGTAAAGCGAAAAAACAACAGAAGATCAGCACAGATGTCACACAGATGGCATGCGCGGGGCCACGTTGCATGTTGCATGTTGAACTTACCTTGCGGTATGCATCGCATACGAGAATCATCTCCTGCAGCAGCTTGCCGTCGCCCGAGGTCTTTGGTACAATCTCCCAGAAGATGAGCAGCAGCTTCTTGATTGTATGGTCCTGCACGGGCAGCACGAACCGGATAATAGTCATGATCAGACCCGGGTAGCGCTCGCCGTTGAGCAGCAGCTTGATCACCTTCTTCAGCGTCTCGATCTTGTGGTTCGTGTCGCCCTTCTCCAAATCTTGCTTCAGCTGCATCTCGTTCGGGACCTCCAGGTCCGGCGAGTTGATTATCGTGTAGCACGGCACTTGGCTCATCCTGGCTAGCGTTTCCCGACTGCTTGTCAGGTGTCAAGGGGGATGTTTTGTAGTTTCGGGAGACGTTACGTCTTTTTCCTGGTTTTAATTTCGTTTTATGTGTTCTTCGTCCGGCTTGACGTGTCAATTCAGAGAAATATACGACCTGACGTCACAAATTTTAAAATATACCGTACAAATACTGATGAATTATTAGTATTCAAGTTCCACCATATTCCTCGTTTTTGATATTCGGTTTAATATTACTAGCTTGCAAGAACCCTCAGCTCTCAACTCATAATTTTATCCGATTATTTAATTGGTTTCCTACAAGAATAGTCAAATTTGAGTTTTCATCTCTATTGCATTGCTTTGAAAATAAGGTTTAAGCAAAATCGGTCAACAACAATTTAGACCAAATTAATTTTCTTACATGGTAACTACACTCTAACTACACATTTGCTACATATTAATCACATTTTCATTTAACTACAAAAGGCGCCACTTGAAGGGAAAATGTTTACGTTTCAAAAATTTTGGCCCGTTTTTTTCATGTAAGCCCTATGGAAACGCCAGTGTGAAAATCCTCCATTATCCACTTTTTGACAAGCCTTTTCTACCGACATTTTTGAAAAAATTTAGATATTGATGGCAAACGATCTCAGGCATTCGATGCTGACCACGAATTAGTGCTCGAAGCGGCCTGGGACATGGCTCTCAGTGGCGTTTCTACACGATTTCTACATTGGTGCATTGGACAAGAGGGTGAGTCCATCACGCTTTTTAAAAAATACTGGAAAATACTTTAAAATATTATGAAAAATATACACTTTGCAAGGTCTGTGAGCTAGACATGGTGGCAAGAAAATCAGACTTATAGATAAAATATACCGTCTGACCACTAACCATACAGTATATAGATGTGGCAGTTCATACTACGAAAGCGTCACACACGGGGTAGCGCGTTGAGCACCCCAGAGACTTCGGCTCTTGCGTTCGGGTACTGACGCGTCATCATGAGAGAGAACGCAGAGAGAACATCTTTGCATGTGTTAGTACACACGCAATATGTTTTGAAAAAAATATGTGATTGTATGCTTTTTTCGTTTTCAGAGTTTGAAAGCTAGATATCAATCTGTTTTCTGTTGTGCCTCCTGAATGTTTTAATGTATGGGTGCACATGCATTCTCACGTACTTTGCGTGTGTGTGTTTAGTATTGCTGGCCGCTAGATCTGAAATTTGAGTTTGGTTCTTGTTTTGGGTCTTTTGATGAGCTGACCTACCGCCACAAAATAAATAAAGAATGGGCAGGGGGTGGGGGTATGGTACACTAGGGCGCGGGAAATAAAATAAAAGCTGTTTGTTTGATTTATACTACAAAATATAAAATATTACATTAATATAATTACACATTTATTTCCTTATTTTAAACAGGTTGATTATAAATTATAAAAATTATGTAAACGCCGTCGGTTCTCGACTTCTTTGTTTATTAAAACTAAAATAATGATGTATCTAAATATACGATTTAAGAAAAAATGTATATACATATACTAAAGTAAATATGCATACATATACATAGAATTGGTGTTACATATATTTTAAATCAATTGTCAATCGCGCGCTCTCCGACGGGAAAGTGCGAAGCAAAAATTTAGATGCCGGTCGCACCTTGAATACTCTCATGGACAATACCCATACATTTTCTAATTCAATTATTAAATATCTTATGTACATACATATGTACATAAATATATCAGTTTATTACATTCGTATATTGCATGAGGGTATTCAAAATTACAGTTGTCTTGATCTTTGGTGACAAGCTTCATTCATAAAGAGGAGTCCATCATTGGATTGCATATAAAATAAGGTTTAAGCAAAATAGGAAAACAAAAATATCAATTCGGTACCGTGATATTTTCGATTCGAATTATATTCGTATGACACCACACTTAACTACCTCACGTATCTGAGGGAGACAGCATGAGACAAATCTATTTTACGCTGAAATTGTGGAAAACTTGTGCCAAAATAATGCCTTCCAACACGCACAGCCAGTTAGATTAGCAAACTTATATCGTATAACGTATAACAACAGATAATACATATGTATGTATATGCCGACTGTAATGCCAGCAGATCGACTAAAAATCCAAATCGACTACTTCCTCATTTTCATGAGGCCGATTTTCGGAAAATTTAATGGTTATGATTCATGATTCATGGTTCATGATTTTTTGCGAAAATCGTGAAGAAATGGATGTCCCTTTTTCCGACGGCTGTCGATTGGCAGGACTCGCCCAATCACGAAGAGACATGCCGCACCCCGATCGGCTGCCGTATTGCAGAGATATAGCGTGCAGAAGAAACCAGTATTTGAGTGATATGCCAATCTTCGGAAGGCTGTATCTCAGACAAAATAGAGCCAGATCGGTAAAGGGCCAACTCTCCCAGGATCGTGAGGATCCAGACTGTCGAACGGCATCAAAATCTCGATGATTTTTTGCGAAAATCGTGAAAAAATGTATGTCCCTTTTTCCGACGGCTGTCGATTGGCAGGACTCGCCCAATCACGAAGAGACATGCCGCACCCCGATCGGCTGCCGTATTGCAGAGATATAGCGTGCAGAAGAAACCAGTATTTGAGTGATATGCCAATCTTCGGAAGGCTGTATCTCAGACAAATAGAGCCAGATCGGTAAAGGGCCAACTCTCCCAGGATCGTGAGGATCCAGACTGTCGAACGGCATCAAAATCTCGATGATTTTTTGCGAAAATCGTGAAGAAATGTATGTCCCTTTTTCCGACGGCTGTCGATTGGCAGGACTCGCCCAATCACGAAGAGACATGCCGCACCCCGATCGGCTGCCGTATTGCAGAGATATAGCGTGCAGAAGAAACAAGTATTTGAGTGATATGCCAATCTTCGGAAGGCTGTATCTCAGACAAATAGAGCCAGATCGGTAAAGGGCCAACTCTCCCAGGATCGTGAGGATTCAGACTGTCAAACGGCATCAAAATCTCGCATACGAAAATGAGGCCGATTTTTGGCAAATTTAATGATGGTTCATGATTTTTTGCGAAAATCGTGAAGAAATGGATGTCCCTTTTTCCGACGGCTGTCGATTGGCAGGACTCGCCCAATCACGAAGAGACATGCCGCACCCCGATCGGCTGCCGTATTGCAGAGATATAGCGTGCAGAAGAAACCAGTATTTGAGTGATATGCCAATCTTCGGAAGGCTGTATCTCAGACAAATAGAGCCAGATCGGTAAAGGGCCAACTCTCCCAGGATCGTGGGGATCCAGACTGTCGAACGGCATCAAAATCTCGCATACGAAAATGAGGCCGATTTTTGGCAAATTTAATGATGGTTACATCAAGATTGTTTGCGAAAATCGTGAAAAAATGGATGTCCCTTTTTCCGACGGCTGTCGATTGGCAGGACTCGCCCAATCACGAAGAGACATGCCGCACCCCGATCGGCTGCCGTATTGCAGAGATATAGCGTGCAGAAGAAACCAGTATTTGAGTGATATGCCAATCTTCGGAAGGCTGTATCTCAGACAAATAGAGCCAGATCGGTAAAGGGCCAACTCTCCCAGGATCGTGAGGATCCAGACTGTCGAACGGCATCAAAATCTCGATGATTTTTTGCGAAAATCGTGAAGAAATGTATGTCCCTTTTTCCGACGGCTGTCGATTGGCAGGACTCGCCCAATCACGAAGAGACATTCCGCACCCCGATCGGCTGCCGTATTGCAGAGATATAGCGTGCAGAAGAAACCAGTATTTGAGTGATATGCCAATCTTCGGAAGGCTGTATCTCAGACAAATAGAGCCAGATCGGTAAAGGGCCAACTCTCCCAGGATCGTGAGGATCCAGACTGTCGAACGGCATCAAAATCTCGACTACGAAAATGAGGCCGATTTTTGGCAAATTTAATGATGGTTACATCATGATTTTTTGCGAAAATCGTGAAGAAATCGATGTCCCTTTTTCCGAAGGCAGTCGATTGGCAGGACTCGCCCAATCACGAAGAGACATGCCGCACCCCGATCGGCTGCCGTATTGCAGAGATATAGCGTGCAGAAGAAACCAGTATTTGAGTGATATGCCAATCTTCGGAAGGCTGTATCCTCAGACAAATAGAGCCAGATCGGTAAAGGGCCAACTCTCCCAGGATCGTGAGGATCCAGACTGTCGAACGGCATCAAAATCTCGACTACGAAAATGAGGCCGATTTTTGGCAAATTTAATGATGGTTACATCATGATTTTTTGCGAAAATCGTGAAGAAATCGATGTCCCTTTTTCCGAAGGCAGTCGATTGGCAGGACTCGCCCAATCACGAAGAGACATGCCGCACCCCGATCGGCTGCCGTATTGCAGAGATATAGCGTGCAGAAGAAACCAGTATTTGAGTGATATGCCAATCTTCGGAAGACTGTATCTCAGACAAATAGAGCCAGATCGGTAAAGGGCCAACTCTCCCAGGATCGTGAGGATCCAGACTGTCGAACGGCATCAAAATCTCGATGATTTTTTGCGAAAATCGTGAAGAAATGTATGTCCCTTTTTCCGATGGCTGTCGATTGGCAGGACTCGCCCAATCACGAAGAGACATGCCGCACCCCGATCGGCTGCCGTATTGCAGAGATATAGCGTGCAGAAGAAACCAGTATTTGAGTGATATGCCAATCTTCGGAAGGCTGTATCTCAGACAAATAGAGCCAGATCGGTAAAGGGCCAACTCTCCCAGGATCGTGAGGATCCAGACTGTCGAACGGCATCAAAATCTCGATGATTTTTTGCGAAAATCGTGAAAAAATGTATGTCCCTTTTTCCGACGGCTGTCGATTGGCAGGACTCGCCCAATCACGAAGAGACATGCCGCACCCCGATCGGCTGCCGTATTGCAGAGATATAGCGTGCAGAAGAAACCAGTATTTGAGTGATATGCCAATCTTCGGAAGGCTGTATCTCAGACAAATAAGAGCCAGATCGGTAAAGGGCCAACTCTCCAGGATCGTGAGGATCCAGACTGTCGAACGGCATCAAAATCTCGACTACGAAAATGAGGCCGATTTTTGGCAAATTTAATGATGGTTACATCAAGATTGTTTGCGAAAATCGTGAAAAAATGTATGTCCCTTTTTCCGACGGCTGTCGATTGGCAGGACTCGCCCAATCACGAAGAGACATGCCACGCCCCGATCGGTCTATAAATAGTCGAGATATAGCCAAAGAAAATATAAAAAAATCGGCCATTTGGGTAGCAAGTTGAGGATTGTTATTGCACAACAACAAAAATCGTTGGAGAAAATTAGTTTTTTCTTATTTTTTGTAGAACAATTAACAACAACAACAGACTACAACAAGCCAGTTTTGTTTTATTGTTTTCTCCGCTATTTGTGGCCCGATCAGTGTGATGGCTTCCTGTGATCAAAAAAATGTACCCGACTTAGTGGAGCCCTTATCAAGGATCCAGAATATTTTTCCCAGTCAAACATATTAGTATTTATTTATTTATTTTGTTATTCGACAACGGAATCCAAAGCATCCTTAACCAACTTATTTCTATCTTAAATAATAACAAAAAACTAAAAATTACAAAATCATACATGAAATAGGGAAAAATCCAATAATCTACCGTCTGATGGCTCCTATCGCCTGGCAAAAGTTGTGCTGGCGAAGAGGCCAACAGATGGGCTCATTATTGCCATAGTTGGTCTGGTGGAGATTAACCACAAAGGTTGCATGGGTCCTTGGGCTCCTGGCAGGCGTACTCAAGCCAATCTTACTAAGCAGGGCAATCGATGTTACCCACTAAGAGGTTATAGATAAAGATCTGGGCAGCAATAACCCTTCCCTCCCAGAGATGCACGAGGCGAAATCTGCGAACTTTCTTGACTAGATCCCAGGCTCTTGCGTTCGGCTACAGCTTCAAAACGCGTAAGTCAATCAGTGTACAACTGTAGTCATATTTTAAAATATATCTTCCTTCACAGAGGACTTATGTACCCTACGATTTGCTACAAACCGAGTCGTATCCGACTTCCCCCGCCAAAAGGAGTCCTGTTCAAGCATTACCGAGGCGTGTTCGAGACAGACCGAGTCCAACCCCAGCCAGACAGAATCTTATCCCAGCAGGACAGAAGCCCTGCAAGATCCGAACCTAACAAGCCATCGTCATCCTTCGACCTGGCCATCGACAACAAGGACTTTGACTATGGCAACCAAGGGAGGGGCTACGCGGGCTACTAGACTCTAGATAGATCTCGTTGTTGTAAGGCTTAGGGATGTACACGCCTATACCTTTAGATTGTAAATATAAATGTTTTACACTTGTTCATTTACTTGCACTAAGCTAAGTTTTGATAAATAAAACTATTAAAAAAAAACATCCTTGCTGTGTATTCTGTATCGGGGAAACTATTCCAATTACAAAAAGGCGTGGGACGCCCAGATTGGTTCACAAATAACGGAGAAAACTAAATTTTTTTGATTGAGGAAAAGGTCCTTGATCCTTGATAAGGGCTCCATTAATTCAGGGACATTTTGTCGATCACAGGAAGCCATCGCACACTCAGATCGACCCACAAATAGCCAGAGAAGTAAATATGTATGGTTGGGGTTGTTGAAGTCCTTACCGAAGGATCAAGGAGATTTTCTGATCTCAACGGGCCTTGGCACGTCCCGATCAGGCCGCAAATAATGGAGAAAACAAATTATATATGTGTGGAGAAAATATCCTTGATCCTTGGTCCTTGATAAGGACTCCATCAGATCAAGGATGTTATTCCAAACACAGGAAGCCATCGCACGCCTAGATCGGGCTACGAATAACGGAGAAAACAACAAAAGTTGTTGTTGTCAATTGTTGTACAACAACAACTTTCAAATTGCGACCGCTGAAAATGGCCAAAAACTAAAATTTCAGATCTGGGATACCAGGCGAACAGAAATCAGCAGCAAGCAACTTAAGCGATTTTTATTTTTGATCAACGAAAATAAAACAAAAAAATAATGATTTTTTTGGTTTTCGCTTAAAATAAAACTCAACAGGAATCTGTTTTTATCGAATTAAATCATTACAAAAAAAAGCCAGCGACCTTCTGCTGATTTCTGTTCGCCTGGTATCCCAGATCTGAAATTTTAGTTTTTGGCCATTTTCAGCGGTCGCAATTTGAAAGTTGTTGTTGTACAACAATTGACAACAACAACTTTTGTTGTTTTCTCCGTTATTCGTAGCCCGATCTAGGCGTGCGATGGCTTCCTGTGTTTGGAATAACATCCTTGATCTGATGGAGTCCTTATCAAGGACCAAGGATCAAGGATATTTTCTCCACACATATATAATTTGTTTTCTCCATTACTTGCCGCCCGAACGGGACGTGCCAAGGCCCGTTGAGATCAGAAAAATCTCCTTGATCCTTTGGTAAGGACTTCAACAACCCCAACCATACATATTTACTTCTCTGGCTATTTGTGGGTCGATCTGAGCGTGCGATGGCTTCCTGTGATCGACAAAATGTCCCTGAATTAGCGGGGCCCTTATCAAGGATCAAGGACCTTTTCCCCAATAAAACAAATTTAGTTTTCTCCGTTATTTGTGAACCAATCTAGGCGTCCCACGACTTTTTGTAATTGGAATAGTTTCCCCGATACAGAATACACAGCAAGGATGTTTTTTTTCAATAGTATTATTTATCAAAACTTAGCTTAGTGCAAGTAAATGAACAAGTGTAAAACATTTATATTTACAATCTAAAGGTATAGGCGTGTACATCCCTAAACCTTACAACAACGAGATCTATCTAGAGTCTAGTAGCCCGCGTAGCCCCTCCCTTGGTTGCCATAGTCAAAGTCCTTGTTGTCGATGGCCAGGTCGAAGGATGACGATGGCTTGTTAGGTTCGGATCTTGCGGGGCTTCTGTCCTGCTGGGATAAGATTCTGTCTGGCTGGGGTTGGACTCGGTCTGTCTCGAACACGCCTCGGTAATGCTTGAACAGGACTCCTTTTGGCGGGGGAAGTCGGATACGACTCGGTTTGTAGCAAATCGTAGGGTACATAAGTCCTCTGTGAAGGAAGACATATTTTAAAATATGACCACAGTTGTACACTGATTGACTTACGCGTTTTGAAGCTGTAGCCGAACGCAAGAGCCTAGGATCTAGTCAAGAAAGTTCGCAGATTTCGCCTCGTGCGTCTCTGGGAGGGAAGGGTTATTGCTGCCCAGATCTTTATCTATAGCCTCTTAGTGGGTAACATCGATTGCCCTGACCTGCTTAGTAGGATTGGCTTGAGTACGCCTGCCAGGAGCCCAAGGACCCATGCAACCTTTGTGGTTAATCTCCACCAGACCAACTATGGCAATAATGAGCCCATCTGTTGGCCTCTTCGCCAGCACAACTTTTGCCAGGGAATAGGAGCCATCAGACGGTAGATTATAGACTTTTTCCTATTTCATGTATGATTTTGTAATTTTTAGTTTTTTTGTTATTATTTAAGATAGAAATAAGTTGGTTAAGGATGCTTTTGATTCCGTTGTCGAATAACAAAATAAATAAATAAATACTAATATGTTTGACTGGGAAAAATATTCTGGATCCTTGATAAGGGCTCCACTAAGTCGGGTACATTTTTTTGATCACAGGAAGCCATCACACTGATCGGGCCACAAATAGCGGAGAAAACAATAAAACAAAACTGGCTTGTTGTAGTCTGTTGTTGTTGTTAATTGTTCTACAACAAAAATAAGAAAAAACTAATTTTCTCCAACGATTTTTGTTGTTGTGCAATAACAATCCTCAACTTGCTACCCAAATGGCCGATTTTTTTATATTTTCTTTGGCTATATCTCGACTATTTATAGACCGATCGGGGCGTGGCATGTCTCTTCGTCATTGGGCGAGTCCTGCCAATCGACAGCCGTCGGAAAAAGGGACATCCATTTTTTCACGATTTTCGCAAAAAATCATGATGTAACCATCATTAAATTTGCCAAAAATCGGCCTCATTTTCGTAGTCGAGATTTTGATGCCGTTCGACAGTCTGGATCCTCACGATCCTGGGAGAGTTGGCCCTTTACCGATCTGGCTCTATTTGTCTGAGATACAGCCTTCCGAAGATTGGCATATCACTCAAATACTGGTTTCTTCTGCACGCTATATCTCTGCAATACGGCAGCCGATCGGGGTGCGGCATGTCTCTTCGTGATTGGGCGAGTCCTGCCAATCGACAGCCGTCGGAAAAAGGGACATACATTTTTTCACGATTTTCGCAAAAAATCATCGAGATTTTGATGCCGTTCGACAGTCTGGATCCTCACGATCCTGGGAGAGTTGGCCCTTTACCGATCTGGCTCTATTTGTCTGAGATACAGCCTTCCGAAGATTGGCATATCACTCAAATACTGGTTTCTTCTGCACGCTATATCTCTGCAATACGGCAGCCGATCGGGGTGCGGCATGTCTCTTCGTGATTGGGCGAGTCCTGCCAATCGACAGCCGTCGGAAAAAGGGACATCCATTTCTTCACGATTTTCGCAAAAAATCATGAACCATGAATCATGATTCATGAATCATAACCATCATTAAATTTTCCAAAAATCGGCCTCATGAAAATGAGGAAGTAGTCGATTTGGATTTTTAGTCGATCTGCTGGCATTACAGCATATACATATGTATTATCTGTTGTTATACGTTATACGATATAAGTTGGATATAACTGGCTGTGCGTGTTGGAAGGCATTGTTTTGGCACAAGTTCTCCACATTAAAAAGTGTGAATACTCTTCAAGGGCGCGCAATCGCGGAATCTTGTGAGAAAGACATATACATTATTCGAATTTTGCTCTGGTTCGTTGCTTTGACTTACAGTATTTTAGGGTATTAACACTTTTTGAAGAAGCTTGTCACCAAACAGCCATCAAAAGACCCAAATAAGAACCAAACTAAAATTTCAGTTCTAGCGGCCAGCAATACTAAACACACACACGCAAAGTACGTGAGAATGCATGTGCACCCATACATTAAAACATTCAGGAGGCACAACAGAAAACAGATTGATATCTAGCTTTCAAACTCTGAAAACGAAAAAAGCATACAATCACATATTTTTTTCAAAACATATTGCGTGTGTACTAACACATGCAAAGATGTTCTCTCTGCGTTCTCTCTCATGATGACGCGTCAGTACCCGAACGCAAGAGCCGAAATCTCTGGGGTGCTCAACGCGCTACCCCGTGTGTGACGCTTTCGTAGTATGAACTGGCACATCTATATACTGTATGGTTAGTGGTCTGACCCTCAGAAATATACCAAAATATACCATCTCTATTTAAAAATATACCGTAAATATACTAACGAATTCAAGTTCTATTATACATATTCCTTGTTTTTGATATTCCGTCAAATATTACTTGCTAGATAGATCTCTCAGGCCTGCCCGCATCATCCGCTTAATAAATCGATTTTTTATTTGACTGATTATTTTAAACATTTGATTTTATTGGATTTTGTCTAAAAACAGGTTTTAGCGAAAAATGTCAAACAAATAAAACGTAAGAGAAAAATCGTTCCTATTGTTCGATTTTGATATTCCGTGGAATATTACTAGCTAGATAGAATATTTTGCCATGCCCACATAATTGTATACGATTAATGAATCAATTTCTTACTTAACTGGCTTATTCTAAATACTTGCTTTTATTGGATCTTGTCTAAAAAAAGGTTTTAGCGAAAGAGGTCAAACAAAAAAGGTTTTAGCGAAATAGGTCAAGACAAAAAAACGAAAAAGGATAGTCGTTCATATTGCTCAATTTAGAGATTCCGTTGAATAGTTCTGGCTAACTAAAATCTTTAGTTCTGCCCACATAATTTTAGGCCATTGATGAATAAATTTTCTACAAGATTGGTTAGTTTTTAGTCCTTGCTTTTATTGTCTTTTGACTAAAACAAGGCTTAAACAAAATAGTTCAACAAAAAACGCAATGTTGCTGGTATTTGAAGACATGATGCGTTTATAGACCTTTGTATACCCTATTTCGTTAATTTAATATGAGGACATGTTTTAGACATATTCATGTATATTTTTAGTATCTTGTATATATATATCTCGATCCTAATACCTACTCATGGTCTCTGTAAGAAGACAATAAACTGCAAAATATCGTTGAAATAGCTTTAAAACAGAGACTGACTAGTTTCTGCATATATTTGAGCTTGAAAGTGTTTGAAAGTGAATGAGCGAAAAGGATTTATATGCAATCCATTGGAATAAATGATGCACGGAAGTACGATTTGAGAGAGCGAAAATGAAAAAAACATGCGTACCGAAGTTTCTATACCCCTTGTCATTAAATAAACCTTTAAAAATTAAGTTTAAATTGATAATCAAGACACCGACTACTTATAGACGTTTCATCGAGTAATGTTGAAAAAACAAAATATCAATATTTTTGTGCGATAGGCGGTACTTGAAATAGGTGTTTTTCCTCTATCGGCTACAATGAACCGAATTGAAGGTTCTAATAAACCTGAACTGACTCAAATTAGCTTGGAACATGACTCAGTGCTCGCACTAATTATATATAGGGGACAAATGTACCCCTATCGGTGTTGTAAAACACCGCTGTACTGAATCGAGGGGACTGCAAGATAAGGATACCATGAGACACAGCAACGTCTCCACTGAGCAATAGCATTAGATTGTGGCGCATTGATTGTCAGGCTTAATTCATGTTTGAATTCCACCTTTCTGTTATTCTGTAGAAAATGTGAAAGTCGATTACAGTGATTTTTCCAGAAATGTGCTGATAGGCGCATTGAATGGCGGGTTGAATTCAAATTTGAATGGCAGTCGCTATAATTTTCTTGAATTCCCGCAAGTTTTCCAACGATGTGTATAGAAAGAGGCTGGCTAGTAGTGCCCTCCCACCTGGCTGCAGATAGCCTCTGAGGGCAAGATTCTGATAACAGAATATTTTTTTCTGGTAGAAAAACCCATTAGGGAGATTCCCGGCGGACTTCTAGGCCTTTCGACCTTGCTGGGACAACTGCTGTAGGCATACAGATAATATACGCTATGGTGCACGTATCAGGAATAATAAACAATCTAATTGACTTCGATCTACTTCTACACATATACATATACACATACTCGTATAGGCGTATCTGAAAAGATCCCCGACCAAGACTTCTCCTCTCAAACACAGCCCAACACACACTCACACGCCCCTGCAGTGTGGCTTTTGTGATCTCGTTGAGCAGTCAATTCTATTAAGGTTTATTTATTATCCAACCAACCAACCGCGCTTCTACCTCCCGCGGATTCCCCTTTAATTGAGGCACGGCCTGCATTTTAAGCAGACCGCAAATATAAGTTGCTTTTCACATGAGTTGAGGGGATGTCTCTGTCTCCCCTTGATTGCACTCTGCCGGTGTGCCGGTGACGGGTGGTGATCCTATCCCGACACATCCCATGGAACAGGTTTTGTGCCTGTGCAAACAAATTTTTTGATAGCGAAACGAAACTACAACTACAAAACAAAATGAAGCCAAGCTTTGGACTTTGGCGAGTTTGGGAATGCTCTTTCTTGGATATTGGAACAGGGAATTCTAGAATAAAAATTATATATGTCCATAGATGCCATTTCAGTACGGAAGGAGCCGTAGTGGATTGGTGGATTGGAGTGTATTTTAGATATTTATTGTTATGCTCCGCAGGTGTCTTTAGGAAATAAACATACCCCCAGATGAGGAAAGTTGCGCTTGATTTATAGCTTGAACAGGGAAGGGAGAAGGGGATAGGTGGGGTTTTGAAGCGTGCAATGATTGTGAGGTGGAGGGAAGAAGTCGGACAATGTGCAGCCATCAGTGGCAAAACTTAGACAGCTAGAGGAACCCCCTGACAGTAAACGGAGATGACTTAAACTGCTGGGCGAACGATTTACGACTAAATGGATTGTTGCTGTGAAGATAAAAGGCTGTACGGCTCTACGATTCAATCAGGAAAATTTAAATGAATTCTTAAAAATTTTAAGACCACATACACAATGCATGCAGCAAACAAAAAAATCTCAGTGTTCAGTTATATAATTATATAGTGCACCCCTCGCCATCGTGCCATTCGCTAAAAAGTTTATCATGATTTTCAGCACTAAGAAAGATCCAGAAGTATGTAAATACTTATGGCATAGAGAATATATTGAGCCATCGATTATCTCAAGAGACAAAAATCAATTCAATGAAGTGGAAGTGTGGAAGTGAAATGAGAGATCACTTGTGATCTACTGAGCTTTTCATTGTTGGATCATTAGCAGAACATAAATTCCACACATATATCTGGTATATATGGTAGATATATATATTACGAGTATGTTTAGATATATAATGATCGATCATTGGCTCAAACCCGTTTGGTTTGTCGCCCCTATCCAGAGGATAGGCCTCTGATGGTTTCCAGACCCCGTCAAGAGCCATTTCAACCCACACAACGTACCAACCTCCGGAGAGCCGGTCTGAGTGGGTGTCTTACTTTGGTTCCTCGGCTGTCGCTTCCCTCTCCAGAAGGCTCCCCAGAGGAGAGCAAGCAGATCAGAATAAACAATGAGCTGAGGGCGAAAAAAAGAGCAAAAGCCGGACAAAGAGCGAGAGTGCGATATGGGTGATCGTCTGGGGTATAAAAGTGCCAGCCGGCCAGAGTTTTGCCACAGTCAAGTTTTGACGATGACTACGATGACGAGTGAGACTTGGATGCTGCTCCTGGTAGCCACGCTTCTGTTGGTGCTTAGCCCCAATATAAGCCAGGCAGAGGAGCCCATATGTGAGCCAATCCCTAGGGAATCCCAGTCCCAAAAGCTAAATTCTCTGCTCTGCAGATCGCCTGTGCGTGCCGAAGATATACCTGAAAGAATGTCAGCAGCTGCTGGCCGATCCCTCGGAGGCGGGTATCCGCATGGAGTGCGTGGCCGGGCGAGATCGGGTGGACTGCCTGGAGCTGATCGAGCAGCGTAAAGCGGATGTGCTGGCCACGGAGCCGGAGGACATGTATATAGCCTACCACCGCAAAAACGAGGACTATCGCGTCGTCTCCGAGATCCGCACGCAGCAGGACAAGGACGGTATGTCTATGTCTCAGGGATGTCTCAGGGATGCTTCAGGGGACAACATGTCATCCCTGATCTGATCTATTTTCCATTTGCCCATAGCTGACTTCCGCTACGAAGGCGTCATCCTGGTGAAGAAGACATCGCCAATTAAGACCCTTCAGCAGCTGCGTGGCGCCAAGTCCTGCCACACGGGCTTCGGACGCAACGTCGGCTACAAGATCCCCATTACGAAGTTGAAGAACACCCATGTGCTGAAGGTCTCCGCCGATCCGCAGATCTCCGCCACCGAACGGGAGCTCAAGTCCCTCTCCGAGTTCTTCTCGCAGTCCTGCCTCGTGGGCAACTACTCCGCCCACCCGGAGACGGACCGCCTCCTCAAGAAAAAGTACTCGAACCTTTGTGCCCTCTGCGAGAAGCCCGCCCAGTGCAACTATCCGGACAAGTTCAGCGGATACGACGGTGCCATCCGGTGCTTGGACAAGGGCCAGGGCGAGGTGGCCTTCACCAAGGTCCAGTACATCAAGAAGTACTTCGCCCTGTCCGGCGCAGCGCCCGGCGCAGCGCCCGCTGAGGGCAATGCCGCGGAGTTCGAGTATCTTTGCGAGGACGGCACCCGCCGGTCTATCACGGGACCCGCCTGCTCCTGGGCCCAGCGCCCCTGGAGCGGCTACATCTCCAACGAGCACGCTGTCCACAGCACAGACCAACTGCACCAGCTGCAGACCCGTCTGGAGCGCTTCTTCGCCAACGGGTTACAGGCGCAGAACAAGGAGGCCGCCGCCCACCTGCTCATCCAGCCTAATGGCGTGTACCACAGCAAGCCGGTGGCCATCGATCCCAAGGTCTACCTAGAGCGGGCCGGCTACAAGGATGTGATCGAACGCGACGGCAGTGCCATCCGCAAGATCCGACTGTGCGTCCAGCAGGAGGCCGAGTTCTCTAAGTGCGAGGCCCTCCATAGGGCAGCCTATGCCCGCGATGCCCGCCCAGAGCTGGAGTGTATCCAGGCGACGGACTGCGTCGAGGCGCTGGGCAAGGACAAGGCAGATCTGGTGATCCTTCCCGCCGCCAGCTATGCCGATGCCCGCCAGCACAAGCTGCAGCCCATCGTCTACGAGCAACTCTCCGACGAAGATATCCTGGTGGCCGTGGCCCCACCCACCCTTAACCGAGAAGCACTCCAGAAGACAGCTATGTAAGATTATCCTTCACCTGTCCCAATTCCTAGACTAACTTTCTCTTGATACAGAAACTACGACGCAGAGAACGAGCGGGCCCGACTCTCAGCCGCCTTCCTTAACAAGCGACGCGGCCAGGACGGATGCCGTATCTCCCCAAGCTCCGCGCAGGAGCTGCTGATCGTCCCCGCCTCGAAGCTGGAGGAGCACAAGGACTGGCAATTGGTCTGCCCCGGACTGACGCGCAGCCCCGTCACCGATTACCGCGCATGCAACGTGGAGGTGCAGCTGCCACGCGCCATCTTCGTGCGCTCCGACAGCTCCTCCGTGGAGCAGGAGACGGTCAAGCATCTGTTCGCAACCATCTCGGACAAGTTCGGGGCCAGGGGCAAGCTGGTGGATGTATTCGCCTTGTTCGGCGAGTTCCAGGAGGGCCACAAGAACGTTCTCTTCGATGTAAGTGAATCCTCGATTCCATTTTAACCCTCTCTTATCTGTAATATTTCTGGGTCCTTGCAGGAAAATGCCGTCGAGCTAGCTACGCAGCTGAAGAACGACGTCCAGGACGAGCAGATTTACAGTGACCTCCAGTGCGATGGGAACAAGATTATCAAGCAGTGACATCCTTATCAAGCACTGATATCCTTTCTCCAGGAGTGAACTTCCTCTCCAATCTCCCCCTAAGCATAAATAAAAATCTTTTTTTCTTGAATATTTAGCAACACATTTCACGGGTTTTGAATTGTTGAAGGTATTCGAAGGGTTGAACCTTTGGTTTGCCTTGGAAATTTATTTCAATAGAGTGTTCCTGTTAATCAAGGACTTCCCATCCTTCCAGGGCTTCCTTCAAGAGCTAAGGGAAAGTGAGTCCGAAGTGTGCTCAACGCATACCACACATCTTTCCCCTTAGACGGTGCGACAATGATTTTGACTTTACACGAGACAAAAATTTTCACTCGTCAAAATCACTTCAGTATTGTACGTCCTTCGCTGCACAACAATTTCGTTAGGGTCGTCCAAAAACGGTTGTTGTACCTGAAAAAATGGATGCTGTGCGGGATTGGCTATTGCAATATTGTCATATGACATACCATGAGATAGAGGCATCTTTAGGCATTATAGGGGCCAAGATACATTTAACCGTGCATGAACAGTTGGCCGTCAAGAGGAATAATTTGACATTTGCCCCCAAAACACTCGTTTCAGAGGAGTGGAAAAATTGCTTTGAGGATTGGTTTCAGCGGATGCAAAAATGTATCTATCATCATGGAGAATATTTTTAAAAGCAATAAAATCATTTTCAATAATATTTTGTCGGTCCTTCACGATTAGGCTACGGACTTAAAAGGTAGCCTACGTACAATGTCTAGGACTGTATATTGAACATTTTACATATGAGGATGTGATTTACTCATCGAGCGCTACAAGCAAATTTTCGCCTCCTGCAAAGTGCATTCAAAAATGTTTCCTTTGTCGCACAGTGTTATTCCTAATATACATAGCTTCAGGATTAGTCGAAGAACTACATGGACGATAATTTCAAGGGAAACCGAAGCAAACCTTCAGGTTTCAGCGCCGTACTGCTTGATCACTTGATACCACATAACTTATGTAAAAACACTTCCTCCCTCCCTCTTCTTTAAAAACACTAATACTATTGATAATATTTGTTATTTTCTTAACTTATGTTCTAATTTTCTTTGTTCACCGTTAATTAGTCGAATCTCTATCCTTTCCTGCATATACGCGTCATGCGGCAGCGTCGCTCGGTTGGTTATCTGCATGTAACAGTCTTGGTGTCAATTGATTCCTGATCTCTGATCCTCTTCCATTTACATTTAAACACTGAAGTGTAATCGCAAAAAACGACAAGATGTGACTTTCCAATACAGCAATTTCGGTTTTTAATTAATAAAAAAAAGACACATTTTATGTATTAATGGAACCAGCTAATGTATAATGTATATAATATATATATCATATCTATATGGTATATAGTTTCACATATCTGTGCTCGCGCTAAAATCGCCGGGGAAAATCGTACGTTTTTCAAAAATTGCTTCTGCTTAAGTTTTGGATTAGGGGATGGGTTTGGGGATATTATGGGTTTAAAGGAGAACTTTTGAGAAGAAAATTCGTTGATCTACAAATTGCAGTTGGGTTTAGAGGAAGGAAAGACCTCATCCTACTCATCGGAGACGGCGCGTAGCTGCTGCTGCTGGTCCGTGGACGATGATTCGCCGCCGCTGGGGTTCTCTTCTTCTTCGGAGTAGTCCTCGTCGTGGGTGTGGGTCACCACAGTGGGCGTCGAGGGGCGTGTGTGGACAATGGAGCTCTATGGGATAGATGTAATAGGAGAGATCCCATGTGGGAAAGGGATATTCTAGAGACTTACAGCACGATGCAGATCCTTGGCATCCTTGGCGGCTTGATCCTTGATGGCGTCCTTCATGTCATTGCCGGAGGTGCAGCGCGGTGCCTCCTCGATGGATGGAGCCGAGGGCGGCGGCTGGTGGGCCTGGTCGTGGGCCACCGTCGACTCGTGCGGCAGCAGCATGGCGGGAGCGCGGAACATGTACGAGAACGGGTAATAGATGAGGTTGAGCAGGGTGGCGGCGTATACGTCGGCGTACCGCACCACCTGACTGGAAAAGAAGGTCTGGCGGGAGCCGGAGCGGAAGAGCGAACCCATCATTCCGTAAGACATGTCCATCTTATGGGTCACGTCCCGTATGCACGTCCGCAGCTGAGAGATGTCCGGCTTTTCCTTGGCACTCGAGTCGAGGTCGCGGTAGAGGTCGCCAAGCTTGATGTCGAGGTTCTGTAGCTCCGCGAACAGCTGGCACTCGTCCGTCCACACGTGCAGTTCCCGCACCAGCTCCGGCACGATGAGGAATGTGCGCCAGCCCCGGATCTTCTTCGACTTGAGGATGTCCCCGAAGATGTGGTCGCCTACGTAGAGCACATCCTTGCCCTTCGCGTTGATGAACTTGGTGAACAGCTCGCATGATCCGCCTGAGTACACCTGCCCCGGTTGTAGAGGCCCAATGTGTGTGCCGATCTTTAGTCCGCCCGTCTTCGTGTCCACCTGCCGCAGCACGGTGCCCTCGTCGAAGAAGAGCGGCTTCCGGGCATCTACCACGATCACATCGAAGTAGCTCTTCCAGTCCCTGTGCGGTTCCTCCGGAGTGGCCCCGTGGGGGAAGTCGAACAGGTACGACATGATCTCGTTGGTGTAAGTGTAATCGCTGTTCGTGAGCATAAAGAGCTTTGCTCCGGACTCCCGAATGCGTGAGAGAACCGTTGGCAACCTTTCATCTTTCTTCACATAGTGAGCCATGTTCTGGAAGATGGAGGCCAGATGGAGGATCGATGGATCAATGGATCAGAAATGGTCTTGAGGTCCTGAGGGGTACTTACCTGAGTGGTTCGACGCTTGAGGTCACCATCGGAATGCACCCAGTCGACGGCACGACGCACGTCCTGAAAAATGGACTTGTACGTGAAAAGGAAATCGCCAGCTTTGATGCCGCGTTCCACGCTGAGAAAAGAGAACGGAGAAATGGAGACGAATAGAGAATAGAGCGAGCAGAGCATAGAAGATAGAAGGGAATATGGAATAAGGAGGATGGAGGGCATGAAACTTACCGCACAAATTCGTTGCTGTTGTTAAAAAAGTCCGTGAGACAGGCGAGTAGGTAGGTCTCCGGCAGATTGAAGAGTGTGTTCAGGACATAGACACGCGACTCGTCCAGTTTGAGAAACTTATTGGGATACAGCTCGTATACCTGGTGGCTGTTCGGGAAGATATATTGTCTATTAGGTAATCCGAACTGCCTTTTTCTAAGGTTCCACTTACTGCTTAATGAATTCAAAGCCATGCACACAGACCAAGATGTTGCCGTAGGCATCAACCTTCAGCAGATTGCCATAGAGCGTGTCAAACCAAAGACCGCGCACAGGGAACGTGGGATCGTACTCAAATTGCAGTATCTCCTTGGGATACCCCATCGACACGAGGCGCTCTTTGACCAAATTAAAGCCCAGCTGCTCGTACTGCGGAGACTTGTACTCTTCAAAGGGAAAGGGAAATGGAAACCCAAAAGAGGAAGATGCATCCATTCGTTCATCAGCCAGTGATATGAGATGGGTATAAGTATAACCTTACCTGCCAGTGTGTAGTCCATGTCAAAGCCATAGTACTTGATGTTCTCCAGATGAAGGGATCTGTTCACGAATACTCTGCGGAGCGAAAAAGAGAGACAAACAAAAAGGGAAAACATATTCAGAATTTGAGAATATTGTAGATGCATTTTCCTTCCCCCCATTCAGCAACCGAGAAATTCAGCATTATTTGTTGCATACTCTCAGACGCTGGGTAAGAAATTTTACCAAGAATTCTTTTGCATATAATCCGGGCGTGTGCCTGGGAATTTGAACTCTTTCTGAAATTCAATTGCATTGCAATAGACCATTGAAAGAAAGGACGATAAGGTGCCATTTACAGGTTCACCAATTTGTTGAGTTTTTGAATTGATCTTTTAGTTTTTGTTTTTGAGCAACAAAATAAAAATCATGAAATAATCATTATTTTTGAGTTTAATATTTTTTGTTTAATAATAATTAGTATAATTTAATTATTTATTTATTTATAATATAATTATTAATAACAATTATTACAAATAATTATTATCACCGAAGAATCAGCTCATTAAAACTTAAAGTTTTTATTGTGTGATTTTTAGAATAGAACATACACTGCCCAAAATCACACTTTTCCCCACTATTTCCACAAAGATTGATCCATTTATACATATTTACATAGATAACTGATTAGTCTGATGACAATGGCTTATCAATGCGAATCAGGCCCGCACGATCTATCAACCGATCATCGATCTATGTTTAGATCTGAGGGTCAGAGGTTTATCAGCCCTCGCCGTAGCTCGATGACTGGACCAATCTCTTGGCAAATGGCGTGTAAAAGCGAACGCCAACTGTGGAAACTGTGGCGTGAAAAGCATGCGACATTCAATTTTCAACTTTGTCGTTACTCTTTGATGGTTCTCCTTTGGCCCCTTGGCTCCACCGCTTAAGGCACTCTCAAGCCAAATTCGCTGCGGCGGCTGTGGCTTCAGCGACTGCGGTTAGCAATTAATGTAAAAAAACTTGTTGTAGGCGGCCGCAGCGTTACGCCCCTTTTGACTATGGCTTCTGACAGACTGGCACGGATGCCAGGCTTTGCGTCTGCTACCGCCCATCGGCCGACGAGCCGACCGCAACCGCGTTTTTGCGGAAAAACTCATTAGCAGAGCGCGCGAGCTTAGATATGGGAAGATATTTTCTGATACTCTCTCTCTCTCACGCGCGTCATCGTGTGGATGGTGACAATCGAGAATTCAATTAATCGATTTACTATCGAGGGTTCACTCGGGAGGGGATTAATCGATGGAAAGAATGAAGATACAGCATGCATACCTTTTTTTACATGTCTCTTCACTGAAAGGGTATTCAAATATCGTTATTTTTGGGTCTTCCTCCTTTTCTCGAAATTCTTCCCTTTGATATTGGGGTTCTCTTCCTCTCCTCCTCTGCTCTATGCCGTATGGTGCGTTATTTATTCTGCTGCTGTCCCTTTTGGCAGTTCTGTTCTGTAGTTCATTTGAAAATTTGCCAAATAAGCGAAAAAGTTGCATCCTTTGTTTTGGGTTCCTCTCCGCTGCGATGGAAAGACCTCTACCCATATTTGGAGCCTGATCTTACGAGTTTTTGTGGTCTTCATATCCGCTTTGTCTTTTTTAACCCAAATTCGCACAAAATGCATAAATCTGGAGAATAACAACAAACTCCACACACCAAAAGTAAAGAGGGGGGGGAAGGTCATGGGTGGCCAGGGTCATCGGATAATTAATTTTTTCCAACAGCAGAAGCATCAGCGTTGCCAATTTTCACACACGCCAGACGCCAGAAGCACGGACCAGGTCAGGAGAGGAGAACTCCTTGAAACTTTTTTGAAATGGCACACGTGTCGGCGACAGGCAAAGCTGAATCAGCACCGGATACAGGCGCCCAGCCATCGAGAGAAAAAGAGTTCGTTGCGGTTCTCCGAAACATCATTTGAAAACCATTTTGAGTGCCATACATTTTACGAGATAGATAAACGTTTAAGAGATACTTCAGTCTGTATCTTAGATATACAGATACACCTGAAGAACGAAGACAATGGACCATTGCCTTCGTTTATAGAAAAGCTTTACCTTAACAGACTCGTACTTGTACTCGTACTCGTACGAATGAAAATCTACGATGAATAAGAATAAGATTATTAGTTAGAGATTGCGGATGGCTATGAGGCTATAAATAGAGCGTCATTAATAAACGAAATGCATAAATTGTAATGCAGCAAAAGCAGATCCAAATCGGATGCTCCGATTCTTTTGGCCAATTGTCGCCCCGAATCGCATCGCAGTCTCAATTAAGGCGTTCCCAAAAATAGACGATGCCCCAATGTCAATGTCATCTCTCGTTAATTCGCCTCCCCTTTACCTGGGAGAAATGCAAAAAACGCTAGAAATAAATGCTCTACAGCTGTGTGCCCCACAGCGATAAATGATGGGGAAAATAAATCTTCAATGGAATGGCACACCCACACTGCGTACTATACAATATGTGCAACATTAATTTTGATGGAGTTTGTTTTTCCGAATCATTTGCATTGATAAGACGGCAAATCGAGTGCGTCAAAAGAGCTGCTGCTGTTTTCTTTTCTGTTTCTGTTTCTGCTGCTGATTGCAGATTGTTTTGTTCACTCAGCGATCAGTGATCAACGATCAACGATCGACGATCAATATTTGTGATTTGATTCGCCCAGAGGTCAGTCATCATTCGTGTCTATCGGATTCGTGGATCGGTGCATTGATTGTATTTTAAAGGCTGATATGCACTGCACTGTACAGTGGAAGATCGGAGGAACAATCTAGAAGCTCTGCCCCTCACTTACGCATTCAGTGGCTGCTGTTGCATGCCACTTACTGCTGCTGCTGCTGCTTTTGTTGCTTTTGTGGCTGCTAACAAGGCCGTTTCCGTGTCAG
This sequence comes from Drosophila lowei, assembly GCA_008121275.1. Lineage (NCBI taxonomy): Eukaryota > Metazoa > Arthropoda > Insecta > Diptera > Drosophilidae > Drosophila > Drosophila lowei. The sequence goes on along the minus strand of CM017781.1, from coordinate 72,933,923 downwards.
TGTCAGCTGTCTTGGCCGTGCCAATGCCACTGCCAGTGACATCTCTGGCATGCTGCTGCTTCTGCTGGTCATCCTGCTGCCTTAAGCCGCCGTCTCCCACTGTTTTTGTTGCATGCCAACTTCTTTCGCAGCAACAGCTGCAGCATCCACTAAGACTGCAGAAACTGTACTCCAAATGACGGCTGTGGCTGTTGCTGTTCCTGTTGTGCATTGCGGAGGATCCTGGCCGAACGACAATCGCAATGAATAGTGGATGAGGGGAGGCGGACTTGGTGGGGACTGGGTTTGGACTGGGTTGATGTTTTCTATGAAAAGTGTGTGCGAATTTCTCTCTTTTCTGCACAGCTTTCATCTTCATTTCATTTGTTGTGTTGCTGTTGCTGCTGCCGAAAATGGGAATTTATGGCTGAAAGCTTATCGTTTTCGACCCCTTTCTGTGGCCCAAAAGGAACGAGGAGAGGTCTTGCCTCGCCATCAAGGCTGTCAACTGCTGCTGCTAGTCGCTGTATTTGCCACAAAGAGCGTCTGCTGTGAAACTGCAGCTGGAACTGCAACATCAACAGCAACAGCGACAACAACAACAATAGCAAAAGCAAAAGCATTACTTTTGATTAGATTTACGCAATTGCTTGCCACCAGTAGTATTTGGCACCACCAGAACCCCCCTCCAGAAGGAGCAGTAGCAGGACGAGCATTGGCTGGAGGAGCAGTAGAAGCAGCAGCAGCAGTGGAAGCATCAAATAATGGTCATAGCTCGCTGTCATCCCAATCATTCCCCATCCATGCCAATGGCCGAATGCAAGTTTATCAATTTCTGTTGCCATTTCCCGCGATTCCCGATTTCCTCACTCATTTTCCCCCATTTCCTTCTCAGACACGTGGGCGCCACTGTCCAACGTACGCAACGTATGCGTCACAAAGTCGCCCCCGTCCCACGTCCCACGTCCCACGTCCACGCTTGCCCCATTGTGTTGCATTGCTGTCGTTTCTATTTGCAACACAGTCCGCGCATCATTGTCATCGTTCTCTCAACGCCTAACGTCTCGTAACGAGTGCAGCAGTAGTTATGCCCAGATTGAGATTTTCAGCATCAAATTCACTGCTGACGTTGACACTACCACGTGCCCCACATGCTCCTACCTCAGAGGGACGGATGAGATTGCAGTAGCTGGTCAGAGAGTTGAAGCACCCTTTTGTATGGGTCTCAAGTGCACCAGAAGGTATCGATGGCAGAACATTCGATTTGAAAAGAAAGAAGGACAGATCCGCAGCAAAAAGCACTCATTACGGAAGAATTTTACCTCGAGGGGAGGAGGGGACATTTTTTCCCAGTTAACAATTTAATTGATCCCTCAACTAAATTCATGGAAATGTCGAGCATCCGCCGCTTAATGCTCCATTCTGCTTTTTTCAGAGAACAAGAGAGAAGAGAGTGTTGAAGCTGTCCATCAGTGCCTCTTGTTCAGGCTCAGCCAGCCCTTAGAGCTCCAACGATGCTCCAGTCAATTGCTAATTGAATGGCTTGGCCATAGGTAATCCTTGCCTCATCCCCTCATCCCCCCATCCACGCCTCAAACCTCAATTCAATAACAAGGTCGTGGATGGCCAGGATCTATGCTTAGAGCACTCGCTGGAGCTTGGACGCCAATTAAAATCAAAACATTGCTGCGAGGGCCCCCAGTATCCAATCATCAAAGCCTCCGACAATCTCCAGCGGTCACAATTGTGGCGATAATTGAGTTAATAAGCATAACCACAAAACCAAATAGTCGTCGAGGAACCCACGCACATGTGGATGGGCAGAGAGAGAGAGAGACACACAGCAGATGCGGGCAGAGCGTAACAAGAGCAGCAGATGCTTACACTAGACAACAGGAAACTCACGAACTGGCCTCTGCTTTCAGAATCCTTTGGATGTGAAGTGATTTCCCCTCCTAGATCCTTTCTTTGCCAGATCGGCGATGGATTGAGATTGTATTCAGATTCAAGGCCCTTCAAAGTTATATTCCCAAGTTCTGTGGTGTCGAGTGTAAGCAGAAGAGCGGTTGAGGAGCAATTCCCAGTTCACTTCCGATACGGGTTTACGCCTAATTAAAGCCCTAATTGGCACACACACACTTGCAACAGCAGCACAACAGCAGCAGCAGACCAAAGAAGATGGAAGGTGCAGGATAGAGTAGAGTGAGGGGTATACACGGATATTGGGGATACGGAAGAGGATTCTTTTGGGGTACAGTACAATGAGAGTACACGGAGAAGCACCAGCCCGAACCGCACTCGAAGCGAACACAAACTGAGGGGCAGCCGCCATCTGCGGCAGCCACCATCAAAACCCCAAAACGAACCCCAAAACGGAACCGCCACTAACGACCCATCATTCTCTCCGTTCTGTTCTCCGTCGTTCCATATACCATTCCATCGCTAATATTCGTCCCCAAAATGGGGCTTAAGCGCCCCTCCCGTCGCCCTCTGTCATGCGTGTGACAATTCTTGGGCTTTCGCTTTCCCTAGTTTTTCGGGGAACAAATATTAATAGTAAACACTTTCAATTTTTAGCCCGAGGGTCAGACATCGCGTGCGGCCTTGACGGAAGGGATCCGGGATGCGGAATGGGGGTCTCAATTGATTAAAGGCACTAAGGCATGTGAATCGCTGGCTTAATTAGGCAGCGCAGGCAGCCAGAGTGCATACACCATACACAATGTGTTTCCAATGTGTGTCCCCCATTCCTACATTCAATTCTAATGCGATTAATCCGATTTTAGAAGTACACTTCAATGGGGGGGATTTTCATATCCCCTAGCAGATTTAATTAAGACGCTACCTTCAGATCACAGTTTAAAGTTCACATCGGCATGGCCCCCAGGATGTCCATTAGCTCTCTTCGAATGGCACAGTCCTCCAGTGGCCGCTCAAACGGAATCAGTGCCACTAGGATGTGGACCACAGCATCGAGAAATTCGTGTTGTTGCGGTCAAGAACTCATGGATGGTTCACTCAGAGTAAAAGTGAGTTAGTGATCATTTCTCCTTTGAAGGAATAAAGTTTCAATTCAAACTTCAGTCATGACTCAATGCTCTTCTTGATCGTCTGGTGCTATTCTTTTGGGCTCCAGGATGCAATTGTGGCAGGCACACACTAGCCGAACACGCGTTACCACCTCTTAGTAGAGGGACGGATATGTGATTTGCATTTTAATGATGCAATGCCAAGGCGAGACTCGCATCCATAGTGTCAAGGCCAAGGCCAAAGACAAAGCGAAAGCCATAGCCATAGCCACACGCCGCATGCCACGCCCTCCAATCATGGACCTGTCAATTTGCATAAATGTCATAAACAAAAGAGGCGACTCCGACGGCAACGGCAATAGCAACGGGCGACATATTCGAGAGCGAAATGCCGAATTAAATATTACATTGAACATGAAATCGCCTGCTCCCTCCCATATCTTCCTCTGCCTCTGCATCTCACATCTGTGTCTATACGATGATAAATCATTCTGAAATAAGTTTATATATAAGTACTTATGCAGATTTCATGTGGCAAGTGGCAATGTTTTTTAATTGTGTGTGGGTGTACATTTTCCAACTTCCAATTGCGACACCAAATTTGCTTATTTCTTCATTAATCAAATAATTTCGCTTCCTAATCAAAACATAATGCTCAGACTCTGGGCGGTGAAAAGTAGGCGTGGCTCAGCCCACACACAATGACACAGCCAGAATGGAAACGTCAGAGATATGTATATGTTTATATTATCTATTAAATGAGATGCAAATCAGAATTTAATTGCAAGTTTTAAAAAGGAATCTCATCTTCAATCTTCATCGAGGGATACGAGTATTCCATTCAGATTTCTTTGTTTTCAGTTTCAACTTCGGTTTCGGTTCTTCATTTTCTTTGTTGTTTTCATATGTTCCATTAATCGGAAAATGTTGTCTTGTTTCCCAAATCGATTTTCTAAGGTGTCATCTGAAAAAGGGCTTGAGGGGTACTCTTCAGGTGAGTCCTAGAGCATTTTTGAGCAAAATATTTTCCAATTGCCAATTTATTCACGATACTTGTTTGTAATTCTCTTTCATCCAACCACCCCCCACAAGTAGGAGGGAGGGTTTTGCATGCAGCGAAATATATTATAAATGAAAAAGTTGCCGCAATTAAAGAGGAAACTGCATAAAACATAAATTAATATATATGTATACCAGTGTAGCATTGGAGGAGGGTCCATGGGGGGACGTTGGACCCGAGGCAGACAAAAAATATTAAAATATATTTTTCTCATGTGAATTTCAATGGAATGCAAATTGCATTTATGTTTTTCTGCTGCTGCTGATGCTGCAGTTGGACCTGGCCCCAGGTCCTGCTCCGACGCTCCATGTAGAGCTCCTGTCGCCATTCGCGGTGTTTCCGTTTCCGGCTACGCAATAAAAGTTGCCAACTACGTGACCCCCCCCCCCCAATCCCAGAGGGCAGCAACAGGGAGGAGAAGGAAGGATATTTCTGATATAAGACAATCCTGATTCTGAGAGACAACCCAAAGGTGAAGTTGCCTCAGACAGGTTCACACGGAACGGAAGGAGGTAGGACATTGTTTGCATTCGAAAGCGCCAGAGAGAGGAGAAAATTGAGACTTCAAGCTGCAGGTCACGTCTTGCGTCTGAATTAAACCGTTATGTAAGAGGGGTTGGCGGTTGGAGGTTTGTGGTTGTAGCATAAATATGTCAATTCAATCTGTCAATGATTGAAATTATTGAGGGGTTGAAGAGGCGTCGGCTAGGGGATGTTAGGCATAGGCGGGGGCAGGCAGCCAATCAGTTCTGATTGGAGGCACAGATTAGCGGGCAGCGCCTCATTAATGCAAATGTCACGTTGACAGCCCCACAAATTTGCATTAATTGAGAAAAATAAAAATAAAAAAAACAGAGGAAAACCCTCCCAAGAGGGGTGCAAAAGAGGTTGCGGGTTCGGAGGGGAAAGGTGTAAACAGAAACTGCAATTAGGCGGAATGCCAGACAGCTTTTGGGGCGAGTATCTCTATCTGTGCATCGGCATCTGTACTATCTGTAGCCAAGGGCATGTTCATAACTGTGTAAACAGCCGATGGGGCTGTCAACAGGCGCCCCCTGAATATCCCCTAGGCCACCTTGCCACCCTTGTGGCACTTCCTGCACGCTCAAAAGTATGCAACAAGAAATTTCCAATCGACAGGAGGAGAGTTTTCCTTCCGCCTTCGGCAGCTTCCTATCACCGCTAAGAATCACCAGCTGAATCCAAATGACGATGAATCCACTGAAGAATAAGGCTGATAGATAAATATATCAGATATATTGTACAGGGTATCATTATAGTAGATTCTATAATCGTTACCCAAAGGTGACTCAGGGAGAGATAAGAGCACTTGGATGATTCAATTCGAGGGAAAGAGAGAGAGGGATAGTGAGTACTCACCTGTGACCCAGCTCCCGCTTGTGGCCATGAAAACTGGCGACCCCATCGGGGCCCATCGCCGCCAGTCCATTCAACACCGACTGATCCATGTCCGTCTCCCCAATAGTTTGTGTCCGCTCCCGTGTGGAAATTGTGGAACTGGAATGATTCTGCTGCTTCGGCTGCGGCATTTTCCGACGGAGGAGCAGGAAGTGCTCAAGAAGAATGCCAAAAATGCGGCGCGGCGTCGCTGCTGCTACTGATACGAGAGCAAGAGAGTGTGTGGGAGGGCAGTGCGCGGCAGCAGACGGCAGACCTGATAAAGAGCGATATGGATCTTATCAGGCGGCGGACGTCGCGACGGCACAAACGGAAGAGAGTGAGGAGAAGAGAGGCTTGGAATGATCTCGTGCGTGGCAGAGTTTTCCCCACTGTCCGGCGTCGGAGGTCGGCTTATCACAGGCCGAACCACGATCGGAGCAATTCCAGTAATAACAGAAACAAAAAGGAAAAACAATATCTCGGACTCGTTATGGAGCGTTTCGGCAAAGCGAACAATTTCAGTCAACGTTCGAATTTCAACTGAAAGTGCAATATAGAAATGGAGGAAGGAAGCGGCGGAAGAGGCCCCACCAGACCCAAGCACCGCCAACATCACCAGTACCAGCAGAGCGAGTGCGAGAGAGCACCACATACAAAAAGGTGTGTGTCATTCAAGGTGTGGCATACCAACTCTCTCACTCTCTCTGTGTCACATTCAAATGGAACTTTAGCAAGAAGGCAAGACTAAAAGACCCAATTGGAGAGAGCGCTCTTCGAGAATGCCTCACCTTATACAATATACACCTTTGCTCTGGCAAAGCAACTGGCGCATACGCTCTCCGTCCGACTACCTAACTCTCCCTTTTAGCAACAGCAGAAGCAGCGCCGAAAGCTTTGCGCTCTCTCTCGTCCGCTCTCCCGCTCTAGCCACATGTCTATCTAGGTATTGTATGCGCCCCGCTCTTGCTGACGATGTCAACTTCGACGACTGTCTTGTCGTCTCGTTGTTGTTGTTTTTTGTTGTTGCTGTCCCGTTGTTTTGATGCCTTTTATGCAATAAACAAAAAAAAAGCATTTTGCTACCTATTTAAGGCGCACTTTGGAACGGGCATGCTCTACGGGGCCTAAGATTGTGGATAGTCACGGTCACACGGTATTGATGTCATTCTAGACGCATACCCTTGCAGAGGGTATTTATTCGCTGGGACTCAGACCTTACTTTTTACTGCACTCACTGAACCCCCTGTGTATAGTATTTTATAGTAGATCGTTTTGCAAGGGTATCTATCTTGCCGCCACGCTTGCACTCGAACACTCACTTGGGGCGACTGGCATACGAATACGAGGTACTATACCATGGAAATTTTAGTGTGTCAGGCAGAAAATGCTTGGCAAGAGCAGAAAGTGACGAAGAAATGGAATGGTAATGTGTGCCCACACATATGTACATACGCGTATTTGTGTGTTTTTATACGGTAATGCTGCCCACACGACTCCCTCCCTAACCCAATCATGATATATAACAAGTTTCATAGATGCGTGGGATGGTTCGCGACTTGGCTAAGTGGAATTTTTGGAGTGAAACGAGATTCGATTCCACAGATATCCCCCAGTTACAGTGCTCTTCAATGGGGGGGAGAGGGGTCATAGATCCACGCACGCTCAGTGTTTTTGATATGCAAATCGGATTGACACCTTTTGACGGGCAGCCACACAGGCACTCAGTCGAAACAGTAGAAGCTCATTGTGGCAGACACCACATCCCATACTAAGGTAGCTGTCCTTCATGGCAACACTCACTGTACATACTCTACAGAGAGATAGTCGCATAGATTTATGGATATTAATTATGCGCCCAATTATAATATTGATGTGCGAGGTGTGTCCGAGTCCGTTCATAAATATTTCATCAGGAATTTGCATATTTACCTTCACTGTCATCCATTCTCTCCATCTATCTCTCTCTTGCTTTCTTGCTCTTCTCACTCACTCATTTAACACCTTCAATCGGGGCAGACTTTAAAGCGTTAAGGCAGTCTTTCAAATTACAAATAGAACTCAATTACGTGTAATATATGTACATACATATGTATGTATGCATGTATTTCTCAGTTTCAAAAAACCTCTCTCTCTCTTTCTTTCTTACGCTTTGCTTTGCCTTGTGTCAATGTCATATGCACACACAAAGAAAGAAATACAGATACAGACACATATACACAGAAATGTACCTGTCTGCAGTTAACTCTCGAGCGCCTCAAGTGCGCCCCACTTAAAGCTGCATCGACGCCCCATAACAAGCCTTATTCAAACTGCTCCTCGATTCCGCACCACCCTACCACACAGCTCTTTTCCCCGCTCTGCTCTGGTCGACCCCTCTTGGAAAACCGGGTGATAATGGACACAGCGTCACAAAATATTGTAATCAGGAAAAACAAAAAAAACGAGGGAGAACGTTGTGAGTTGCTGCTGCGACCGCAACTCTACATTTATACCCGATACATAGTCATGGTCATAGTATGGCTACATTAAACGACAAAGAGTGCGTGCGAGAGAGACAGAAAATCAGTCAGAACGTGTCGACGGGCGCTGCGTAGCCACTGCAAATTGATTTGTTACTTTTGGCTATAATAATAATTCGATCTTATTCGGATTCGGCAAGATTCGGCAATCTGGTAGATATGGCCATTCTCTATGATTGTGCGTTTTTAATTTTCTCCTATCTTCAAAATTGTGGTTGCCACAGATTTTCGTTGTTTAAGGCTGCGGAAAGGGGTGGGGCGAAATTTTGAAACTTACTTGTAGCAGTGAGCTATCAACAGTGAGTTCTGCAGTGAAAAATTACAAATAGTTTTGTAACAGTGAGAGCTCTACAGTCAGGTCTAATAGTCTCTGAGATCTGTGGATGCCACAGATGTTCGTCCTTTGCGGGGGCGGAAGGGGTTGGTTCGAAATTCTGAAACAAACCTGTCAAGGTCCGATATCATAGGAATGTGGATAAAAAATTTGGTTGCTCTAGCTCTTATAGTCTCTGAGATATAGGCGCTAGTGTTTTGCGCTAAGCAAAGCCGGCTATGATACGTGTGTGTTAGAGAGAGACAGGGCGAGAAAAAATGAAATTGTTTTCTTCATTCTGGCTATAATAATGATACGATCCAATTCAGATTCTGCAGATATGGTCATTCTCTACGATTCTGCGTTTTTGGTTTTCTCGTATCTTAAAAATTGTGGATGCCACAGATTTTCGTTCTTTGTGGGGGCGGAAGTGGGCGGGGCGAAGTTTTGAAATACACTTGTAACAGTGACATATTACAGAAGTCTGGATACAAAATTTCATTGCTCTAGCTCTTATAGTCTTTGAGCACTAGGCGCTAATAGGGACGGACGGACGGACGGACGGACAGACAGACAGACATGGCTCAATCGACTCGGCTATTGATGCTGATCAAGAATATATATACTTTATGGGGTCGGAAACGCTTCCTTCTGGACGTTACACACATCCAATTTCACCACAAATCTAATATACCCCAATACTCATTTTGAGTATCGGGTATAAAAATGCCAAAGAAAGGCCACCAATGATTTGGAAGCAATGAATACCCCACTGAAGTACACAGCATTAAAGATTTTGTGCTGAGTATATACGAGTATATTCCAGTCAAAGGCATTTTCGTGATAAGCCCCACAAAAACACTCTCTCTGGCAACACACTGACTATCCCATTGCGAGTAAGCCCCTCTGTGAATTAAACTGTGATTGCCAAATCAAAACTGTAACAAAACAAAATGGCCTGTCTGATATACCCTCTGGCTGCGCTGTAGTCTGAGCCCACAGTAGTGGGCATCTCTATCAACAGCAGGTTGTCAAGTGAACGTACTACGAGTATTCGTACTCGTACGTCCCCGGCCTTCTGCTATGTTTTGTGTATGGATTAACTTGCGCCCCGTTCGCTGTCGTTGTCTAGCAGCGCACTGTTGCTGCTGTTTTTGTTGCTGGTGATTTGAGATAAGGTGATAAGCTATCGAAAACTGCTCGCGTCGGCATTGACCATGGAAGATAGGTCTGCTCTCTCTCTCTTTGTCTTTATTTTTGTTGCACTCTCTCCACATCTTTTGCAGAAATCTTACATACACTGAGAGAAATGATTGGGACCGTAAATAATGATAATCATTATTTTAGAGTTTAATTTTTTTTTTGCGCTAAAAAATAATTATTTTCCCCACGAATATCCGTAAACCCTAAAATTCATTTTTATTGTGTGATATTTTAAATATAACTTATAAATATACGGAAACAAGTTCCAGAGAAAGCTTTAGATAGTGAAATGATGTATATGCTGTAAAATTCATACTTCCACAAAAATATACCGATCAAATACTTCATACTACACTAGTAATTTCCAGGCACTCTTACGTTTAAAATTTCATTGCTGAAGATTTTATGTTAACAGAAGTCCTATTCCTGACCTGCAGCAATCCGTCAATAGTTGAGTGGGTGGTGCCCCAAAACAGTTCCCAAGTGGGTGGACTTACCTATGGGCCGCATGGCGGTAATACTTCTTCGGCAGGGCCGAGCTGGGGCCGGGCGTGTTCGGAGCCGAGTCGCTCATGTCGCACTGAAATTAAAGTCGGTGGAAATAGTAATCAATTCCTTTCAAATCTCTACGCTCACGTACACACGCACACACGCACACACACACATGGATTTTGGGGAAAAGGCTGGGTGGCAGAGGGCAGGAGAAAGAAGACAGCAGAGCAGCAAAGGAAATCCAGAACAGAACGAAAGGGGAGTAAAGAACAACAGGCAGCGGACAGACAGACCTGACTGACAGACAGACCTGACTGACAGACATACAGCCAGACAGACAGACAGACTTGCCTGACACAATTGGCACAAGTTTAATGAGTTTGTGCTGTAGGTGATTGATATATTCGTTCTCTGTATTCCTCATTGCAGATGTGTGTTTCGTGTCGCTTTGTCTCTGTCTGTTGTGTACTTACTTGGTAGGGCAGGTCGCAGTACTCCCGGGCGAACGCCTTGAAGGGGGCCGCCGGGCCAGCATCTTCGGGTGACGTGCCCTGCATCCTGCCTAAGCCGGCATAGGCACTCCTCCGGTTGCAATTCGAGGTGCTTCTATCACTGATTATGTGTCGCAGCAGCAGGTCGCCGTAATGAGAAATTTCGACTGAAGGAGCTGTGCCTTTAGTTTTTCGGCTTCTTGTTAGTTGACGGAACTGCAAAGTGTTTGTTATACGGCGTAAGTTTCCCATTTTCCGGCGTAAGCATGAGTGGGTAGAGTGGATCGGGGGGATATAATGTGGTTTTTGTTTGTAGATTGCGTGCGTGTGTGTGTGAGAAGCAAACTAAAACAACTGCAGGCAGATGGTGTGTGTGTGTGTGTATTTTTGAGATCAATCTATGCATCTCTCTCCTACAAGGATAGAGCAGGCGGAAAAACGAAAGGCGAAAAGCGTGAGAGCAGGATGAACGATTTACATCCACAGCCTGAAAGTCGGCAAGGCTTTCTGGATGGCATGCACCCGCCGCAGCAGCATCAGAGGCAGCGGCTGCGACAGCGGCTAATACGTTCATTTATCGTGTTTTTGCCGCCGTCGTTGCTGCTGCTGCTGTTTCTGCCGCCTCTGCTCATGGTGTCGTTGTTGCTGTTGCTGTCGCTGTCATTTTGCTGCGTAATTGAAGAGAAACAGGTTCACCATACCATTGAGTGTATAAAGGGGATGGGGGCGGGGTGTGGTAAAGGAGAGGTCGGCAAACAAATCACATGACGCCGCCCTCCGTCTCCCTCCTCCCACTCTTAGGCGTGTGTATCGATCTGTGGCAGCGGCAGGGGCGATGGGAAGAAGTAATGGAACGCGCGGCGGCAGAGCTCTAAAAATATGCCCCGTGTCCATGGAATAGCAACGGCAACAGCAACAGCAACAACAGCAAGACGGCATGAGTCATCTCCTTCACACCTCTGCTAGCAGCGAAGGGCGGGCGGGGGTGCTAGAGGAGTCTCAAAAGGTACCTGCGGGAAGAGCACACACCGGAGGCTGCTGCAGAACAAGTCTGTTCGAGTTCTTTTTTTAGTTAATGTTTGATGGTTCCAGCACTTTCGCACTTGCACCTGCACTCACTCACGCACGTAGCCGCGCGACGCGTTTCATAACACACGTAAACTAAAGAAAAGCCACGGACCGAGCGTGTTCTGAAACTTTTCCAAAATTCCCAACGGCCGGGAGAAGATGCGTGTGTGGGTCCGGCGTCTTATTTGCTCTGCTTATTTGTCTGCTTTTAGAGTGCGGGCGGGGATTGATCAGGGTTGGTGCTTTGTCTTATCTATTTTGGTGCCGCTTTTGCTGGTCGTCGACGTCGGACGGCGTTTTTCTGCTTTGCCGCCTGCCTTTTGACAGAGCATTTTTTCCTTAATTTTGCTTTCACTTGAATTTCGTTTACATTTTGGATTGCAATTCTGACATTTGCGGCGCAGGCGCCAGAACGAGGCTCGTTCTCTCGCCCTCTCTTTGCTGCTCTCTTTCCGCTGCTTGCAAACTAAAGCACACGAGATAACGGAATGGTAAAGACGAGAAGGAGCGAAATTATTGCCGGCAAAAAAGCTCTCTGTTGTTTGTAAACAATGACGCTTCTGATTCGCAGCTGGCAGTGCTGTCCCTATGCCCTTTGGCGCTATCGCGAGAATTCAAAATATGTAGGAGGAATTCCAAATTTTCCAAATATTGTAACTTCACGATATAGTCATTGCCTTCAACCACTAATCCACCAATCGGTATCATGAGAGCTATGCTATTTAGCCACAGTGATAAAATCCGATCGATTTCTATCGATGCTTGCACGATGCTCTCGTAATATTTACAATACCATCTAAAATGTACTTCAGAATACCTTGATCTTGAGATGTAAACTTTTGTATAGCTTAAAAGAAATGCAAAAAAGCAATACATTTACCGTAAAACATTGCTTCGCGATGAAACTTGCCTCGCATCTTTTCACTCTCATACAATATGTACCGCCGATCATTTTAAGTTGCAGCAAAGGTGCGGCAATAAATTTAAGCGCTTTCAATGCTTTTAGCTTTTAACGGTTACAGCTTCCGCGTCTTTTGGCTCGTGCACTTCCTCTCCCGAGAAGGCCAAGTGGGAAACTGGGTGGCGCTCCTGACTAGGGCAGTCCCCTCCTAAGCCAGAGCCTTACTTGGCCAATGACCACTGACCATCGCCATCGTCATCATCATCGTCATCATCTTCATCATCATCATCTTACGCAACGCTCTCTATCAGCTTGTGGCAAGGTGAATGTTGCACGCTGCACATTGCAGGTGGCTGCCTCTGCCTCTGCCTGTGACTCTGTGGGCTAGTGGCTTTTCAATAAACTGTCCATAAAAAAGGGGCCACATCCGCCAAATCCGACCGCCCCACAAAGAGGTAGGGAGTTCGTTGCCTCTGCTCGGATCTGGGAACTCGGGGCTTGGGCACGGGGCTTGTTTGTCGCACTTAATGCTGTTAAGGCGCTAAGCGGAACGGTAAATAAAGTGAAGTGGCCTGGAAGCGACTCCTCTAGCGGCCTGCAGCAGCAGAGAGTGGAGCCAGGAATCTTCCTTCTGCCAAGTACGAGTTGCCAAGTTTGTTGCCAGACCACCTCCGCATTCACCCGGCAAGAGTTTGTTTTAGCCCCCCTCGTCCGGTCTGTGTGTGTATGTGTGTGTGTGTGTGTGAATGTGTGGGGGGGGTGGATGTCGTAGTGGGTCGGAGGATGAATACCCTTTAACGCTGGAAGAATGTTGAAGAAGAGATACTTTATAAGACTTAAAAATTTAGGATATACTCGTATGGTTACAAATCAAATTTCCACTTGATCATTAATGGGTTGTTCAGCAATTACTAGCCGAAGTAATCCGTAATGTACAGGTTCTTATGCCACTTGTGAGTGGCAACAGCCGGTCGACCTCTATACCCTTCTGATTAATCATTTCTCTTGCAGACTGGCTTGCAGATTTGTAAGCCAGAAGTGCTTAATTGCCTATAACATGACTCGCAAGCAAACCAGTTGGCCATGCCCATGCCCATGTGCAACTGCACTCAGAAACTGCCACTTGTCGTTGCAAGTGCCGTCGGCACTCTTGTCGCTTTTGTCGCTGTTATTGTGGCCTAAACTGGCCCCGGCAAATTTGGTCAAAATTGCCAGTGGCCGTCGTGCATTAATTGCCTTTTGGATCTCCTGTCTCTAATCTGAAGTCCCCTGACCTGTCCTTCCCTTCTCCGATTTGAGATTTGAGATCTAGCCCGCAGTATGGCCATAGTTTGGCTGTAATGAGCGTCGTCTTTGGGTCTGTGGGCCACACCGCAGTGCGTATGCGTAATTAACACAGAAATCAAATTCGGACGCGCTCTGCGCTGCAGGTGGGAAAACAAACCCCACAAAAAAACAATAAACAAGAGAGAATTTAGCTAGAAGTTTCTCCAGGGCCCTCCAGGGGCAAGCAAATATATGAACAGTAGTCGACTTACATACCTACTATATATGCCGTATATATTTGCATATACTCGTATAGTATGTGTGTATATACAATGTATTGTATTGTATTGTATTGGAGGAACATGTAAGTAGATCCAGGACTCACGCACCGCGAATATCAATGAGGTCTCTGCTTTACAGGCGGCTCAAGTGTTTAGTCTTCAACGAAAGTAAATGAATGCATAAGCAGGCCATCCTCCCCTTGGGGCTGGAGGGACAGAAAAGTTTAAGGTGAACTGGAAATGGAAATGGATTCATAATTTATACAACATGAAGCTGTACACATGAAATATGCGAATAAGGGCATAGCTTCTGGTCAGAATGGGCCTCCGGCTTCGGCTCCCCAGTCCGCCAGTCTGTTTCAACCATAACTCAGCACAATTGGCCATCAAGATTCGAAGAAGGTTTCCATGGAACGGAAAGGGACAAAGTCCAGGGTCTATCAGTGTCCATCAACCCCAGGGAGCGGACGCCCTCGCCTTGCACGTTGCCACGTTGCATGTTGGGGGCTTCCGAGTCCATGAGTCCACGGGTCTAGCCAATCCAATAAACCAACTCAATTAGGCGGCTGCTGGTTCCACAGGCGAGGCCAGAAAAACAAAATAGGGAATCTATATAGAAAGAGGGTGTTCCGACAGTGGGATACCCCTCAAATACTTCCCTCAGGATACCATAAAGTGGCTCTAGTTATGATTCGTCCTAGCATCTACATAATGGCAATATGCCCTTCTCTTGCCACAAGTACACGGCATGAATATTCGCTGAATCTGAATTCGCATCCAAGTTTTCGGCCATCATCTCGCTTGGTGTTTGTATGGCTGCCGCGAGGGTTTCGTTCACTGCCCACGTCCACAGCTACTTGACATCCACATCCGCGTCCGCATTTCGAGTCTGTCCCTAAAATATTTGTGTGTGTATGTGGGTTGGGGCCACAGAATGTGAATATCAATAAAATAAACTAATTTAATTAAAAGGCAGCAGCCGCAGCAGCAGCAGCAGCTGCCATGGAGGCGAATTGTTTCGGGCATTCGGGCACATGTTGGGAAATCAGGTCGCCCGCTTAGACTGGAGTCCAATGGAGCGGACTCCAGTTTTTGAAACTAAGAACTGCGCCGAAAGTGGCGTGGCCAGTTATCTGTTACCAATCCGAGTGGGGAGTCTGCACAATTATCCATGCACCAAATAGTTTTTCGCTTGGCTTGAATGGTAATTTATATAACCCGCTAACAGCTTGCTACAGATGACAAGTACTATGGGGATGCCCTCTCCCAGGGACTCAGATTAGGTGTGATACTCCACCCCCCCATACCCCTTCCGGTGTTAACCTCAGTCCGTTGGCCGCTCTATCGCATAGATGCCATAAATGATAGAAATGAGCCGCTGGAAATTTGGTTTAGCGACACAATTTCGTGGTACTTTCAGTGCGATAAAATCTAAGAGTGTTCCCAGCTGCGCCTTCCGATTGGAGCCAAGTATTGGCGCTCCGCGATTGAGTGTGGGGTCGATGGGGCTGCGTCAAAGGCTTCATGGGCTGGCCTGGGCTCCACGCACCACTTAGCACCAAGTGCCAAGCCAATGGCCGCCAGACAAATATTGCGTATACGCCGCATGTGGCCAGGAGATAATTACAGCACTTAGCCGCAATTCGCGGCGATTGTGTCTTGGATTTTTAATAGCTCGCCCGGCTGTCAAATGATTTCCTCAGCCGCACAGAGTATGGTGACCGACCCCGGGATCCAACCAACTTAAAAAGATCTTAATAAAAAAATGGTATGCAAGCTTAAGCTGTTCCAGGATACCACCTCCTGAAAGCGTATAAGCGTATGAGGTATGCCTCATGCATCAATTATTTTCACATAACATATAACATAAAACAACAAATTGTGCACGATTGCAAAATTGCTACGATTGCAATCTCTGCATCAATTCAATAGAAAATATTTTTCTATCTGTATCCTCTGTGGGATTATGGTTGTTTGGAGCAGCCCCCAGTCCCATCATGATCTCGTTAGCAAAACATAAAATTGAATTGAAAAAAATTCCAAGGCAAGTCCTCCCTCATGCTCCGGAGGAGGGGAATGTAAAATAAAAATCGAGACATAATAAATTCGCAGATTGCACAACAATTTAACGCACAATGGAGGCGTGGCATGTCGGGGGTAGCACTGCCACAACCCGCCCACTTGTCAAACGGTTTTTGCAGTCGCAGCTGTGACTGACGCACCCCCCCGCCCCCCCGAAAGCCATGAAAATTCTCAGAAAATATGAAAATATAAAAATCTAAGAATGGATATTAAATGAACAGCAACAAAACGGCAACGGCCCGGTCCCACAGACAAAAGCAGCTCTCATATCTGGCCTAAAGATCTCAAAATGGTGTTGTCGTTGTTGTTGCTGCTGGTTCAAGTAGAGGTGGTGGTGGAAGCGGAGGTAGAGGTGTGGTTGTGGTCTGCCTTTTGCTTATTGATTTTGTAATTGAAGGTTAAATTCGAGTGCTCTCCGGCTCCCAGAGCCGTGAGAGCGTGAGTGTGTGTGTTAATAGCTCGTAATGGCAGGACGTTGCTCCAGTTTCGGGTGAACGGTGGTGCACGTCTCGGTCGGGAGGGGGGGAGAGACACGTAGACGAAGAGCACGCCCTCCAGTAAGTTTGTTGCACTCCACTCATCAATAGCACAGCGCCATAAGGCGGTCGGTAGGCAGGCAAGGGGCTCAAGCAGTTGCATTAGGTTTGCGATTATTGTGTCTAGTTCTACACTCTCACTTCTGCACCTCTCAATCAGGGCTTGAAATGATCTCTCAGAGAGACAGAAATAGAGAGATAGAGCTTTCCAGGAGGCTGCTGATCGATCAGATATGGACAATGACTGTACTGAATCAATAGGTCTTGAGTTAGACTACAAAGTGACCGACACCCATAATTGATGGGCAGCATAGATGTGGTTTAGTCTGTTTTGAAGGGCGGACTCCACTTAGTCCACTTCCCCCGTCTCTGGGACATGTATCCGCTATTGATATCAATATCGCGCGCTGACGTTTTGCTGTCAGTGCATGTCGGTCATTAATCTTCGCCTCTTGGCTATCCATTCCCTGAAAAATGCCAACAAAAAGGCAGCAAGAGACCGGCACCATGTGTGATAATGGTCGAGTATGGCAGAGTATTTAGGCAAATGTCACCAGGACCCCGCAAGAAAAGACACAATGGGAATGTGGCAACAATGGCACAATGTATGGCAGTGGATGGCGGGTGGCAACGGCAACGGCAACAACAAAAAGTACAGGCCCAGGCATAGCCTATCTCTGGAATTTCAGTATCCTTCAAAACAGAGATGTTCATGTCCTGACGATGCCATACCCTCCAACTGGGAAAGAGATCGATCTTTTCTGCTTAAATTGAAACTGGAAATCTTGCTGATTGAAGATCTTTTAGCCCTACAGTATATCTATGGAATATTCGCTAGTTCGTCGAAGGGGGCCTATTGTGTGCCTCTTGTTGTTCGTTTCCTTTCTCCTTTCTCTCCTTGTTGTCTCCGCCTTTTGACCCACATAGACGCGAAATGTTGCGCCTGACTGGACATTGTGACAGGCTTGCCACCCGCTGCGGAGCTGATAGGAGTGAGGGGCACGGGCGTGGTGCTGTCAGGGCGACATCGAGATGGCAGACTATGGCTGGCTGCACATTCGCATGGATATTGTTCTTGGATTCTGTCCTGCTTGTCCTGTATTGGCATTGCAATTATACAAATTAATGCCAAAGACAAAAAGCTCGCAGATTGTGACGCTTTTCATTGTCATCGTGTGTGTGGGGATGGTGTGTGGGTCGGTGGGGGGTATGAGGTGTTTGCGGATGGGAGGGGAAGGAGCGTAATTGAAATATCGCACCATTACACAATGGAACAACAGAAACAGATGAATGGAGGGGAAGAAAGGGATGAAGGAGCAGATGAGGGAGAACATCCACAATGACAATCAATGACTGGCGTTGCATTGGTCGCTCAATGTCAGGCCCGAGTTCCACTCCCCCACTCTCCAACTCAATGTATCTCATTGTTGGCAATGCCAAAGCAAGTGGCGCCATCTTGAAGGTCGCTTACTGTACTCGTCCTTTTTCGGGACAGCAGCAGCAGCAGCAGCTTCTGGGTGCTTCCTTTGGAGGTCGCAGAATGCAAGCAATTTCGCAGCATCGCCTTGGTTACGAAATCTCTTTGTTTGCGCTTAGTTTTGATCCGCCGTGGGGCAGGCAGTGAGGCAGGCAGTCGGCTCCACCGTCTCCATCAGTCTCTACCAGTCTAGACTCTCTGGCCATCCACCAACAATGGGTAATGGGTGCCACGCATACATATTGCATAATAACTATGGCCCACTGTCGCTGGTCGCCTCTGGCCTGTCTCTTTCCCGCATCACGACAACGCACATAGTGCGCATAAATTGCATGCGACCCACAAAAATTGTTAACCAGGCAACAGACACACCGGCAACAGCAACAAAACAAGCAAAATGGCATATATCACCAATCACAAATCAAACACTCGCAAAAAAACAGGCCTCCTAACACTGAATCGAGCCCCACTTTGCCGACATTCGAAAGCGAAACCAAACCCAGTCCCTGCTCCAAGCTCAAAGCTTAAAACTCCAAACTCCTAGCCTCAGCTCCAAGCTCTGGCCTGGCTCTTACTACTATATGACTCCAATCTCTAACTTCAACTCCAACGCTGGCTGGCTGCCCAATTTCCGCGCCCATTTGGCGGCGGTTGCGTGAGAACCAAAACAAAAAACCCAAAAAGAACGCTGCGTTTGTGTATTAAGACTAGGAGATACCCATTACGTCAGAGCGATATCTGGTGAATTATAGCAAGGCATGGAGATGGTGGACTGTTGATTCGGAGCCAGAACCAACAAAGGAGCCCCCTCCACATCTCTTGACCATACCATACTCCATATTGGTACCTTGTGGTCTACGCGTAATTTAAAAAAGTTGAAACAAAATATGTCCGCAGGCTGGGCCAAAAAATGCGCAGAGGGGAGGATAGGGGACGGCAGACTGGGTACGGGGGATTGAGACCATTAATAAAGCACTTGACAAGAGCCGCGCGAACGATATGAGGAATGGAAATGGAAATGGAAATGGGAACAAGGCAAGTCATGGAAGCAGACTCTACTGGACTCCGCTTCACGGCCCAGTCCTCAATCCTCCATCCCTCCATCCAGTGGTTCAGTGACCATCCATGGGGTTAGAGCTCACCTTGTTCGTTGGCATTTCCTTCTGCCGCATTCGCCACAAGAAACAACAGAAACACTGCCGTTTGGACAAGTTCGGACAAATTTCCAATTAAACAATCGATGATGTGAAGTGATTTCGATTAAATCGAAAGGCGATCACCTGCAGCGGCTGTAGGGGTTGTAGGGGCTGCAGAGGAGTGTGTGCGTATACTCAGGCCGCGCCTATGCTGTGTGCTCTGTCTTGGCCTGCTGCCTGCTTTGCCAACTGTGGGGAAAACCCGTTCTCATGACTGCAGCCGCCACCACTACCACCACTGATTGCTCATGTTGCACCATATTTCGAGAGCAGAGTGAGGGGGCTTTTCCACTCAAGTTCGTATAAATAGGCCCAAAGAACGGCGAACCGAGACAGTTGCCGAGACGAAGCCCAGACCGCAGTTGCAATCCAAATCAAACCTATTGAATCGTATTTTTTTGCCACTCTTTATTGAACGTTTAACAAGCTCAAAATGGCATTCAAGGTGCGTGTGGCAAGTGTGTGCAAGTGTGTTTGTGGCAAGCAGCAGTTAAGTTGCCTTCAAAGGATCCCATTGGGACGGGGACATGACAAAGGAGCTATAGATAAACAGCCACCGATCCGATGCAGCAGCAGCAGCAGCACCAGCAGTTGTTATCCTTTCAAATGTTACATTTTTGGCTCAAGTCCTCTTCAGCTTCCGAACCTTATCTCCGGCGGAAAGGAGGTCCCAATGTCATCAGCCACAGCGAGTTATGATGCCAGATTCGCAGAACCGCTAACGCTGAGTCCTGAACTGGCAGTACACTTTACCTTTGTGGCTTTTACTTGGATCCCGCACGACAGGATAACAACGTTTGACTTGCTGCTGCTGCGGACAGGAAGGAGCTCCAGTGAAACGGATTGCTTCATGCAAACCTGGCATTTACCACCTGGCATCTGCTACCCTCCATTGTTCTCTGGTAGTTTCCTCGCAGTTGCCTGCAATCTTCCTTTTCCCGACCTCGCTTGCATTGCAATTGCATTTCTATTTCAATTTCCATTCAAATTGGTGGCCAAGGCAACCCACTGGTACACGATAACGAGAACGACACCCAAGCCAGAACCAGAGCCAGTGCCAGTGCTAGAACGCATGATAGACGGGCTAATTACGAGTGCGACTCTCCGGGCCAAGGTCAGGTCACGTCCTAACCTGACCTGGCTGTCCACTGCCAGAGCAGGTGCACAGCCAGCGGGCAAAGTGGGCAGTGGGCACAGCTTAGAGCGCAGCTCCATGGCATCCCAAAAGGCATTCCCTCGCCCACGTCCTGAATGAGTTCAACAGAAGTGGAGGAGTGAAGTTCCAAGTCCTAAGTGAAGAGGGAGAAACAAGTCAAGACAAATATAGAATATAGCAGGGCATCCAAACCTCCCCTCCCATTCCCTTCCACTTTATGAAAAGTTTTGTATTTTTATACAATTAATGAATGGCGCAAGCATAAGCACTTTCCGCAGTTCCAATTCACAAGTGCTGCCCAGTGCTGCCCACGTGGCGCTAAAAGTACTCTAATGCTATTCAATGTATGTAATAAGAGTGCTTTACTATTACTTGGAGTACCCAGAGAGTACAGCCAGTCACAGCCAGTTCTTTGCTTATTTTTAGTTCTGTTTGGAGTCTAACTGATGCTAGAGACAGTCTAGCATGGGTCCTTCGACACAGTCATAGACATCTCAGTCCCCTCCTGCAAGGTCATGCCACCCCGCATCCGTCTATCCATATCCTTCCTCTTGTCTTCTTGTTCTACTCAACTACTTTACAAAACTTAATTAAAAGTTTACTCGTCTGCAATTTCCTGCTGCGCTGCTGCTGCTGCTACCAAAATAAACACTGGACTCTTTTCCCGGAAAAATATGGAAAAGCAAGTTCTTTCGTTCATTGGCTTTCATGGCTTTCATTCCGTTCCAGGTTATTCTCTGTGTGGCCGCAATGGCGATCGCTTGCGCCCAGGCCAAGCCCGGCGGACCCGCCGCCTACTCGATCAGCGCCCCCAGCGTTGACCACGCCTCCGTGGGTAACACACAGGAGCACACGGTGAAGGGACACTACGGCCAGTCCTCACAATCGGACTACGCCAGCCAGGTGCAGACGGCCCACTCTCAGTCACATGTCCAGCGCTCGAGCATCAGCAACGACGCCGGCCTGGCCCCGGCGGCCCATTATGCAGGTAAGCCTTATCCGGTCATGAATATTGTCCGTCAAGTACCAAATGCCAAGCACCAAGCACCACACGATCCACTCCATCCCCCTAGTGCACGTAGTTTAATGTTAACCCCAAACCGAATCTAGCTCCCGCGACTCACGCCATCGCCGCCCCCGCTATCGGCGCCTCGTACGCCTTGGGAGTGGGGCACACGGCCCCCGCCCAGATCCAGCTAGGATCCTACGCGAGTCACGGCTATGCCGCCGCCCCAACCGTGGCCTACGGCGGCCACTACGGAGCTCAGTACGGTGGCGGCCATTACGCAGCCACGGCCCCGGCCCTGCAGCTCTCGGGAGTGGGAGTGGGACACTACGGACACATCGGACACCTGAGCCTGGGCGCGGGTCTCGGCTATGGGTATGGCGGATATAGCTCCGGCCCGGCCCTGTCGCATGGCTACGCTCAGGTTGCCGCCGCTCCCGCTCAAGTTGTGAAGTATGCCGCCGCTCCAGCCTACGGTAGGTGCAAGCCCGGATGCTTATGGTGCCCCTTCGCCCAATCCCCCGCTAACTTCCGCACCCTCCACTGCACTCTCTCCGCACTGTCACTGCTTCCGTAGTAATTTGTGAGCGATGTTCAACTAATTTTACAACAAGTTTTCGACTCTAAAATGCCACAGCCGCCATGTAGCCATGCACTCATCGGGGGTAGCTATCGATAAGGCAATGGGTTAAAGGGGATATGGGGGAAATGGGACAGAGAAAAGTTATCTTCTGGCGGACTGCACTGCGGAAATTTATTGTTTTTTCGCCTCTCCGCCAAGTGCACTTGGCAAAAACAAACTCTTGGGGCGAAAAGAAAATACAAAGCGTAAGTTTTGCTCCACTGGACAACCGGCGATGAGTGGGATGAAATAATGTCGGAGAGCACCCACATAGAGAATACTCAAAAGAAACAAAAGTCGAAAATAACATCCCAGCGATCGATGTGAGATCAAAGGCTTTCCCGCTGGACAGGCATGACAGGCAACAGGGATGCGATACCCCCCTCTTGCATGACAGTCAACTCACTATTGGAGGAGTCAATCGATTCTGCTGCCCGCCACCGTTCCACACACAAACAGTCCGTCAGCTATCGATTTGTCTTGCCAGAAACAGATAGGGCATGTGCGGCGCGAGGCACTGGGAGGGCCTGACAGGAGGCCCAATGCTCGGCCATGTAATCAATCATTCATTGCCCAATTGTCCGGGGTCCTCTGTGGCCCACTTCTTTAAAGCCGTCAGCCGTCAAACACCAGTTTGGAGTCAAAGTCTCCCAGTGGCCGCCTTTCACTGCCAAAAAAGTGCACTCGTCTGCATGGTGTCCCGGCAGATTCCGAATGTCCAAGTGTAAGCCTGGGGTGCTGTGTCCTCCTGTGTCTGTGTGTGTGTGCCACTTGATTGATGTTATCTTGTCGGTTGATTGCTTAGGTACCACACTCCGAGGACAGCTGTGAAATGTGTGTGGAAATGAACCTGGACTCCGGTCCCTGCGGTTGCCGTGAACAACCTCAAAGCAGGAGGGCAGGACAGTATTGTCCAAGCAGAGAAAGGACTCTCTGGCCCGATGCTAATTTGGGCAAGCTCCTGCTTGACTCTTACTCCGCATTTCTCTCTTCTTTTCTCTCTCCCTCTCCTTCTTTCTCTGTTCTCTGCAGCTATATATTTCCATATATTTTTACTCTGTTTTTCCCCTCTTTGTGTGTATTTATGCTAACGTTCTGTCTCCATCTTTTGATCCTGTTCCCCGTATATAGCTCCTGGCATTATTGGACACGGCTACGCCCCCGCTGCGTACGCTGCACCTGCCTACGCTGCACCCGCCTATGCTACGCACCTGGGTGGCCCAGTGTTGAAGTGAGTAATGAGAAATTACGGAGTCGTTATTAATAGCGCCCCCCTAGAACCTACACCCTCCTCGGACAGATGGACAAATATAATCGCACGCTCATCTCCCTTCCTCTCTCTCTCTCTCTCTCTGTCCCTCCCAGAGCCGCCGTTGCTGCACCCGCCCTGGTACACACATCGGTCTCCGGCCACGGCATTCACTACGGCTACTAGGAAGCTTTCTCCGTGACCTGCACCCTCTACCTGTACCTGTACCAGTACCAGTACCAGTCCCAGTACCCCCGCCATTGTCACCATAAGCTCCAGCTCCAGCTCCTGCTTCTGCTCCCTCCGCCCGGACATGCATTCGTCCGTCCAGAAAAGCATGCAACTAACGAACCAACGGATCCATCTGTCGTCCCCGTCCTTGTCTCTGTCCCGGTCCCTGGCGCAGGCTAATAATAATAATAATAGGAACAATAATACTCAGAGCGTGTCGCCGGATCCGGCTCCAACTACGGCTCGGGGTCGGGCTCTTCCACTCTTCCAGTGCGGCTGTAAATAATGCCGTGGTGTAGCTCGACTTAATTAAAACTCGATTTGTGCACTGCAGAACGGCAGTGAGCCAGTGAAAGGTGCGGAAAAAACGGGGAACAGTGACCGACCGAGGTGAACTGTGACTGTGACACGCTGCAACGTTGCCGATTTTCACCGAAAAGTACGCCGCAATCCTCTGAGAGAGGGGATTCCTGGTCCCTGGTTCCTGGCACGCTCCGCGTTTTTTATTATTATTATTATTATGTTGTTTTTAGCTCCAGGGCTTAAGCTCTACGGGGAAAGGACCCCCCCTCCAACTCCAAACAGCCCCAACCTCCACGAATGCTGCCCTGTATACTGTATGTGTTTTTTTTTATCGCGGTTGAATTTACGTTGTATTTAAAATTATTTTGTAAAGTGAAACGAAATGAAAGTGGAAAAAATAAACCCATTGTTATACTGACGACTCCCTCTCTATGTGTGCGGGTGTGGTAGATCCTAGGGGGCCCTACGACCTGTCGTAATATGATATATGATGCAGACCTAGCATATATCGTCCCTCTATTTTGGGAGAGATTGTTCTGCTCTGAGATTTATTTGCCACGCCCCAGTTGATCAACGGATACTTTATGGCGCATAACACGACATCCCATCCCCCGCGAGCCCCTGAACATACATAACTCTGG
This sequence comes from Drosophila lowei, assembly GCA_008121275.1. Lineage (NCBI taxonomy): Eukaryota > Metazoa > Arthropoda > Insecta > Diptera > Drosophilidae > Drosophila > Drosophila lowei. The sequence goes on along the minus strand of CM017781.1, from coordinate 72,909,421 downwards.
GTAAACTCTGGACATATGTACTCGTACACGTACAGTGGGCTCCATAACAGTCAGAAGCATCGACTGCACTCCTGTTTGAATCCAAGCACTAACAGCTGCAAGACGTACTGTCCATCCACATCCGTCCATTCCCATACATATAAATCTTTTGCGGATTTTGAGCCCCCGAAATGAAAAGTGCAAAGTGCAAAGGCCCCTAAAAGCCCAAAAACCCATTTACGTCACTTTCACATGGCCCAAAGTAGATATCCCATCCCTTTATTTCGGTCTTTGCCCAAAATACCCGCAGACGCAGGAGAAGGGGTTTGGAGGAGCACTTCTATGGCATTCAAAATGTCACTTGGTGTGAGTCAAAGTCTGTTCGCACTTCGACTCCATGGACTCCCCATTGGACTATTCCAGCACATTAATAAGCGTACAATTTGAATACAATGCATATCAATTTAAGCCGACAATACCTATCTTGTTCCCACTTTATGTACTAATTGATGTACTACTTTCTTCTTCCACTAATTTTACATTTTCCTTGTTGGAAGTGGCCCGACATTTCCATCGATGCATTGCTGCTACCTAGTTTTGGGTTCTATTTCCAATCTGTTCTCAACACAATTGCTTTTTTATCAGGTTTAGGCCCACTGGAAAGCAAAGCTTTTTTGGTTTTTAATTTGCTGGCCTACGAGAGGAAGGGTCCTTGCGGAATCTGCATCTGACTCGAGAAGTTGCAGGCTCCATCTGTTCCATTTAGGCTCATCTTTTGGGTTAAGTTTTTCTAATTATCCAGCTAATTAGGAAGCTGGGCTTCGTCGAGTGGGGAGCTCATATTTTTGCCTCTGTGATTGATGCTGCCGTAGTGGCTGCGGTTCCACTACTGGCAGTGGCAGTGGAAGTTGAAGAGGCAGTTGCAAGCTTGTTGCTGCCTCAAGCCGGGGACAGGCAGTAGTGTCTAGAGGCATGCAATGGTCGTCATGGTCGTGGCACTATTTGCTCAAGACCCTAATGCCATTGTCCGTTATCCTGGCCTTCTCCTCTCGTTTGGGGAAATGAACAGGATGCGGTCCTACGCATACATCCCACATACAGATGCACAGATACAATCACTCAAACATGTCTGCGCACACGTAGGTCTATTTTGTAACTGTATTTGCTTTGCGTCCCATTCGGCTAGTTTTCCATTTCCACTTTGTTTTCTTTTTTCGGCTCCGTTTCCTCTTCATTTTGTTGTTGTCTGTCCGTTTGTCGACACAACGGTCGACACCAAAATGGGAATTTTCCATGCAAATAAGTCGAGGAGAAAGCTGGGAAAATCAGTGTCTGGCTTTCACTCTCACTGTGTGCCAAATGGCGATGAGTTTTTCCAATTAATATTCATCCGACGAAGGGATTGCGGATCTCTAATTGAATTACTTTCAAATGTCACCATCCAGGGTGAGCATGGCTTCAATATTTGTATTATTTCTTGCCTTGGGTCGCCTTATGGTCGGTCAGGTCAGTCGTCCTTTGTATCCATCCCTATTTATGTTGCTCGAGTGACTTTGTCAGCGGGTTTATTTTTTCCCTCCTCCTTTTTCCCTCTACTTTTCTAATGCAATTGTCGTGTTTTTGGCTCTGGATCCCACTGTTCCTTCAGCTGTTTCTTGGCAGCAGTATTTCTTGGCGTTCGCTTCGATTTACAGTTTACATTGGCAGATGCAGAGTGATGCCGTCCTTGGTAGCAGGTGGACAAGGCTAGAGGAATCCTCAAGGACGTTTCGTTCATGCCATTCACGGTGATGAGGGAGATGGAACTCTGGAAGCCACATCCTTCGTTCACCCACCTGTTGGTCAGCGAATGTGCAGGGATTGCATAAACCGAATGCATAATGCTCCCTGGGGTGTGGCCTGGGGTACCCGACCAAAATTCGATGCAGATTTAAATGCAGATAGTGGCCTCCCTCAGATACACATGTGGCAAACACTCGAATGATGCAATCCAATCCCTCTACGAGAGGTCTTTATATGTCCAGTCCTTGCCACCCCTCTGGGGGTTCCCAAGGCGATTGCCATCCATTGTATCCTTTTAATTCTGTCACTTCCTCCCACCACCACTATCACCAACGCCGGCAGCAGAAAAGGTTTTGCTTTGCATTGCATTTCCATGGATATTGTATCTATTAATAGAGCCACCTTCCGCCTTCCCACACCAGATACCAAATTGTGGAGGTGAGCTGATAAATGGGACCATTGAAGCTCCAATGCGATTATAAACTCTACAACCAATCTCAATGGGAACAAGCAACCTGTTTTCATCCCCAAGCCACACAGTCACCCAGCCACCCATCCATCGAATGTGGGCAGAAGTTGGTGGTGGAGATTGGTGATGAGAACGGGGAAGAGCGAGAATTCGATGATGCTTCATGGTAGCAGATGAAAGTCCACAATATCGTGAGGCGATGATCTCGTTCCGTGTCATTCATAGATCGATAAAATCACACATACGACACGCGCTCCAACCCCCATTCGTGACTCCTATTCTCTCTGAGCAGAGACCCCAACCAGAGATCCGACCCCTCGTAAACAGAGATTTCCAATTTCATCATTCCTAACCATTTTTGCATTTGTTCACTCTGAATTTTAACAAAAAAAGAGCCTTAATAGATCGAAAAAAAAAAACTTAAGAGAGAGGCGGATCCTGTCGCTCCTCCTGCTCCTGCTGACTAGAAATTGTAGTTAAGATTGCCACTGCTGAAGCTCACGTGGGAAACGTCCGACGAAGGCTGGAACGATGGAGAACCCAGTACGGAGGACATTGGGACGGCCATTCCGTAGCTCTGGGTGGTTGTGGGGGCCAGTTGGCTGCTGGCAAACTGCTGTTGTTGTTCGCGCAGCACGTCCTGCTGCTGCTGCTGCAAGAAGCCCATGTGCTGCTGGGTCGAGTAGAAGTCGCCACCCGAGCCGGCAGGGACACCACCTCGGCCTCCTCCTGATCCTGAGTAGATGTCGCCCGCTGAGTAGGCGGCACGAACGCCCTGTCCTTGAGCACCTCCCTGGCTGCCGGAGAAACGGCCAGCCTGCTGCTGCAACCCGTTGGATCCGAACTGCGGACGACGGTAGACGAAACGCGAGCCAGCGGCTCCTGCGGCATCTGGTTGGGTCTGTGGCAGGGCCTGGGACTGGCTCTGGCCAGGGGCTTGGGGCTGTCCTATCGACATGTCCGGATAGAAGTGGTAGAGCTTCTGCAGCAGCTGTTGTTGCTGCTGCTCAAACTCCACTCGCTGGCGCTGGTAGTCGAGGAAGGCAGCCTGCATCTGGTCCGCATAGGTGGGCACGGGGGCGCGCTGTCCTGCGGCAGCCACGTCGGGAGCTGCCACTCCCGGCTGTGCAAGAAGTTGCTGCTGTTGCTGCAGTTGCTGTTGCTGCAGCAGCTGCTGGGCCTGAAGTTGCTGCTGCTGTTGCAGCAGCTGCTGCTGCTGCTGGGGAGTGGATACAGCAGAAGTCTTGAGCTTGCCCCCACGCCCAGTTGGCACGCGTCCTGGAGCCTGCTGCTGATACACAGACGAATATTGAGGTCCAGCTGCCGAAAAGCCAGGGAATGGAGTAGGATTTCGCTGTTAAAAGAGAAAGTGAAAGAAAGAGACGGAGAAATGGGAGACGAGTTAGAAGTGTCTTTGAAAGAACTGAACATAGTGAACCGCGATAATTATCCCCTCTATCCTAACGCAATGAGGCCTAAAAAAGTCTTACCAGTCTCTCGCCATGGCTTTGTGCACGGGCTTTGTGTGATCTCATTTTTCGCTGATGAAAGGATTCCACTGCTGAACAACTGAAGTGCAGATATGCGGATTGTTGCCGAAAGAGCGACCTAATTTGTGGCCAGTTCAAATGTTTCAAATTCTAAATCTAAAATCTAAAAAATTATATTTTGAGAGCAAAAATTACAACTACACCGAACCGATACGCACTGACGAAGCGAACAAATGAAACTAAATCAGATGTTAGATGTCAAATGGATACCTCAATGAGGCCCTGACAGCTGTATGTACCTGGAACCGTTAATCGGAAGCCTACTGAGATCTCGTATCCCAATCGCATTGCTCACGCGATGCCAGCCGCCTTAAAAGCAGGGAGTGGACCGTGGACGTGTCACAGTGGAGAGATGAGGTCTCAGGTGATTGGACTACTGCTCGTCGGACTGGGCCTGGGTCTGGCTTGGGGCCGACCGCAGAGCCCCTTCGATAATTTGGCGCTAGGCGCCATGAACGTGGCCGCCAATATAGCCGAGGCCGTGCAGGGAGGCGCTGCCATCAATCGGGACTTGAATTTCGACAATCCCCTAATGACCGTGCACTCGAAGACGGCCGCTGGCTTTGGGGATGCCATGCGGCAGCCTTCAGGCGGTGACTCCTCCGAGTCCGAAGAGCGAAGGAGACGGAGGAAAAGACGCAGCTTGCACCGGACCAAGCGGATCAAGCGCGCGCCCTGTCACTGGAAAATGTCAATGACCACCGAAGCTGCCGGCGACGATGAGGTGGAGGCGCGCAAGAAGCGGGCCCGCAAGCGAGCCGCCAACAACGCCTCCAGATCCCGCATTACTCTCAAGAAGAGCACCAAGAAGAGCACCAAGAAGAAGCTTCTTCGAAGGAGACGACAGATGCCGGCGGAGGGAGCTGGCGGCGGACAGCAGCAGGCAGCGGCGACCCTCGGCGACCGCCTCAAGGGAATGTGGCTCTCCCTTGTGGACAACGTAACGGATGTGGTGCAGCAGATGCGTCAGAAGATATCCAGTGCAGCAGGAGCAGCCGGAGCAGGTGGCAACTAGGTGGGAACCCCACCGAAAGTGTTTTTTTTTCGTCTTGCACATAAGTCTAATAAAAGTAAATGGAAACCAGATCTAAATGGAAATCATGTGCAGCTCCAGGGAGGGAGGGGATCGGGTAATTCATGGCATGACACTACCATGATATTATCGGATACCATGGGACATGGGTCACGCTTTCCACTTCCGGCCCAAAGTATCAGAAGCATTTGAACATTTACGTGAAGCGCCCAATCAGAGGTCAATCTACAATCTGCACGCTTATCCCAGTACAAAAGCGGGCATTGAGCGACGATAATTCAACAGTTGGCCAAATGACTTCCGCACTCATCTACGCGCTTACTCTGATATTCGTGCTGGTTGCGGCCAATGGTGCAAGGGCGGCTGTAGATGAGCTGGACGCGGACTACTCCAACGAGTACGACGATGTGCGGCCCCATCTGTTGTACCCGGACGAGCCGCGGCTGGACAGACAAATCAGCAATGCTGCGCGGGACTTCGAGCAGGGTATCAGCAGTGCCTGGCAGTCGATAGTGGATTCAGTCCGCACCTATTTCGAGGAGCTCAAGAATTTCTTCAGCGATGGACGCGAGCCCAATGCCGCCAACGAAGTATTCTCCATGGATGCATAGCATCTGATCTGGTTGCTTTTGGCTGAATAAAATTTGTTGGAATACATGGGAATATGATCTTATTAGGGGACTGTACTCCAACAGAGGTCGGGGTGTACGTAAATTGATTATTTCGTTAATGAGACACCTATCGTTTTTCGTCCTAAACTAAATATTTGCCTCACATGCAACACAAACGTGAACGACTGCCATTATGCCATGATATCTGTCACTACATTTATCTGAATCTACGAATCCGAACAGGAAATAATTCGAAGAGGAAGCTGCATCATCGATGCAACTGAGTAATTAAGAGATACCGATTCCCACCTCGCGGCTAATTGGATTCGTTGTCCGCAAAACATGCTTAAATATACCGCTGGCCTCGAAGCAGCTTCCATTTCCATTTCCATTGCTGAATCGGATCCATTATGATGACACTCCGTCTGACTCTGTCGCTGGCTGGTTGGTGGCTGTTGGTGGCCTGCACTGCCGCTCGACCACAGGTGAGACGACGAGAACCCAAGGGGAGATATTCTAAGCTATCCTAACCGACTACTAACTTCGACAGGATCTGGGCACTGGCATGGCACTGGCCATGGGGCAGGTGAAGCAGCTGATGGAGACTGGCGGTGGTGCGCGCCAGCAGCAGAGCGTTGAGGTTCTGGGCCAGAGGGTGGACGGAGCTATGAGCCTGGGCTTTGGCGAAGCCATGAACCTGCCTCTGTCTAGCTAAATGGGGAAACCAGAAATCACTAGCACTTGCAGATGATATGCTAGATTCCATTGTAAAATGGTGAAATATATGTTCGACTTCCAGCACTTGACTTACCAGTTGCTCCTCCTGTACCTCCTGCTGTGGCTGAAGCTGTGCCTGTTCCTGTTCTTGTGCCTGTGTCTGCAGCTGCTCCTGCTTGGCCGCTCCGTAGTAACGGGTGAATGTCTGCTGCAACTCCGGCGTCTTCACGCTGTAAGAGTTCGTGTTGGCATCCGTGTGGAAGGAGACCTGCGCCTGGCAAGCTTCCTGCTGGCCGGACAGGACCAGGCCAGCCATTATCAAGGCCAATGCAAGCATGTCCGCGGACGAATGATTTACGGACGAGCACTAATTGTAATTGGTTCTACTCGAAGCTCGTGCTCTGCCCTCCGTTGCTGCCACGTGCGGCTCGTTATCGGCTGCTTATCGGAGTACGCGACACGGCGAAAAGCGACTGTAAATGTGCAGCGCCCGCCGTCTGCCCCAGCATTATATATAGTGCCCCAGCGGTTCGATTAACCAATTCTTCAGCGACTGTCAGCGACTCTCTCTTTCCCCCTCTCCCAATCACCTGCTCTCTTTTCCAACCCCATTCGCTTACGACATTTGTTATGCAGAAACGGCAGACGGCCAAAAATCGAGAGTGTTTCCAGTGCGTGTCACCACCTACCTACTTGGGGTAAAATCATCCATCTTTGTGATAATATCCTTTAATAGAACTTCAGCGATCAATTTCCATCGCATCGAGAGTTAATTTTTTCGTCTCTTGGATCCCTGGGAGATGTGGAATCTTGTGGAACGTCTTCTCCAATATTATAATGCTTCATAATTGCATTTTTATTTTAATTTTCTTGTTTTCTTTTGTTTTTCTGTTGACTGTTGATAACTTTCTTTAAACTTTTTTTCCGTTTAACAGCAATGTGTTCGGAATATGGAATGTGCAGACGGAAAAAAAACAAGAGGGAACGTTTTGAGTTGCTGCTACGGCCGCAACTCTACATTTAAACCCGATACTTAGTCTGTATACCAAAAGTGGTTGCTCTAGCTCTAATGGTCTCTGCAATCAATGGATGCCACAGATTTTCGTAATTTGTGAGGGCGGAAGGGAGCGAGGCTTAGTTTTGAAATACACTTGTAACAGTGAGATACCACAGAAGTCTGGATACAAAATGTCGTTACTCTAGCGCTTATAGTCTCTGAGAACTAGGCGCTTATAGAGACTGACAGACTAACATGGCTCAATCGACTCCTCTATTGATGCTGATCAAGAATATATGTATATACTTTATGGGGTCGGAAACGCTTCCTTCTGGACGTTACACACATCCACTTTCATCGGAAATCTAATATACCCTTATACTCATTTTGAGTATCGGGTATAAATACACGAGCAACAGCAGCAACGAGAGACATGTCGATTCCGATGTCGATGTCGATGGCAATTCCAATTCAAATTGAATACGCTCTTTGGCACTTACATAACAATCCTCCCCCGCTGGGGCCAGTAGTAGTGGCAGAGGCCGAGGCCGAGGCAGTGGCAGACAAAACTAAACATAAACACGGGCATAAAATGTTGTTTATGGGAACGTGCATGGAATATCCGAAAAAGCCCGTAGAGAAACCCGCACAGAGAAGTAGAGTGAGAAACAGACATGAAACAGACGGACAGTCTCTCTGGGATGGCAGAGTGTTGCAAAAATCGTTGTGGCAGGAGCCACGATGCGGAAGCGGGGTTAAGGCCAACAAGAGTAGCAAAATTGGCTCAATTGAAATGCAGTTTCGGCCGCAAGCGTTTTGCTGACCAAAAGAGGGAATGGGAAGGGGAATGGGTATGGCACAACGATTATGAAAGCAGCAGGCAATGGATAATGGTCACTTAACGCGGAGTTACGGCTACCTGAAGCGGCAAACGGTGCGTATACGTGACCGTCATACATTTATTTACGCGCATTTCATTACGCCTTGGATCCTATCCGACCTATGTACGGTACGTCCGCTCGAATGTAATTGAAAGCGCATTTCACACGCTTCAAAGTTGTGTGTCGTCTCATTCGAATGGGGCTCGTGGCCAGCATACGTATGGCAGGTGGCATGGCCCGCTCTTTTGGGCCAGATACTCGTATTCGTGTGAGGGGGTGAATTACAGCTAAATCCATAACTTTATCTCAACGAGAATGAAGCTTCTCTGAAGCTCTGAAGGCAGTCGTGGGACTGCATTTCTTCTACTGGCCATTCCCCCCTGGCCATTCTACATCCGAAATGGTTGCCTTTTCCTTGTAATGGCGGGTCATTAAAGTTGACTTTTCCGAATGAAATGCTTGTCAGTTTACGATTACCCGCCATAAGCCATCGAAATAAGTAGCACAAATTATGCAGAGACTCTTCTGTCCTAGCGAACATAGAGACATGGCGCTCGAATTCAACTGGAATTCAGAAAAGGAATTGAGGGCAGCGGAGGGTAGTGTAGCGGAGGAAACAAGTAAATCTAGCCAGCTGCTAAATACGGCACTTAATCATTTTACTGGGTCAGGGGGTCACGGATGGACTAAACTGGAGCCCTGGTTCCAGAGCGGCAGCGGCAGCGGCAGCCAGAGGCTGATGCTGATGCTGAGGCGCCCTGGGCCGAAGTGACCTCCCAGAGAAGCACAGAGAAAGAGACAGAGAAACAACTGCTTTTGGGGCTGTTAAACCCCAGTTTAAACTTTTGAACTCGCGCACTGACCTTATTCCAACCGCCACTCCCCTGCGGCACCTTCTCTCCCTTGGCGGCGAATGCTGCGTTCATGGTTCGGCTGCGAATTATTTTCTGGTCCCGTTTTTGGGGCGCTGCCTTCTGCATTGGCACAGATTATATTGGGGCGACATGGGACACATGGCCTCCTATTTTCCCATGCCGACACCCCGAGCGGCGGGGCCCCCAGCTGTCGTAAGGGGAGGCTTACTTATAGCCAAAAGGAGCCAAAGGCAAATAGCAAGGGCCAAAAGGGATTTTATGGCGCATGGCACAGAACAGAGCTCCAAGCAAGGTAGTACAGTAAGCCCCACCGTTGATGGACTCACCCCACATAGTCGGAGCAAATAAAACGATGTCAAAGATAGATAGATATATATTTGCTTTTGTGTGCTTTTAACTCACATACAATTCTCTTTTTATTAGTTTCGCTCTCTCCAACCTCTACATTCTCCACACAACGCCACAAACAGCGACAAAAAAAACAACTTATTCGATATAAACACGTAGAGACAAATACATACTCGTACATACATATATGTATCTACACATATGTATATGGGTAAACATACATCAAATATCTATATATATATCTGAAGAGAGTCTGTCTGGGATGTCCTCTGAAAAGTATGCCCAATCCTTGACAACTGTAAGCTTAATCTACAAAAAAACGTTGCCTCCTCCCTGCCAGGAGATCCACTAAACAACATCCTCCTAAAACCGAGATCAAAGTGTCGGGCAGGAGCGAACTCTGAGCTGGACTTCTATTTGGGAGCCAGAGATCATTCATCCCTCAAACAGTCATCGAGTGTGTGTATCTGCATCTGTGTATCCGTATCTGTGTATCCGTATCTGTGTATTTTAGCACTTCTACGTGGCTCAGAAAAAGATATCCAGGGGGTGTGCGCTTATAATTTATTTTAGTACATAATATGTACTACATATTCACTTACATAAAGTATTTCGTGTATTTTGACATTTTGCATTGATTTAACATTCAATAGACTTTGCATTTGTTTTGGTAATATATCAATATTTCTCTTAGCTGTCAATATTGTGTATATAATATAATATAATATAGTAATAGCAAACAACAAAAACAAACAAATTCACCAACAAAAATAAATAAAAATAAATTTTAAAAAAATCAATAATATAATATAAAATAATATTATATAATATATCGTATTATCTTTGCCCATATATCCATATATCCTTATAAGTATGTATGTATGTTGTATTGGGGGAAAAGTTTTAAAATCATCTGCATCTTGACGCAACTGATCCGCATTAGATTCGATGATTAGCAACATTTAAAAGATACACGTAGATATTCCGTAATACGATTAAGATTAGGATTACGATTACAAGTAGAGTACATATGATGGGGGTCCCTAGCCCGGGCTGTCCTTGGCACATTTACCACATTTACAATTTTCCTTTAATCGATTCTTATGGGGGATTTCGATTCCCCTTCTAGATCTGATCAGCCTTTGATCTGCAGCTGATGTCAGAAGAAAACCAGTCATTCAACAATCAATCACTCAATGAATCAACTTAACAGTCAACAACCAGGTTGTTAAAGTATTCCAATAACTGTGCATATCATCTGTATCTGTACCAGTATCTTTATTTGTATCTGTTTCGGTTATCTGTAGTATATTTTTAATATTCTCTCTTTTGAGTTTTTTCAATATGTTTTTAGTGTTTGATTAACCGCCTAACAATTCTCTGAGCAAACTCTTCGCTGTATCTTTAATCGCCCTGCTTCAATCGCCATAAATATTGTGTATCCTGTAGAAGGTAGAACCTAATACGCGAATACTATGCTTCATTCTTATCCTGACTGCATCCACAAAAACATCTCGGGCGAATTTCCCGCAACAAACAACAGGCTAAAGCTTTTCGTTCCGTTTCCTTACTCCTTTCTCTCCAATTTCTCCTCTCATTTCTCCTCATGGTACATCTTACAGCTCGGCGAAAATGTTCTCCCTGAAGTCGAGCTCGGGATGGGCCGAGTGCGATGACGAGCCGTGGCCATAGTCGCGCGACGAGGACTTCATTGAGCTCCGTCCGGATCCAGAGCCCGAGCCAGAGCTGAAGCTTGCGTTCCGGGGACTGCTGCGGCGCATCCGACCCTCAATAACCGCCATCTTGTTTAGCGGCTGCGTCGGATCCAGCTCGCAGAAGGCGCCGGCGATGAGGTCGGTGCCGTTTAGCGAGTTAAAGCTGTCCCGCTTGGAGCCGCGCGACGACATGACCCCGCCCGCGTGGGGGTGGTGCGACCCTGTGGAGCTCTTCCGGCTTGGCCGGTTGCGACTGTACTGATACTGATAGGCGGGCGGCGGAGCAGGTGCGACATCCTGGGCATTGATGGCGACTGCCTGGGCGACAGCTGGGGGCAGGTTCTGAGCCCCGCCCGGGGTGTAGTTGTCATAGAAGTCCGGTGGCACTACCTCCTCCTCGTCCAGCTCCCGATCCCTGCGCTCGAGTCGATGCTCCTGCTGCTGCTGCTGCTCCAGGCTGGGGTCCTGCAGGGAGGAGCACATGCTAAGCTCCGTGGGCTGGCTGCTGCCCGAAAGGCTGCTCAGGGGGTCGTTGCCGGGTAGGACCAGGGCCAGAGCGGCCTTGTCGTAGCCGTAGGGCGCCTCGCGCTTGGCCTTGGGCGAGCGCTGGGCGTAGAGCTTCTCGATGTCCGGCAGCTGGCGCCCTCCGCTGTGGCGGCTCTTTTCGCGCTGCTCGCGTTGCTGCTCCCGCTGCAGCATCTCCTGGATGTCCATGCTGCGCTCACGCTCAAGCTGGTCCATTATCTCCAGGTCGCGGTCTAAGGTGCTGGACGAGAAGGTGCTGCTGCTGCACTCGCTGAAGGAAACGTCCTTGTGTCGCATCCCCGCCCCGGGTCCTACTGGCCCCAATCCCGGCCAGCGCTGCGGCGGCACCATCATGCTGCTCACCACGGAGCTCTCCTCCCCGTCGCCATAGTTGCTGGTGCTGCTGTCATCCAGTATGCTCGTGTTCACGTTTCCATTCCCATTGCAGTAGGAGGAGGCGGTGATCCCCGACATGCACTCTGCACTGCGTAGAGTGCCGCTACCGCTTCCGTGCCGCTGATTGGGGGTCGGTCTGCTTCGGTTGCTGCTGCCGCTGCTGCTCCCGGGGTGCTTTCGATGGGCATGCGGATGGAGGTGGCTGCTGGCGTGTCCTCCGTCAGAGATGATGTTGATCTTCACATCATGCTTCTTGCCGCGCACGTCCTTGCCCAGATTGTTGACCACCCCAGCGTCCCCAGGGCCGCGCCCGCCTCTCATACGCTCCCTCTCTCTCTCCCTATCCCTTTCTCTGTCTCTATCCCTATCCCTATCTCTATCCCGCTCCCTGTCTCTCTCCCGATCCCTCTCTCTGTCCTTGCCTTGTCTGTAGGGGGTTCCGCTATACCGATCGCCAGACGATCCATGGCCCAGTCCCGCACTCCGCTCGTGGCGCACCTTGGGAGGATGCTTAAGCTGCGGCTCGGGGTGTCCCTGGTGTCCCTGGATGGTGGTGGTGTTGGTGGGTTCGTCCTTCTCGATGGAGTCCTCGCGGGATCCGCCGCCCGATCTGCGTCCCACATCGCTGCGCCGCTGGCTCTTCTGCTTCCTCTTTGAGGAGAGACGGAAGTAGCCCCGTAGACGCTCCTGCTCATCCCTGCGTGGAAATAGAAGAACATTAAAAGTCAGAGGTGGCAGTGAAGGATATTGGGCAGAGATCACATATAATATGATAGTCAAAGTCGATAAAAGTAACCAGGCTGTATGAAAAGTAGGATCCCTTCCAATTACCTGGGGAGTATCTGTGATGCGTAGATGCAGGGGAAGATCACGGTGGGCAGGAAGGCGACCCACACGAACATCAGGTAGGTGAAGTCAAAGTGCTTCTGATTCTCATACGTCTCCTCCAGCGAGAGCCGCGCAAAGCGAAGGATCATCAGGGGGCACACGCATACCACTTGAGTGGCAGCCATGCTCCCGAAGTTCCGCTGCTTCCGCTTCTCCCGATGGACGTCCAGCTCGGCGCTGTACAGGTCGTAGGATCTGGTGCTCGCATGGTTTCCGTTGCTCAGTCCAGCCACGCCTCCGCCGCTGAGGGTGCGCGGCTCCGCCGACGATGTGGAAGAGTGCCTGCCGTGCGGCGGAGAAAGAAAAAAATTGTTCAGGAAATCAGAAGAACTCATTAGACAGGAATCACGCTCATTAGCGGCGGATGGGTATTGGTGGCTGGGTTCCCTATCCTAAAACTCTTTTTGGAGTATTGGTAGAAGATGAAAGATGAAAGGCGGAAGGCAGTGTCGGTTTACTCCTCTCCTCTCCTCCTCTTTCCCACACTCAATCGCTCAATCAGCGAATTAATCAGACTAATTAGCAGACAAAACTGACGACCGATGATTGAGTTCGTTCTCAACATTTCAACCTAATGACACGACTGGCACTCACCGCTGGCGCATCCGCAGGTCCGCTCGGTGCTCGTACATCATGACCGCAAAGGGGCCCTCCGGCGGACGCAGCTCCTGGGATGTGCGGATATAGAGGTACGACAGCAGGATGGCTGGGCCGCAGTACCTGCAACGGGAAAGTCGCAGAATAGAGAAACCCGCTCTCTCTCTCTATCGATTGGTGGCGGGAGGGGGGGGGTGGCACCACCGCACTTACATGAGTAGGAACAGGCCTCTGGTGTACTCCTGCATGTCGTCCATCAGGTTGACCACGCACAACCCGATCCCGGCAAGCTGCGGCATGTAGTCCTGAAAAGAATAAAATATATAAAGGCTCGTTAGTCCCCCCTAGTTCGTTGACTGACATTCGATATGCAGGGTGCGTAGCTCTTCGAATTGATTTTATATAATTACAGAGCACTAGATGGACCCCTCTGGGGCGCCTCCTATCGATTGGCTTAGGAAAAGCATTAATTGAATCAACTTTTCTGTGGCGTACACATAGCACACACAATTTTCCTTCCTTAACCCTTAAGCACACCGCTCCCTCCTCGAAACCCTCGTTGCGCATTCACAGAGAGAAAGAGAGAGAGGGAGAGAGCCCCTCAATCAAAGCCTTGGACTCCATTTCACGGTGCGTTGGCGTTAAACGTGGCCATAAGCATATCCATGGCCATAGCCCAATGTCGTGGCCAACAATGGACACGATGCCATTCCTCTGCCATCTGCCTTCCCACCCAACGGATTGTATTGTCTGCTCCCACCGTCTATGGACACCCCTCCGCGGACAGAGATTACGTCGTAATTGTAATTACATATGAATTCGCGCGTAGCGAAAAAGTTTTTCGGAGAAGCGAAGGAAATTAAACAAAGAGCGGAAATGAATTTATGGCTGAATCCCAGTTATTTTCTCATTAAATGGCACTGCCGTGGCACCATCCAAAGAAGCACTTGTTCAGGTGCTCTCCGCTCTGATTTTCGGGCTACGGAATGATATCTACATGAATCCGTTGATGAGATTAGGGCAAAGATTAGAGGCAGGAAGTCAACAAAAGCCGTCTGGCAGCCGTGGAATCATGAGGAGTGTTTTGAGTGGGGGATGGAATGGAAAATCGAGATTTTCAAGTGAAAATTGACGGGGAAAAGGGCAGAGAGTGGACATTGGATAATGCGAACGAGTCTTCCATGAACGTGCCCTGGGGAGAAGTCATCGTCCCTGAAGCGAGGAGTTCATCAATAAAGCCCATTGCTCAAGTGTCCAGGTGCAAGTGCATGACTGGATAAGTGGATGACTGGAAGAGTGGAGCAAGGCCAGCATGCGATTGCCGCATGATGCAGCGCATAATTATTCTGCCAGATTGCGCTTGTGTGAGGGAGGAGCAGGGTCTCGTCTCCAGGCTGCAACTTGGAAGTTTTCATAAAGTTTCCTTATTTTCAAACGGATCCTCCTTTTACATGCATATGTTCCACTCACATACCACCACACCCACTCACCTCACCCACACACATACATATGCTTGGAGAGGGGATGCTGTGGGTGGAAGAGGGTCTCTGGTTGGAGGAAAGCACTCGTAAATGATTTTGTATGAATAACTATTAAAAAGTTAGCAATTCCCTTGACAGCAGGCACTCCTCCACTCCACCACCCACCCCGCAGTCGAGGCGGTTCAAAACTTGACTCCAACTTTTAAATCAAATCGTAAACTATGGCACGAGAGGGGAAGATAAGGAGGAGGAGGAACAGGAGGAACAGGAGGAACAGGAGGAGCAAATGGAGTCTTCAAGGAAAAAGTTTTCCATTCGAAGCTTTGCGGCGTTCGGGACCCCGTCCCGAAAATGTAATGAAACCTTTTCAGCCAAATTGCTGCCCCACCCTCCCCTATTGGGCCTTGCCGTTCCCTCCATTCCCTCCATTCGCTCCAATCCCTTATTCCCCCCCTTTGTTGCCACAGAGCCAAGCAGTCATTTGGGTAATGAACTGTTAGCGCTGTACAATCTGGCCAACAAATCTGTTTTGAATACTTTGGCCACTGTGCCACACTGCCAAATGCAAATAAACGAACGAAAGGAAACGAACGGACAGGAGCAGAGACTGAGATCCTTTGGATGTGGCCAACGGCGGAGGATGGTGGAGGGACTGTGGCACTGTGGCGGGCGGATGCTGCACGCAATTTAACGAGGCCTGCGGGCATCTTTGGGATACTCTCCTTGCATACATGTACCGAGTGATTCCTCCTCCCTGGAAGTTGCCTGGCAACCGCTGAAAGAGTATTCCATCTTCGTCCTGCCAGTGGACGTGGGTGCCTTCTTCTGTCCTTCTTCTTACTTTACTTTTTTATGGCAATCTCTCATTTCTGCTCATCTCCGTGTTTACGGCTGTGACTGTTTCCGCTTTATGGCCACGGCCAAGGGATCTCTCTCTTCGCCGCCCAGACCCCTCTTTTCTCCCCACCCCCTTCTGCTGTCAGCCAAGTTATGATTACCTTCGGAGGAGACTGCTAATGCAATTGATTTGATTCGTGCTGGGCACAAATCAATTTTAGCTCCGCCCGTAAACAGTTTATGGTTGGAAGAGGCCCCCCAGTGCCGTGCCGCTCCCCAATCCTGCCCAGGACAGAGCCGATAATGTGAACGAGAATGGGATCCGATGATGATGATGATGCTTTCAACAAGTGGCCAGGACATTAAATTGGCTCACATTTTTCGGGGTTTTGGCCACGCCCACGCCTACGAAACGCAGACATGGAACAGAGGAGCAGCCGAGGCATAAAGATATTTACAATTTAGCGCGCGTTTCCAAATATTTTATCGACTCGGGCACGAGCATGGGCTCGGTCTCCAGTTCCAGCTCCAGCTGCTACTCCGTCTGCGGCTCAGACAGCGTAAGATTCCTGGAGGGAGACGGGGAGATGGGGAGATGGATGAAGGGGAGCCATAACCAGTAACAGAAGCCGATCCAGAGCCACAGGCAAGCACATTAATAACAATTTATTTCCGCCATGGCAGGAGGCAGTAGGCACTAGGCAGCATTCCATAGATACCTCAAAGACCAGGCTCAAGCCTAGGGGCAGAGGCTGAGTCTGAGCCCGTGGCGGTGGCGGTGTTACCCACGCAAACAAATTGCAACCGAAGGCTGCAGAAGTACGAGTCTTATCATCTCCACTGTCGCCCCAGTTTTGACTTTGACGAATCGCTGCTCAAGGATACGCGGGCATACGGGAGGAGGAAGAGGAGAGGGACGCCATTGTTCGGTGGAAGGCTGGTTATTGGATGCCAGAATGGTGGCAGGATGGAAATGGAAATGAAAAGCACTTAATAACAATTTACAAGTGGCAAATAACGGCTCAGACTCGGTTTGTGTTTTTGCGGCAGAATCAAGTCAAATGCGGAGGCAGAGATCCATAGGCCTTGATGATCCAGGGATCCAAAGCTAGAGAATCCCAAAAGTTCTTTCAGCTTTCTGGCTTTTCCCCATGGAAATGGAGTCATTTTCACTTTCTGAAAAATTGCTGCTGCTGTTTCTGCTGTTGCTGCTGCTCCCCCATCTCTACGGAGGAGCATCTGCGCAGACATCGGAGTTGTGTTTGGAAAAATTCGTTTGAAATTTGATTTCATATTGCGATGTCCTTGACTCTGCTCTAACCTGCGCCACCCTCTCACCCACCCACTAGTGCCACCCACGCAGAACAAAGTAAACACAAGGAAAAGTACCTACAAAATAAATAAGAAACAAAAACAAGAGGGAAATTCTCATTTGTCTGCTTCAGATTTTCAGGTATTATTTGCATATATTTAGTTATCAACAAAAAGCGATAATTGAAGTGAATCCCTGTCCTGTCCTGTCCTGTCCCCTAGTACCCTCCTGTCCGCTCCCCACACATACGCACTAATTAAAAGAAAATATTTAAAGAAACACAAATGAAAAAATTCACGGGAGGAGGGAGACAACAGAGAGGGACGGGACCTCTGGTTACCAATAATAATCGGGAGTTAACATTTTTCGGACCAAAGTCTCTTCTAATGGGAAAACGCGAAGCGAAGGTCGAAGGGTGGTAAAAGAAAAACAAGGGAAATGTTGCCAATGCATAATTAAAAGCGAAATTTTCGTAATTTAAATAATAAGAAAATAATGTACGCGATGGAGGAGGAGGAGGAGGAAGATGATGATGGAAGATGGAAGACCAGGTCCAGGGACCAGAGACCAGGTCCAGGTCCAGGTCCAGGTCCAGGTCCAGGTCCAGAGATTATAATGTAAACAGCAAAGAGGAGCCCAAAGGTTAGGCCTGGCTGGCGTGACGCAACGGAGGGACTGGAGTGTGGAAGGTGGCTGCCAAATAACGGTGGCACCACCAAAAAGACACTGCCGGACTTAATGGCCGTAAAATGCTTGCCAAGCGGACAGCCAGAGACGAGGTCGGTTTCCCAGCAAATACACACACACACAGAGAGAGGAGAGTGACAGAGGTAGAGGAGGTTGACCAAAACCAAGACAGGGATTACGACCCCAGAATCAGGACCCAGACACGGACTTGGACCCAGAGCTGGGAGCAAGACTCTGACCCGGACCCGGACCCGGACCCGGACCCGTAGCCGTAGCCGTAGACGGCATGAGTTGCGCTCTGTGAGCTTACGATAATAACACAATTATGTACTTACATAATTAAAGTCGTAAAGTGCACAAAAACACACACAGAAACAAGCGCCAGGACACACGCATACAATGCTTAAAGGACAGACACAAAGGAGAGACACAGATACAGTTCATGTGGAAAGAGAGAGGGCAGTCGTCGACTTTGATTTGGATATTCATTCCTTTTTCACGCTTTTTGTGTGGCCCATTTTCAACTGACAGCCGAGAGGAAAATGCAAACGAAGTGGAAACTGAATGCTGATGTAGTGATAAAGAGGATGACGGAGCCGGGAAATCTGTGTTCCGATCAGCAGCAGGATCTGCAGCTGGACTCTTTCTTTCTCGCTCTACTGCTACTACTTTTCTATACCTACTTTTCCTTCATTTGTTGCTGCATTTGTTTTGGTTTCATTAATATTCTATGCTTATGCGCATAATAGCAAAGATGGCTGAAAGACAGCAGACATACATATATTGTACTACTATATTTCGTATAGATAAATGTGTATTTATTCGCTGCACCACGGGGGATACAATATGTACAATTTCCAAAAATAATACACCTACATATACTCGTATATACAAATACACTTAGCCTTGGCAAAAACGTGTTTGCCACTTAAAAGTTTTGTTTTTTAATGTGCAAAACGGCAACTAACGGCAACAGAACACAACAAAAACAGACGAGGGGCCAAAAGGAATTGGAATTGCCTCCAGGTGCTGCCTTACCCGAAATGAGGGTTTCTTGAAAATATAAATGTCTAATAGACTCCGTACATACGCCAATGCTCCAATCCCTCATCAGTGATACGAGCACTCCAAGACAGACATGGACATGGGGCAAGGGATGCGGAGTTCTTTGAGTGCTTTGCTCCTTTGTTACCTCTGTCCGGACAACAAGTGATTTAGAGCTTTAAGCTGCTTACAGAAGAACAACAGAAGCACAAAAACCCGAAAACGGAAACGCAAAGCTACATTTAGGACAGCGAAGATTTTGATACCCTTGCAGATCGATCATTCATCTGTTGGCTTTATGATATAAGTAGGTACTCAGTCACCTAATTCTTATTCTCTTCAGCTGCTGGTGCTTCAATGGCAATGTCTCATTAAATCAATAACAACCCCTCCCTGCTAGGGTATAACCAGAATAGAAGAGTCACATGGAAGCAGGAGAGGAGGAACATTGAACCCAATGAAATCAACCGCATGACAATACGAAGATCTAAAGTGAAACGCACTTGGATCACCCACCCCCGCGTCACCCAATCGGCGAACCACTCAGCCGCCCCAGCCGAACCCCCAGCCACTCATCCCATGCTTTCTCCTAAAACGAGAAAGAGCGAATCGCATAAATTTTATAACGAAATTTGAGCTGCCATTTCACGGCCTCTGGGAGCCAAAAATTGGACAACCCCTGGCGCTCCTTGAGCGGGAGCCAGAGCGAGGTTTGACTGTGGGGAACATGGAACATGGCCTGGGGGCCCCTTGAATTGGGGGAAATCACCTAACACAACTCCTCGGACGGCCCTCGGTGCTGAGGCTCCGGCTCTGTGCTTTGCACGCAGTCTGCTATTTTCCACGAAATTGTTGATATTGTTATTTTACAATATGTAAAACGTTTACCCGGAATTCGTGCCACTCTTACCACTCCATTGCTCCCACCCACCGATTGAACTCTTGAACTCCCGATGTGCTCCACTGAAATCCGAGGAAAACAAAGGAAAAGCTTAGGAAAACAAAGCTGCTTGCGGGAAAAGGACAAGAGAAAACTAAGCTTCCACCGTTGTGCATCGGGAACTTTTGTCAGTTTCAGTGTTAGTGTCTTAGCCGTTTGTTAACCCCTCTTTGCCGCTTTTGAATGCTTACTGCCCTCTGCCCAATGCCCAATGCCCAATGCCCCATGCCCCATGCCTGTCATGTCATTAGTTGCCCCGCAAGCTGTTGCTTCGGTCCCACAATCGCCCGCTGCCAGAGTGGGGGAGACATAAAAATTGATTGCCTTACGGGTGATTGCAGCGCGCATAAAATCGCCGAAGGTTACCCAGAACCGAAATCGCCTTGCCACCATTTCGCTGGCCATTGCCACGCAATTTGCAACAGAAGCAGCAGAGGGGAGCAGCAGCAGCAGCAACATCATTGGCGGCCATTAAAATTTCCTTAAACGGAACGAAATTAAACTCAAAATCAAAATCCAAATGAAGTCTGGATGTGAACTTGCAGTTTCTTTGGCATTTCCTTTTTGGCATGCTTGCGAAAATCTCACAATTTCCCAATAAGAATTTTTTACGCCCTAAAATATTGTGCGGGTCCTTCTGCTGCTGCTGCTACTGCTGCTGCTGCTGCTGCTCCCCTGCTGCTGCTGTGTTTTGTCTTCGTTTGAGTGCCAATTGGTGTGGAAATAAATTTACGTTTTCCATTTGTATTCCTTGTTTCAATTATTAAAATTGCCAATCAGCTGGCGGGAAGACGGAAGGAGAAGAAGAAGAGATCTCCTTAGACTAGCGACTGCAACTGGCCAATATCTTGTTCTCTTTCTGCATCTTCATTCTGCTTGATTGATTGACTGATTGATTGATGTTGCTCTATTCAGCTTCCATTTGCTGATAAGCTCTGCAGCATCTACTCGCATAGCCGGGGGAAGATGCAGTTGCAGATGATGATGAGCAACGGAACGGGGCCTGAAAGACCATGGAATCCCTTTACAAGCCATGCAATCAGCCCATGCCAATGCCCATCCGCCTCTAGCCCTTCCGCACCCTTCCCCCTTCCCTCTTCCCCCCTTCGCCCCTTTGGACACATATCAACTAATTTTCTTTGACAATGGAGCAATTTACATTGCGCGTTCTGTACTGGTAAATGGCAATTTAATAAGTCTTACATACGTACCCCTGAGAGAGAGTTGGAGAGAGAGTGAGGAAGGATAAGGAAGGCGGCGCACCGCCTCTGAGCCCACCCACACACAGACAAACTGGCTGCTAACAAAGTCATATTTATAATATGCAATAATGATAAAGATGAGGATGGAGGCAGAGGCCGGGGCAAAGGCAAAGATGGAGCTGGAGCTGGAGAAGGATACATGGACAGGACAGGCAACAAAGGACCACACGAATGCCCCGAGTCCCGAGGTGAATGCAGCACAGGACCAAAGACCAAGACCAGGAGACCAAGAGATCGGAGAGCCAACCCGACTAGACCCAGACCCCAGCGAAGCCAAGGGACCATTTTATTTCCGGTTAAGGCGGAAGTCTCATTTATCCCCCCCCGCCTCTGTCACTCCTTCCTCATTCTGCGTGTGTGCCTGTGCTCGTGAGTGTATGTGGATGTTTATGCATGTGTAATTTTTACAAATTGTTACAACGAGCCCAATGCCAAGGCAAATGGGGCCAGTTGATTGTATTTAAAGTTTCTTTTTCTCCGCCAGATAACGAAACACAGCAACGGGTGAAAGCAAGGAAAAGCTACAAACTTCTCTATGCCCTAGCCGTAAGTTGATGAGATGGAAATGGGAAATGGACATGGAGATATATGTATGTAGATACAATATAGATATAGAGGCACCCCAGAGTAAGCCCAAGTGTGCCCAGGAATTCATTAACAACAGCAATGGTATCCACTGGTGTGTCAAATATTGTCTAAGACCCTTCCGCCCTTCCTGATGAAAATTTCGATCATCATTGTAGTGTGGAGTAGTGTGGCATATACCATAAATGTGGATAATGTTTACCCTGGTCGTTTTTTTTGCGCAGTGACTTGAATTTTCGTGTAATTTCGCCTTGCAGGCGCATATCCGCCTCGTTCAAAGAAGCCACAACGGTCCTCCCCATCCTGTTGATGGGGAAATGGAAATAAGGATGAAAGTGGGAAATGCGAAATTGGAAATATGAATGAGGATGGGGGGGAGGAGGAAATGGAGATGGGATTAGGGGAAGCCGCGTGCTAGAGTCAACGCCGGTAAGCGGATATCCGCAACAAAAGCAGGAAGAAGGCGCAACAGCTAATAAACATAAATAAATTGTAGGTGCACAGGGGCATGGATGGGCCTCCGGTGGGTTCTTTGGCCTCGACAATTCTCTGCCTCTTGGAGAGTGAACTCCAGCAACGTTCTCCTTCAACTGCTAATGGTCATGTGGGGGTAGAAGATCTGCAGATCCTTGAGTGGCAAAGAGTGCACGATTCCATGCCGTCTCCGAATCAAAGCAGATTGTAGCAGGACTTGGGCCAGGAATGGCCCTTTCTTCGACTCCTATTTGTTTGGAGGGGCGTGGTGGTAAACGACAACCGGCGACCGTCTCAACTTGATGGAGGTAAAGGGATTTTATTTTTCCACTCTGATTTGTTTGGGGACAACTTAAAAAATCAATTTGGCGCCGCACAAAGGGAAGCCGAAGCCGCGTCTGGCGGTGCCACAGGGACAGTTGCAGAGTGGGGCACAGCGCAGAAATATGGAAAATTTCAATTTGTTTTGTGGAAAAGTTTCTGACACTTTTCCAGGCCAAACACGAAAACAAACAGAAAGTTTCGCTGGCCAGTTATAGCAGCCTCCACGCTTATTACCTGGAAATAACCATGCCCCCCACGTGGACACAGACGGAGACCCAGGCCCCAACTGAAGCTGAATCCAAGCCGAATCGGCACGGACAGGACAGGACAGGACAGGACAGGACAGGCCAGGGATAGGTACAGGTCAGGACTGGACCTAGCTGAAGCAATTCATTTTAGTGTTTGACTTTTGGCTATAAAGAGAGCCAGAGAGAGAGCGAGAGAGAGGTGGCGGCTGGGACCAAAGTACAGAAAACTTTTCCTTATTAAATGGAGAATCGTTTCCTGAGATCCCTGGCTCTCGCCTCTCTTCCTCTCTCGCCCTCTCTCTCTCTGTCTGCCTCTGGTCGGGAAGGGGAAGATTTGTGGAACAGCCTGCCAAATTGTGAATTGGCAATCAGAGTCCTCATGGAATTGTTTATATAGTACTACACACACATCCATGTATATGCACATGCTCCCCATTCCACACTCCCGTGCGCTGGATGTGTTTGGGGCGAGTGGGTGTGTCCGTAATAGAATGCTAAAATATTCATAAATTGCCGCAAACACGGGCTCAGGCACAGGGCAGGCAGCGGAAAACAGAGAAACTCCATCCCCGAAACAGAGATAATAAGCCCTCCTCCGGTAGGTCCTTGCTGAGCCTTGGAGAGGAGCCATCAAATTATACGCAAATATTGAATTAATGAAATTATTGACAGGCGAGTGAGCCCGTTACCAGGCGGCCAGTCGGCCAGGCGGCCAGGCGGCAGCCCCAAACTAAACTTTTGGGGGCTTGTCAGTGCACCTATGCTGGCTATCATCGGCATCATCATAGGCTGTCTATGATGGGCCTGGCACCCACTTGTTGCCTGACAGTTTTTATGGGCTTCGGGGTTCACTGAATTGCCACAAAAATTACACAAAATGATTGCCAAGGGTTCAATCCCCTTTCGCTTTGGGTTTCACTAGGAGGGAAATCAGGAAGTCAGGATTGTGTGATCTCCATTGGGATTCTCTCTGTAGTTAGCAGCCAATGCGAGGATATTTCCGATCTTCATCAATTTCATGTTGGAGCCATTTCAGTGGAGCCACTCCCTTGAAGGATTTTTGGCTCAGCTCTCAAGAAATACTCGGGCCCCGAAACCATGGAAAAGGTCCCACAGATGATATAAAATATGCAAGGCAAGGGCGGATAGGAGTGGGACACACACACACATATGCAAGTGATGACTTGACACAATGCCAACCCCTCCCCTGCGGAGCAGGTGGTGGGCAACAGGAGGCGGAGAAATACACACACACAGACAGACAGAAAGAGAGAGAGTGAGTGTATCAAAAAGTTGCAACACTTTATGGGCCATAAATATTTATGCCTCTTGTTGCTGTTGTGGGCGCACTTTGAGGCAGCCACAGCCTTACACTAACAGCAAAATATGGAGAGAGTCAATGTAGCAAAATATTTTGGCAACAAAATGCAGGCCGACAGGCAGACACACAGACCACGTTGACAGGGCATGTTAACGAGTTTGAAATTGAGCCCCAGACTCTGAGTCTCAGGCGAGTGGTGGTGTCAGCAAATTGGAAGAGATTTTGGTAAACTAAGCAGAGCCGAGGGACGTGCAGCTATTTAATATATATGTATTTATGCATAACAATATTCATATTTTAAGTTTTTTCCTCATGAAAAATGATAATATTATCTCAAGCTGGGTGAAATTTCTCAGCACATCCTTAAAAATAGCAATTAAAATTTAAAATGCAATGAATGCGAATATCACCAGGACACTCCATATTGCAGCAAGGTGCGATAAATCATCGATAACTATAATTATAATCCAATTATAATTGGACGATGCAGCTCCGCAGCAGAAGAGCGACTCAGAACGAACTGGTTCGCAGAGCGAACGAGAGAGAGAATCCAAAGAGAAGGCGGTTCCGCGGAATTTTCCCATTTTCCCCAGTTAAGCCGTTGTCAGGTGCCTGTTCACATATGCGATTGTGCGTCTGGTGGCAGTGGAGTTGGAGGAGTCCTTGGCGCTTTTATGGTCTAGTGCACTCGCTTTGATCTTCAGATGAGGCCGCGTCGCCATGGCGAAGTTTAATTTTCAATCAAGTAACGCCTTGGTCCATCCTCCTCATTCCCCAGGCCTCAATCTCCTGCAATCCCCACAGCAAGGACACCCCGTACTCACCCCCAGTTCCACGTAGAAAGTGTATATGGGGTAGGGCAGGGCAATCACCATTCCAGTCAGCCAGGTAGCACAGCAGCAGACGAAGCCAGGCAGGCGGCCCTTCAGCGGATCGTTCAGCCAGCGCATGCGATCCCAGGCAATCAGTATGTGTGATATCATGGCCACGTGTAACGGAATGTCCTGCAAAGAAATCAGATGAGTTAGTTTTTTCCTAATCAAATTATTGTACTAGCTCTGGCAGCTCGTATAATTAAGATCTCATGTCGGACTTGGCTTTGTGAGCGGTTCCTGACATCAAATAAATAAACAATCTATATCTATATATTTTGGCTGTACTTTAATTCTGAGATCTCATAATATGAGTTTATATATAAGAAGTTTTAGATACAATTTTATGAGCTTGGGATAAGAGTGGTACCTTAAATTTATGTTTTCAATTTGTATACTAAATATCAGAAGTAACTTCAGTTTTTATTATTTCTGATTTTAATAATAGTATTTGAACGCCGCTTTCATCTCAGCATCTCAGTGTCGCATTTGTCGGCTTTAAGTCACAAAATTAATGCAACTTGTCAGATTTGCGGCATCTGCCCCCACTGCTCCACCAATCAATCATTACGCAAGGAAGGGGGGCCTAATGGTACGAGGATTTCACGCACACACAAGACTATGCCGCGATGATGCCCCATGAGGAGCCTTTGTTTAGTCGTCTGCCTGGCTGGCCTGCCCAATTCGCCTGCCTGCTGTATGTGTGAGAGCTATTTGTCGCCCTTTTGTGATAGCAATCAAATCGAATCATATCCCGTTCTGATACCCCTCCTTCGGCGCCTACATTCGCATTCGAAGCTCCATCCCCATTTTGATCTAGCTGTGCCTCTGTCGCGTAATAGAATCTCCTGCAGCTTCAAGGTTATAAATGTAATCATTTGTCTGCTCCACAGATTGAGGGCCTATCATCTGATAGAGGAGTCCCGCAGCTAGAAGTGTGCCCTGCCGAATCCATTTTGTTCCCGGTCCCCTCTTGACGTTTGCCGTTTTTTTTTCTTTTGCCACAAAAAAAGGCAAAGGCGGTGGCTATGGCTGTGGCTGAGGCAGGCACATCGAATGAAAGTCAGGTATATGATTTTATTTGCTTGTAATTTCTAAGCCTGTGCCACTCGAATCGTCTGTCAATCACGGTGGGTGTTCAATAATGAGGTGAAGCATCGACATCGAATGCTTGATTCGATAGACCAAAATTGCTCAATTGAGCGAAACCGGATGCCATTTCCACTCAGCCAAATGGGGGGAAAACTACATCTTCTTGCTCATTTTGTAAGCTAAATATAAAGTTATGGCATTTAGATACATCTACGAGTATAGATGGATTACTCACCTGTAGCATAGGCAGAAAAAAGCATAGGAACTGCCCAAAGATCCAGTTCTGGATGAGCATCACCATCAGCGAGACGGGAAGGACTAAGGCGCATTGGACAAAGTGACACAGTGCCAGATTAATCAGAAATGAGTGTGTTACGTCCTTGTAGAGCCGATGGTACATGATGTACACGATAATTGCAATATTGAGAATTACTCCAAGGAGGGCCAGTGCCGCGTATTGGATGAGAAAGAGCCAGTACACGGACTTGATGCTCGCCTTGAGGTTGAGCCGCTCCATGTCAGCAGTTGCGTTGACGTGCCAGTCGAGAAAATTGACAATCGCCATCACGTACTTTTCCGGCATATCCTTCAGCTTCTCGCCACCGCCACCACCGCCGCCGTCGCCGCCACCAGAGGTGCTCGCGGCCAGATGGTAGTCGTCCGCCGCTCCCCCGCCGGGATGCAGATCAGTGGGTGACATTTTCTAATCACCTGAAACGACAAGAGAGAGAAATGGTTAGTCTCACAGTTGGCCAACAGAAACAAAATTCAACCAGAGAATCAGAGAGACGTTGTCGAGAGGCAGCCTCTAGTCTCTTCGGCGGCCGAAGCTTTGAGTGCCCTTGCGAACCGACAGTACTCTCTAGAGAGACATTCAGGAAGGAATATCCAGAAAATAGCTGTGCTATTGCTTTGTACCCTCCGAAAAAGGGTATTTGTGGCTATAAAAGTTGTTGAAGCAGACAATTGACGTCTTTGCTTGCGCTCCGAGTTACATATGCAAAACGTTGTCCCTGGCTCTGCCTCCGCCCCTGCGTTGTGTCTGCGGTTTAGGGCAAGTTTTTGTCAAGTTATGCACGTCACATCGATGGACACGGACACGGACACGGACAGGGACAGGGACAGGGACAACGAATGAAGGGATGACGAGACTATGCACCCGACAAAAATGGATATGGTAAACACAACTGAACTCCGAGGTTGAAACATTCGCCTGGTGACACTTTTTTAGCCTGTCTCCCTGTGGCGCCTCCAGAGAAACATGCCACACAGCCATCTACCATCCATTCATTCGTTTCATTGTGCGCTCATTGTTCTGTTGCGGCTGTTGTACAATAGTTTACGTTTAAGTTTGGTTTCGTTTGGTTAGCTTTGGCTTTGGCTTTGGCTTTGAGTTTGGTTTGGGCTTTGTTTTTTTGGTTTTTGTGTTGCACTTTGCTTTGTTTTGCTTCGATTCAGGATTCAGCATTCGGCGTTTTGTGGTGGAAATTTCCAAAAGGAATCCAGCAACGGCTCTGCCTGCAGACTGCAGGGACTACAGTCGGAGGCCACATGATATGGAAATTGAAAATCTGTATGCAACGTCTGTCTGCGGTGGGGGCACACACAGACTTGGGGCTTTCTGGCTCAGGTTCCGCTGTTTTCTGTTGGAATTTCAATCTAGGCGGCCGCCCAGACAGACAGACCGGCTGCAGCACACACGGCAAAAGAAACGGACAGACACACACTACACACTCCGGGAACGATGAGTGGCACGTAGCACACACACATACACACACACACACACACACAGCCACAGGAGCAGCCGCAGACAAACACGCCACACCCACTTGGGGCTCCGCTCCGGCTGCCTCCTCAACGAGAGGCTCCTCGATTTTCTTCCGGTCTTCCGCTTTCTTGCTTTTAAAGGGGAGGAATCCTCCTCCCCACCGTTTGGCTTCTTTCAATTTGGGCGGCAACTTCCGGTCAATTTATTGTAGCTAATTTTTCTTTACTTTCCGAAAATATTTGTGCCGCCGCAGGGAACAGGGTGCCTGCCTCTTGTTGGAGACAGGGAAAGGGCCTTCTCCTAATTGAATCGTCTTTCAATTTCAATTCTAAAAGGAATTTCGCGGAATTTCGACATGGAAATTTCCCAGGAAAGTCCTTTGTTTGATGGCACCCTGTATCTACTGCAGTCCTCCCAGTCTTCAACTCCAGCACGGCCGCTCGGTTTGATGACCCGTGCAACGTTCACTGGCACTGGAGCCGCCTCTGGATGGTGGCAACTGTTGGCCCCCTCTTAATTTTGTTTGAACATGCCATTTGGCAGGCTACACCTCCTCGCACTTCCCCTGTCAGTTACTGACTCGTATGGTTCGGGATCGGGGGGTATCCAACATAAGTAGTTTTTTGCTCCCAACGCGACTGCTTTTTATCTATGTGTGCTTACGTTTTTGGCCGCGGCCCCGCGCCTCATATGTGTATGTGCAGCGGTGGCACCGTTTTGGGCCAAGTCCCTATCTGGTGTGCCCCTTACCCCGGCTATCACTGTGTGCTTGTGCGGCAGTGCCTGCTGAGTGAGTCTATTATGCCGCTTAATGATTTACAACCCCCTCCGTTCCCCAAGGGTGCTCCCATGGCTCCCGACAACTGCAATTGCAGTGTGTGTTCCATTGTCCATTGTCCATTCTCCTCCGTTTCCGTTTCCGTTCCGCTCAGATTCATTCATAGTTGATGATGATAATGATGATGCAGCTGTATGGATGGAGCGTCCACTTGTTGAGCTAGCTCCCTATCCATGGACCAGGGATTAGCGCTATCCATTTGTCAATTAGTCGCTTTGCCGCATGCAAAGTTATAATTCCATTTGCAGCTGCCATTGCCACTGCAGATCGTTCGCTCATGCCTTTCACACATTTGATGTGGTTGCCACTGCCACTGCCACTGCCAGAGTCCCAGAATCTCTTCGTCCCTGCGTGCGCTCTATGTGTGTGTGTGTTTTAATTAGCTTAAAATGTTGATAGACAGCGTGTTGCGGCTTGTGGCTGCTTTTGCTGCTGCTGCTGCTGCCGCTGATTCTGCTGTGGCTCCATTGCTGACAGGAGCCTTCCAGGGGGAGGACTACTCCGTTAAAGGTCGCGAATAATGCGAAGACCTTCTCCAGCTTAAGGAACGACTTTTGGACTCATCAATTGGATACAGTTTAGGGCCACGCACACCCATCATCTAACCCATCAGCCTCGCCACAGAATCAAAAGACAGCAAACTTTTCTTCAATCCAAACAGGAAGAGAGCAGGGGAGGGCTTTATGGCTGCACTGCATCAATCAACAGCCCACTTAGAGTTCTCTGAAGTTCTGTTCTGTTCAGAAGAGCGATTTACTTGGTCATTAGGCGACAGATCTACCACCCAGCGGGAAAAGTTCCCAAAGAGAGAGGGTGGGAGACGGGACTTTACTTGATACTCGTAACTATTGACTGGAAGTGAAAGTGGAACTGGAACTGGAGCTGGAAGTGATTCATATTCGAAACGACTTTGTTCAAGCAAGTTTGCTGTTTGCTGTTTCTTTCGCTTTTGAATTTCTTTCAGTGGAGTTCCATCCAAGGAGGGGATACCATGAAGGATGCTCAGATGCTGAGGTACTGATTCGCTCATTACTCAAATGGTTCATGATCTGCGAGAGTCCAAAGCATTACTTCATTATTTCATTATTTCAATGGCTTTCTACCTCAACCTCTACGTGTTTATAAATCACTTTCCATTTGAACTGGCTTGCTCATTACTTGGTTGGGGGTTGGGAAGGAGGGCCAGACAGAGATACAGGACACACAACACAGACCTACAGACACCTCCTCCATGTGTTCGCCTGTCCGCCTGACGTGTAACCCGTGTAACCAACAAGGAGTCAAGTAATTAATACTGATTTCCCTTACGCCCATCGAAGCGGAACAGCGCACAGAGTACGAGCACGAGGTACAGCAAAGAGAAAAACAACAAGGGAGACAGAACCAACAAGGTTTAGCAAGTGACAACAAGAAGCGGCAGGCAGCAACTTTACTTTGTGTCTCAAGGTCTGCACGCTTGCACCACCCCATCCCGTGCTGGCACCCTTGCCCTCCCTGCCCGCGTGGCAGCCTCCTAAATGCCTCCTTCTTCTGCGATGCCGATTTGGTGTCGCCTTTGGGAAACTTTCCTAATTAAGCAAACGGCAAATTGAACGCCTCTTCTGTTTCTGTATGGAGATGTATCCTTTGTGAATGCTTGTGAATCCTTGTGAATGAACGTTCAACGTTCCCCTGAACTTGACCACCGAATGGAAGACAAAATGTGGCCTTTGGGCCAGATTCCTGAGTGGCATTCAAATGGGATGCAAATGCCAAAGCCTGAGGAACCAACCAGAATGACAGACAGACAGAACTATGCGCATCGACTATTTCGTATTCGATTTAATTAAAGTGCAATCCATTCAAAGCCCAGAGTGTCTGCTGTTATTTACATATGAAATATATTCGTATGCATTTGTATGTATGCACTCCTTCTCGCACTGGCCTTGGACTGTCAACGTGCAACGTATGCAACGTGCAACATCCAATTATTGCAGTGCAGAGTAGATGCGAAATTAAACATTTGCCATCGCTCAAATGCAGGTCGAGGGCTGATCGAAGAATAACACTGCGACGACACTCTGAATGTATGGCAAAAATGGGCTACAGATTGAGCCACATTGAGCCTCATTAATAAACTTTATATGCAGCCCTCGCGGTCTCAGGTCAACTCAAGAACTAAATTCGAAGAAAGATCAAAGATATAGAATTCTATTGCATACATATGCACATATGTAAAGATTTAAGTATGTACAATATGTACGTACATATTTAATGCAGAAATGAGCTTTCATATTTTTTTTTTTTAAAGGTTGAAATGCGAGCAGTAATCTTAACAATTACTTGTTGGGTCCCCAGCCTCCTCCTCCTCTTCTTCCTACAAGCATCTGCAGTAAATGGCTTTTCGATTCGATTCAATTCGATGTTTGTTCTGTCCATCCATGAGCCAACTTTTCGCTCCACTCTCGCATATCCTCTTTCAGGAGTTGTGAGAGTTGTGATACAGTTTGAGACAGAGCCGGAGATTGACTAAAAGTATTGACAAAGCTCAAGCGACCTCTGCCTCCAGTTATTCTGCTGATGCTGACGTTACTCTGGCCACTGGAGCTGGAGGAGCTTCCGAAGGTAGTAGAATTTGGAGCTGGAACTACGGCTTTGGCTTTGCCTGCGGCTTGAACTATGGCCTCTTTCAGCCCCTCGATGATTTAAGCTCAATTCAGCAGCGATTTCACACAAAATAATTGTGAAATACCCTTCAGGTAATATTTTCTGGTCCCGGGACTACAGTTTCGCGTGAGAACGTTATTACGTTAACCTCCATGTAGATTCCCATCCGAAACAGATTTTTTTGGCAAGCTTCTTTCTACTGGGAGCTGGAGACCTCATCATCAGCATCGGATTGGTGTTCGGATACCTTTATGTTAAGTTTCCCAGCTCGTTCTTGCTTCGGACAGCAGTTGCACGTATTTCAGTCTTATCTTCGTTGCTATATTGGCAAACTGAAGAGGATTGTGACGGACGGCGGACCTGTATTAAGCGGAACTTCACAAGAAAGGATAGTCTTAGCATATTTTATATTTGAATTCGCTGAACGAAAAAGGAAAATAGTTTCCGCTGTGGATTTGTACACCATTATTTGACTTTGGACGAAAAAAATACTTTTTTGCCTCTTTCATGATGTTCTAGTGATGGGAAAGCATCGTTTTTTTCCAATACAAGACAATACAACCCGATACCAAACATTCAAACACTTGCAAACAACGAATGGTCAAAGCTTTACAAATACTAGCAAGCACAGCCAAACAGGGTATCCGCGTAGTCGCCACAGCTGCTGCTGCTTAGTCTCCTGTAAATTATGCATTTCCAATCATGCGAGGGCGGGGCTAAATACAAAATTTGCAATTGTCGCTCCGCTGATATTTGAAACTCAGTAAATGGTTTATTGCACAGAATGGTTTATTGTTTCACCTGACGGTAGGCCTGTATTCAGCCACATGCCGCGTGACACCTGTCCCACGCTGAAAAGTATGCTGCATAAAATCCAGAGCGGAGAATGAGGCAGCCGCAGCAGCAGTGGCATGAATGAGTGAGCGAGTTAATTGTTCAGCAACACGCAACGCAGAGCAACGGCGGCGGCAAATGTATTTAATTAGCAAACAAATGATTTTGATAGCTGAACCACGCCCCCAAAACGCCCCAACGCAGCCGTACCGCCTCTCCCTTGGTATACGGATCCTAGAGACAGAGCCCCAAAGCCGAAGCGGCCATAAAATCAACGAAAGAGAAAGCAAAATTATTTGCCCATAAAAATTTGTCATGTATAACGAGTCGCGCCACTGCTGGGGAGTGAATTGAATTGTAGGGATATAATACATTGTATGTACAGATATACACAGATATACTTGGTATATACATATACATATGTATGTATATGGCATTAAAGGCATCCTCCCCATTCCTTGCTTCGGGGTTGTAATGCGTCTTTTAAGCTGGTGCGTCCATAAATTAGCAGGCACTGCAAAAAGACGACATCGAGCCCGCTCAAAAACTTTTATCAGGCTTTTTACAGAGACCCATTCCCTCACTCCCATTCCCCTACTGTCACACGCCTGCCTCTGTCTCTGTCTTTGACTCTACCTCTGTTTGAGCCTCTTTATTTTGGGAGGGCCAAGACGAGCCTCTTCTGTCCAACTGGTGCGATGCGGCGGCATTGACTGATTATGGCTGCCAGCAGGCAAATAAACACACAGAAAAAGGTAAGGCACAAGGCCAGGCAGAACGGGAGTGAGAATGGTATAAGGGAATACATGGAAATTGATAAGCCAGTTTCTGCTACTTTGTAAACACAAAGATACACACACCGACACCACACACACACACACACACACACACACACACCCAGAGATACACAATCTAATTTGAGTGGCAGTGTGTGGGTGGGGTGGTTGGGGGACAGTGGTGTGTGTGTGTGTTTGTGCACTTTATGTTTATTGTTTTCGCCCACTTTAACCCAAAACCAAACAATCGCACTCGAAGAACGAATACTCGAATACCCTTTGCCCGAAGTTACACTACATTCGATATAGACCGCTCGGCTACAGAAGCGAAAAAATAAACAATCGTTCTCCTCTCTTACAGTGAGATAAAAGTCGAGTTGTGTCTCTTTTTCACGTGAAGCAAATTTCTGGTTCAAGATACTGTATCCTCTGGAAAGAGTGTCCACATGCAGTGCAGGGACATCTACATTTGCCTTTTGCCTTTCGAAGTCTCGCTGTCGATGGATCCCCGACCCCGTTCACATCCCCCATCGCTGGCTTTATTGTCACTGGCTTATGGACATAAAAAATATATACAAATTTTTCCATGAATACCATATACGTATGAGTACTCGTACTCGTATCAATGTCTATTCCTCAACCCGAGACTCAGATTGGCTTCGGTTCTCACTAGATTTTGGGAATTGGCTGGCACCACTTGGAATAGGAATATAAATAGTTTTGACTGTTCCAAGGGACTCCCTCTGGGGTGGCAGGATTGATTGAGCTCTCTGATTGAGCAATCAGGGAGAAAAAGACGATCGATTACCTCAATCTCATCAGTCGGAATGCCTGCCTGCTGGCTTTATCCGAGTAGTCGATCAAAAGTAGTTTTTGAATCAATATTTATGGCATTTCTAATGCTCAGCCTGTGGGATAATTGAGAGCAGGGGGCAGTTGCAGTTGCATTTGGTCGGTGTCCAGACACGATTTCCTCCAATAATTGCGCAATTATTTTATTTTGCGCACTGCGCCTCCAATTGCTGAAGGAATAGCTCTCCAGAAAGTGGAGTTGGTTATGTGGCAATGTCAGTAAGGGCTTGCGGAGGTTTGTCTGCCCCACCGAGTGGCAATTGGCAAGTGGCAAGGGAGTTGCGCACTGCGGAAGCATTATCGAGGAGCCGAGGCTAATTATTTTAATAGCGCCAATCAAGCCAATTTACACAATCGAAATGGGAAATGGGGAAATGGGAAATACCAGGAGGATGGTCATCAGTGCAACAGTTAGTCCTCCCCCTCCCCATCCCCATGCCTATCCCTCTCTCCATCAATGGCGGAGCGTGCAGATAATTGCATACTCCTCTTTCATGGAAGGACAGGAGACAGGAGGACAAACAGACAAGAGCTATGATGATTCAATGATTCGGTCATGGCATATCCCACAGTTATGGCACTCAAAGTAATTGCTCCACTCCACTCCTCCACTCATTCCCCCACCCATTCTCCACCCATTCGAGTGCCACCCCCACCATTTCCTGCTCCAGGCTAGACTTCCACTCCCGCCCCCTCCAGGGAAAAACTCTAAACGGAAATTGATTTTGCAAGCCGTTGGCTAATCAGCTTCAGAAGGACTCGATTCCCGGAGTCCTGGGCCCTGGAATTCGCAACTTCTTAAGCGATTCAAGCATCAAGTTTTTGCTACTTTGCTACCCTTTTTTTAAGATACTGGATACGGCTCATTCTCAACAGAATTTGGGATTGAAGAGTGGAAACAAAAAGTAAAGTAGCACAAGAAATATAAGCTAATAGCGATCTTACGATCAGTGTTGACAAGGAGGAGGAGACTAGTCGGAAACTAGAAATGAGGTTACAAATGAAGATGCGACTGCTGGGGATTTGATGGGGATAAGAATGTACATATGTGAAAACTCTGGTAACTATAGCCGGGGTTTTTTCCTGTCCAGAGGATTCGAAGTTCGGCGCTATTTACAACAATTTCTTCTCCTCCTTGTTTTCTTTTCTTTTATTCGATATTGCTACGTTGCCTTCTGCTTCTCTGTTGCCTTGATTCCTCGAATCCATGATTCCATAGTGAGAGGAACAAGACAGCTATAAAAGCGCAAGGCGGGAATGGAATCAGAGACGGGGCATGCGGATAGATGACTCCTTCCATGGATAGATGGGCGGATGGGCGGATGGGCGTTGCGAGTCGGGTCGGGTCGGGAGATATTGACAAGTTTCTACTTGAGTGTGCAGTCAAAGAGCATTGGCTGAGCTCTTCCACTGCCTCGGCATCGGCCTCTGCCTACCTCGTGCCACATCCTACTCCTGGTCTGGTCTGGGTTGCTCTGACTTGTGTGTGGGTGTGTCGACAACACCAACAGCAAGACGATGACGGCTTCCCCTTCCTTCCGCTGGGCATGGGTTGCACTTGGCCAATGTCGGTCATTGACTCACTGCTGCTCGCTGCTGCAATTTGCTGCAACGTTCCCCACTGCCGCCAGCAATTGTCAATAGCAACAACAATTTCAAAGCGACTTCCAATGTTGTACGTATACGAGCCATACAGGCAATAGGCAGGGCATTGATTTTGGTCAATGGCCTGTGGCGGATGTCTGCCCTACCAAAGAGCGTTCCTCTGAAGTCCCTCCTCCCAAAAATAATAGAAATATGTAGAAATATATAAATAGATATATATATATATATATATATAGTATATACATACATACATACATATGTACACATGAACCGTAATCAAATCGAGCGGGCGCCTTTTTACAAGTTGCGACTTTTGTTGTCTGTAAGAATGTTTAACGGTGCGTATGATTAATCTTGATGGGACTTCGGGGCAACTTTTTATTCGTTTTTCGTTATACCGTTTTTCCGTTTTTTAAATGAAATTCAATAACAGGAACAGGCAACAGCAACAACAGGGAGCATGCTGTGTGGCAGGGAAGAGGGAAAACTTCACTAATTACAAATTAGTGCAAACATTTTAAATTGAAATTGTCCCAGTCCCACGAGCGAACGATGCGGAGTAGGACGAGAAAGAGGAGAAGGAGGAGATTCCTTCGGTGTGTCCTAATTGTTCCCTCCAGATATCTGGCATATTGATTTTGGCGGTGGCAACTCCTCTGATGAAGCGCCAGCAGCGACCACATCAAGGTGGCGGCCCCTCGAAAAGGGGCTTGTGGTCCGCAGCGTCTCCGAGAGGATTTCGTGCCACCAAAAGATCCCACTGTGGATCTGAGGCGCACTGTTGACCTCGTAGGCGGTTGTGCGGGTGGTGGGCGCTACCTTGACTCGGATTCGGATTCGCAGTGCTCTCAATCCTTGAACCCTTCAAAGGAGGGGAGGGAAGGTCCATCTCATTCATTGTTTACGCGTCTTGGGGCAAATACTTTCTGCATAAACTGTGTGTGCGAGTGTTGGCTTACAAAAGATTTGCAGCTGAGGCTGAGAGCTTTCTGCATTTGCATTTCGGGCCATACAACAGGTGATGCTGTGGGAGTGGGAGTGGGAGTGGGAGAGGGGTAGAGCGCACGCTTTGTGGCTGCTGCAATTCCATTTCAATGCGATCCCAACCCCATCCATGCCCCCCCCAAGATACTGTGGTGCGAACAATTCCCGAGATTAAAAAGTCGCTTCTTGATAATAAATTCCCTTCAAATGAATGAATGGCCCCCTCCCCCACCCTCTTTCTGGGCGAGGGTAGCAAATGACGAGCCTTTACCAACATCCAACTTGGCCAACACTTTCCAAATAGCTGACGGCACACTCTGCATAATTGAACAACCCTTTTGGCCCTCCCGTAGTCGTAACGCCGTATTGCCGTATTTCCGTAGCCCTGCTACTAGGGCGTGCCCCGACTATTGATGAACTTCAGGGCGCTGCCATTGAAAGCAGACGGCGCGTGGGTTGAACTTTTCCGGCTTCCTTAACCTCTGCCGCAATGATGCCCCCTTCCAGCCTGTGGTCGAATCTTACACCTGCTCGAACCTGGGAAGGCGGCCGGGAATGGGAGAACCTCTCTAAACGGTTGTCAAAGGCTTCGTTCGTTTCGCTTCGTCCCTGTAACGGCAACAGAGTCTGATTTTCCGGGCGGGCGCATTCCCTGGGAGCAGCAGGCCGGCCGCAGTTTGATTAGGTTTGAGCCGAAAGTCATAGGCAAGTCAGGAGGCCTCTCCTCTAAGCCCATCAAATGCCACCCTGCCATTGTGCCGTCTCGTCTTTCCTCGTTATTCATTAACTTTAATGAGTTCATTTAAAGACTGTAGCAGGAGGAGCAAGAGGAGCAAGTAAAGGAGAAGGCTAGCTTCTGCCGATTTGCGGGCGGGCAATTTTAAAAGGCTTGAAATCGAGGCAAGGCTCCTGGCTAATTGACAGCCAGATGACAGCAGCCACCAGATGAAAGGCAGCTGGGATGCGACACACACCCAAGGGACACCCTTCGAACACCACAGAAGTGGGAGTGGGAGTGGGAGTGGCAGTAGCAGTGGGTGGATGAATGGAGAAACCTTTTGAAACCCCCGAGGCGACACACTCTGCCGGCAGCTAATTGAATTGCATCGCTAATTTCGGGGCTATTAGCTGACGTTTTGAGTTCGCCAATGCCATCGCCGCATCGCCTCCGTTGAAAATGGCCAGCACTCAACACTTGGCCAGAACGAAGGACAGAAGGTTTCTCCCAACAGATGGAAAGATGAAAACGATGAACATTTAAATGTGGGGCACATTCCCCACGAAAGTGCAAGCTTAAAATTTGAATTCAAAGTCCAAAGAGAAGCGAGAGAGTCATTAATGGTGGCAAAGAGAGAAGGAGAAATCCCTTTAAAGAAACGGGACATTCGAATCTCTCCATAGGTCCTTTTTTTAATAAAAGCAGAGGAGAATAAAGCAATTCAAAGCAGCCTGATGATTAAGGGGCAAGTTATTATGCAACATTACGGCCATCAACTGCAATTTTGTGTGCCCACGTGCCCCATTTGCACTGTAGGGCAGGCAGGTTGCTTCTTTCATAACAAATTTTATAATTTCAGGCATTAAATGGGACTTTTCTCATTTAATGTGAGATTTCCACGAGTTTCCACGGGATTTCCACGGCATTTCAATGGCATACAGTATCGCCAGCAGTCAGCTTTTGGCAGGGATACGTATATAAGCAGCTGTTTCCTGCCATCGATATTCCGGATGATTCCGGATTCCGATAAGCAGCAATCAGCCATCGACCGGCGTAGACTTTGTCCACTCCTATGGGCTTTTGATAATTTACAGCAATCAGCATCCCATGTGGAATGGGGGATTCCCCTACCGACAGTGTCTGCTAATGAATTTAATGCGAGTATTTCGAGAGGAAAGCGTCTTGCAACATACATTCAAGGAGATTCCTCCCCAGCTCAAAGGAAACGTTAAGTGCCCCCTTTTCTGCCATTGCCATTGCCATTGGCTTTGCCCCTGCGTGTACCACAGTGTGCCTCTGCTGGTGGCAACAGAGCGTGACAACATTTTTAATTACATGCCGCACTGGTGGAATGGCCGTGGCAGCAACAGCAACAGGCGGCATGGAAGCAGACATTCAAATATCAAGTACGACAACAAAGCTTGAATATAACTTACGCATTTTACACGCACTCCACACATCGCTTCGGAGTGTGCCTCCCCCCGCCCCCATTGTACCCCTGTTTGTCAAACCATTGTGCCCCCGTTGAACTTTTGTCTGTGTGTTTTTTCCTTGCTTTTCCTTTCATTACGGAAAACCGTACGGCAGCGGCAAAGGCAGCGGCAGGATATGGGTGCGTGCGACAGAGGAGCAAAGGGAGGGTTTATTTTTACGATGCGTGTGATTCGGCGGTAGCCCTTGCCGAATGCAGCCCAAGGCACGCGCCGCTGTGGACCCCATCCCGAAGCCCGAGAAATGGAATTGGTAACAACAGGAACAACAGGCAGACAACAACATGATTGTCGTCCACGGGAAGTAGAGTGGGGAGGAGGAATAGGTACGAGTAGCAAGAGGAAGGAGGCAGGAGCCAGGAGCCATATGGAAATTGGATGAACGGGAAATGGCATCACATACGTGCTAAGACAGGGGGAATCGATTAAATTTCCTTTAATGCCAAACCATAAATTTCCAACTTCCCAGCTCCTTTGTCAGCGACCTTTCAACCCGAAAACAGAAACAGAAACCGAAACCGAAACCTAAACAGAAACAGAAGCAGAAAGAGCAACACGAACGGCGGAAAACAAACACAGAACAAGAGGACCGAAAAAACTCTAAGAAAAACTGAAAATAAGGCAAAAATTATGTCTAACGTCACATTGCCGAGTTCAGCTGATTCTTTATCAGAGTTAAGTGGTGCCCCTCCACCTCAACCTCGACCTCCACATCCGCATCCACACCCCGTGCCCTGACACACATAGCACACACACACATTCCCCTCGTATTATGTATGCCATTTGTTGTGCCTTGTGCCTGGTTCTTGTCTCATTGTGTGTGTGTGTCCTATATGCAGCATATACCCTTATACCCTTATATACCCTTAGAAGAACAGAGTCAATTCAGATCCTATAAAGGACATGCATGGCATGCAGACAGCTCTGAGATCCTTTGCTAATTAAGTCAGTGACGTATTTGAAACCAGAGATTGTAAAAATTCTAATTTGTATGACACTAATTATGAAATACAAATTTATTTCTGATTTTTATTATTAAAATCAGAAAAAATTCTTAGTTTTTATTTTCATAACCAAAATTGTGGATAGTTTTCAGTTTCAATAAAGATAACAGTTACATGTACAACAATTTATTTAAGAAAAAATATAGATAAGAGGAAATCCTGTTTCAGGATACCTTTTGAAAAATTATTATTATTTAAACTCAAAAATAACTCTTACAATATATTCGGTGCATTTGGGATCTCTGTTTGAAGGACTTTGATGTTT
This sequence comes from Drosophila lowei, assembly GCA_008121275.1. Taxonomy (NCBI): domain Eukaryota; kingdom Metazoa; phylum Arthropoda; class Insecta; order Diptera; family Drosophilidae; genus Drosophila; species Drosophila lowei. Next base: position 72,869,799 of record CM017781.1, on the reverse strand, counting down.
CCATCTCCGTTCTTAAGATCGGAAGCACTCAGATCCGTGAATGACATACATCTTAGATGGTATAACTTCGGCTGTAGCTTTTGCTCCCTTTTACAGGATATTCAAGACTTCGACTTTCCATTCCGTACTTCCCCCACACTTGCTGGCCAATCAGAGCGAAATGAGAGATTTGTGAGGAGATTTACGCTCAACACAAAAATGAACTTTTGTGTGTAAATTTATGTGCATTGCCAGGGCTCAAGAAAGCAAGAAGAATGAGAAGGAGAGGGAGAGGGAGAGAGCCTCCGTATCTGTTGGCTAAGTAACTAACGCCATTAGCTGCTTAGTTTTTCTTCTTTTTTTGGCCCTCCTACCCTTGGAAGAGCTGTAGCTCTTCCGGCATTTTTATTGCTGCATTCCTTGGAACAACATCAAACATCAACTCCAAAGAGCAGCCAGAAATCAGAGGAGAGGACCAGAGGGTAGCCATATTCCGCTGGCCTTTAGTTTGTTTCCTTGCACTGATTTTCGCGCTTGAAAGGAGGAAATCTTCAGGTGGAATCAAGGAATAAGGAAACAGGTTAACTTGGGAATGTGGCTATAAAGGAAAATAAAACTGGGCAGGCGCCTAGGAATGCGGTAGGCTGGGATGGGATGGGATGGGATGGGATGGGGAGTCGGAGTCCTACTCTTCCCTACACTTGCCATTAGAGAGGAGAAGCCAAAATTGTGATTCGGAGCATGAATTTTCAATGGCATCGCCTGTAGCAATATGCCCAAAAGTAATGAGTGGCAGAAAAGCAGAAGCGAACGAAAATTGTGAAAATAAAAGTGGAAATTGTTGTGCCATCGTCGCGTCGTCGTGGCATGCCCCCAGGCCTCTCTTAACGCTTTTGATGAGCCTCAGTCTCAGTCATAAAGGCAGTCACAGACTTCGGCCACAAGCAGCAAATGCAGCAGCTGATGCTGGCTCGAAATCTCTGCGTTATATCCCCTGTTGGATCCAATACGAATGTGGGATATGGATTCCATTCCATTTTTCTTCTGGCGATCCCCCTGCCCTCTGCTCCTCTCATGTTTGTTAATTACCGCGAATCCAAACCACACAGCGGATCCCTGGTCACATTTTGAATGTACATTAGAGCCAGACCACAAAAGGCAAATAAGCGGCCAATAAAAATATTATTAATACTCGTGCCACAGCTCCCATTTCTGCCATTCCTCCCATTCTGCTCTCCTTATCGCTGGTGTCCGCTCCGAAAGTCGCGCCATCATTCAGGCTGATGGAAATGGAAACGGCATGGGAAATGGGGCCATGGGACGAGGGAGATGGGAGATGGGATGGGTCATAGGGCAGCCAAGGGGAAATTAGCAACACCGCACAACAGCCAACAAGCTTCAGCAGTTGGGTGTGTTTTAGCCATAAATTTATTAACTTAGTGTCACATTTATAGCCACTCTGCTAAACGCCAACACAACAGCCACAGTTACACCACACACTACCGCTGGACGCTCGCGGAATGAAGGAGGATGACACTGGACACTGGACACTGGACATGGGAGCTCCTTTAAAATTCGATGTTTAATTAATGGCAAAACCATGGACTGAAACGTATTTGTTACCAAAGGTGGGTGTAATCATGGGAGTGATTCCCATTGAATGAAAACTACAATTACACTCGTATGAAAGTCCTCCGGAATCTAACTGCCGCTCCTGCTAACATTTCTGTTTTCCGCCCAAAAAAAAACAGAAATCAGAAATATGCCAATAACACAAATATCCAGCCAAGGGTGCTTGCAGTCTGCCAAAGAGATTAAAATGTACTCAATTTAAAGACCCACTTTGCCACTTTATGGCATAGAATCAGTTCTCATATTATGTTTCAGAACAAAACTAAAAAGAATTTTACATTCAGACACTGCTTATCACTTATATTAGACGCCATCTATAGCTCATCTATAGTTCTGGGTTTGTCCTGAATTCCCAACTGTGGCCACTGATTGCCGGATAGCAGGCAGAACGATCTCGTCTTCTTAGACGTCTCCCCTGACTGCCTGACTGCCTGACTGCTTGACTGTCAGGCTGTCTGCAAAGTTATCAATTTAAATGGCTGGCTTTTGGGGGCTAAGGTGTAGGCCAGGGATTAAGGGAGCGATTGACGCATAAGTCCAGGCGGGCGTAATTCAGCTCATTCCGGGAGAGAGACTAAGGGCTAAGGCAACTACGTTGTCTGCCGCATTTATCAGGCTTTCGCGCCCGCTAATTCCTTGGCCGGGATGGCTGGAGCTGTGGAACTGTGAGACACCTCCTTGGAATACCCTGCCCCTGTCGCATTAATTGTTACAAGGTTGTACACGTAGTACACCTGTTGTGTGCCTCCCACCGAGCGGAGCTTATCGCCCCCGCGAGGGCTTTGGTCTGCTCAATTAGATAGGATCGGATCGGCCATACACCAGGACTTTCTGGAGCTGCTTATCAGCAACGAGGGGTGGGTTGGGGGCCTTAGCAGATGTGCCGCCGGAATCAATTTCCCACAATTGAAATAATAACTGGCGGCGGGAAAGCGATAAACAAATGTTTAATCATCGAACAACATATGGCCACAGGGATACACAGGGGGGCAAAGGGAGACACACAGATCGACTTACATTTACCAACTGGTTGAAGGTGAAACACAGTTTCTTGCCGTTGCCGTTGAGGGTTTTTTGGGAGTTCAGGATATCGATGGCATTGGACACTTTAAAAAAACAAAATAAACAAAAACAAATAACGCACGCACTCAAGGAAATGAAATGTCCGGAATCAGCTCAATCGAATCGAATCGAATCGAAAACTACTACTACTCGTAAACAAACCGTAACCGAACCGGTGTGAATCGGGAGCAAATCGGGTGAAGACTGAAATGGAAATTGAAGTGAGCGCTCAACAGCCTACTGGAGGGTCGGTCTGACTACTCCACTGGAGAATGATGATGGCTGGCAGGCTGCGAACCAACCGACGCAACGCAGGTCTCGCGACCAACTGAGGCGCCCAGCGCCCAACCAGCGGCATTTAAGGCAGCCCAACCAGCTGGATGGAGCCCTGCCTGCCTCTGTCTCTGTCCCTGTCCCGCTGCTCGTTTTTTTGCGAGTGGGGCGGAGCAGTGTGGAGCGGGGGTAACGACAATAATGCCGGCAGAATTTTTGTAACGGTTCCCAACCAAACGAAAAGCCCAAAGCTCAGTATGCAGACAAAGCTTTCGACTGCCACCTGGCAATGCCAGCAACAGCTGCGGGAGCAAATGCTTCCGAATGACAGGCCTGTCAGTCACGCTCTCTGACTTTTTCTCTCTCTCTCTCTCTCTCACTCTCTCGCTCTGTCTCTGTCTCTGTTTACGAATGAGTGGGAAGGGCAGAGACGGTGAGAGTTTGACAGTCCATCCAGGGATGGAGCCCGCGATAAGAACATACAAAATAATCGAACATCTTCCGTGGTATTCAATTTATTGGTTCATATCCCCGCTCCCAGAACCTTGTCCGGCCAGACAATGCCCTCGATGAAGTCCAAGTAGGAGGCCACTCGAGTGTAGAGGCCCGGCGTCTTAGTGGCACACCCAAACCCAGCCGAAATTATGCCCACTATGGAGTACAGGCCGTCTTCCACATTGATGTCCAAGATGAGCGGGCCACCGGAGTCGCCAGCGCAGGCGTCCGCCTTCAACTCCTTGAGGTCCGCCGCGCACATCATCGAGTCGATCACACCCTGCTTCAGGGCACGGATGGTGCTTGGCTGCTCGGAAAACAACTGATTGCACTTGTCCAGCGGCACCAGGTCGAGTGGGGCACGCAGGAGGACCTTGGACCTGGAGCGATCTGTGTTGAGGAGGCGAGTGAGTATTGAACACCACAATTGGTGGATAAATGGTTCATTCTCTACCATCCATTCTCGGGGCACTACTCACTGGTCAAGTTCATGGTTCCCCAGCCGGCCACAAAGAGCTTGGAGCTGAGTGGCGGATCCTTGGGATCTGTGTGCAGGCACGCCGGATAAATGTTGCTGTTGTTGGCGAAGTTAACCTCCTCCGCCAGCTCCATGAGGGCGATGTCGTTGTACTTACTGCTGCTAACGTAGTTTGGATGGATGGTAATATTTCTCTGCGAACAAAACATCGATATGAGGATGTGAGTTAGGGGGAGGATGCCCGATGGCAGGGATCCTTACCAAGCCGATGTCCTTATATTGCGGTGGAGGACTCTCGATGTTCACGGTGCCAAGGCGCACGAATATGGGCGTGTTTTCCATGCTGTTGACGCAGTGGGCGGCGGTGAGGACGAACCGACTCGAGATCAAGGAGCCGCCACAACGGTACTCCGGAGATCCACCGAAGGTGCTGTACGCGATAGCCACCATATGAGGATAGACGCCGGGATTAACGGGAATCCCCTCCAGGATGTGCACCGTCAGCCTGTTCTCCCCGTATCGGCTCTGAATCCTCCTGCAAGCCACCACCGATGGCCGTTCCTGCCCCTCGTTGCTCTCTGTGGGCACATCCACACGCGATATAGGGGTGGCCGAGACGGGTGTTCGGGCCGTGGACGTTGTCTCCGGAATTCTACAAACACAAAATGGAAATTGGAAATGGATGATTGAAATGGCTGAGAAGAGATATGCCAGGACTGCATGCTCCCAGGCTGAGGCCAACTGATCTCCATGCCATTTACTCAAACTCAGACAAACCGGAACGGGAACATCGAGGCATCCGATGGAACGACGTTGCCCTTTTGTTCTTTCGCCTGGAACCGAAACGGAGCAAAGGGATCTACCAGCACCTTCTTCGTCGGCGTCACTGGGGTCACCGGGTGCACCGACGTCACCGGCATCAGGAGCGACAGCGACCCCACCTCCCTGGCGGGCTCTATCTTCATTCCCTGCTGACGGAGCCTTTCGTTGACCACGTGTATCAGATTATTACCGGGTCGCCGGTTACCCTGCTGCAGGTGCTGCTGTGCTCTAAGCCTTGGATCGGGGATCTTCAGAGGCTTGTTTACTATTCTGGGTGTTCCATCAGTCCACCCCCAAGGGGGCACAGATCTTGGTGTAGTCGTCGTAGAGGGAGGAGCGACGCCCCACTGACCGACGCTCTGGAATGGCTCTGGCTGCATTCGAATAGCATCGTGGGTCCTGCCGACCCTTTCTGTGGGCTGTGGCACGCTCCGAGGCGTGCTGAGGATCTGATTGAAGTCAAAGAAGCTGTCGCCCTGATCCAGTCTACTTTCCCGGCTCTGTTCTGGGATCGTGTCAGGTGGAGGTGCAGGTGACGGTGCAGGAGCAGGAGCAGGAGCAGGTAATGGTGCAGGAGCAGGAGGAGTTGCAGGAGCTGTTGCTGTTCCTTTCGAGCTTGGGCTGTGGGATGGGGTTAGTGGAGTTAGTCGAAGATGTCGGTGGTCTGTGGATGGAAGCAGAGTTGGAAGCGAGGCATGCAACATCACTAGGCACAGAACTCAGACGGGGCACAAAACAGGACGACACTTGGAAACACGAAACACTCAGGAGGCTGCTTGGCTTACTCATTGGGACAGCAGGGCTTCGTGGGGCAGCAGATAATCTCCTCGCGCGGCCCGAGGCCGCATCTGGGGACACCGTTGATGGAGAGGATGCCCGACTTGATGTACCCGTCGACGAAGGGCTCGCAGGCGGACGAGAGGCGGCAGATGCCCGGCAAGTTCTCCTTCACCATGCATTCTTCGCCTTCTGCAACGAGGAGGAGCAACAGTACAGTGTGTGCCACAGAATGGGGAATGTGGCAGGCACATACCCTCGCTTGCTGTGTTTCGACCACAGCTATCGAGCAGGAAAAGGACCCCTAACAGCAGGCCGACCTGTCGTCTGGACATCTCACCGCAGCTGGATGACGCCGTAATCTTATATCTCTGTAGTTCCTGAAAGCATTAAAAGATATATAGAAAGTGGGAATGCAAATCTGTTGCGGCACAAGTGGAGAGGTGAGGGGAGTCCGCCCCAGAGAAATGTGTGCTTTTGTTCAGGGCACAGCATTGAGAGATCGTCTTACAGCTGATTACGAGTATAATGAACCTGGCATTGACCCACATGGGAATTCTACTACAACAGAAGTGGGGGAAAACAGATGGAAAGCCATTTCAGAGATAGTTTCGGGAATTTCACAACCCTACGGTAGACGACTCCCTGATTCTCTGATTCCCCCCGGGCATTCCGTTTGCGAGGCTGTTAATCTGACATTTCCTCACCGATAAAGACACGGCATGTTTTCGGTGTTTTCTCGTATGTCTGATATCAAACACTAAATTTATTTTGACGCACCCCCAAAGGGGGCAACCAACCTGCCACTGATAACGGAGCACGTATGTCAGAAGCAACCAACCGGGCAGGGCGAGATACTTAAAGAGTAGACGATCTGTCTCTGCAGCTGATGAAATTATATGGAATGAATTCGAGTGCTTCGGATTGATACTGAAACTAATATGGCTGGAATTTTGGCAGACTCTTGCCAGATCTTTGTAATCTTTTGTATAATTCGAAGCATCGAAAAGCCTAGTTGAGATTGATAATGATATTGATATTGATAGTATGAATTGTATCCCTTTCCCTTGCTCTCTTTTGGTCTATGGACTGGTGATGCGATCGCTCCGAAACACAACAACTTTCTGTGGCAAAGGGTTTCACAGTTTTCGGCTTCCGGTTTCCGGTTTCCCTTTGTTAACATCACTCACGAACATGCAATTGGCTCTCTCCCCTCTCTCTCCGGTGCATTCCCCTTGATTCGAGTCCATTCGAGCCTTATCAGACGCACCTTTGACACGACCTTTTTCGGTATTTGATAACGAAATAAGTGCTGGCACACACAGCTTGCTGTTTGTGAGTGCGGCAGGCGGGACGACCGGGGGCACTTTGAATAAAGCAATCGGGCACACAACTCAATTGAAGAGAAAAACACAAACAAAGCGCAGCACAGCAAAAAAATAATAAAAATAATACGAAATAAAAATAAAATAAGAGACGATCAACAAAGTTGAAAACCGGTGGCTATCGCAAAACGGAACGGAACGGAACAAAACGAGGCTCTCGTTGGAGACGGAGCGAAACGTATGGAAGGCTACCGATCGGTAACGCATCGCCTGAGCAACTAAAGCTAAGCCCCAGACCAGACCAGACCTGACCAAGAACCGAAGCCGGGCCGGGGGCTGGACCGGACTGACCGGGCGAGCAGCTGATATCAGCACCAGCCGCAACGCCGCAGAGCCCCAGAGCAAGCTCGTGCTTCTGGACCTCCTCTCCCGCTGAGCGGCGAACCGGACCGGTTTTTAGTTCCAGCTCTTCGCAGAATCGAGCTTAACCAAACAGCACCAAAGCACTAGAGCCAGAACCAGAGCCAGAGCGAGAGCTGTAATTAAAGAGTAAACGAAACCCAACTGTGACTCAGATCCAGTGGTGGCCATGGGCATGGGTTTTGGTCTGGTGATATGCCCAGCCTGGAGGAGATTCGATTCGATTCTAGGGGATTTCATTAAGCGGAATCTTGACTGTACAGGCATGTACTTAATTTATGCATGAATCACGACACACAACATGTGCCAGAGAGGAGAAAGGAGGAGGAGGAAGGCACTATAGTAAGGCAGTATAGTACGCGGTATTCCCACTGCACTGAAGCAGCCGATGTGCTCAGATTTTATGGTGTGTGCACACTGAGGTGAATGAAAGGTGTGTGTGCACACTGGCGCACTGTAGAACGATGTTTGCATAATCTGAAAAATACATCAATGAAATTGGAGAACATTGACTTATGTATATTTCCGTATATCCGAGTAAGTGTATGTTATATTGATCACTGATGCTTTAAATTCTTTTTTCGTCTTATTTTGATGCCGCTTAATTAGGGGGGTCATACTGGTACTAGTGTATGGGTCGCACTGGACTCGCTCTCTTTCTCTACATATCGCTAAAACACTGGCTTTTAAACATTACACACTTTATACTAACTAAACTTAAGTAACTACGAGTTGGAATGTAGGACTACGATATCGACTACTACTGCTGCTGCTGCTGCTGCTGCTGCTGCTGCTGCTGCTCCACGAAGAGCGTGAATGAAGGGCTGAGGAGGTTCGTGTAGTACATGACGCGGGCCTCGCAATCGACGCCCGTGGGCGTGGCGATGCCCAGAACACAGCGGCTGGCGTTGGGCCGCACAAGGTGGAGCACGCTGCCCACGGTGCCCGGGCAGGGTGCGCAGGAACTGGCGTTGGAGAAGGGTTTCAAGTCCGTCTCCGGCTGCTGGGGCTCGATGCACAGGTGCGAGCTGGGCAGCTCCTGAACGCTGCCGTAGTTGGGAAGGTCGCCGCATGCCCAGGTGGGACGCAGCCGCATGGGCATCTCGTACATAGGGCAATCGGTGGCTTGCCCCTTGCCCCAGCCGACGGCCACCAGGCGACCGCTAACCTGGAGACGCGTCAGCTCGAACTGGTTGCAGATGGGTGCCACACGGACGTTCGCAGACGCCTCGCTCCCCAGACGCAGTGGCTCCTGCAGCCGCATCAGCGCCAGATCCCTCCGGAACTGTGCCAAACGCTTCACAGCGAAAGAGACAGAGAGAGAAAGAGGGTCAGAGAGAGAGAGAGAGAGAGAGAGGTGGCCTCAAGGGCAAGGGGCTCACCACAATGTCCACCAGGTAGTCCTCGTCCACGTCGACGTCCCGCATGTCTGCCACTCCGAAAACGACATGGTTGGGCCTCTCGCAGCCAGCGGCGCTCAGGAGAAACTCCGGTGTCAGGACAATGGCGGAGCAGTGATGAAGATGTCCGTCGAAGGCGGCATTGGGACGGGCTAAGGCCCCCAGGTGGCGGTAGTGGGGCAGCAGGTCGTCGGCCGTGGCTATGGCGGCCGCCTCCTGAGGATCCACCTCTTGGGGGACCGGGGCTCGCGTGGGCAGGGGGACACCCAGGCGGGGACCGGTCTTGACCTGGCCGCGCGGCTGCAGGGGCAGATTGAGGGGGCAGCAGATGATCTCCTCCCGGGCTCCGTCACGACACGTCATGAAGTCCTCATCGCGCAATCGGCCCTGCGACAGGAGCGGCTCCACGCTGGGGCAGGCGGAGACGACCCGGCACTTGCCCTCATACAGTGGGGCCCTGCATTCCGCCCCCTCCGTGGTGTCCGGATAAACAAAGCTGTTCCGCGTCGGACGCCGGGTGGGCTTTATCGAGCGCAGGAGGTAGTCGCGATCCGTTTGGAAAATATTCAACCAGGGAATCGGCGTGGTTGTAGTGGTTGTGGTTGTCGTTGTTGTTGTTGTTAAGGTGGTAGTCGTTGTGGTTGTGGTTGTCGCTGGGGATTCATTTGGATCGATGCGCACATCCATGCCTTGGGCATTCTCGAGTGGGCAGCATATCTTCTCGCCGTGACTGGTGAATCCGCATCCCTCAATCGTTTGGGGCGTCAGGCGTCCGACCTGGATGTGCGATGCTATCGTACCGCACTCCTCTGCCGCCTGGCAACGGCTGCGGTAGCCCACGGTGGGACAGGGATCGCCAACTGCAAAATATCGGTCGGTATTTAGTAGAGAATATAACACAGAACGTAATTGATCGATGCCGCAAATATTTTAAGCAAGATAGTTATTTAAATGTGTATCGATCGATTGGTGATCGATAATCAAGAGACTACGCACTCTCCAAGCTAAAGTAGGCTTCGCAGCGACCCAGGCAGAGGCTGGCCAAGATCAGCATAGCTACAATTATGTCAGATTTCCCTCGACGTAACATTTCTCATTCGATTGTTGTTTATTCGAATGTTGGGGATTTTTCCTATTGTTGTTGTTGTTCTTGGTGCTCTTGTTGTTCTTTTTGTTGCTGGCGCTGCTGTTGACGTTCGGCGATCTGATGGAGGCACTGACCGAACGACTGCACGGCTGGCGATCAACTGATAGCTGGCGCTGCTCTCCCCCAACTGGTCCGGCGAACGGCGAGCACCGAGCACCCAGAGAGAGAGCAAAGCATTTCGAGATGCGTAGGTGCGGAGATGGCGATGCAGATGGAGAGGAAGCTGCCAGAGCATGATTGATTCTGCCCATCGGAAGCTGGCTGAGATTTGCTGGGAATGGGAGAAACCCCTGAAATCAGAGACCATATGTCGTATATGTCGTATATATCGTAGAAAGCGCAACACTGATCACAGAGGGATCTGTATCACGTTGGGAGTGAAAAGACAAACACACAAAGATTGAGTCTTAAAACATAGTTTATTCCACCAATTGATCCTGTCTAGGTCCTGCTGCCGCTGCCGGACAGCACGTCGTTGAGGAATCTGCTGTTGACCGGGCCAAGAAGGCTGGTGTAGTAGAGCGGATGCGTGGTGGTAATGCAGGACTTGCTGGTGGGTGTGGCAATGCCGGCCACGCAATCGCTGCCGTCGGGACGGATCACGTATAGGATGCTGGAACTACCGCGCAAGCATTCCACGCAGGATCCAGGCGAAGAACGAGGGCTGGCCGTTGTGGGGTTCACGCAGAAGTGGTTGATATTGTCGATGCCTCTGACCGGACGGTTGATGCTCACACGATCGCAAGAGTCGAATGTGACGTTGGTCACCTCCCTCTCGAACCACTCGCAGTTTTCGTCTGTTGAATCGACAGAGAAAGTGAGTTGCATTAGGCTCCAAGGGGGCAGGACTGCAATGAAGTCACTCACCGTTCTTCTGGGAGAAACCAACGGCAACCAATTTGAGTCGGTTTTCCACGTCCACCTGCTTGCAGACCTCGGCAATAAACTCCCTGCTATAGCCATGGCTCATGCGGAGCAGCACGAGGTCGTTGTTGTGGTACTTTTTGTTCTGCGAATGTCACGGAAAATAGTTTTATTCTAAGAAGCTCAGACTATCCTTACCGATTTAATTCATTAAAAACTAAGTGCTGCTCCCAAAAGGAATCTGTTTGGAACTCACATCGATCTCCAGCACGTCCTTGAAGGGCTCTGATAAACCCAGTCGTACATGGTTCGGGACAGCTATAAAGGAGTCAGCGCATGCGGCTGAGGTGAGAGCAAAGTTCTCCTTGAGAAGGACGCCCGTGCAGCGGAAGATGTAAGAGTCCAATGTCAATGCGTTCAGGTACTGCAGGGAGACCACATGGGGGTAGGGCTTCCGTTTGTGCTTTGGCTCTGACTCTGTTACCATTGGACCAACACCAGCGGGGCTTCTGTAGACGACGACCCACGAATCCGTCGTCGAGGACACTGTCTGGAGGTTGGGTGGTTTGTTGGGGCAGCAGACGAGCTCCATATAAATACCAAGTCCACACCCCACCACATCATACAGCGTCATGTTGCCGGATATAATATACAGCTCGACATTGGGACAGTTCTTGATGCCCAGGCAGCGGCTCTCGGGGTATCCGGGACGACTAGGGCACGGCTGCCCCTCTACTTAAGTGGAAGACAGTGAAAGGATTAGTCCGGTGACACAAGGGATGGGATGTAGCAAAGGGTTTGATGTACCTGAAAGCGATATCTCTAGCTTGGGATAGGCTCCAGCGGTGAGCGTCATGAGAGCCGTCAGTAAAAGTCCAAGCTCCTTCCGTATCATGTTGCGTTGGAAGTCGTTACCGACACAGAACTGAGAGCTTTGTTTCAATAATCACAACCTAAAAATATATTATATTATTCTTTGTCTCAAGTTATGGCTTATCAGCAGCCTCCGATTCTGCGAATTTGCGAGTAAACAAAGTGATGTGCATGGTAATGAGAATTAAGTCTCAAAGTGGACACATATGAAAATAGAAAGATATTATTAGTTTTAAACTTAAGAATTGAATGATAAGATTGTGAGAAATATTAGCTGGTTTGGAGATTGTGTGTGTCTTTTTTCGCGTTTATTATTCATCAATTTACCCGGTACTTATAGAGTTCTGGTGTATATATAATTCTTGATCAGAAGGATGCGTCACTCCATGAGGCGGTGTGTGGGAGAGAGAGACAGAAAGAGAGAATGAGTTAGCGCGTGGCGGGGGGGTAGCGTAGTATCCAAGTATGAGCAACTGATCTACTCATCCAGGCCTACAACCTATGTATTATGCTCTTATTTATGTTTATATTATTTAATATATATTATTTTTTGCTCAAATATAAAACTTATATATTATCCTTATAACATAGATGGATGATTTTTTCGGCTGCAAGAATAAAACATAATCATTATTTATTGTCCCTGGTATTCCTCCCAATCCAGCCATCACACAGTCAAAAAGTTCGAAGAGTTCATAGAGATCATAGGTATCTTTTTGTCGAGTCACGTGTGCCTCTACAAAAAAGATCTGCACTCCGGATATGTGCACATCATTTCTCTAGCGCATAGATCTGTTCAGTGTTTGGTGCAATAATGACGCCTGGTCAATTTTTTCGGGAGAAAGAGAATTCTGGAACATTCCAATCCAAATTCTGATTCCGACTCCGATCCCGACTCATCGTTGCATGTAAAATGTGAGAGTCTGTTTGGGGCGGCGCCGACTCGTATCTATTAGATCACATTGGGTGCGGCGTTGAGGCCTTTCAATTAGCTTGAACGAAGATGACGCAGTTGGTCGGCGACAGGGAGAAACCCGGACTGTAAAAAGAAATCTTTCTGCTTGATAAGCTACCCCTTACCCCTGCCCTGGCTGGGTTGTATTTCGGTTTTGGCACAAGGTTTGATTAGCGAAACAGGTTTGATAGGTTTCCAAAATGTTGGGTTCGACTTTCTTCTTTAATTTAAGGATCTAAAGCTAATAATACTACTGCAAATTGGGCTGCAGCAGGACGATCACAGTTGGGTTCCAAGCGAAACTTTTATTGTTGCTTTGTATACTGATCTGAAGGGAGTCTTGCTCCTCGGACCCCGCGCTCTAGTATCCATAGATGAACGTTTCGTAGACGAAGCTGCGCGTCACGTTGGAGGTGAGGAGTATCTCAGCAATGGTCCCGCCAATGCCACCTCTGGTCAGATAGCCGCCGGCATCGCTGGCCGTCGTGTCCACGTAGATCTCGATGCAGGTGAGGGTCACGCCCGTGCTCGACTCTGCGGGATAGCGCATCAGTACCTCGATGTCAACGGCGGTGGCGAAGCTCTCGTCGTCGTAGTGGTTCACCACCAGGCGATCGCCTACGGGAATTTAGTTGAGTATTTAGTTTGATCCGAATCGATCACGAATCGACCCCAATCCGTTCGAAACTCACCTGAGATGCGTTCCCCGCAGGTGAAGACTATATTGCCCTTGGAGTGCTTTACCTTGTTCATCTCTGAGAGCTCCACCTCCGGATAGAGGTGGGTGAAGCGTTTGTCATCTGTGACCGGAGAGATGTCCGAGTAGTAGAAGTCACTGGCGCGGGCATGCGGCTGTCCCAGCACCGTCGCAGTCACCAGGCACAGGAGCAGGATAACAGGCAGCGACATCACAGGCCAAAAAGTTCACAGAATAAAGTTCGAAGAAAAAAAATGGGAATCTGCGGGAGGTTCCAGTAGTGCGGCTCCAGTAGTGGCGGTGCTCTAATGCCTTCTGTTTCTTTTCGGGGTTTGGGTGTGCCTTAGCTGCGGGCCGCTTGTTTTATACGCCCGTCCTTATCGGCGGTCAGCCACGCAGATAAGGTTCGACAATTCGAACGATAAGCCCGGGAATTGGCTACGGGCTCCTCGGCTTCTCGGCTCCCAGCCCATAATTGGCCATAATTGCTCCCATACTCGTATTGTTCCTTGCACAATTTCTATAAATAGGGCATCCAGCTTTCGAGGGCCTAATCGGCATATCGCATCGCAACGGATCGTATCGCCTCGGATCGGATTCGGTCGGAACATGCTGCCGTCAAATTATCGATTGCTTGAGGCGTGAGGCGTGTGCGACAATTTTGGGCAGGTGATTCACTCCCCTTGGACTTGGATGCTCTCCAACCACGAGTTACAGGGATTAACAGAGGAAACTCTTGAAAGGCAGTACTCCGAACAGATAGTTCTGCATGCAAAAGATCTCCCTCAGCAAGCGCTATCTCTCAACGTGCGTAGTCCGATGATTGATTTTGTCTCCCCATCGGGGAGGGGTGTTTATTTGCTTATTCGCTGACTCGTGGCAATCTTAACCTTGATATGCATAATGACAAACAATCTAATGAACAAATGAACCAATATACAAAGTCAAGTTGTTCGTCTACGCAAAATGAGTCGAGCGCCGTCCCCGTCCCCGTCCCCGGCCCTGGCCCTGTCCATAGCACTATCGATTCGATCGATTGGGAGAAGTGGATACTTTCTGTTCAAAGAAGAAAGAGCCGCAAGTCATCCACAACTCGTGACGCAACACGGAACTCCCATCAAAACGGGGAGGCATATAAATGTAGATCCACCAAGATCTGCAGGAGTTCGGGGCGCCAATCAAATCGAAACCCCAAATCAGATCCAGATCCAAATCCAGATTCAGGTGAGTGACTGGCTCAGATTTACGGTTACGATGGCTGACGTCTACTTGAAGTGGAAGGCGCGTGAGCAGCGACGAAAACAATTTCAAATTACTGAAGATAAGCGAATACCCCTCGATGGTGGATGGATGATGTATGATCCCGCCGCCTGGTATTCAATGACCGGTTGCTCGCTTCTTTTTCAACATTTATGGGTACGTATATTTATATTGGATCATGCGACATGGTCTGTGCGACACATCTGTACAAACAGCGGTAGGGCAGCAACAGCAGGGAATCCTACTTTTGGCCATAGTACTGGGCCTGGTACGAGAAGTTCCGGGTCTGGCTGGCCTCAAGAATGATCGAGATGAACCGCTGTCCGATGCCTCCGGCCACCACGTAGGCGTTGCCCTCGCTGTTGTCCTGGGTGCAGATCAGCTCCACGTAGGTGACGATCGCTCCAGCGCCTTCCTCCGGGTACGTCAACTGCACGCTCACATCCTGGGAACCCGGATAGCTGAAGACATCGGCACCCTGGGCCACCAAGCTGTCGCCTAAAAGTATGCAATTGTTAGCCTCGATCGCAGCCTGCTTTTGGGGTGGGGGGAGGGAGAAGGTACTGACTGGTTACGCGGGCGCCGAGAGTGTAGCGCACGGACTCGACACCCCCGCGGGCTGTGGCCGGCTGCTTGGCTAGACGCTGGATCTTCAGCCCCGGGTGCTGCGCGGCAAACAAGCGCACGTTCTTTACCACGGTGATCTCGCGCAGGGTGCTGCTGTCCAAAGGCAGCTGGCGGGCGGGACTGGCGGCCGCAAGGCAGCCGAAGAGGGCCACCACCAAACACAGACTCAGACTCAGCTTGCACATGATGAGGGATTGGGGAATCGAATCGAATCGGATTGCTCTTGAAGATCAAAAAAACGTGGCTACTCCAGTGGTTACGGCGAATGGAAGTCTCGGAATGATAGACAAGGTCTGGCTGCGTTTACTATTTATACTAGGGCCCTCCGACTAAGTGAAGAGGTCTTTGATTTGATTCGCTTTGGCGTGACACACCCTGCCCCGCTTCCGGCTCCGACTCCGGCTCTGGCTGTGGCTGTGGCGGCTGTGGCGGTGGCATCGGCAGCGTCAAAGTCTCCTTATCGCCCATTTGCCAATTTCGAGTGGAGCAACTGACAACAATGTCTAATCCCGGCCACAGCGAAGCGGTTGCCGAACCGACGTGGGGATACCTTGTCAGCAGCTCCGCAGAGCCAGAGGCTACCGCAGATTTCCTCGTCGAAGAGAGAATGGCGTTACCCGGTGGAAGGGTAGCAGCAATAATACTGATAACACGTCCCCAGAACCAGGCCCACTTCACTCAATTAAATGGAACAATTTTGGTGTTATTGCGTTCAGATCTAATCAAGGGTTCCACTCCGCCCTCCCCCCCGATCGGGTCTCTATGGTGTATAGGGTATAGGCTCGTGTTTAGCCAGATGATAACAGACCAGACCCATCGGAAGACCCATCAGTCATCATCCGTAAACAACAAACACCTGGAGAAGAGTTCTGTTTTGATGAGCGATGGAAATGTATCGCAACGTCATGGCCTATCCACGGGCTCCTCCTCTACGAACAATTTTCCCAGAACTTTATCTGCAGTGGTCTTCCCTGGAACTTGGCAAATCGAGCACCTTCTGGAGGGGCCATGGCCATGCTCCACCATCAGCGTTTCCAATCACTTCGGCCACCAATTGCCAATCGATATTGTTGAGTTGATTAAAGTACCAGTTCTGAATCATTTTCTTAAATTAAGATCCACTTGTGGGTCCCATAATACCCCCGTCAATCCAGGGTTTTCGTGGCTTTGGGCAGCACTCTGCCTAACCGACGGTTCATTTGGAATATATGTACATATGACTGCAGATTATAGATTGCAGATCTGCATGAATGCATTCATTCCGCAGTCCCGCTTGAAATGAGTGAGTAATTTAGAATGAGAGCTCGAGTGCTCATCTGTGTCTTTCGTTCAGAAGAGACTCTCTGTTGGATGAGGGAGACTGTGGGGAGTGTACATACATATCTTCGATTTGGCATAGATAGGAAAAAGATAATGCTATATATGGGCTTTACAAGATAAAGTGTTTAAAAACGTGTTTATTTCTATGCTATTATTCAGACTTATTCGATAGCTCTAGAGTTACATTTCAATGTAAAATATTGTTTTAAAAAATCGTACACTATAAGCAGTACCGTTAGATGTTGGCCAGTCGACAGGTTGATCGGATTCGGATTTACGGACTACGACTACGATTGCTTAGTACAAAGAGTATAACCGAGAACGAGCAAAACAATGGTTGAATGAAAGCTTTCTCTCTCTCTCTCTCTGGTGGTTCCGTAGCTGGGGACTTGATTGGATACCGGACTGGACGCCCGGACTGGAATGTGATAGCATCATCATCATCGAAACTTGGAAAGTAGTACTCATATAAGTAATTGAATCAGAATTACAGGAATAGTAAAGCATATACGACTAAGCACATTTACATCGATTTTTGTTTTGTTTTGTGTGCAGGGTTGGCAATCATAAGCAAACAACAAAATCTGCGACCCCTTGTCATATTCTATCTCGAATCTCTATTGCACAACGACTTCCTCCTTCAATCGCCATCTCCCTCGCTTTCATCTCCATCTATCGCACTCTCTCACTCTCACTCAAGCGCACTAGTAAAGCATGACAGGGGGCGACATGGGCATGGCCATCCCTATAGCCTAGAGGCCCTGGGTCCTGATTGTTGTTGTTGTTGATTGATAGATTGATTGAAATGGCAATGACAAATATTAAGATTTCTCGATTGATATACTCGTATCTAAAATATCCTGGCAAGCTTTGCATTTCTTTCGGGATAGCCTCACATTCACTGCCACATTCCTCATTATTCATGTATCGTATTCTTGTATCATTTCGTAAATTTCGAATCTAAATTTTGAATATTGCTCTTCTAACATTTAGACATAAAGGTGATCTTGAAGATCCTAAACATTACTTGGCATTGGGATGGCTATCCCCATTCCTATTATAACTGACTATGAATATTGAATGTTTCACGAGTAACATTATTTATAAGACGGATTTTAAACATGGTTATATATGAATTACAATGCTTGAAGAATATCTTGTACAATTTCTAGGCAACACACAATGTTTATCCGGGACTACACAACCGGCCTACTCCCCCCCTCCCTCTCACAATTTGATTTGAAATCATGAATATCGTTTTCCAAATTTCTTGTACAAGTAATATCATTGAAATGTGTCTTAAAGTGCGTCTCCCTAATATCCCATGGCATTTGATGCCTTGGTCGAGCCCGGGGCCCCCTGCCGACAGGATGCCTGCGTCACGTGCCTCCTGCCATAACAGTGCGTTTCAAAAATGTCTGTCTCTGTGTGTATATCTGTATGTATATGCGCTAAAAAACCAACAACAATTCCATTTCTCATTTTCACTAAATTGCTTTTGTCTAAAATCTGGCTCGTCCCTTCCCCCTCGACGGCTCTCACGCGCACGGCCTTGGTGAAACCCTATTGAGATTTTGCATTCTCTCCTCCGTTGCGTACTCCTACATTTTCGTACACCTTCTTCTGCTCCTCCTCCTCACGCTCCTCCGTCGGACTGTCGTCTTACCAGCGCGGACGTATCTCCTTGAACCACCATTGCTGATAGCTGTCGTTGACATCGCAGTGGCCCAGCGTGAGCTGCTGCGTGGTGGGGTGCAGGGCCATGCACTTCTTATGGACGCGGTGCATGAGATGCTTGGTGTGGTCGTTGTATTGCCAGGGTCCGTCGACGGTGCCCAGGCGGCAGACGGCCAGCTTAATGCCTTGGCGATCCGCCTCGACGCAGCGCTCACCGACGCCCAATTGGCCGGCGGCGTTCAAGCGCACGAGCTGGTTGTTGCCGCCTCCGTGGCAGTAGGTGAGGCCCATGATGGCCGGCGGCTGGTGTCCCATGGAGTCAAGGCAGCCGTCTGAGGCCACCGAGCGCAGCTCGCCCCAGTGAAGGTTGGCCGGCAGGCCGGGGAACTTGTCATAGACGTCGTAGGCGATGTGGTCCATGAACCACTGGAAGGATTTGCAGCCGAGGCGCTTCTTCAGAGCCAACTGCTCGGTGATGTCGCCCATGTCCAGGTAGCGAGCCAGCGGCTCGCGCGTATAGAAGTACTCCTTGTGCGTGTCGTCGAACCACGTCTCAATCACACGTTTGTAGTTGATAGTGATCAGCGGCCCCTTCTTCTTGCTGGCCAGCTTGCCGAAGTTGTATGGCATGAAGCCACGGTAGACGTGGCCGACTCGCGAGCATGGCACCCACTCGATGCTGCCGCCGCACTGCCAGATCTTAAAGCTAAGCTCAAAGTTCTCGCCGCCCCACACCAGCAGGCCGGGGTCGTAGGCGCCCAGCTCCAGGAAGTACTCGCGATTAATGGCGAATAGCCCACCGGCATGCGTCGGACTTCGGTACGGCTCCGAGTTGTGAGCTCGTCGTCGCTGCTCGCGGCGAGGCACCTCGTTCTCCTTGTACAGCATGCCCCACTCGAAGATGCCGCGGAAGTGGTTGTCCGTCCCGTAAACGGGCCGGTACTCGAAGTTCTTGTGGTCGATGCCGTCGATGATGGGCACAGTCATCACGGTGCGATCGCGGTAGATGGGCGCCAGCAGCGGTGGAAGCCAGTTGAGGTTGACCTCGCAGTGGGCATCAAGGAACACAATAACCTCACCTGTCGCCTCCATGGCTCCACGGGATCGCGTCCGGATGAGGCCCTCGCGCTCCTTATTGCGTATGATTTTGACCAGGCCATTGAATTGCTTCGAGTACTCGTCCAGGTGGCTGCGCAGATCCTCCTTGTCCGAGTAGTCGTCCACGAGGATAATCTCGTGAAGCATGTGCTTGGGCGAGCGGTCAATCACCGAGTGGACAGTGCGCATCAGCACCGAGAAGCCTTCGTTGTGGAAGACGATAATGACACTGGTACTTGGCAGGTCGTATGGGTAGTCCCAGTGCTTGCACTCCTCGAGGCGTGTGTCGCGCACCGACCGATGCATGGAAATGTCATTGAGCAGGCGATGTTCATCCCATACTCCATCTCGGAGTCATCCGCAACGTTCTTCTTGTCCGGCGACAGACTATGGG
This sequence comes from Drosophila lowei, assembly GCA_008121275.1. Taxonomy (NCBI): domain Eukaryota; kingdom Metazoa; phylum Arthropoda; class Insecta; order Diptera; family Drosophilidae; genus Drosophila; species Drosophila lowei. The sequence continues at coordinate 72,850,224 of CM017781.1, read as the reverse complement.
CCTCCCCGTTCTCCCCGGGTCCGCTACGTGGCTTCAGATCTTTCGGCTCGAAGTTACCAAGCCCTGCAAAAATATACGTAAGTGCATGTGCATACTAGAATGATACTCGGAATGGAAATGGGGCACCAGTTGTTCAAACAGTGCCACTTACCGGTGGCGGGGGCGGGAGTTATGTTTGCTTACCTTCGACTAGCTTGGGTACTTCGCGGGGCCGCCCCTCCAGTCGTTGGTGGCTGAACTTGGGGCCGCCGAAACGGGAGTGATAGGCCTCCTCAACGCGCTTGTGGTGGTCGCTCCAGTTGGCCAAGAGGTAGAGCAGCGGCAAGATGACCAGCAGGCACAGGGCCACCCGGCAGATGCGGCCGCTGCGAATGTGGCTAACACGCATCTTTGTACCAGTTCTCAGCGCTTGGCTCTCTCCACGCCCCTCGGCGATTCTGTTGACGTGTCTAAGCGCGGCCACACGACCACCAATGTAAGAGCAACAAAAGCCAGCAAGAAGCCGAAGCCGGACTGTGATTAGAGTAAGTTAACGCCTCGCCTCGCTCGCCTCGAAGAAGAGCGCAACACACAAGAACGCGATGCGGCCCAAAGAAGAATTTTTGGTTCAAATGGCCGCTGCCACTGCTGCTTCTATTGACTGCTGATGGTGTGCGTGATTTACCTGTGCGCCTGCATGTGTGTCTGTGTTAGCGAGAGAACTACCAGGTGATCAAAAGACTCTCACCGACAATGACAAGTGAGCGTAGCGGCTCGAAAGAAATACTTAATGGCCGATGGCGGATTCTAATTGCAATGGGATGTCGATCGCTTTGCCAGCTCTATAGTTTGTGAATGCCGAACCGCTCCGTCAGCCGCGTTCCTGTCACTAACGTTTATAAGTGCAATAATGCAACAATATAGCGGTGTAAACGTAAACAAAAAATAGGTGTTCAACTGGTCACAAATTGCTATAATGGAAGGAAAAAGAGGGTGTGGACAACAGGCAACACGGCCCAGAAAATGCAAACGCATGCAAGGTAAAATCCACCCCATTTGCCCAATATACCATGGAGGGAAGTTTATAGAGAGGGTATGGACAACAGGCAACACGGCCAAGAAAGTGGAACTCATGCAGAATGAAATCCATCCCATCTGCTCAATATACCTTGAAGACAAAATCATTCATTCAAAATTACGACTCATTTTTTCGTCAAGGGAGAGAGCACTTACTTTACTTCTCGCTTTACTTATGTTTTATTAATCGTCATTTAGCTAATTTTCAATCACTCTTTTTTGGTTTTTACCCGGCGCATGTGAGACTGGACTGGAAACTCTTGGGATCAGTATAAACTAATATAAATGAAGTGCAAAACGGAATTTATTTCACTCACAGTTTCAAATGCCGAGCAGTGTGGACGATTTACAACCAGTGTGACCTGCTACATTTTGCATTAGTTCGATAAACAAATTTTTCAACTGATTTTAGTCCGATAGAAAAATTTCGAATTTCTTAAAAAGAACGATGTTTTACGTTCTTTCTCTACTTGCTCTTTCGCTTTATAAATGCAATCGAATCGACCTAAAAACCTGCGGTACATTTTTGTTTTCCATCCTTTTTGTACATCAAAAGCGTACGTACGTACGTTCGCGACCCGCGGAAATGCTCATATATCAACAACATAATTATGGAGTATGGCATTAATGCTAAAATCTGTTTTTCCATACACCATCACCTCCCCTCCTCTCACGCGTGTTAATTTGTTGTTATTTTTGTTGTGACTGCGCGCCAAACTGGAATTTTTTAACGTGAATGGGTGACACGAATATGAATGCAATCCAGTGAAACAATTCAGAAACAAAACAAAAAAAAAAAACGCTAAAAATTAAAAAAGCATGCAATCAAATATCTTTTTAGGAACATATGGTGCGTGTTACACGAATTTGAATTTGAATTGAATTAAAACAGAATTGGTTAACAAAATTCTTTTATTCGGCTGTTATTAGCCGGTTATTTACATAAAAAAAAAATCGAAGCCGCAGTTTTCTCTATTCGAAATATTCTTTAACAATTATTTACAGTTTCTGAATTTCTCCTCCTTAATTGTGACTAAAAATAATACTATGTTTTATGTTTAATAAATAAAACTTAAATCACGAGCACCGAGTGCTGCTTAAACCACGCCACTAGTGCTGCATCTTGTTGCGATTTTTCAGGGTTAGGGAACTACCGACGCGGCGGCGGTCGAAGAACGGCTCCGGATCATTCAGCGATCCGATGGCAGTGACAGCTGCGAAGCTGGAACCAGCCGGCTCCTGGTACATGGTGTGGCCCACCTTTTCGAGATACTCAACAATTTCGCTCTCCACCTCGCTCTCGTAGTGGACGCGCATAGGCACCAGCTGGTGGTGAATGCGGCCATCGTTGACGGAATGCTCCATGGTCTCGTGGCGAATGAGGTACTTCATTATAACCTGCGTTGGGAAAAAGCATACATAAGTAATCTGCTGGTATTCTGAAATTAAATTTCAATTTCCGACGCCCTACCATTGCCACGCTTGTGGTGATCTTGGTGCCACCAGCAGCTCCCACCAGAAGACGTACATTTCCGTCGCTATCCACAATGATGACGGGAGACATCGAGGACATTGGACGCTTGCCGGGGTAAATATAGTTGGCCGGGGAGGCGGGCACGCCGAAGCTGTTGATCACACCCGGCGTGGAGAAGTCGTCCATCTCGTCGTTCAGGATGATGCCCGTCTGTGCCGAGGCGACCTTGGAGCCGAAGCTGCAAAAGGAAACATTTGTTAGCTGCGGATTCGGATCCGGATTCGGATTCCCTGATATCCGAACACTCACTAGTTGTTGATGGTGCTGGTGATGGAGACGGCGTCGCCGTTGGTGGCAAGGACGTTCATGTGGGCGGTGCCGTGGTCGGCCTCCACGGAAAAGTTGGCCCCATAGTACAGATTGTCCTGGGACGTGGTATCGTCATGGATGAGCTTGCGCACATCGGCCACCAGCTCGGGGCTGAGGATTTTCTCGAGAGTCTCCTGGATGCTGGGCCCGCTGACGGGGTCGCTGAGGTAGTCGCCCAGGTTCGTGCGCTGCCCGTATGCATGCTTGAAGGCCTCCACGGCGCGCTGCCAGTATACGCCCTTGTCGTCCGTGTAGAGGTCGCCCATCACGTTGAGGATGAAGGCCAGAATGGGGCCGCTGCTGGGCAGGGGCGTGGTGTACAAGGTGTACCCGCCAGTCACGTTGGCCGCGATGTGCCCGTCGCTCTCCCACTGCACGCGGTAGTCTTTCAGATCCTGCTCGGTGATGATGCCCCCCAGCTTCTGGATGTCCTCCACGAACTTGCGCCCAGTCTCGCCCCCGTCGTAGATCTCGCTGGCTCCGTTCTCGGCAATCCTTTCAAGGGTGTCGGCCAGAGTGGTGCGCTTCATGTAGTCGCCCTCCACGTAGGCCTCTCCGTTCTCATTGAGGAACATGGAGGCCAGCGACGGCTCGTCCTGGATCTGGCTCAGCTTCGATTGGATGGCCGCCGCCAGGTAGCGGGACACGACGTGGCCCTCGCGGGCCAGCTTTATCGACGGCTGGAAGAGGGCCTTCCAGGGCAGGCGACCGTACTTGCGGTGCATCTCCCAGTAGCCCAGGATCTCCCCAGGCACGGCCCCGGCCTGGGCACCCGTAATCTCCGTCTGGCCTACGAACATGTCCTTGTGGGCCGCCGCCGGTGCCGACTCGCGCGCAATCACCGTCTCCACGCGGCGCGTACTCCTTGTGTAGATGGTCGCCACGAAGCCCCCTCCGATGCCCATCGATTGGGGCAGCAGCAGGCCCTCACACAGCAGTGTGGCGATGGCCGCATCCACGGCCGAGCCGCCCTCCTCCAGCATGTTCCCGCCTATGGCGGCGCATCCGATACCGTTCGAGACCACAGCGCCGGTGATGAGGGGCGTTCCGCTGCTCTTTAACCCAAAGACGAGGCCCAGCGTCAATGCGGTGACCAGGACGGCTGCCAGCAGAACCCATAGAAGGGTCTTCTTGTTGCACACCAACCTGGAAGCAGATCCAAGAGCAATGAAAGACGGGACCTATCAGTGATCAATCATCAATTTTCAATGTTCAATCCTCAATCAACAGCCAACTTCATCATCAACCCCAACCCCAAAACCAACCCCGCTCTCCGCTCGAGTGGTTCAAGTGGGATTTGGTCGAGTGTTTAATCGAATACCCTATCGGTCTGCAGATCTGCGTTTTCTGATTAGCTCTCTAATGTTTTGATTTCACCGCGATCGCAGTCGCAGTCCGAGTACTGATCTGGGAATCGCCGAGTCACCTTCAAATTGCCTTCCACGCAGAAGGAATGCGGCAATACCCTATGCAAATGTTGTACACTATAGAAATGGACCAAGAATGAACCTCAAGGAAGATCAAAAAATGTTGACTGAAGTCTGAAGATTCATAAAAAACCAGTCGGAATGGCACGCGTGCCTCGACATCAAGATACCCATCAGCATAGACAGTTTCCATTAATGCGGAAAACAGCCTGCGTATACTTTATGGAGTTGGAAAGTAACACAAGACCGAAGGCCAAGAAAAAAGGAATGGAGTCAGGGACATCCGAAAATAGTCAGCCTTTCGACAGAAGCAGATTCCGAAAAGCAGATTCAATACCAAGATACCGGGAATACACGTAGCGACCCTGGAATCCAGGGCATAAATATAGCCGCTATCTGGGATCGTGGATAAATGAGTGTCCAGTTCTCGAGTGGCCGTGACACGGGACATTTTTCACCGCCGTGTCTGCCATTTCAGCTGGTCATCATCACGCACTGGAGACCCTCGGGCCCCATACCGCACCTTCCAAAAGGTGCAGAGTGGTGTCCGTGTGTACCATTCTTATCGGCATTTCTGATAGCGTTCTTGATCGGTGTGCTCATAAAAATGCCAACCGAGGGATCACAAAACGCGACAAGTGCTATTAACAAGCAATTTTCTATAATTAACGTAGATTTCTTCGGAGAGAAATTTGTATGATTATACCCGTCATTGCGTATAATCGTATCCTAGCGATCCATACGATAAGACACGATACGCGTACGCAGATTAAGGCCCCTTTGACTTCGAGGTCCCTCGGCGTCGGAGATCATTCTTTGGCGATTTTTCCGCGGATCATGGCCTCGCCTCCAATTGAGCATTCGTTGCTGCCGTTGGTGCCGACGGTAGCCATAAAACAGCTTTAGAGCTTTAGATCTACGTAGGTTTTACTCGTAATTAGTCCTGCGATAAGCGGAGGAAGCGATGGGAACTCTCAAGTGGCGCTCGTGACAGGGATTTCCTATGGAACTTGAACTTGGACTTGGACGTGGACTTGGGCGTGGTTTTCAGATATGGCAAAATGATAACGTTTCTCATTTGGGATGCTGTGGAAAGTTTGATATGGAATCGCAATCCCAAATCGCAAATTAAAAATGCTACAACTTTGAAGATGCATTCCAGATAAAAATCCTTCAGAGGGCTCCCAGAACGAACATCTTTTAATTACGAAATCGGCAGCACTAGGCAGTCTGCTCAAATCCAAAAAGAAATTAAAACAAATTTATCAGTCGGTGACAATGGAAGTGCCCCGTCATTCGATCGTTTGTCTACCAGTTCCAAAGAGATAAAGACTCCCGTGACGTCCGTCAGGGAGGACGGACGGGCTATGATACATATATACGTAGTCCTACCTTTTGTACCTTCGGTAATGTAATATAATTGAGTGTTATATCAGCTTCAGCCCCAACGCTCCAACGCCAATGTCCATTCAACAGTGTAATACCCAGCAGATAATTGCACGCTCTCCTCCGTTCCGCTCTATCCATGCAATTTCTATAATTTATTCAGATATTTCCAGAGGTCAGGGGAACTTTTGACGATGCGAAAAAAACCAGTTTTAGGTGCTGGGTATGGAATGAGGCTGGACTGTCAAATCAGCATCTAAATTCGGATATTGTATTGTAAATCACTGATTTTACGAGTAAATATTTTGTAATTGAATTTGTGACTTCTTAGCAATGTGTTGTCATACAGATGTGTTATCAGAATATCTCAATATACAGTTTATATAGTATATCCCAGCGGTTTCCTGCTGAATGAATGGCTATGTTCTGTTTCATTTCGGCTATCATATATCTCAATGGCTGCGCACCCATATCTCAGCCCTGTACTATGTAGAACTTATTGGCGGATCGTAAACTCTGGGCCATAAACCATTAAGCCGCTAATTGACGTTTTTTTTTTACACCTGCAGTAAAATCCAGTACAAGCCACAAGAAAAAGCGAGCAATGCAGAAGTTCTCGATAAGAGAACATCAGAACAGAACAAAACAGAAAAAAACAGCGGCTGACGTCTATCTGTGTTAGTTTCTGTGATTGGTTTTTTATTTTCTGTAATACTCTGCATGGGTATGTCTGTATGTCTGTTTCTAAGGAACCACATGTCTGAGAATTGATAAAAATGGAGAAAAGAAACATTTGCCACCTGAACATACAGACGTTGGTAATATCTAGTTTCTGTTTTCTATTTTCTGTTTCTGATATTTACACAAATTAATTGTTAAAAGCGGAGAGATTGCTCTACAAAGTAAGGGATCGATGCAGACGTGCAATCTCCTCCGATAAGAGCTAGTTCTCCATCAAAATGAGATATTTTGTAGCTCTTCGATAAGCGGTACCTATTCAAGTGCACTGTGCACATCATGGGTTTGATGAAAGGTTCAGCACCTCCCATCCCCTCCCCTCCACGCTCTTTCCAGCCCCACTTCTTACCTCATTTTTCGTGATCAGCCTGCCCAACGGGCCACAAAATATTAACACAAATTAAACGTTTACAAAGCGATTGATCGGTCAGGTTCAAGCCTTGACCGTAAAAAACGCAAACAAAACCGAGCCACCGAAAAAAATACGGTCGCAAGCAAAAATAAAAACAAAATATAACAAAAATAAAAACAACAGAAGCAGAGAATGAAAAAATTTAAATTGTAACAAAATGCTGCGCCGAAGAAGTTGTCGCTTGGCTCAGTCTCTCATCCACGGATCACCGATCGCCGTTAGTTCTTAATGGTGTGTAGGTGTGGCAATATATGTATATATTATATGGTGTGGGGCCACAACCGTCACCCGTCACTCAGCAGTTGTCGCGACCGACTGATGGAGCTTCTGAGATCGCGAGGCCGCACTTCGACTCCGCTTCGAAAAAAATTGGCGTCTATTATCGATTTCATTTCTAACTGTAGCTTATGCACACGACACACACACTGCACAGCGTGCCAGAGAGACTGAGAGAGAGAGAGAGAGAGATCGCGCAGAGAATAAGCTTAGACAGTAAACTCTGCAACAGGTGAGAACGTTCTGCTCCCAGATAACGCTCTCACATTAGTGGCATACTTTCAGTTTCCGTACGTGCAGACACAATCAAAGAGAGTCCAAGTAGGCAGCTCCTATCCATGAATAAATATTACTTGAGCTTTGAGAGAATCAGCTAAAACAACCAGGCAGCGCAGCTGACGCATTGCAATCTACATGGGTCTGCGTCTGCGTCTGCGTGCCTGGGGCCAGCTTGAGTCAGACTTTGAGAAGTTACTAATGCTCATACAGCTGTTTTGATGGTTTTTGGAAGGGGAGCTGTTTTCTCTACTTCTCTAATTATTTCGTGCATTTCAAATTTCAAATTTAGCTCAGTAATTCACAGGGTGACCGTTTACAAAATTGAACCCGACGTATATTTTCGGTATTTTTAAAATATAGTCCGCCGTACAATAGTCTGTACGAATAGTATCGTATTGTATAGTCTGTGTACAATAGTCAACCCAAACATCGATGACATCGATGTTAACATCCAGCGATGTTTCTCCAGCTCTACTACATTTGTTGTTTATTAAATTGATTGTTGTTCATTATATACGTGATTTCTGCACGGTTAAACTAATTTTTAACCAGTCTAAACAGATCTCGATAGCGAAACAGTACGTCTAGGCAGTTTACCAAAGTATTTGCCAAACAGTTGCTTTCTTTCCCCTTGTAAGGCAAACGCCATCCATCGCTTTGGAATCGCTTCTCTGCTTGTGGCTTTGATTTGCGCGCGCGGCTAGATAAATTTCTGACTCGTCTGGCCTTCGATTGCCAAACAACGAAAATGTCCAGCGAAAATGTGGCGGGTAAAACAGAGGGCCTGGATCCAGCGACGCCAATCCACAACGGCCCCCAGCGAGCCGAGGAGCATGGTAAGTGTAAATGGGTTTTAGCCCCTGCTAATGATTGCCCATTTCTTACGGGTCCATCTTACGTCCATCTTACGTCCATCTCTGTCAGATCGTCTGGTTAACAATGCTTTGAATAGTATAATGGAAAAGCCCAACTCGTTGAACGAGGGAGGCCAGACCATGTGCGAGGGTGATTGTGTGATCAAAATCATGAATATCCTCAACTCAAAGGCAAATCCAAATGGCAATAAAGAGCAGCTGCCCGGGAATGTGTTCCTGAAAACGTACACCAAGTTGTTGATGCTGAACACGGATAATAAGCGACGCGAAGCCGTGTTGAACTTTTTGCTGTATATTCTGGATAATGAAGAGTCCACGCTCTTGCGTCCCACGACACTGATGGCCAACGGAAAGGATGGTGGTGGTGATGGTCCCAAGCACGACAATAAATTTGATTATTGAAAGATTAATCAGCTGGTGGTTTTGTTTAAACCTAATTTTAGACACAGTCAAAAAAAAGGGAGTCCTTAAAATTAATAAATCGGATAAAATTATGTGGGCAGGGCTGAGAGATCTATCTAGCTAGTAATATTCCACGGAATATGGTTTCCAATTCTTGACGGAGAACGATTAACTCATTGTAAACCAAGGGGTATTTTAATATTCCACCGAAAATAATTAAAACGGAATCATTTTAGCGCAGTTCAGGTGAAAGATATCGTTGTTCTTTTTTAAGTTCAGAGGAAAGATGGCATGGATCTCTAAAAAGAATTAACAATCAATAATATTTTTCGCCATTTACCTCGAGTCGTTGAACTATTTAAATAGAGGGGTCTAAGTGGGCTAAATTCATTGATGTCATCGGTATATATTTGGACCGTATATTTTATCGCTAAGTTCGAGGTCACACTGATTTTCTTGCCACCATGTCTAGCTCACACACCTTGCAAATTTTTTTCATAGTATTTTCCAGTATATTTTAAAACGCGGTATGGACTCACCCTCTTGTCCAATGCACCAATGTAGAAACTGTGTAGAAATGGCATTTAGAACCATGTCCCAGACCACATACTAATTCGTGATCAGCATCGAATTGCTGCCATCAAAATCTAAATTTTTTCAATAATGTCAGAAAAAAGGGCATGTCAAAAAGTGTTACACTAGCGCTTCCATTGGGCTTAAATAAAAAAAAACGGGCAAAAATGTTTGAAACGTACACAAACGTACCCCTTTAGGTGTTGCTTTTGGTAATTACATAAAAATGAAGTTTATATGTAGCGAATGTGTAGTTATTGTGTAGTTACCATGTAAGGAAATTAATTTAGTGGAAATTGTTGTTGACCGGTTTCGCCTAAACCCTATTTTAGAGGCAATGCAACAAAGATGAAAACTTAAATTTAACCAGTCTTGTAGGAAACCGATTTAATGATCGGATAAAATTATGAGTTGAGAGCTGAGGGTGTTCGCTAGCTAGTAATATCAAACCGAATATCAAAAACGAGGAATATGATGGAACTTGAATACAAATAATTCATCAGTATTTGTACGGTATATTTTAAGATTTGTGACGTCAGCTCGTATATTTCACTGAATTGACGTCTCCCGAAACCCCCCTTGACAGAAAATAAAATATATTCTTTGCGCCCCGCAAAAATCCGCCACTGCCGCGAAAAAGTGTACTCTGCAATTGCTGTGCCCCTCGTGCTGCCGATTTTTCTATTGTCTTTGGCTGGAATATGAGTGATTCGCGTGAACAGATTTTGGAGCAAATTAAAGTGCAAGGCGATCTCGTGCGTCAGTTGAAGGGAGCCAAGGAGTCCAAGGAGAAGGTCAGTGTTCTGTTTGCTACATGCGCACAGCAGCCCCTCACCCCCACCATGTGCATGCCACAGCCACCAGCAGCAACAGCCACCAGCCACTGGCCGTAACCAATGACCACTATTGTGTGTGTACATAGAAATAATGCAATTGTTCTTGTAATTGCTCGAATCCCTCTGTCCCCTCACCCCCCACACACAACTCCCTTCTGCACTGAATGGCTGCTGCTTATCCCAAACCCTGTTGCACCATCCCAGGGCGCAATCAGGGTTAGGTATTTCGTCAGCATTTACAGAAACAGAATCCACGCAACTGCCGCTCTGTGATTCAGTGCTGCGTTGGCAGTTCAATTTATTGGATTTTACAGTAATTAGATTGAATTGAATGCAGCAGCAGCAGCAGCAGCAGCAGAAGGAGAAACAGAAATAGCAATAATGCGAACACAAAAGCAACAAAGAGCGCGCGCGCTCTGCCAACTTTCACATTCGCTTGTGCCGTTGTTGCTTTTGTTTTTTGTCTTGCTGCTGTGGCATTGCACTCTTAAATTATACATCCAAATGCACGATTCCCGCTTGAACCCCACTCCACATAAAAATGCACATCCATCCACATTCGGGCAGTTGTCAAGAGGTTTTGTGGCCTCTAGCATTGTTGTTGTACTATTATTCAGTGTGTGACCGACTGACTGACTGACTGATGGCGAATGATGGAGACTGGTCAAGCAGGAGGCATATGCGACGGGCACATGGTGGTTATAGTAGCAGTTCTGTTGCGGCCCCCCTCCCTCCAAAACCTGCTAGACCTGCTCGACGTCTAGTGTCAAAATTCTGCATGAGTGTGTGTATATGTGTGCTGTGCATGTGTGTGAATGCAAGATCAGCTGTCCCTGTCCCCCCAGTGCTGCCATCTGGCGGAACACTGATGCAAAGGATTTGAGAACCAGTGTTTAGTTCAGCGAACTGTGTCCTTCAAGCCCACCACCCACAATCCACCCACCCCACTCATCCAGCCGCCGCGCGTCTCATTCCTGTTTGGTTCCGTTCCGATTCCCCCCGAGTGTTCAAGTGCCATAAAAAAGTGTTTCAATAAAAAACGAAAGAAAACGTATCAGCGCTGACGGTCAATGGAACGCAATATATTATATTGTATGTTTTTTTAATTCCGGCTTCGATTACATTTGGTTTAGACTGCACACACACACACACTCACACACAAACACACACACATACACAGGCATTGGTTTTTATTGTACATTCACCTTATTTCATCACTAACACAATTTAGTCATAAAATAAGTAGAAAAAAGTAACCGCAAGCAAAGAGAGGCTCAAATCTAAAAAACTTTCATTTATTGTTGTTGTTGTTTAATTAGGTTTGAAAAAGCAAATTGCGAAAGAAAGTTTGCCGATTTTTGAGCAGAAAAGAAAATAAGAAGGTTAGAGAGAGAGAAAAGACAAACGAAAATAACAAACAAAGTTTGAAAGTAAACAAAAGCAGAAACAAAAACCAAAACCGAAAAAAACATATGTTGCGTTCAATTGGCCGCCAGTGGCGCTGTAGTGCTGCGTTTCAGTGTGCAACGTACCAGCTGGCGGCGCCTGGCGGTGTGCGCGCGAGTTCAACGATTAAAAAAGCACAGCAACAACAACAAGAACAGCAAAATCAGCATGAGCCACAACAGCAACAACAGATACAAGAACAACAACAACAAGCACAGATCAATAAGGTTAGCATCTAAGTACCGCTTACCAACGGTGACAAAAGTATTGCAGCGCTACCTACCGCTTCTTACTTCCAGATCGATGAGGAAGTCGCCCGCCTGCTGGCCCTCAAGGCCAAACTAGGTGGCGATGCGGCCCCCGCCAGCCAGAAGTTCACCCTGAAGACGCCCAAGGGCACCCGGGACTATGCCCCCCAGCAGATGACGCTGCGCCAGGGCGTACTAGACAATATTGTGCAGGTGTTTAAGCGCCACGGTGGCGAGGCCATCGACACGCCCGTCTTTGAGTTGAAGGTGAGTCCCGTCCCGGCCCTCTCCCCCGACCAGTCCAGAGCTTATAGACTCCCCCATTCCCCATCTACAGGAAGTGCTCACTGGAAAGTACGGCGAGGACTCGAAGCTGATCTACGACCTGAAGGACCAGGGCGGCGAGATCCTGTCCATGCGGTACGACCTCACCGTGCCCCTGGCCCGCTACCTGGCCATGAACAAGATATCCAGCATCAAGCGCTACCATATCGCCAAGGTCTATCGGCGGGACAACCCGGCCATGACCCGCGGCCGGTACCGGGAATTCTACCAGTGCGACTTCGACATCGCCGGCACCTACGACCCCATGCTTGCCGACGCTGAGTGCGTGAAGATCGTGTCCGAGATCCTGGACACGCTCGAAATTGGAGATTATGTGATAAAGCTAAACCACCGCCAGCTGCTGGACGGCATGTTCGAGGCTTGCGGCGTCCCGGCTGAGAGCTTCCGCGCCATCTGCTCGGCAGTGGACAAGCTGGACAAGGTAGATTGGGACATGGACACGCCTCTAACGTGTGACCTCTGATTTGGATATGCATTAATCAAGATGATTCTTCTTCTAGTCCCCCTGGGCGGATGTGCGCAAGGAGATGGTGACGGAGAAGGGTCTGGACGAGGCAACGGCCGAAATGATTGGCGAGTATGTGCGCCTCAGCGGCGGCACGGAACTGGTGGAGCAGCTGCTGGCGGACCCCAAGCTCAAGGCGGTGCCCAATGCGGTCAAGGGTCTGGAGGGGATGCAGTTGCTGCTCAAGTACTGCTCCATCTTCGGCCTGGACAAACGGGTAAGCTTCGACCTGAGCCTGGCGCGCGGCCTCGACTACTACACGGGCGTCATCTACGAGGGCGTGCTCAAGGCGGAGCCCGGCAGCAGATCTCCGGCGAAGTCCCCACAGCAGAACGGGGAGACCGCGGAGCAGGCCACCGTGGGATCTGTGGCCGGTGGCGGTCGCTACGACAACCTGGTAGGCATGTTCGATCCACGCGGCAAGGCCGTGCCCTGCGTAGGTGTCTCCATTGGCGTGGAGCGGATATTCGCGGTGCTGGAGGCCCGGTTCGCGGCCAGCAAGGTGAAGCTTCGAACCAACGATGTGGAGGCATACGTAGCATCCGCTCACAAGGGTCTCCACGAGCAGCGACTGCGCGTGCTCAACCAGCTCTGGGATGCTGGCATCAAGGTGCGTTGAAGGAGGTCCCTTTTGTATTCAAGGAACTTTGTAATCGAATCACAATCTCCCCTTTCATAGGCGGAGCACTCGTACAAGCTTAATCCGAAGCTATTGGCTCAACTGCAGCACTGCGAGGAGCACCAGATCCCCTTGGTTGTGGTCCTGGGCGACGCGGAGCTGGCCCAAGGTCTTGTCAAGCTGCGAGAGGTTACCACCCGACAGGAGACGAGCGTCAAGCTGGAGGATTTGCCTGGAGAAATTCGGAGACGTCAGCAGACCTAAGCCTGGATACTATCCTGCACGGATGTGCGGTGTCTGCCTATCCTATAATTTATAAACCGCATTCATCCTGTAATCTTTTTTTTTGTATTTGTACGTTTTGTATTTTTGGGCCCAGAGGCGCCTCGTGCTACTATTATTATCGTAGGAATTACTTTGGACCTTTGAACTTATACCAAAACTGAACGCTTAAAATAAATTGCAAACGCAATTCGCATTTAAACGAGAAAACATCTGTGTTTTGGGCCCACTCTTAGCCATTGATACTGTCCCATTGATCGCTTGCTTCCGTCTGAATAAATCCAATGTCGTTCCTTCCATCCTATTGCAGAGCGACGGCAGGAACCAGGAGGAGGAACACCACACATAAGAGACTAGGAGGGAGGACAGGATGCCGGAGACGCTGCCCGCAACGGCCACGGTGACAGCCTCGAGCATCGACTGCACTGTCGCCGTGCTCAAGGTGCCGACGCCCACCATGCAGATGCCGCAGGTGTGCAACCTCCAGAGCCTGGGCCTCATCATGGAGCCCAACAACATCAACATCGAGTTGAATCCCGCGGCCACTCCCACGCCCACTCCTACTCCCCCCGAGTTCAAGGTGAGTTCTCCACAGTGTCCACAGGCAATTTATTTTTGAAGAGGATTTGGAATGTGGAATACAGGATAAAAGATTAAGGGATATTTTCGAATCATACTTTTGGTCATCATGTAACATATATGGGCGAGAGTTTTCTGGGCTCCTCGGGCATCGAAGCGATCAGTGCGTAGAAGGCAGTCGTTGTCTCTACGCGAGCCACTGACTGGCGTCTGTTATGCGTCGATAACTCTGATGAGGTGGCGACGGTTGGGTGCACGAGCTCCACCAACTGCTCCTCCTGCATCGTCTCTGACCCTTTCCCTTGCGATGAACACCTTACGGCTCGAACTTCCATAATCCGCCCTCCACACGCTTGGGCACTAGGGGCCCCTTCTCACCAGTGCGGTTCTTTTGAGAGAGAATACTGCAGGCACAAGACGATGGGTGGTGCAGATGGGTCTTCGCCAGGAGCTCCAGCATCTGCTTCTGCCTGAGCTGATTGCTGGCTTCGACTTGGCGTTGGTTCGAGGTAGGCTCTAGGGATATCTTGGAAGTCTGCTCCGTCACCGTCAGAGTAGGTGGTGGCGATATCTGTTTGTCTGCTGGCGATACTCGTCCCACACTCCGAACACTGGACGCCGGAGTGTCATCGCGCAGATATATATTCAGCCTCTCTCCGGTATCCTCCGCCGACATTCTGATTTCATTGAAGTCTCCCGTGCTTCCGATGATCGTACAAATGAAATTGCCTTGCGATGGCGTGACGTAGAATAGACTATTGTCCTATGAAATATCATCGAGATTGTTCAGGGTATCCCGAGAGCTCATGCACTCGTTGAGTAAGACGGAGGATCATCAAAGGATCAAAACTCAAAAGTTCGGACAATATTTCAGGCTAAACACTCCGTGGCTTGGCAATTGCTGGTCTTCTGATTCTTGCGGGGACCGATCCCAGAAGAGCTCAGCCATACCTTTGTGTAGTGCAGAAGCACCTCCCAGTGGTAGCCGGAACGGTTATAGATGATGCGGAGGAAGTTGCTGCTGAGTCCTTCACCTCTGCGGACGCTCCCTCGGCCTCGTTGCCGGTCAGCTCTTGGATCATCATCAACGCGACACGTGGAAGGTTCTCCTGGGGATTCACAATGGGAGTCGGAGAATTAGAGAATTTTTTTACAGATTTTCGAAAGGGAAAGGAAATTCAAAGTCCCTCCTACCAACAATTGGGATGCATCCCATACGAAGAACATTTGGTAATTTGATTATGTCACATTCTGTCGCGGCTGCCCATCGCTCCGCTTTCACACTCGAATTGAGTCCTGATGTCCTGTCCTGGGCCGCTCTCTTTCTCTCTGCTCCGACAGGCGCATTTTTTATGCCTCACTGCGTGCAGTTTGTTGGCAAGGTGCCGTCAGGGCAGGACAGGGCAAGGAACAAGGGAGGAGAAGCAGTCGGTTTAGTCCGTCCTCCTCTCATTCAAATGCCCTAACGCGCTGCTGATTTTGACAGGCGCCGCCGCAACGCTGCAACGTCCGCGTCTCTGCCAGCGTCGCTGTCTGGCTAATTCAGTTTAAACGAGCCGGAACGTTGTGAGTCGCAGTTAGGGCTGCGACTCTACATTTATACCCGATACTCAGTCAGTGTGGCCTCCCTCCGCCAGAGGGCGCCCACTGCACGATGAAGAGTGTGCGTGTGTGTGAAAGAGAGGGAATGAGTAAACGCAAGGCTGTACTATCGTAGCCACTTCAATTTTATTGTTCCTATAGTAATAATAATAATGATCCGATCTGATCCAGATTCGGGAACCTGCTAGATATAGTTCTTCTCAACGATTCTGCTTTTATTTTGTTTTCTCGTATCTTCAAAATTGTGAATGCCAGAGATTTTTGTCCGTTGTGGGGGCAAAATTCTGAAATACATTTGTAACGTGCGATATAGCAGGAGTCTGGATACAACATTTGGTTGCTCTAGCTATTATAGTCTCTAAGATCTAGGCGCTCATCAGGACTGACAGACCGACATGGCAATATTGGCTCGGCTATTCCACTTTCACCACAAATATAATATACCCCTATACTCTTTAAGTATCGGGTATAAAAATGTCATTTCGTTTCAACGATTGTCCAACCATTTACTGTTGTTGGTGCTGCTGGCTGTCTCTCTCTCCTGCTGACATGTCAGTGCCAGGCCGAAGCCGAGACCGAGGATCAAGCCGATGACGGGTCGCACAGTGGGATGGAATGGCAGCAGAGCAAAGAGCAAAGTTGCGTATTATCACTCGGTGCAATTAGAGATGCGATTGGGAATCAATCTATATGGTATAAAATTTATTATTCCTAATATTCCTGTCTGATAATCAAATAGTCAGTATGGATTGTTCCTGTTCAAATTTCGGAAGGATATTTGCCGCTCGCTTGGCCACTGTGCGCTCCCGTGGTGGTGGTGGGATTGGGTTAGGAATTTCGGGTTTGGGTTTGGGTTCGCTGTCGCCTTTGCCCTTCATATGGCATTCATGTGCTTGTGTGTATGCATGTCTGTGTGTGTGTGCAGTGATTTGTATCATGGGACTGAACAGGGGGTGCGGTGCACTCCAGTCAGGGAAGCGACGCAGATATCATTCGATGCTTCTAATTTACGGATTAATGAAAGGCGCAATTTTACATATGGAAATGCTCCCCGCTCTGGCTGTAGCTCTTCCTCTGCCAGTGCCTCTGCCGATCGTGGGAAGCGATTAGAGTGGTGGTGCGCCGCTCGTGGTCGTTTTCGTGGTGCCCTGGTCCCCTGGTCCCCTGAAAACTGTTCCGCCTGGCATTGATGGATTGTCTCATAAATTTGTGATTTGCTAAGGTTGGCTTCCATTTCATTATTCCATATTCAATACCAGTGCATCCAGATCACAGAGTCAATTTGTGTGACATTAAACCTTTGAGTAGGTGGTAGGTAGGGGTAAAGGGTAGGCCCCGCCCGCTTGCCCTTTTGCGTATGTGACGACAGGGTCAATTTGAGGTGGATTTCTGGTCAGAAAAGACGAATGAGCTCCATAGTGGTGGGAAGCGGGGAAGGGGGGAAGTGCGGATCCGATCCAAGGCATTTCGCCCTAATATGTCCAAATCCCTTTTGGGAGTGCATGCTCCCATCTATAGAGATGCCATCTATCTGCCATTTTTCTGTCGCGCTAAGCTTCAATTTTCCAATTCACAGTTCATCGCCTTGGAAAAAAAATTGCGGGCACACAATAGGGAAATACTGAATACTGAACACCGAATGTGAGGATACCCTGCCTGAGAAGGGAATTTCAAATTATATAAACTATTCATTGGCTTTGGAGGGAATCAGATCTACTAGTCCCCCACTTAGAGTTCTTCAAGGGATTTCCGAAAAAAATCGAGCAGTGTCCTGCCAAACACCGCACATCCCCGCAGTCTCTCGTCTGCCACAGCCATTGTACCTTTTCTGCGGGGAAGGGTGTGGCTTTAGCGAACAAACACTAATAATATTAATAACGATTATCGTTCGCTAGAAATGGATCTGGCAATCGGATTCGAAGTCATAAATACGCAACGCACTCACTCTCTCTCATTCAACTCGTAGTCCATCATCCGTCCATCGATGGTATCTCTCTCTCTCTCTCTCTGCCACGCGTCGGCAGTTGCTTATCTCGGGTGACCAGAGCGACACGTGCGATTGCCAATTCCATGCATAGTTTCCCTGTGTTACACATGTGTGTGTGTGTGCGTGTGACCAGCAGCAGCGGGTGGGAAGGAAAGCGGCGGTGGTACCAGTAAATTTGCGTGCAATCGTTCTCCCTGCGTTTTTAATGACTCAGTCGTCCACTGAAGCGCTCTCGCTCTCACTCTGCCACACTCTCCTT
This sequence comes from Drosophila lowei, assembly GCA_008121275.1. Classification (NCBI taxonomy): domain Eukaryota; kingdom Metazoa; phylum Arthropoda; class Insecta; order Diptera; family Drosophilidae; genus Drosophila; species Drosophila lowei. Next base: position 72,832,249 of record CM017781.1, on the reverse strand, counting down.
TAATTCGATTATGAGAGGACTTTTTTCCTTCGCGGGGCATTGGTGGTGGCTAAAGTAATTGAAACTCTAACTGTAAGTGGAACGCTGCCTGTCCCACTCCCACTCTTACCCCCTTTCTTATACTGTCACGTGCTCTTGGCTCCCTCTCCCTCTGTGGGTGTGTGTGTGTGTGTGTGTGTGTGCGGCCAAGTACAACTAATGTGGGTGTTAACGGTGTGTTAAGTGATTTTGCCATTTGTTGTAAAATCGAACAATCGGCAAAGCCAGCTCTGCGACTCTGACTTCGACACCGAAACTCCTGATAAGTATCGGCGAGGACTGTGCACGTTTCGCACATATTTCAAAAAGGTTCTGGAAGGAATCGCTGGGAAAAACTTTTCAATTTCCGCTTTAAAATTTCTGCTGCAGCGCGTGCAAACAATTGTACGAAAGTGGCGACTGTAACAATAATCCGCTACTATATTTCCCTTTGGAAAAGTCGTAGGTGATCCATTCCCCTCTCTTTGGGTCGTATGTATGTATACACCATACACCATATTCGTTGGATGGCACTGGCTGGCGCACACTCATTTCCCAACCGTCGTTAATGGGTTAATCTAAATGTGTAATTTATTTTACTTTCTCTTATTTCTCCCCCCCATTCCGAGCACCTCTTTGTTGCAATCTTCATCATGTTGTCCCTTGTCGACGTCGTATCCCTTGTCCCCTGTCCGGCTAATGAAAACTAAAAACTTCAATTACCAGAAAAGCACAATAATGCGTTTTTAACCCAAAACTGAGCAGAACGGGCCAGAAATTGTGATAGATGAGGGTTTGGCAGTGTTTTTTACGGGCCACTTGTTCGTCGTATCCCTTTCCGCCTTCTCCCATCCCTCGAGCCAACGAAGAAGACCAAAGCAGTGACCAAAAACAGAACAAACCAAAAGAAAATGGCAATAAATCAGTGTAAATAACACATAAACACACAGAAAGTGCGATAGAGAAAGATAGAGAGAGAGGGAGCGAGCGCCTGAACGAAAGGGTATTTTGCTTGAAATTTCCCAGTGGGGTGATTATTTAAAATTGTGCAGCGCATAAATACATAGGAGTCAAAGTCAAAGTGGCAGACGGAAAGCAGCAGCAGCTGTGGAACCCTCTGCCTTTTCTTTTTGTGTGTGTGTGTGTGTGTGTGTATATGCGTATAATTGTTGGTAACTTATTGCCAGTGCCCCAAAAGCAGCCAAAACAATCGCTACCCACACACAAAATTTTTCCTTTCAAAACACCCTACATACAAACTTATACATATGCATACATACATATATCGACAACAGTCTGATATAACTGTTTATAAAAATGAGAGAGCGGCAGTCAAAAAAGAACAAGAAGCTAATAAGGAAACGAAAGGGAGAGAGAACAGCAGCAACAGGAGAAGGAACTAGAGAAAGAGAGGCAAACAACGCTGCTGCTCTCGCAGATCAGCTTTGCGAAGCATCGAATTTCGTATACCCTTTCCCTTCGACGACCAAAAGGTTTTCAGATCAATCTTTATTGAATAGGAAGAGTTAAACATGGCTAGATATAATTGGATGCACCATGTACATTTTAGAGCTGAATCTGCTCTCATCTCTGCTCTGTAAATATCTGATTGAAATTGTTATAGTCTCAGTGAGGGTATACAAATTGCGTCTTCAGGCCTGCTGTTGGGAGAGCGATTTCGGTGGCTCAGGAACAACAACAAAGAATGTAGAAACAAAAAGGAACACGAGAGAGGGCACAGTATCAGCATCTTCTTTTGCCGCGTGAATATCGAATTGAAACGAAGCTCAAAGCAGAAGCGAAAAATAGAGCAAGCGAGATGTCGAAAGCACCGAAGGTCCAATCCATAACACCGTCAGCAAAACCAGCAGCAGAAGCAAAAGAAGGTGCTGCTGTGGACGTAGAGGAGACTGAGCGTCGGGTGAAGGTGATTACGGCCATGGGCTACCCGGAGGCCCTGGTCCGAGTCCGTCTCAGCGAGGCCGGAAACAACGTGGAGAGAGCCGTGAATCTGCTGCTGGAGGAGCAGACGGGTGCGCACGACCAACGTCGCAAGCGCCACTGCATCAAGAAGCTGCGGAGTGGGCTTTTGGGTGATCCATACGCCACCCACAACGAAATCGAACGGATGATGAAGGATCGGCGCTGTGCGCAGACTCTGACCGAGATGGTGAACGGCCGCAGCCTGGAGATTATGCAGGGTCTGCTCGACTTGTCCGACGAGGATGGGGAGGACCAGGAATCATCTTCCTCCTCTTCGGGGTCGTCATCAACGTTGATGGAAGGTTCCCCGTCTAGCAACTAGTGTACGCCGCCCAAGTGCTCCTCGTTAACATGGAAAAAGAAATTAAATGCATTAAGCTAACTCCCTTCCCGTGTGTTTGTTTGTGGCTGGGGTCTGAGCTGGCGCTGCGACTCTCCGGTCAAGAAGCGGAAGCAGAAGCAGAACCAGGAAAATTGGCAGAGGCAGCCACCCTGCGCCCTCCTTTGCGATACGTGTCAACCCTTTTCGCCCGATGATTAATGATCGTTTTTTACTTTTTGTTTTGTATTCTGCTTCTTCCATTCTGTTTTGTACTGATTTCAATTTACCTCAATGCCCGTGATTACGCTTCCTCCTGCTCTGCGGTACATTAGCTCCAGTCTACTCTACCACCGAGGAATGGCATATGATACTTGCTTGATAGACAGGAAAATATGAAAATCGCCACAATTGTGGTACTTGTGTGATTTTTATTTAACGTTTTGCACTCAAGTAAAAGTAAGTCTCTGCTATGAAGGGTATTCCAAAGTCGAGGTTATCATATGTGTGTGGGTGTGTGTGTGTGTGTGTGTCAGTGAGTTCTTGTTGAAAAATTCTAATTAATTTTGACTTGCACCCGTTTGCACTGTCAACCACAGTCTCTGCTACTGCTACTGCTGGCGCTGCCGTTGCCGTAACCTTCACCCCTGCCCTTTTCCGGCCCGCCCGGACCCGCACCGGACCACTGTCAACGTTTATCGCGTTTGATCGGCGTTGCGGCGCACCGCAAAATGCGGCAACCCTTGACGCGTTCGCGTAGGCGGCGCCGTATCATTTATCAAGAGCAAATGTCGCCATGCCCCGTCCTGGTGGGTGGGCTGTGAGCTAGCATGGGTTAAGATTTTTGTGGACTTTAAAGTGCAGTCGGAGTCGCAGTTACAGCCGCAGGCCGTAAATTATGCATTGAAATCTGATATTGTGATGACGTCGCACAATGGCCTGCAATCAGGCACAGCTTTGATCCCGTTCGGTCGTCTGTCACCGCTCTTGTTTGCATTTTAAAGAGAAACGGGCCGAGTCGAAGAGCAATCAACATCAATAGTAATTGTAGTAAGAAATTGCGTGCGAAAGTGTGTGAAAGAGATCAGAGCGAGAGCGATGGAAAGAGAGCGCGCGTTGACAGGCGATCAGGTTGATGGCAGAGAATATAATTTCCCCATGCAAATAAAGAAAGGGAGTGCCAGGAAGATGATGACGATTGAAGAGAGAGCTAGGGTCGGCCATCTTTAATGACGTATGCAAACACAGTGTTCGCCTCGCCGCCTGGGAAACGGGACTGGAAATGGGAATGTAAATGGAAATCGAGACCAGTGTCCTAATCCCTCTCTCCTGCCGCAAACCGCAGCTAGAATTCAAGTGGAACGCTGCTCTGCTTCTCCGTTTCTTCTCTCTCATTTTGTATTTGCAGAAGCGCTTAATTGAGTAAAAAAAGTGCCCGAGTCCTGCGGAGCAGCTGCTCCAGCAGCTGCGGGAGGGAGGGCTGCCAATTAATAGATGGAAATGGATTTGGGTATAAGAAATATGCGCTGCCATTTGCATGCATGGAACGGGAGACAAGAAGAAAGAGTGAGACAACAGAACAGAGAGACAATTAGGCAATTATTTGCGCAAGGGATCAAAACCAAAACAAAAAGCAGTCCTCTCTGGCTGCTGTGCCTCTCTCCATCTCCCCCTCCGACCGACTGTTATGCTCTGGTTCTGGCTTGTGGGAAAGCGCACACCGCGTGTGTCCGTGTGTTTGTGTGTCGTGTCGAATTCCGAAGGCAGAGCCAATGGTGTGTTAATTGAAGGTAGGGCGGGCATTCATTTTTTTCCAGTTGCATATTCACAGCCTGTCACGTTATGCGACTAACTTCAGAGTGCTTCCTGGGATTGCTTCACCTTGAATTCATACGCCTTGCCAGAGCCGAAAAGTGGTTTGAGTGGGAGTTGTGTTGGCGAATGCTTTTGCTTTTGCTCAGGCTTTGGCTCCTTTTTTCTTAATTGAACATAAGCAATTAGCGTGCAATTTGTTGCGCTCGCGAAATTTACTCTAACGGTGAATGCAGAGCCACGTGCTTTTTTTTGTGTGTCTCTCTGGCACCCACTCTCTTGCTCTCTCTCACTCTGCTGCTGGGGCCAGAGGAACGCACTTGAGTGGAATTAATTCTAAATGCGGCTCTGCACGCGGCTAAGTGATTATGTCCTGGCCAGAACCAAGGAGAGTGAGGAAATGTGAGTAAGGGGTGGGTGGCAGCATAGCACCCACTCAGGCGACTCGCATGTTTAATTATAATTAAAAAGCACACCACCCCCGCCCCAGACCTTCGGCCTAACCAGATCCATAAACATTAAAATGGTTAATTGAGTGCTTAGTGCAGCATCCCCCCAAAAGAGGAACCCCCTGACCGTAATATTAATTATTTTAATTGAAATGTTCATTATTTTACATCTAATTTACCGCTATATGCGTGTGCCGTCCCCCATTCTCCCCTACCACCCACAAACTCCCACATGCCTCAGGTCCACTGTCGCCTCCGCTCCGAACAGTGGGTCCACTGATTGATAACATTTCTTATTGTGTCTCTCACCTTCCCATTGGATTTGTCCCACTGTGCCACTGTGGGTCGCGATTCTTGTTCCCTGCTTTTTTTGGGGTTGTTGCATTTGGCGCGGGGTTTATTATAAATTTTTAATTGGCTTTTTATGTATGAATAATGCCTGCCCCTGCCTAACGCTGTCTCTTACACGGGAAGGGATGCATTGTCGCTCGCTTGCTACCATTCCCTTCCCCCGTCATATTCTCCACCCAAGGCTATTGGCAAAGTAGTTTTTGAGCGCATTATTTATGCAGCCCCTTCGTATTCTGCCGCGTCTCTCTCTTTTGTTGTGGTTTTTCTTAAGAAACATGTCATTTGTAACGGGTCTGCTGGTGTGTCGGAGGGGGGTTACGCCTGCAGAGAGTCGCCGAGAGAGCGGGCAAATCAAATGGCATCCACCTATGTGTTGAGAGGGGGCTGGTCCCCTGCTGGACACTACTCAGGTGCGCCTTTAACAGCGCTCGGCTCTGCTATGTTAGTGGTCTGTTAGGCAGCTACCCCCGTTGCTGGGGGCCCGACACCTGTGATAGGCAGCCCTCAGCGGCCGGGCGGCATCCAATGGCAGCGCCGCGGCCCCAGCCAACCGTGGGGGCCACCGACGCGCAAGAGCAGAAACAACCCTCGCAAGAACAGAGACAGACAGACAGACAGACACCAGCAAATGCCGGTCTCAGCAGCAGCTGATAAGCCGCACGGAGAGAGGGAGAGAGAGCGTGAGAGCCAGTCAGAAAGAGAGAGAGAGAGAGCGAGAACGAGCGCAGTGGCCAACCACCTACTTGAGCGCCGTCGACGTCGCTGCTACCGCAGCAGTCAGCCGTATGTATATCTGTTTTCATTCATGCAAGCGGCGGTTCACAGCAGAGCCGAGAGAAAACGAATCGAGCCGAGGCCAGCCGATGCTCAATTTCGCGTTACACTGAGTCATTTCTGCAATATTTCAATATTTCAATTCAAAATCCAAACAAACTTCGGCGCTGACGGTCGTGTGTGGTGTGTGCTCTGACGAAAAAGCAAAGCGAGAGAGCGAGCGTTGTAGTAACGCATGTATATCGTATATTAACCAAGAAACCAAGAAACAGTTACTGTATTTTCGTATCTGTGCTAAGATTATTTTTTTCCTGTGTACGTGTGTGCGTGTGCAGCCCCCCTCTGTGAGCAGAAAAAGCATCTACAAAAAATATGCAAATTTACGAGCTAACTAATTGAGCATCGTCTGCCTGCCCCCCCCCTCGCTATTTGATCCGTGATCCGCTCGTGTGTGTGTGTGTGTGTGTATGTGCAGGTGTCTTCTCTCTTACGCACTTAGTCAATCACTCTCTTCCGCCTGCCTGCCTGCGCTCTTTCAGTAAAGTGATCTTTCTAGTTACTCAATTAACGGTTATCCCGCGCGCCACACTCCCCCACGCAGGGAGGCACGGCAACAGCAGCAGCAGCAACATTGGAATTCGCACTCAATTAGCGCGTTTCTAGAGTGTAGCATAAACAGCCAACGCATTCCACTGTCCAACAATAACAATAAGCGGGAAACGCAGCTAAATAAACAAAACGGACACCCAACCCCCCAACCCAGCAACCCAGCAACCCGGCAACCCATCAACCGAATTCTAGCGAAGAACGGAAAGAAGAGCGGGAGAAGCAGCAGCAACAACAGTGCCACTTGATTTCTGCATATGTAAGTGGAAACCCCATTGTCCCCGTACACCTACCCCAACACCTACCCCTATCCCCCTGTTCACGACGATCCTTTTAATTGGTTTACGTTTCTGCCTCGGTTTTTACTCTTGTGTTTTTTCTGTTCTGCCTTCAACTTCTGTTCTTCTGCCAGCGCAGAAACTGTTTATTTGTTCTAATTACCGTTGTCGGAAGAATCACAGAGAAAGAGCGAGAACGAGAGAGGAATTCTCTGCTAATCGCTGCGGTTTCGGATTACTGCATAGACGCTGACGCAGACGTGGGCGTAGGGGCAGTGCAGGGGCAGCGGTAGCGGCAGAAACAAACAACCCAGTGATCGTAAGAGAGAGAGGAGGGAAGCAGTGGAGGACCCGAAGCTTTAGATACCCCAAAGTGTCAGATTTAAAGAATGACTGAAAATCCAACAAAATATTGAAATTTGCATCAAAATTATGTAAAATTTACAATTGATGAAAATTGATGGGAGGCACTGGCTTCAAGAATAAATACTCGTACGTTCTTATTAGAAAAAACCTACATACATACATGTGAATAGAAAGGGTATCGAAAAGTGTATTCGTCTGTCGCTCTATCGTTTCCATGGTCTGGAAGGCTGGAAATGGAATTAGCAGGGAGAACGAATATCAGATTCGGGAATTCTATCCCTCTCTATCGCTCTGCCTCATTCGTTCTGTTGTGCCACAAAATGGAAATTTGAGCCAAAGGGAAAATAAATGACAGAGAAGTGTCCCCCGGAAGTTTTCGGGTGAAAATTTGATGTTTCTGTTGAGTAAATAACAATGGAAATTGTAGCGAATAATGTGGCATTCATGTGTGGCACTTATATGTATCTGTGGCATCCTTTAGCATTCCTCAGGGCAGGTCTCCCCCAGCCTTGAGATCCCTATTGAATCATATAAAATTTCACACATTTACGTATGGCTCCACTCTTGCAACTCCACTCTGTGCCAGCCAAAGCCCCACCCATCATTCCCATGCCCCCTCTTCCATTACAGTGGTTGTCAGTGAAGCAGCCTATTAATGCCCCCGAATGTTGAATGCGTGTCTGTCAAATTGGAGAGTGGAGCGGCATCCTCCAGTGGCAGTGGAGTGGAGGGGCAACACGGGGGTACGTACGAAGTGCCTTGCCTCGCTGTCGCAGTCGCTGCCTCTCACGTTGCATTAATTAACATTTAAACAATAATTAAATTATTCATACAAATGTGGCAAATAAAGCAGCGATGCAGTGTGTGGCAGAGTGTACTGTGGAGTGTGGCAGACGTGAAGGAGGTTCCCTTCATCTTGCATCGCCATCTCCCATCTTCCCATCAGTGCGGGAAGCAGGGCCCAGAGCCTATTAGTATGGCTTATTGCCTGACTCTGTGCCTCTGCATGTGCCGTGCCTCTGCTCTTCCCCGATCTTATCGGTGGCAGGGCGCGCACGCGCACCTCGGAGGCAGCCCCAGGGCCCAGGTTGCAGCCATAGCCAGAGCCGCAGCACAGTAGCCGCCAGACGATTATCAGCCGGCGTATGATGATGATGATGATGATGATGATGCGACGCACCTACATGCAACGCCCTCTTTCACTTTGGGGCTCCCCAGGTTTTCACACTGTGCAACAAAAGCAGGATTTGGAAATGTGGAATGTGAAATGTCTGGAAGCTGGAAAATGGGAATTGGTAATTGGGATTGAGGAGTGGTCATATCTTGCGGATAGCATACTTATTGGGGCAGCAATTCCCGAATAGAATACCCTGGTGGACAGTGTAATTGCCACACGTAGTGGCAAGAGCCGCCTTATTGCTAACAACTTGCTTAGGAGGGCATTCCGTGGTCTGTCTGTTCTCTCCCTCCTCTGGTAATCCTTTAATTTATGACACTTTTGCGGGGCACTCGACTAGAACTGCATTCATGTGTTGCGTTGCGTTGTATTGTGTTGCTCAGTGTAACATGGTAGAGGCGGAGTCTCAAGCGGAAACGGGGGGGAGAGAGAGGCAGAGAGGAAGTAACATGACAACAATTTGCAAATATTTTATTAATAAATGGCATTGCCCCAACGACAGCCACCGACGACAGACGGCGACGGACCACAGAGCCAGTGTCCGAATCGCGAGTCGTCGGAGATCGGTAGATCGGGAGATCGCAGCCGCGGCCCAAAACTTGTTGTCTTGCACAAAGAGAGAGAGAGAGAGGAGAGACTGGTCTCAGCAATTGGTGGCATGCGACGACTTTTGCAGTTAAATTAAATTAAAATAAAAGTGCGCCCAAAACCAGAGACGCAGAGGAAGATGCAGAGCCAGAAGTCAGAGACGGAGCACGCACGCATGGAGTGAGAGATAGAGAGAGAGAATGGCAATAAGAGAAGCAGAAGAGAGAAGAGAGAAGGAGAGCCTGGCAAATTGAAATCGAAAAAGAAAACTCGTTAATTAAAAAGTTAACATCGCATTGCGGCTCTTTGTGGCCCAGAGAGCGGGAGAATGGGAGCCGGTCAGCGAGAGCCTAGAGATGAGATCGTGCCTGGATCGTGCGTGAGTCGAGATCATTCCCAAGAAAAGGAACCTTTGCTTGGGATCGTGCCACATCTGGTATCCATCTCAAGGCACCTCTCAGTCACGGCTTCAGTTGCAGCAATTGGTCTTATTAATAATTGAAAGACAGAGACAGAGACAGAGACAGACAGAAGGGAAAGAGAGCCACAGCCGGGGGCCAGAAATGGAATTGTGGTTGGCCTCCGCCGTCTTGCCGGTGGGAATAGTGGAAACAGGGATCAGGTAACAGGAGCAGAACGGGAAGAGGGGAAGTGCGTCGCGCCAAAATGAAATATGAAGTGCGGCCGCACCCTGCATGCAAGCAGTGGAATAAGAGAGGTGGGCAAGCAGGGCAATAAGTGCATGGAAGCAGTCAAATTAGTGAGAGTAAAGCAAAGAAGCAAACAAGGGCAAATACTCTCTTTTCTAACTGTAAAGCCCTCTCCTTCTATGCGATCCCTTCCTCCCACTCATTAAACGCAAGAGAAAGAGATGAAAGAGAGCGAGAGACAGTCAGTCCCAGATCTGCTCCCAGCTCCTCTCTTCTCCTCCCTTCTGCTGCTTTTGCTGCTGCTTCTACTGATGCTCCTTCTTCTGTTCCTCCTACCCACTCCACTCTTTGGTGGTTCTCTCTCTCTTTTTTGTATTCCTCCCCTTCCTTCGTACTTCGTATTTTGTGGTCGTTTTCCATTATAATTGGTTTGAAATTAATTTGCCAATTACACGATCTCACATTTAATTGGCTTTTAGTGGAAGGCACCAACGCAGCGCAGCGCAGCGCAGCGCAGGAGAAGGAAGAGGAGAAGAAGGAGGAAGAGGAAGAGCACCGCATGGTGCGTACACACCAGTCCCTGGCCCTGGGCCCTCTTCTACCTGCTGACTGCCTTCTACCTCCCCCCGCGTTCGTGCTGTTTGCGCTGCTTTTGATTCTTTTCTGGCTTTTGCCCTTTTTTGTCGTTTTTTCGCTTTACGCTTCGGCTCCCCCGATCATCACGGCGATGATGATGACGATGACGATGACGACGATGATGATGATGATGGAGATTGCCGGCAAACATCATCATTAGCAGCAGGGCGCTGAGCTCTCCTCCCCCTCGCCCTCCCCCTTCATGGAGGAGCAAACGAAGCATTGTCGCTTTCGATTTGAGTAAATGAGGCAAGCAGTGCGTGCGACATTCGCTTTTGTGTGCCGCCGCCAAAAGAGAGAGAACGATTCTCAGTCTGTTTCCCTTTCTCCCCCCTCTTTCTGTGTTGCTCTCTTATCAAATTTGCAATATTCATTTTTGCATAATGCGGCAAGCAGAGCCGCTCCACAATTCCCCCCGTCGCTCGGTGATCTCTGCAGAGGAGTGGAGCGGAGAGGGAAGCGGAGGGAGAGCCGCGTTAATTGGGTCGAGCCGTGTTGCTCGTGGTTCGCGGGAGGGTACGCGGGGGGTTCTGGGCGACGGCCAAGCCAAGTGGGAAAACCAGTTCCCAGCCGTCGGTTCTGGCCAACAATTTTAACTAAAGCCTAAACACTTTTAGTTAAAATGCCAATTAAAATATTCTTTTTTTTCACTGCTGCCGCTGCCGTGCTCTCTTTGTCTATCCCTCTCTCTCTCTCTTTTTGTTTGTGGTGATCGATGGGAGCAGGAGAATCGAGGGATGTGGATGCGACAGCAAATAAATGCAGATGTCAATTAGAGGCTCATTAAAAAAAAGTCCACACAAAAGCGCGAACATCCCGTAAACCCGAGCCCTGGAGTCCTCTGCCCTGCCCCCGTCCCCTGTTGCTCCTTTGCGACCCTCAAGGGGGAACCTGATTTCCAACATGAGCATCACTTGCACTTTTGTTTGGCTCTGTCTCTGTCTCCCCCACACCGCACCACAACCGATCCTCCTCCCCGCCCTTTTGGTGCCCTTCGGCAAAATCGAGGAAGAAGACGAATGCATCAACCACGAAGGCACCGGCACCACACTCGGGTTCTGCCGAGAGAGCCATCGCATTCCGTTGCTCCGTTGCTCCGTTGCGTTGCTCTCTCGGGCTGGCGTGTGACAGTGGGAGATGATCGGAAAAAGTTCGGCATAAAATCTACAGAGAACATATGCACATTGAGGAAAACCTCTCCGATTCCTTAATCCACCAGGAGGACATACATATGTATGTATGGATATTCCTGCGGAGGATACCAGAGGCTAATAGCGTAAGGGCTGCCCACAGTAAAGAATTTCTACATTCCACTTAAATCTATCCCACTGTGCGCACAGGACAACAGCGTGTTATACCGCTGCCTCTGACTCTGCTGCTGCCTCAGTTTTTGTTCTGCTGCTATGTCGCCGTCGCCGTCTCCGCTCTGCTCTGCTCTGAGTGAAGGTGATTTAAAAATTTTGTCACATTTTCAGTACAAAGATTTTGGTATTTTTTAATGAGCTCTCGGGGATTCTCAGGCGGCACCAACCGCCTATGCCGATGCCAATGGCAATGGCAATGCCGATGCCGATCCTCTTTCTGATGATTTTTTCTGCTTTCTGTGGCTTTTGTTCTTCTGTTTTGCTCCTCGGGAATCGTGGATGCTGGATGCGGCTGGAACCCACCAGCCTCCGTTCCGTTCCGTTCCTGTGGCAAAAGTGCAAATTTTGCTTCCCTCTCCCGTTCCTCCTGCTGCCCCGCCCTTTCCCTTCTGCTCCTCTCTGTGGGTCTCGCTGTGGCTCATTTATATATTTTTTTATTTTATTTCGATTTCTGATTTTGGTTTTGTTGTATTTAAATTGTTAATGTGCTGGGGGCCGCCTTTGGGGAATTAGCACTGCTTTTGTTCTTGTTGCAGCAGCAACTTGTTAAAATTCCTTCAAAGGGAACGCTGGAAGGAGGAGCGAGCGATCGTTGGGAACGGGAAAGGGATTGGCGTGGACTGACTGAATGGAAGTGGAGTGGAGTAGAGTGGAAGACGAAGTGGAAGCTGAGAAGAAAAGGAAAGGATATGATATGTTCCATGTTCATAAATTCAACACGCTTCTGGGTTTGTCTGGGGTCTGTGGGGGATACCAAGGAGAGTGACTGAGTGTGTGTGTGTTTGTGTGTGTGGAGTGCTGTTATCCACAGTCTGTTATCCCCCCTCTTAACAGAAGAGCACCGTGCACGCAGGCGCACACGAAATCCAAAAAAGTAGTCGACGTAATTAATTAGCAAATAGAAAAGCGTATGCAGCAATAATCACGAAGAAACTGCAGAGAAGGGAGAGAGAAGAGGAGAAGGGGAGAGGAGAGGAGTTGCCACGCAATGCGGATGCAATTGTTGTGTGTTTCTTCTGCGGTTTCTGCAACGCATTAAATTAAGTTGCGCCAAGAAAAAGAAAATGGATAAAAAATGGAAATGACATGCCCCAAACACACATGCCACACAGACACACATTGAGGCACTCATTAGAATTAATTGACTTTCCATAAATTGAGAGAGAGAGAGAAAAAAACAACACCACAGGAGAGAGGCGATATCTTGTGGATTCTGCTGAAAGAAAGAAGAAGAAGAAAGTCTCTGTGGATCGTATTTCTTTCTCAGGGGAAGGGAAGAGTGTGTTGTCTCCTCCGCTGTTCTCTTACACTGTTTCATGATTATTATTATTATTATTATTAGGTGCATTAAATGCGCTTAAAATGAAACTTAACTGCAAGTAAATTGCATTTAATTTGTTGCTGCACTCGAGGGGAGAGACAGATAAAGAGAGTAGAAGAAGAGTGGGAAGCGAGGAAGCGAGGAAGCGAGGAAGAGAGAGAGAGAAGGAGGAAAGGCAACAATTTTAATTGGTTTTTTACACGTATTAGCATAACAGCCAGAGGGAGACAGAGATACGCGTGTGTGGCGCGTGATGAGTGTGTGTGGGCGAGAGGTGTGTATATCTCTCTCTCTCTCTGTCTCTCTTGTGCGACAGCGAAAAGTGATTTAATGGGAATGCATTTGGTCGAGCGCATAATGTGGCCAAAACAGCAACAGCAGCAACAACAATTGGCAGAAATTGTTACGATTTGATTGCTTTAATTAAGCAAAAGCTGCAAACAAAACTACATTGTCATCAGGACGGGGAAGGGGCACTTGAAGGGGGGGTACGTCAGCGAGCATATTAATTAGACCATTTCTAGGCGTTGCAACAGCGGCAGCTGCAACAGCAGCAAGAAATGTGCTTTTTAATTTAGTCGCCCCTCTGCCTCGCCGACACCCGACCAAAGGCTTCGAAGCGGAGGTGGAACATTTAATTCTACAGTAAGATCGGCCACTGTAAGAGTCTAGACAGAGTTATGGCCAAAAAGAAGCCAATAAATTAATCTTAAGATTTCCCTCTGATTTCCCTAAACTCGAAAAAGTGGGATCTAATTCGTTTAACAGATGGCATACACCTGGTGCAACAGTATCCACTAATGGGATCCACTAACAAGACCGCTGATCAGAATCCACAAACAGAATGCATCAGGAGAATACGCTAAAAGACTCCACGGCACATCTGCTTCCACAAACAAACATAGCGACGATACGCCTTGTCCCTCCTACAGGCGACACCTTTGACCATCTAATTAGCAACATTTAAAGCGTTGCCCTGATTACAGTGTGCCCACTCCACCCTCTCCATCCGCTCCCCGTTCGCCGCTCCCCGCTTCCGTCTTCCTTATGTCTCTCATTCCACAGTCATCAACCCATCCACAAGTCAACCGAGCAGCGCTGCGATTACGCAAAGCAGTGTCCCAGGTCAATTGATTGACGATTGACGCCTCTCATTCTCATTCACATTCACAATCGCGAATCGTTTTGTGATTTGGCGGTCTCCCGCCCCCGTGTGTCGACCGCTGTGCGTGAGTGTGTGTGTGTGTGTGTGTGTGTGTGTGTGTAGGTAGAACGTGTGTGTTGTATGTGGAGACAGCGACGCTGCGACTCTGTCGCTTTTTTTAATTGGCAAGAAATCGAGAGAATAAATGTAAATGCAAAATGCATGCGGCCACATGCAAATCGACATGATTTATATATTTTAGAATAAACAAACTATTAAATTGTTGTGCGGCGGCTGGTGGCTGGTGGCTGGTGGCTGCTGCAATGCGAGTGGCGATCGACTGTTGAAAATTTAAATACTAAATTGTCAATGGGTGGTGGGGGATCGACAAAGAAGAGGGGTGGTGCAGTGCCGTGTAGTGGAGGGGTGGGGTTTGGGTGGGTATTGAGTCGGTATTTGGATTTGATTGCAGCAGCAGGCAGTGTCATGTTCTTGTTTCTGCTGATTCGATTACATAGATTTCAACTTAGGTTTGCGTTTGCGAGGGAAACGCCTCGCCCCCTCCCCCGAAAAAAAAACAGGTTCACGAACTCAAAGCAGTGTTGGAAAGTGACCTAACCCTAACACACAAGTGTTGAAGAAGGAAATCATTGGAGAGACCAAAATGAAAGCCCAAGGAGAAGTCAATTGCGTTAGTGGAACAGTGAAAAGTGTTGGAAAATGTCAATGGTGCTTCAAAAAAAATTGCATGTCAAAAGTTTTGAATAGTGCCGCATTAAAAGTGAATAGTGTTCACTAACGGCACGTAAAATTGTACAAAAAACCGCAGACCGAGTCTTACAACACTTAAATAGCTGACAGTGTTGGTAATTGGCATTAACTTTAGTTGTGCGTTGATTAGTGCTCCTCTGGAGGAGGAAAATAGCAAACAATATGAAAAACAGGAGACTTTCATTAACACTGATCTAGACAAAATGTGCAACACTCGTTCGCCTGTCCACCTGTACCCCTGTCTCCCTGCCTCTCTGCCTCTTTGGCTAACATGCTAATGATGATGATGATCATGGTGGGTCAGCAGCTTCCAATTATCGCAACAGAAAGAGAGAGAAAGAGAGATGGAGTGATGGAGAGGGGCAGTAACCCAGCTGCCAATTAGTTAACGTGGCCTACTACTGCCGTAGCTGCATTTTTTTTTCTTCTCATTTTATTTCTTTTAATTACTGCAACTGCAACTGCAACCAGAATCCAAGACCCGGCTTTGGCTTTGGAGTTGCCTCTAACTCTGTGGCTCTGTGGTTGTTAGAGGATTGCCTGCCCCGTCGGACTTGCAGCCGATAATTGCAGCGAACGAATGCATTGCATGAATGAGTGAATGAATGAACGAATGAGCGAGTGAATAAACGAATGAATGAATGCCAAAAGCCAACGAAGAACGAACAATGCCATGCAAATGGGAGCATTTAGCAGAGTGATTAGCAGTGTGGCATGCAATATCATGGGATTGGAGTGGAGTGGAGTGGAGTGTAAGAATTAACACTTTCCCGATCGACAAAATTTCAACTGCCACTGCAACTGCAACTGCTGCAACGTGGAACTGCAACCTTGTTGGGCAGTGTGCTTGGAGAGTGGTTTTTATCGCTCAGAAGGAAGCCCACACTGGGAAACGGAACGAATGAACGAAGTGGAGAAGAAAGGGGTGGGGTGGGGAGGGGAGGGGAGACGGTAAGTGGGGTTCTTGGGGGGCACTCAATGGAGAGGCGTGTATGTCTAAAAGTAGTCATCATTAAAATTCCAACAGTGACACACAGAGGGAGAGAGAGAGAGAGAGAGAGAGAGCGAGAGAACGCTCGATTCGACTCTCGACTCGAATCTCGACTGTTGCTGTCGTGGCACCAAAAGAGAGAAAGAAAGAGATGGAGATAGATATCCCCACAATGGGCGGGCAACAAAAACAATGGTGCGGAGGCCCAGAGAGAGTTAGGGAGGGAGAGAGAGAAAGAGAGAGAGAGAGATAGATAGAGAGAGAGAGCGAGACTGGAGCTTGTTTCAATTTTTGTTAATTATGTTATGAAAAAAGAGACAAACAAAAGAGAGAGAAGAATCGAGAGAGAAGACAGAACACAGAAGAGATGAGAAGAGAACGAGTGTGCAACTGTGAAAAAGTGCAACTTGCAACCTGGGGCAACCTACCCGCCGCCACTTAATGAGCACCGGGCAACGGGCGACACTCGCTCTGTGGCTCTGCTTGTGGCAGTGCCAGTGCCAGTGCCAGTGGCAGTGCCAGTGGCAGTAGTGCAGGCACTTCTTCTACCTCTGCTTCTACCTTTTCTTGTGCTTTAGATTTATGGCCATGCCATGACTACACAGTCCCTGCCCGTGCCATACAGACATCAAAACTAAAGAACAGCAGCAGCAGAGAACAGAGACAGAAAGACAGATCGCAGGAGGAGCAGCCGAAGCAGAAGCAGAAGCAGAAGCAGGAGGTGGAGACTGCGTGGGCGTCTCTGTGGGCTGCTGCTGCCCGGCCTGCTCTTTCTCTTTGTCTTTTTCCTCTAATTAGCATCGCAAGTGGAATAAATGCTAGTTCTAGGCAGCGCCCACACGCCTACAGAGAGTCTTCTTTGAAGGGGTAGGGGGGAGGGGGAAAGCGGTCTAACCGTTCTCCTTTTTCATTTCCCTTTCTCTGCTCTTGTGGATTGTGATTTGTGGTAAATGAAGGGACTATGACGTCCGTTTTAGGGCCACATTGGAATATTCCCTTCCCTTCCTCCCCTTCATTCACTCCGTTAAAATTAATAAATTATCGATAAATATCGATGACATATCCAGATCGGATCTCATTAGTATTCTTTGGAGAGGAGATCCCCTTCCTCCTGAAAGATCTTCCATCCATATTCATTCTTTATCATTTCAAATGATCGATTCATCGATTATATATCGTAGATCGGATCTCTCGTCAGAGATGTGGTTCTTTCTCTTCTGTTCCCATTTTGCATTGCGCATACGCCTCGTGGTGCAACATACAACGTGGAACGTGATCATAAATTTGCTGCTGCTGTCCCTGCTTTCCTCTCTGGCGCCGGACTTGTCGCTCTCTCTCTCTCTCTCTCTCTCTCTCTCTCTCTCTCTGTCTCTCTTTCTTTGTCTAATTAGTGGCGCAACGTTTTACGAGCATCGTTTGTTAAAATATATTTTAATTAAATTTGCTGCAGTCGCTGTTTCTGTTTCTGTTGTGGTCGCTGTTGTTTTTGTTTTTGTTGCATCGCAGACTTTAATATATTTTTTAATTAATGCCTTTTTCTTGGTTTGTTTTTCTTGATTTTCGTTTTTTGCTTTCTTTCTTCCTCTTCCTTGACGACCACCTCCTCCTTCTCCTCCTTCTCGACTGCTGCAACTGCATTAATTGTTAATTAATATTATTTGTTGTTGCTTTTGTTGCTATTGCTGGTGCAACAAATGCAATTAAAGAGCAGCAGCAGCAGCAGTGGAGCGCACAAATAAATACATAAATGATTGTATTGCTGCCTGCCGCCTTGCATTGTTATTGTTCAAGCGTCTCTACTCTCCTTGCCACCCTGCTTGCTCTGCTTGCCCTGCTTCCCCTCGAAACCCCCATACCATACCTCGTTTTCTTCCTCTTTTCTGAGAGTCTCCTCCCCTCCCCTCCCCTCCCCTCCCCTCTACACACGTACGTGTACGTAGTCCCTACACATCTTCTAGAGAATAGAATAACAAACTAATTAGTCGAGATTTCAGTTTTCTTGACAATCACGATTCATACCCACTTACCCCACCCTGCCGCCTGCACCGCCTTTTGTTGTGATTTATTCACTGTTTATTTTTTATTTGTATTTATTTATAATTGAAATTCCTCGGGCATCGCCGCGCGCGCATCTGGTTCGGCTTCAGTTTTTGTTTTCGTTTTCGTTTTGTTTCTGTTTCTGTTTCTGCTTTGCTTCTTTGCCAATTGATTTATTAATAAACATTAAAAATTAAAGAATATATACACATGGTATATTGAAAAAGCGACACAAACAAAAACAAACAACTAAATATATAAAATACATAAAATGTAAATGCGACTACGCGACTTGCATAACAAACGAAACAGCAACAACAACAAAAACAACAATACATTTGATTATTAATTAAAAACAATTTTTCAAATCGTTAAGCCGAAAATCAAAAAAAGCGGGAAATTCGAAGCAGCGAGGAGTGTATACCCTTACCGACGCCAAAAAAAGAGAGAGGTCTCCCAGAATGATGGAAAGGAGGGAATAGCAGAAGAATAGCGCATAAGCCACCATCTCACTGCGATTCCCAATGCAAAAGAGCGAGAGAGAGAGAGAGTACGATCTTGAGTGACGTGCCTTACAAGTGCGAAGAAGGAAGAGTATGAAAAGGAAATAGAGACTCTTTTTCCTCCTCATTACGACTGTCGTCTGAGCGATGGACTCTGCCTGGAGTGTTAGGGTACTCTCTCTCTCTCTTTCCCACTCTTTCCCCCTTGCACGGGCATCGCAAATAATTGAGAAACCAATTAAAATGGCAATGCGAGCGATTTGAGGCAATGAACACGATTACGCCTGACGACGACAGCGACAGAGACAGCGACGACGACGACGACGACGACGACGATGACGATGACGACGACAGCGACGTCGCGCAAACGCAAAACGCCAAGCAATTAGGCAAGGAAACAGCACTCGCACTCGTACTCGTACTCGTACTCGTACTCGTACTTGTACCACAGATAGATAGTGAGAGAGAGAGGGAGGGAGATGGAGACGGTGATAGAAAGAGATGGGGAGGGAGGGGAAGTGCACACTCACATATAAATGCATGCACAGACACGTTCGCACATGTTCATACGAGTGCATGTGCGAGAAGCAAGGAACGCCAATTAGCCGGCCAGCGTCACGTTGACGCTGGCAGCGACGTCGACGACAACTTTGTTTCGATTTTAGAATTTATTTCGGTCAACGGTGTTTATTTTTAATTATTTCATGAGCGGTGGGTGTGGGGAGGGGTGAAGGCAAGGCGGGTGGGAGATCGACTTTGAGATAATTGCAGAGATTTCTTGTCTCTTTCGTCCCTGTGTGCCGTGTGTGCCGTGCCGTGTGTGCCGTGTGTGCCGTGTGTGTGTGCCGTGTGTGCCGTGTGTTGATCGATCGATTGTGGCGGGGTGTGTATGGGTGTGTGTACTTGTGTGTGTGAATGAATGAATGCTTGTTGTTGCTTGGCAGAGTGCCACCGCAAATGCAACGCAGAGAATGGTGAAGACGAGGAGCGGGCGGCATAGTGTTGATGGATGTGTCAGAGATGTGTTCGACAAGAGTTAACATTCGGCCGAACACTTCAGGCATGGCCTCTCTTCTCTGACGAATCTCTGACAGCAAATACTCGTGAAGATGAGATTAGCATTCGCCGGGCGATAGATATTCTAGAGATAAGATAATGGATAATGAGTGCTTGCTTTATTATACGAGTATCATAACTAATGCTATCTCTATTTCGACCTCTTCTTTCTCTTTCCAGGTAAGTGTTCAACCACAAAGATTCGCTTCGCTCCTTCCACTGACACCATTGACACCACTGACACCTCACCTCGGATTTGCGTAGGTAAACAGCTTGAGAAGCGCATAGAACGGTTTCCTTGCTTCTATTCTCTATTCTCCGTGTTCTTTGCTCTCTCTATCTCTCTCTTTTGGGGCTGTCTGCCGTAAAAACAGCCCCACCAACGGCAGCGGTAGCGGCAGCGGCAGCGAAATTGCTCGTAAAAATTCAGCCAGCGTGGTGGAATGCGGGGGGAAGAGTGGAGGAGGGAACTCTTAATCAGCCAAAAACCAAAAACAAATGAAGGTTGGTTTTTGTGCATATTTTAAGTCTAATTAAGCCACAAATTATGAACGTTTTGTCGCCTGGTCGTCGATGGCGCCACTGCCTTTGGCCTTTTTGAAGACTTAACAGAGTCTTAACGGTTCTGCTAATGCCGTTGTTGCTTTTATAGCCCCACAAGTGCGATACGGATACGTGAGTTCATCAATCAATGAGGAAATGCTTCATTAAGAGACGTTTAAGCACTGAAGCGGAACGGTTCTTATGCGGCAAGGGGTGCGAGAGCTCCCCTTCTATAGAGGGGAGTCTTTCATGAAGCTCCTGCTCTTGGCCGCTTTTCAGGCTCCATTGAGGATCCCTTTGGGCTATTTTGAGGCTTCTGTAGCTTGGCTCTCTCTCTTTCTCTCTCTCTCTCTCTCTCTCTCTCCTTTGAGGCTGATGGAAATTCTGTTGGTACACTGTTGGAGCTGTGCTGCCGATTGGAATTCTCTTTGGATTCACTCCACTATTATTGGGCGTTTTGCAGCAGCGGATACTCCTCGATAATCGAAGCAGATGTCCATGTGTTCAATCCGCGCTTGGAAATTCTTGCATTTTTCATCGTATAGAGGGTATAGAGGGTTCGGGGGCATAGAGTGTATCCCTTGGGTCGTCATCCCTAGCCATCTCTAGCGCAGGGTCTCCTTTTCTACCGATTCAGTTCCATTTTTTATGGGTCTATTAGATTTCCAGCATTCAGTTTTTTACGTCTCTCGCTTTTTTGATAAGCGGAGAGTCACCAGATTCTGTATTCTCCTCCCTCTCTCTCTCTCGCTCTCTGTGGCATGGACTGTGGGAATAGAGAGGGGAGGAGTATGAGTGGTGCCATTAGGCATCGCGCGATGCTGATAATTTCAATTAAAACTAATTAAATCTATTGAACACACAATATAATGGGAGTGCCAGTACCAGTGCTCTTGCTGGGGACTGTGCGGAGCAGGGGCAGGGGCAGAGGCAGAGGCCCATTAAATGCAACACTGACAAAATTAATTGCCACTTTTTCGCATTTGGCAGTGCAACAAACGAAAATGTCAAGCCAGACGGACGCCGAAAAACAGCCACTGAAAAGAAAAGAAAGCCAAAAATTATGCGCCGCCACTGGTCTCCCTCCCCCCCATCGGGGGACGGGGGTGTGGCCGCCTCTGAATCCGCCGTCTGCATTGCAAATTAGCAATTGCCGCCACAGCCGCAGCCACAGCCACAGCCACAGTCATCGCTGCCACAGCCGCTGCTGTTGCTGGTGTCGTTGCTGTTGCTGTCGTCAGCGGAAGTTGCAGCAGAATTTGTGGAGGAAATGACTTTGGATGATGTTTGTGTCGCTGCGGGAATTAGATTACTTGTGGCACAGGGGAACAGAGACAGGGGAACAGAGACAGGGGCAGCCCCCTGCAACACACTCTGCAACAGTTTGTTGTGTGACCCACAATCGCCTGGCATGTTGCATGTTGCATGTTGCGGCAGATGCAAATTATGCTAATTGAGAGGAGAGCGCCAAGAATCAGCAGAAGTCGATCAAACGATTGCAAACGATCCAATCGGAGAGATACTCCATCCATTGCAGGGGTCTTCAGGTCTTCAGGTGGAGCCCCACCTCCGGACTCCTCCTTTCTACATGTGGGAATTGCAGGAGAAGATTAATAGGAGAGGGAGGAGCCCCGTCATTCATTCGGAGAATCACTTTTAGAACGTACATATGTAAATGGGCTAAAATGGGTATGTGGCTAAAAGAAGGAGAGAGAGGATTGCAGAGAGTGACAGTGCAGTACATATGATAACAGAGCAGAAGTAGCAGGAACATGTTCACATTTTAACAGGAATAGTTACAGCTGCATTTTACGGTGCTCCGTTAACAGTGATCCGTTAACAGTTAACAGTGACAGGGAGTAAGCTACAAATAGCGCCGATAACAGGGATAAATCCAATAACAGTGGAACCGACCCGTTAACAGTGATAGTAGCAGCGCTGTTAACAGTGGCAGTTACAGTTCAGGAACAGTAGCAGGGCATCCCTCTCTCTTCTCTCTCTCTCTCTCTCTCTTCTCTGTTGGCAACTAACAAATGACTTTTACATTTCACTCTACTAATGGATCAACATGTGGCACGTTGCAAGCAGAGGAAGCAAAGATACACAGGCAGAGGCACAGGCACAGGCACAGGCAGAGGCAGAGGCACAGGCAGAGGCCAGGCACAGCCACATAATGTGTCTAAATCATGTTACAAAACAATTTAGCAAACAAACTGTCCAAAACATGACAACTTAAAGCGTCGCTTCAGACAGGAAGAAGGGACACACATGCGAAGGAGCAGAGGCAGAGGCAGAGGCGGAGGGAGAGGGAGCGGCAGAGTGGCAGAAGCATAGCTTATGTTGCTGCCACTGATGTTGCTGCCGCTGCTGATGTTTGTGTTTGACGTTGATGAGTCCGAGCGTATTGTGAATGACATTTGAGAATGAGACACGAGACTGTGGGGCGGGGTGAGTGCTGTGTGGCATGATGATGGTGGCTCTCAAAAGAGAGATTTCAATGCTGACAAATTGTATTATTTTTGTTAATTTTTACACACATAATCGCACATACACGCACATACGAGTATATCCATGGCGTGTGGAAAGCGAACTTTGTAATTAAATCAGTTGCAAGCAACCCTTTTTGGTGCCGCGCACAGAAGGGGGTGGGTGGCGGCTCGGCAGGGGATGGATGGCTTTTCCTGCGTTTCATAGTTTCCCCTCCCCTCAGGCTCGTATCACCCCTCTGGAAAAGTCCATAAATATTTCAAGTTCATATTCGAGAATACGCTTAGTCGCGAAGGCGAGAGGTGACACATCCCTGCCTTCCTGCCTGCCTGTCGGCCTTGCAACCTGCTGATTGTCAAGCCTGAAACTGCAATTACAGCTGTGGCGCGGACTGTACTACTGTACTACTGTGCACTGTGCTCTGTGCTGTACTGCTGAACAGCAACCCTTTTTCCTTAAGCGGCAGCAGCACGCAATGCCACACGATTATATATTACATATATACACGACTGACTCTCGCGGGGCATGCAACATCGGGGCGATACATAACTGTGCACATGATAATGTCATAAAATTAAATGGCCACACTTGTTCCTGCCTCTGCTGCATGCCACACTGCCGCTGCTGCTTTAATTAGAGTTTTCCAGGGAGCACAAAGGAAAGGAAAGGAGCTCCTTCATTTGGCCGACAAGGAGCCAGAGCTACGGCTATAAATATTATAATTATCAAAAAGTGCAGCCAGCAATGTGCCTGCCCCTCTGCCTCCTTCTGTCTCCTTCTGCCTGCTTCTGCGACGAACGTCGACGAGCAATCGTAATTGAGTTAATTAACACGCCACAAAACGCGGCAGGCGATGCGAGTGGGGTGGGGAGTGATGTGGTGTGGTGTGGTGTGGTGGGGGGAAGAAAGGGGCACAAGCAGCAGGCATTTAATTGCTTGTACAAAATAATAACAGCAACAGCAACATGGAGAGGCAGTTGCAAACGAAAGAGCAGCAACAGCAACATGTTGCCAGCGGCATTGGTTAACTGCGCCGCAAGAAGATCAAGACAGGGAGAGAAGGAGCCCTCACTAATGAGGGGGCAGAGTAAGTCGATGGAACGAGAAAGATAGGGAGAAAGATGATGGACCAGAGATGGGCAGCTTCCTCATTTATCGAACAGTTATCAGTTATCGATCAACAAGTATCGGTTACTAGCTATCACTTTTCGATTGCCGGCTATCGGTTGTCATTAGGTATTATTTTCGATTAGTAGTAGCCACAAGTAGCCATCAGTAGTTATCGGTTATCGATGATCGATTATCGATCACAAGCTATTGGGCTATTGGCGGTTGCATCATTGGATGACAATCAATTTTCCCATCAGCTTTGCATGAGGATCTGAACTTTCTCCCAGTGTCATGGGGCATAGGGCATGGGGCTAGTGGGGCTAGTGGGGCTAGTGCGGGTGCATACTGACACAAGGCTGCAAAAATGACGACTAGCAACATAAGCAGCAACAACAGTGCAAGAGCAGCCACAGGAGAAGAGGCAACTGCCACAACAACTTGCAACAACAACAACAGCGACGACGACGGCGACGACGACATCATTAAAAGTCCAAAAGCAAAACAATTATGGAACTCATTGAAGCCAATTATTAGTAAAAACAGCAGCGACAGCGACAGCAGAAGCTGCAGCGGCAGCGGCAGCAGCAGCTAAAGCAGCAGGAGTGGGGCATGCAACAAGTGGCTGGTTGCCGATGAAGAGAAGAGCAAACAAGCGGCAGCAAAAGGGGGAGCACACAAAAACTGAAAGTCCCCTTTAGCTGAACCTCCCGGAGTGTGTGCTGCCACACTGCCACTGCCAATGGTGGTGGCATAGGCAGCGCAGGAAGAGGCAGAGGCAGAGGCAGAGGCAGGCTGCGACTACTGTGTGGCAGTACAGTAGCAAAAACACAACAAAAGACATGTGGCAAAAAGGGCAAACAGTAGCATAAGAGGCAATGGCAAGCGGCAGGAGGCAGGAGGCAAGAGGCAAGAGGCAGCAACAACAAACATTGTTAATGAAGCTGCCAAGGAATGCAGACGCTGAAGACTGAAGACGTTGCAAAGACGAAGACGCAGTCGCAGACGCAGATGAAGACGAAGATGAAGATGAAGCGAAAGAGGAACTGGGGCGTGTTGAGAGGAGAGGAGTGCGCGCCACTTCACACATAAATGGGAGCAACATGTTGCCGGTTGTCAGAGACCGAGCCACAGCCACAGCTACAGCCACGGGCAAAGGCGCAGGCACAGGCTCATGCAACATGCTGAGTGGCGTGCCTCGCCGTTCTGCCGCTTGCAACAATTAAGTTCCATAAACTCCACATAAAAGGCAGGCATCGGGCAGCAGCAGCAGTGGAGAGTCGTCGCTGGAGTCGTCGTTGGAGTCGGGACTCCATGTGGCAGTTGCAGTTGCACGGACAGAAGAGATCACGGCCGCGCGTCGATGCCTCCTTAATAATGTCATAAAAATTAGAACGGCGTATTAATTGGCAGCGCCGCAGCAGAGGAGCAGCAGCAGCAACATGTGGCACTGCCACTCTGTGTGGGAGCCGCAACATGTTGCCTAGCCGCCGCTGTTGTTGCCTTTTGGCATTTTTTTTGCTGCCGCCGCACGGTTCGACTGCAATTTTGCGCAAATAAAATAAATTGGCAGCCAATTAAGCGAAACGTTGCTGTTGCTGCCGCTGCTGTTGCTGTTGCTGCTGCTGCTGCTGCTGCTGTGGCACTGTGGCAGGAACGTGGACTGCGACTGCTACTGCGACTGCTACTGGGACTGGGACTGGATGCCGTACCATACATATCGCAGAACAAAAGCATAAAGGTAGCAAATTAAATACGAAGATGGAGCCCAAAAGAGAGAGAGAGAGAGAGGGAGAGAGAGGGAAAGGAATCGGGAGGCAGAGGAAGAGAGGGAGAGACTAGCGGAAGCTGGGAGAAAAAATCAAATTTAATTAACGAAAATGATGAGCCACAGTGGGAGAGAGCAGACAGGAGACAGCAGATACTCCCTTGGAATACCCTTGGAATAGAACTAATCCTTAACCCCTAAGTGCGGTATACTTATACGACCTTTGGATTGGAGGGAGATCTCTCTCTTGGTGTCACTTCCCATAGAAGGATCTGCCAGAAGGAAGGAATGAAGGTCAGATTCCGACAGATTCAGGAGGTTTTCCTCATTTCAGAGCTTAACATGCATGAGAACTTAAGAAACCCATAGAGTAGGTCATCTGTATGTGGAATGAATGAATGGTAGAATACTCTGTATTTCGTCTATTTCGTCTATTCTTAGCCTCTCATTTGGTCGCTCAGTGGATTCGCTTGGAATTCATTGAATCATTCATTCGTTCATTCATTCATTCATTCATTTAGTTTGTTAGCCAATTACATCGACAAAATCTTATATGATCGTGCAAATTGTATTTTTATTGCCAATTATTTTATTTATTTCGCTTTTGTTGATGTTTTTTTTCTGTTTTTTTTTCTTTCCGTTAATTGAATCTTCCAGTGAATGCCGCGCGCCAGGCGACGGCTAAATGTTATGAGAGTCGTCGTTTCTTTTGTGATAACCGGATGATCATGATGATCATGATGATCATGATGATCATGATGATGATGAGGTATGAGGGGGCATGCCTATTTTCTGAACTGGTGGAAGGTTCATTGGAGGAGGACGTGATCCTTCCCTGATCCTCCCCTGCAGTTAGTGTGTTCTTTGAGTCGTTTATGCCCCACTCCGAACAACGACAAAATGTCGTGACATGTGGAGATCTCCCCGTCTATACCCATGCCCCGCTCTCTCTGCTTCCCCATTCTCCTTCTGTGGCTGCTCTTTGCTGCATTTGAATGTTAATTCCATAAAAATGATATTCAATTAATTGTCATTTTGTTGTCGTTTCTGCCGTTTTGTTGATTGTTTTACGATCTGTTCCGCCTGCCTGCCCTCCGGCCCCCGCTCGATGCTCGATGCTGGAAGCTCGAGGCTCGACGGTGAATCGCGTTTGTTCAATCATTAATTATCCAACAATCAACAATCTATACACTTAATTTGTATTCAATGCAATTAAAGCACCGATTGGCCGACAATTTTGCTTAGATTTTTATTTCAAGTGTTGTCGTTGTCGTTGTCGCTGTTGTTGTTGTTGTTGTTGTTGTTGTTGTTGCTCGTTTCTGTCAATTAGCGTTTAATTTCGATGGGACAAATATGTTTATGCTGCGATCGAGAGGGGAAGAGAACGAACATAACATATCGCTGTTAGCATATACGGGAGAATATCTTGAGGAAGCACCCGGACTCGGCTCCAAATGAGATCACTGTTAAGGCAGATCACTGTTCCAGAGCTAGTCTTCAGGAGCGCAAAACAAGGAAAAGTGCAAAAGTGAATGCTCGCTCGAGAGTGAAGAAATCAAAAACAAATGGCATGCCTGAGCGTTTCT
The DNA here is from genome assembly GCA_008121275.1 of Drosophila lowei. Lineage (NCBI taxonomy): Eukaryota > Metazoa > Arthropoda > Insecta > Diptera > Drosophilidae > Drosophila > Drosophila lowei. Next base: position 72,805,564 of record CM017781.1, on the reverse strand, counting down.
GTTCCACTGTCATAGAGAGAGCTCTGCACATAACATAGCACTGTTACTGCTAAACGGGACTGCTGATGCTGCCTTGCACGTTAACAGAGCTCTGGTGTGCTGTTACTTTAACAGAGCGCACGCATTTACAGAAGACTGTAATTACAGCTGTTGTGTCGCTGCTGGTGTGCTGCTGGTGTGCTGTTTTTGGGATATTTTTCATGCTCAAATAAACAATATTCAAATTTCGATTAAACGTCATTGCAAATAATTGCGAAATTAAATTAACAGCCGCGCAATGGCGGCATAAAACATACAAACACAGACACACACATAGACACACAGAAATGGAGAGAGAAACAGACGGACAGACGGACGGACGGACATATGCACAGCAATTCGTGTGCATATGATAATTAAAAACAACAATAAAGCACGAGGGGCGTGGGCGTGGAGAGGGAAAGAGAACACACGGGGCACACGGGGAATGCAAAGCACAAAAAATGCGGAAAGAAATGCAAACCGAATTTGAATAAAAAACGAAAAAAAGGGGCCGATAGAGAGGCAAAAAGGGAGAACCGATAGAGAGAGAGAGAGAGAGAGTGGACCCCGGCGTAAACACAGTCGATTGCACTTGAGTAATTTCATATAAAACATAACCAAGCAGAAAGGATATTAATAAACCGACGATAAACCCCGCTCTCGCTCTCGCTCTCGCTCTCGCCCTCACTCTCTGCAGTGCGCAATGCAGGGGCGTCCCCGCAAATATTTAACGGCGAGAGCGAGAATCGCCCCAAAGGGGGATTGCTACGCCTCTGCCCTGTACACAAAGCCAAGTGCCTGACATTGGCAGCAGTTGCTGTTGCTGTTGCAGCATTGGGCGCCGCTGCCGCTGCCGCTGCCACTGCTGCTGCCTGCTGCCTGCTGCCCCATCAAGTAAATCAGTGTCCAATGTGTAAATAATTTCCATTTGAATGAGCAATTGTGCATTTTTAACCCATCCATACATCCCATACACACAAACACACGCACACATCCACACAGATGCACCATACGAGAGGGGGCGCAGCAGATGCACAGATGCACACACCATCCACATCCACATCCACATCCACATGCTATTCATCTGCAGACATCGGCATAGCCATAGCCATCGTAGCCATCCGTTGGAACGTTGCACGTTTAAAATCACATGAAATTTTATTAAAATGAAGTAAATATGGTGTAAACGTGCTGATAAAACGGTTCGTGCTCAGCTGTGCAGAAGGAAAAGGTGGAAAGAAGGTCCGGGTCCGGGTCCGGGTCCGGGGACCGACCCCCTCGTGGCCCACACCGAGAGGGGGAGGGATGCACATCATGCACCCTATGCCTATCGAAACAGAGTTGATAGTCATAAGAGTGGTATCGATACTCTTTCGATACCTACTCACAGGAGATTCTTTCTGCATAGAGATTCCGATTCCATTCGGCAACAAGCAACATGCTTATGCCCCTCGTAGAATGGTATTATCCAACAAAATTGATGAATTATCGATTACTCATCGATTGGACAGTCTCTGAAAGTGCAGCACATACAAAAGTCGACCACCAGAGACCAGAGAAGCCAATCGTTTTATGAGGCGGCACTGCATAAAATCGCTTATGTAAATATGTCTTTTCCTTTTCCTTTCCCTCTCTCTCATGCTCTCTCTCTTTCCACCGATTAATGCTTAAATTGCAGTGCACTGCTCTCTCTCTCTCTCTCCTTCTCTTTCCCTGTCGCGTCGTGGCCAGTGGCCAGTGGCCAGTGGACGATGCGATGTGCTCTGTTATTAATGACATTGCAAAATGTTAAGAGATGTTTGTGGGATGTGGAGGATGCCACTGATGCCGCCACTCAGAGGATGATGATGATGGTGATGCTGCTGCTGCTGCTGCTCCTGCTGCTCCTGCCAGTTAACCTTTATTTAATGTGTCTGTAATTTTCGATTCGATTCGTAAATGTAATTAACTGTAATACTGCTCCCTTCTCCTTCTCCTTCTCCTTCTCCTTTATCTCGTTTTCCGCCTTGGGCTTGTGTGAGTGTGTGTGTGGTCAAGTGGGAGAAGGAGAAGGAGAAGAAGGAGAGCGAGCGGAAGAGTGGGTTGGGGTGGACAGGGCGGACTCCTCTTTTTATCTACGTCTTCAAACAAACACAAATTAAATCATCAATTATTATCATCACTCTTGTATGACACACATATGTACATATAACCGTGCATACAGTACACACAGTAGGTACAGTACGAGGGCTGCTATTGGAGTTTCTGGCCTCAAAGGGCGAAAAAGTCTGGTATCTTCTGGAATAAACCCACATAAATATAACTTTTTCTTGTACTGTCTTGTACGCTTGATATCGATAAACGATAAGCGAAGCGATAAGCATCTCGTTTCGATTGGTGTAAGAAAACGATCGAAAGATACGATCTTGATCCGTGCTTCAGAAGATGCAAGTAACGCAGATATCGGACCATGGCTATGCATATGAATTTGAGCCCGAAACAAAACAGTTGTCGACGGTATGGGTGTTTCAAAGCTAGCCGAAAATGCCTCAAAAGTTGTCGAACGAACGAAACGAACCGGTTCAAATCAACAACTGGTAATGTTCGATGGAGAAAACAAGGAAGATCAATTCTGAGTGGCCGATAGTTTTTGGAAAGTTAAGGAAAACCAACCTCCAAATACGGACTGTACTTTATTACCAAGGGGTCAGGTCGTCTGCCTTGCAGACACTTTCCCACATCTAATAGGATCTTTTTGACCTCGAAAGAGGCTGATGAAGTCTTGTTTTAGCGATATGTACATCCTTCTGAGTGCGAGAATAGGTTTAAAAGCGTTGGGGGTATTCAAAATGGGTATTCATCTTCTTGGAGAATATTTGTTAAAATCAATAAACCCATTTTCAAGCAACAACAAAGTTGGCTCTTTTCACAGTTAGGCCAGAAACTTAAATAGCAGTCTACGTTCTACGTACCACTGTACACATACAGATACAGATACAGATACTCGTAAATTCACTCGTTCATCGTTCATCGTTCACTTTATTCTGTATTGAATGTACATATGTATGAATGGAAGCGACACACTCGCGGAATGTTGATCAAACAACAATTGACACAGTTCTCCAACAACAACAATAAGAGTAGGAGCAACAATGGTACCAACAGTATCTCCCTTCCTCTTTCTTTCTCTCACTTTTTGTTGTTTGTGTGTGCTTTTCTGTCGATTAATTAAAGAAAGAATGAAAAGAAAAGGGCAATCGTCTCAATAATGCTACGATGGGTTATCGACTTATCTTCGATTCAGATTCAGATTCAGATTCCAATGCATTCTGTTGTAGGTGTTGACCTATTGATCACTGCAAATACATATATCCGCCTGCAGAATAATTACTTATCGATTATTTATCGATAACTTAAATATTAATGAAAATTCATATCCATCTGGAGAACTATTGTCAATGGAAATCCGACTACTTGTCGATTTATGAAAGTATATTCATCTGGAGAACGATTCTCAGATAAGTACTAAATCTGAATCCGAATTCTCGTGTTCCTAGATCTTGCTGCCATTGATCTGCTTTCCGAGTATCCGAGTACCTACTTTTTTATCAGTCATACATACTCGTAAACGTATAACTTTAACTTTCATAGAGATTCAGTCGGCATTTCACTTTATTCAAAATCCATAACTGAAACTGCTTTACGATTACCCCCAACGTTTGCAAAAGAAAATGTCTCAGTTCAATTTTGTGAGCGATTTGCAAAATGCTTTGATCACGGACGGCGGCGGCGAGACACGCGGTCCTGCCCCGCGCTGGAAGAAGAAGCTGGAGGCGTCCCTACATGGCAGCGGCGTGAATACGACGCGCTCGGTATTGTCCATCTCCCACAATACCAGCTTCTCCGGCCTCCAGGCGGCACCCACCAAGACCCCCGGCAAGGGTAGCGCGGGCAATCGGAAGAGCAAGGGGTCGACAAAGACGCCAGGCGGTGGCGATCGTTTTATACCGAATCGCACGGCCACCAACTTTGAGCTGGCGCACTTTCTGGTAAATGAAGAATCAGGCGACAAATCTGATGGGAAGAACAGCAGCAGCCACAGCAACAGCAACAGCAACAGCAACGAGGCCAATGTCCTGGCCTCGGCCGTCAAGGCAACGCGACAGGAGCTCATCTCTCAGGTGGCCCAAGTGGCCGGCAACAGCAAAGCTGACCGCCTTTTGTGCTTCCAGAACAAGGCACCAGCCGCCACAGACCAACTCCACGCGAATCCTTTGAACTCCATGTCGATCAAGTGCGATTCTCGCTATATACGAACCACTCCGGAACGTATCCTAGATGCCCCGGACTTCATCAACGACTACTATCTCAATTTGTTGGACTGGAGTGGTGACAACATTGTGGCCATTGCTCTGGGCAGCTATGTGTACTTGTGGAACGCAGCCAGCGGCACCATTAAGAAGCTGACCGGATTTGAGGTGGGCGACTACGCTGGCTCGCTCTCCTGGATACAGGAGGGCCAAATCTTGGCCATTGGCACCAGCACCGGCGCGGTTGAGCTCTGGGACTGCTCGGCGGAGAAGCGTCTGCGCGTCATGCGCGGTCACATGGCTCGCGTCGGTTCCTTGGCCTGGAATTCCTTCCTGGTTTCGTCGGGCAGCCGCGATGGCACCATAATCCATCATGATGTGCGCTCGCGGGACCACAAAATCTCCTCCTTGGCCGGCCATTCGCAAGGGGTATGCGGTCTGAAATGGTCAACGGATTTCAAGTACCTGGCCAGCGGCGGAAACGATAGCCTGGTGAATGTCTGGTCCCTGGCTGGCAGCGGCGTGGGCACGGCCACCGAGGCCCTCCACAAGTTCAATGAGCACCAGGCGGCCGTGCGTGCCCTGGCGTGGTGCCCCTGGCAGGCCAGTACTCTGGCCTCTGGCGGCGGCACTGGCGATCGCTGCATCAAGTTCTGGAACGTTAACAATGGCTCGCTGATCAAGTCGGTCGATTCCCAGTCGCAAGTCTGTTCCCTGCTCTTCTCCCGACACTACAAGGAGCTGATCTCGGCCCACGGCTTTGCCAATAATCAGTTGACCATCTGGAAGTATCCCACAATGGCGAAGCAGGCCGAACTCAAGGGACACTCGGCGCGTGTCCTGCAAATGGCCATGTCCCCCGACGGCAGCACTGTGATCAGTGCCGGTGCGGATGAGACATTGCGTTTGTGGCACTGCTTTGCCCCGGATCCACTGGCAGCCAAGAAGTCGTCAGACGGTGGCAACACCAAGGCCAAGCAGAGCCTCTTCCGGCAGAGCATTCGTTAGAGCTGCACATTATTTAGCACTAACCAAAACCGTTGTATTTTTGTAGTATTTCCTTTTTTGTTTGCGTTTTAAGTTAAGAGTTACAATATCTTGCATCCTCTGTTCCTGGACTAGAAATTTATATATTTTTAATTAAATTAAATGCTTTACTTTACTGCCTGTTTGCTGTGCACCAAGACGACGATCCTAGATAGATACTAGAAGGTGCCTGCCTAATACTTTATTTAGTTGAAGTTTAAATAAGTATCGAAGAGCTTTTCTCGTTCTTTCTCTGTCTGTCTCAACATCTTCATTCAGACAGACAGACAGACAAAAAGGTGGACAGACAAAAAGGTGGACAGACAAAAAGGTGGACAGACAGCTGCTAACGATCGACATGGCGACATTCTTAATGCTCGCGCATTCGATCGATGATCGCTTGCAACTGTGGCATCGGTGGCAACTGTGGCAACTGCAGAGTACGAGTAAACTGCAAATAAAACAAATAACTCGACTGCCAATCGACTGATCCGTGGACTTGGTGCACTCCGCATTCGCCTATTTTGCGCTAATTAATGTGTTTTCCACAAAATTTGCAATTTGCGCGCAAATAGAAATTGCTTCGACCGCCGACCGCCGACCGCCAGATCGGATCGGATCAGATCGGAATCGGAATCAGACTTGAATCGAATCGTATTGGAATGGAATGGAACTGAAAAGAGAGAAGAGAGAAACGAGTTGTGGCTTTGAAAGACAGAAGAGGGGCGAGGGGGGATCCGGGGGCACAACGGGAGTACGGCCGGACGCACAATTAATTAAGTTGACGTTGAAGTTGTCCAACGCTGCTGGTGCTGCTGGTGCTGCTGGTGCTGACTCCGACTGTGCCCCATTGCAATCGTCTAAGAATCAATGTAATTAGTGGACGTGGAGGCCAATGTGGAGTCCATGGAGTCCGTGGAGTGCAGCAAGAGCAGCAAGACAAGCAGCAGCAGCAGCAGCAGCAGCAGGTGCTGATCGTGATGCTGCCTTGAAGAGCATTTCCTTTTGGTATCATTTATGATTAGGTGGCATGCCGGCAGTTAACTCAGTCGAATGGAGTCGACTCCAGTCAATGCAATGCGATGCGAGTAGAGTTGGAGTTGGAGTCTCAGGCAACAGCCAACAGCCAACAGCCAACAGGCTGCAGAAAGAGCCAACGATGCAGCCATCGTTTAATTACAACCGCCACGCATTTGGAGCCAACTCCATAGAGCAGTGGCAGTGGCAGTGGCAGCCGAAGCCAAAGCCAAAGCCAAAGCAGCAGCATCCGTTACCATTATGGCCAAGTTAATTGAACGTAATTGCCAGCCACTTGAGAGACGAGACGGCAACGAGAGAGCCATTGCCATCGTTCAGCTCCAACTCCAACTCCAATTCCAATTCCGGAGTCGCAGTCTCTGAAGTCTCTGAAGTCTGAAGTTCGAAGCGGAGCAGAGTGTTAAAGCCTAATTGAAACTGTCAGATGGGGATGCGAATGGGGGGATATAGGGGGATATAGGGGTGCGGTGAGGGGTGGGAGCACTCCGAAATATCGAGAGATGCGCAGGAGGCGGCTGGGGAGAAACCCCTTCGAATCTAAAAGATCTATAGATTCGTTGCATACCGAAATCGTTTCGCAAGTTTACGGAATCAATCAATTTTTATATCGATTACCAATCGATTGATTTTAATCACTGATCACTTCGATTAATTTCGATTCCTCATCGATTAGATTATCGATTAATACGGATTATGATTACTTAAAATTAATGGACGATTACGATTAATGTAGACTATTTATCGATCGATTTCGATTAAATATAGATCATCAAGAGATGATCGATTAAATATCGAACAAGCCCCAAATACGTTCCACTGCGATGCCACTGATGGCAGTTTCTCCACAAACCACAGATCTTTGACTCGCGGATTATCTCCATGGGTCTCCGCTTCGACTCTGCTCTGACCTGCTTGGCGGATGCTTTCACCTAATTAACGCCGCTTCATGGCTTCATGGCAGCGTGCAACGTGCAACGTGCCACTGCCACTGCCACAGCCACTGCATTTGGCATTGTGTGGCAATTAAGCTCTATTTGCGGCCGCGGCTTCGGCTGTGGCTTTAACGATTGCTGCAGTGCACTGCATTGCACCCCGAGTGGACTCTCGCCTCCTTCTCCTTCGCCTCCTCTGCGTCGTTGGAGGATCGCTGGAGAGCGTGGATCGGATATTAGCGCTCTGGGCTTTGCACATTGACGAGTGCGTGTCATCCTGTGTCCCCCCTTCGTTGGATGGATGGATGGATGGATGGATGGACGGATCGGAGCGGAGCGGATCCATCCTCCAGTGTTCTCTGGCAGTCCATAAAAGCGCAATTTGTCGTAATTGTTTAAGCAGAAAGAAATAACAGCACAAAACGACAACAAAACGACACAAGGCATAAAACAACTTAATAAAAATTCCACTTCTATGTCGTACATCGTGTCGTCCCGGTCCGTCCGTCCGTCCAATCGAATGGGGAATGGAGACTGGGAATGGGACACCGAACGGAGGGATGCAGGAATGGCAATAGGATTTGTCCATTGGATTTCTGGCTGGGATTCCATTCATCCATCCATCCACCCACCCACACAGCCACACAGCCAGCACACATCCAACGCACAAATCAAATACAACAAAGAGCGCGCAATGTGTCGCTGACGCGTCCCTGAACTGGCGGGGGAGGGGGTGTGTGGCATAAATCTCACTTGGAACTTTTTGTTGGGGATAAGTAGAAGTGGCAGAAGTGGCAAAAGTGGCAGCAGTGGGGGCAAGAGACCAAATCAAAATGTCTAACAAATAGATTAACAAATAACGAGAATAACTATGGGCCCGCCGCGTCCATATGTTGCCACCATGCCACACACCATAAGCACCAATAGAAATGGCAATGGCACATAACTGTAGCAGCAAAATGAGGCATAAATCACACAGCGAAAACAAAGCGGTAGAGGGAATGGGAAGGGGAAGGGGAAAAAAACCTGGTTAAGGGGGGTGCGTCCTGCATGTGGCAGCATTTGCTGAAGAAACAGCAAACGAAACACTCAATACCACTTGGAATCATAATCGGAATCGGAATTGCAATCACAAATCGAAATCACAATCGAAAAGGAAAGCTGAAGCTGAAGCGGAAGCGGAAACATAGAGAGGAGCACCACCCAAGATGTCAATAGAGGAGTGTCGAAAGTCACTTGGATTTGAAAAAAGGAAAAACGGATCTTCTGGATCCTGGAACGGTTTCCAACCGTTTTCTTATATTTCGATATACCATAACTATCCACCTATCGCTGTTTCCCCAAAAAAGTATCTTTCGATTTCATTCGTTCTAAGCTTCATTTCATCCGAAAAGATATCTTATAAAATATGGGGATTCGGACACCATCAAGTGGTGCCCAAGCGACACCCAGACTGAGGGGCGCTGCCGCATGACGCGCGTCGAACTAACATAGTAGAAGAGATGTTCCCTTCGGTATCCCTTTCGGAAGGGAAGGACAATGGAATGTTGTGTTGTTGTTTCGGTCGACTGCGGCCTGTGGCCTGTGTGGGGCACGTCAATTGCTGTCAATGCCAGTGACCAGTCTGGGCAGTGCCACACCCTGTTCATGCCCCAATCCGTTGCGTGTGCATTTGATTTTGATTGATATTTATGGCACTTTAAGGACATTTGTGGACGGGGCAGGAGTATACGCCGCTGCCTGCTGCCTCCTCCTGCCTTCTATAATTAGAGGCAATGGAAATTTAATTGTTGCCTTCTCTCCCACTTGAAGGCTCTCCGTACATACCGTGGCATGGGGCATGGGGCACGAGCCATGGAGCATGAGCCATGGGGCATGGGCTATCGTTGAGGAAACTTTTCACCAGGCAAAAAAAACAAACAATACTCGTATAAAAATGAGTATAAAACATGTCCCAACCGTTACATGCTGCCACCCCAAAGGGGGGGAGGGGCAAGGGGTGGGTGGTGGGTGGACGGGTAACTTTTTTTCTTGTTGCGCAACATGTTTTTGGGCTCTGCTTCTGCCTCTGCCTCTGCCTCTGCCTCCCGTCTTCTGTCCACCTGCTGTCCAGGAACTCCGTTTCGTGCCTGGCTTTTGGTGACCATTTTTCCTTCGTCCTTTCCTTCTTGGACGTCTCCCTGCCACTGCCCCTGCTCCTGCCCCTCTCTTTGTCGTTTCTGCATTTTTATGGCATAAAAATTAAAAATGAATTTTGATTGTTTTCTTGTTTTTTCTTTCTTTATATTTTATTTTAATTTCCCCTCTCGTTTTCCACTCGCTTTTCCATTTGGCTTTGTTTTAGTTTTCATGTCGCGTACTTGACGTTTTTTCTCCTCCTTCGGGGGGTTGGGGGTGGGTGCCATTGTTGCTGTTCCACGACGACTTTTGTTCCATCGGCAGGGAAGGGAAAGGAGAGCCGGGAGCCGGGAGCTGGGAGGAGCAAGAGGAAGCCTTGCATGGCCAAAGGACATTGCGAATGGAATTGGACGCCAAGCACCAAGAGGTGGCAGCAGGAGGAGAGGGAGTGGGAAGGAGGGAAGGAGGGCCTTTCATAATTTCCATTTAAAGTGGTTTGACCTCTCTTTAAGCCACACAATCCACCAAAGAGATCCCAATCGATCCAAAGGAATGTACAAAAATGGGACTCCGATGCAAAGATCATCCCCATGCAGACGGTCCTTTCTCAGATGAATGAATGAGTGGATCCCATCTCCAAAAAAGAAGCAAGGAAGGAAGGAAGAAGACACCCCGAAGAGGAAAAGAACAAGTGGGGATCCCTCAAAGGGAATCTCTAATGGGAATCCTGGATTCCTGCATTGCATTGCCTCTCCACATGCATGTGGCAACATGTGGCAGTGTGTGGCATTCCCCATGTGTATTTTTCTGCTGCATTCATAATTTTATTATAAATTGTTTCCTCTGATTTTCCTGCCCTCCGCACCAGCGGCTTTTCCACTGCTGCTGCGTGTGCAAATTAAATTTACATTTATTTTTCGTGACTCCGATGGAAATTTACGCAGAATGCTAGACAGGTGGCAGGTGGGGCACTCACTGACTGCCACACCAACGGCGAAGGGGATATGGGCGTGGTCTCCTGTCTCTACTGCACGCTGCACGCTCAGCACGTTTATTCGCACTTAATTCGCACTTTTTGACACCTTTGACCGCTGTCCCTCCGCCCCCCCTCCCACCGTCCCGCTGGATCTAGCCCCTGGCTTCTGCCTGCCGGCCTGCCTGGCCCCAAAAGTCCGAAAAGTAAATATACACAAACTCTGCCACACACACACACACACACACACACACACACACACACAACGTGCCACATGCAGGCTGCTGTCAGCAACATAATGTTGCACAGCGCGAAAAATTATGCAAAATAAATTAATTACCAATTAAGGGTTGCAGGGGGTGCACTTTTCCGCTGTGATTTAACCCCCATCAGATCCAGGGGATCAGGGGGTCAGGGGGCCAGGCGGTTGGGCGGTTGGGCGGTTGGGCCCCGATTGGGGGTTGCAAGCGTTTGTCACTCGAGAGGAGCTGCAGCCACTAATTGGTGTCATTAAATGCGCTCCACATGACGGTCACAAGAGAACTCTTGACTTAGGAACCAGGCCCCTGCCTTACCCCCTACCCCCTACCCAACCCCCTTCCCCTGGGGGGTGGGGGTGCATAAAACATGACACAAAATTGCATTGAGCGACCAAATAAATAAACCATAAACATAACCGACGAGCGACCTCCGACGACCGCAGAAATCAACTTAATTTCTAAGTGGAGGCCCTGCCATGCTGCCTGCTGCCTGCCTGCTGCCATGCTTAAATGCTGCCTGCCCCATGTGGCACACAGAGAGCCACAAACCGAAAGGTAACCAAAGTAACTTCCGTTAACTTGCGTGCAAACCTGTAATTTCCATGCCCCATGCCTCACTCCAGGCCACTCTCTGTGGCACTGTGGGACTGTGGGACTGTGGGACTGTGGAATTGGGGTTAAAAAGGGTTTAAGTTGCGACAAACTTGGGGTCAGGTCACATGGACATGCATATATGCATATGCATAATAATTATAGAGAGAGAAGCGGCAGAGAGAGCAGAGCGGTGGCTCGTCCGGAACGGAACGAACGGATCAGATCGTAACGAAACGCAGCCCCTTTCCTCTCCCTCTGCCTCTGCCTCTCCCTCTCCTTCTCCTTCTCCCTCTAACTCTGCCTCTCCCTTTCGCTTAGGAAACTAAACTGTGAAAACGCCACAAAGAGGAGGAGGGGGCGGGGCAAGCACTGACCGGAATACGATGGTCCGTCCCGCCAGTCGTTTGTTGGCTTTTGTGCCGCACGTGAAATTTGAATATTGATTGGCTTTAATGAGTGTCGTTGGTCGCGCAATTAGTTTCGTAGAACAGGGGAAGGGAAGGGGGCACGAGGCACGAATAAAGCGGCAGGTTGAAGCGGAAATGCTGCCTTACAAGTGGAAGAATGGGTGGAAGAATGGGTGTACTGGACTGGACTGTACTCCTTCAGAAAAATACGAGATGGAAACTCCGTTGAAAATTTAAACTAAACTAATTAGACATCAGTGCATCACAATGGCAGTCAGTCAGTCAGTCAGTCAGTCAGTCAGTCAATCAGTCAGTCAATCAGTCCATCAATCAATCAATCGAGCTGCCAGCGCCAGAGCTCATGCACTTGCGCGTGTGCGTATCGCGGCATTGCATCACATTCGCTGGCATTGTGTTGCATGCCTCTGCATCTGCCTCTGCCACTGCCTCTGTAGCCGCCACCCCGTAAGTTGCATGCAAATTGAATAGCATTTTGGAAATGGTGGAAATGTAATGCATAAATTAATTGAGGGGCAGAAAAACTATGAATCCGCAATGAGAAGAACTCTGCTGCCACTCTGCCACATAGAGTGGTGCTACATGCTGTAGGGGCCGGGGCCGGGGCCGGGGCAGGGGCAGGGGCAGGGGCAGGGGCAGCCATTGCTGCCATTGTTGGGGAAAATGCAATGAAAGTCTAATATCGAAGCGCCGATTCCGATTGCAGTGGCGTTTAGCATTCAATTTCATTTCACTCTAAACTAAATAACAATGCGGTCCCCCTCTGAACGGACTTGTGTGCGTGTGTGTGCTGCATGCTGCATGCAACGAGCATGCAACTGCCCAAAATTGAGTTTTGATGCGCTTCCATTACTCCGGACTCCCCCCATTATTCCGGGACTCCTCCCGGACTCCTGTTATTGTTTGAAACGTCGCGTTAAATTTACATAAATTGATTTGATTGAATTTTTATGAGTCGACTGAGGTTCGACGGGTCAAGGGACGGTTGGTGTGTCCACAGTGCCAGTGCCAGTGCCACATTTGGGGGCACGCATATCCCGACGAGGGAGTCGTCAGTCCACTGGCCAGCGGGCATCAACTGCTGATGGGTTTCCCTCCACCCTCCATCCACTGGTGGGGTAGGGGTAGGGGTAGGGGTAGGAGGATCAGGGAAACGTCTAATTAAAGTCATTTCCAGCAGCTGCGGAGGCGAACGCTTTGGTTCCCTCCTGCTCCCCTCTCTCTCCCGTACTCCTCCTGCCTCGAGGTCACAGTTGGCGCTACATGGCGCAGGGCTTAATGCGAGCCATTTGTCCCATTCCCAGGCCCCCTCTTGCCACACACCGGAGGAGGGCAATCAGCGGAGGCAGAACCCATAACCCAGAACCCAGCAGCAGACAGTTGCCGCACATTGTGTCCGTCGATTGTGGAGCATGTGTGTGTGTGTGAGTGAGGGTGGAACTTTAGGGGCTGGGGGTACATCCGTACGTACACGGGTTGGAAAATATGCATATTTTAGGGTTTCCCCGCCGCTGCCCGCCACCGATGCAAGAAACTATTTAGTGGCAGGGGCAGTGGCAGTGGCAGTGGCAACGCTCAACGCCAATTTGTCATAAATCTCGTTATTTTAAATCGTGTGTGTGTGTGCCCCCCAGCCCAGTCTTTGTTTGCATTGATTTGTTGCTGGTTTCGTTCGGAATGTAATGTTGTAAGGGGGGGACGTTATCGAGCCACAACAGCAGTCTCTGGACTCGGATATGGGGTCAGCTATGGAAAACTGGCTAAAGCAAGAAAGAAAGAAGTGAAAAAGATAATGAAAATGAAAAAATAGGAAGAAAGTCCCATAGAGGATCTTCCTTTGCCTCCTGTGAGGTTTGAACTCACGACCCCTGGTTTACGAGACCAGTGCTCTACCACTGAGCTAAAGAGGCGGCTCGACAGCGGACCTCACGCCACTCCACAAATTCCCCTAGGGAGTGCGCGTGCGAGAGAGAGGGACAGAGAGTCGTAAAGATAGGATAAGACGGAAGAGCGGGGCGGGCAAAGCAGAACTCGAGTTAGAAGCAGCGATCGATCGCCGACAACGGTTGCAAAAATTCTATAAATAGAACTCTGGAGAGAGTGCGAGAGCCCCGCTGAGCGAGCAGTTTTATTCATTAAATGTGGAAGGGGGCTTCAGCCTGGCTCGTTGGTCTAGTGGTATGATTCTCGCTTCGGGTGCGAGAGGTCCCGGGTTCAACTCCCGGACGAGCCCAAGTCATTGCATTTCTTTTTTCCGCCCCTACGGAACGGGAAGAGTTTAGGGGGACTGAAATGGAACTGTTCATCAGGGAACACTTTTTCGTTGGGAGCGACTTCCTGGGCAGCCCAAAAGTATGCACCACAAGCGCTTCGCAGCATTTGGCAATTCTTCGAAACATTTGGAAAGTTGCGCAACACTTTGAAAGTTTTTTCGCAATATTTTGTGTAATCTTACGATACTTATCGGGTCCCACAATTTAGCAGCAGTACTGTAGCATACAGTACTGTATGGTTAGTGCTCTATCGCTATCAAATCCGCACACCTATCGCTACTATGCGATATGCTATAAGCCATCGTAATAAACCCTATATATTGACCCAAACAATCGTCGCCTTTTAAATAAATTGATCGCAACATACGCTCAGTAGCTCAACATAATTTTGAGCTCCCATATTTTCGGTTTTAGTCATTTTTTGCATATCGTTGGCCCTATCGTGTACAATCTAGCTTGTACTCTGAAGTGCTCTGAAAATCTGGCAGCACTGCTCGGCAGCACAGCTGACGGGCGCCGTTACTCTGGAAAAGGCGTGCGTGCTTCGCCTCGGGTGTCCCGCAATTTCAGTTTGCATTGAAAATCAGCGAAAACTGTGTGAAAGTCATTGAAAATGAACTATTTTGTGGAACGTCCAGTGGCATCGCCCATCATAGGTGATGCGGGGCGTATTAACTTGCAGAACATCGATCAGTTCTTTGTGCCAAACATTGCCGCCAGACACCTGCCATTGCCGCTGCAGCATTTGTTTGCGGTGCCGCTGGTGCCGTCTGTGGTGCCGGCAGTGGTGCGCGAGATCGACTCCCCGGAGCCATCGTGTTCGCGGATGGCGCTAATGGAAAGCTATTGGAGGGATATAGCGTCCGTGAATAATGTAGTCTGTGTTGCATGTCATATATATGGATTCATTCTAATCGCAGTGTTTCTCTTCTTTCAGATGATGACTATGGATATCACCAAAACAGAACCCGGACTCGTCGGGCTCTCATCGAATCAACAGCAGCAGCAGCAGCAGCAATCCGGACAGCAGCAGCAGCAGCAGCAGGCCGCCAGCATGAACAGCAACAGTGGCAACAACGTGGGGCAGAATGCCAACAACGGTTGCAACAGCAACGGCGGTGGGGTGAACAGCGGCAACGGCAATGGCAACAACGGTGGCAACAACAACAGCAACAGCAATGTCCAGAGTATTGCCGCGGCGGCCAACAACAATAACAACAACAACAATGGGAGCCAGCTGTGCGCCGGCTGTGGCAAGCACATCCAGGACCGTTACCTGCTGCGCGCCCTGGACATGCTGTGGCACGAGGACTGCCTCAAGTGCGGCTGCTGCGACTGTCGCCTGGGCGAAGTGGGGTCCACCCTCTACACGAAGGGCAACCTAATGCTCTGCAAGCGTGATTATTTGAGGTAAGTGAATTGTGTGGCAAGAACCGCCGACTGTGGCAACTACAGGCACTCTCATACAACGCTATTTGTCTCTTTCTTGTAGATTATTTGGCAACACGGGCTACTGTGCCGCCTGCAGCAAGGTGATCCCCGCCTTTGAGATGGTGATGCGCGCCCGCACCAATGTCTACCATTTGGAGTGCTTCGCCTGCCAGCAGTGCAACCATCGGTGAGTGTCTCCGCCTCCCCCTCCCCCGCCGATCATCCAATCAACCATCCGCTCTATCAGTGTTAATGCTTCTCTCCACCATTTCACGCCTTTGGGGGGGCCCCCTTTCGCCACAACGAAATGGCAAATCCCTTTTTAATCTTTGGCCAAAGTGGCACTTGGCGTCTTGCTATGTGTATGTTAGATGTACATGCAACAAAGCCAGCAAATTGCCATCGTTTAGACGCAGGAAGGAGAAGGAAGGAGAAGGAAGGGGTACGACTACGACTGCGACTACGACCCTTTAGTGTCGTTGATTTTCTATGAAAACCGCATAAATTTCGGAAACCCATTCGGAACCCTTTTGGGTGCCATTGAAGCCGTCGTCAGGGCCATTCCCATGCATATTCTCCGTGTATTCTAAGGATATTCAAAGGATATTCTGTGGATATTTTATTGGTTTTGGCCAATTCGTGAAATGTCACTCTGGAGAGAGCTTTAAAGTGCTGCCCGCCCGCACTGGTGGCACGTCTGTGGCAGGGGCAGGGGGCATCGTCTCATTCGGTTCCTTTTGGTCAATATTTTTCGCTTCGTTTTCGTTTCGTTTTGTTTCGGGGTCTCTGCATTAATAATGAGGGTGCACATATGCCTCTGTCCTGCCACCCCAAGTCTCCTGCCTCCCTGCGATTGTGCAACAGCAAGGGGCGGAGCATTAAATATTAAAAATGCCGCCACACGGCATCGCTGGCACCAACAAAAATATTGAAATAAATGTTAAAACATATTGGCATATTGTGAGAATCGTCTCCAGCCGTGTGGGGGATGGCCCCCATCCGTGGCGCCCCGCCCCGCTCTGTGTCGCTTTTGTTTTCGCATCGTCGAAAATTGACTTTAAAAATGTAACAGAAGTCGCGGTCCTGCCTGCTGCCTTCCCCATCCTTGGAGTGCAACGAACCCAGATCCTGCCTCCTGCCTCTTGCTACGCGCTACGTGCTTCGTGCTTCGTGCGTCCTCTGGTCGACTCGTGGATTGATCTGCAGGAGAGATCCTTCCTTTCCCTCCTCCGTGTCCGTGTCCGTGTCCGTGTCCGCGTCCGCGTCCGCGTCCTCTGGCTAATCAATTTTTCACGTAAATTAATTCAATTGCCAAAAAAATCCATTGAGGCGTGTCCGCATGGCCAGCGGGCGACTTGCAACCGGGACTGTGTGTGGCTATGTGGCTGCCCGCTCCTGCTGCTGCTGATGCTGCTGCTGCTTCTGTTGCTGCCACATTTAAAATGCGGGCAAACAAAAAGAGTTTTTCCCGCAGTTGGATTCCTGTTGGATTCCTGTTGGGTTCCTGTTGCTGTTTGGGGAAATTCTGTTTGTTGCAGGATGCAATGCCGCACTGCCTCGTCCTGCCGCCGACGACTGTGAGGTTTGCATAATTTCCTGTCGTCAGCATTCGACGACTGCTCCTTCCTTCATCCTTCCGCGAAGGAAGGGAATCCAAGCCAAAGCCCAAGTCAAATCTTTCGTCGTATTTCCCTCCATTTTTGTTTCTTTTTGTGTATTTCCTGTTGACAATTTGTTGCCTCCTTTTGGTCCTGCTGCTGCTGCTGCGACTGCCCGGATGTGCGAACACACACACACACACACATATACATAGACATACTCCATGGAACCCCACGCTCCTTGGTGGACTCATGGACTCACTTATCAACTCGTTCTCATCCTCGTTCATGCCGCATGTTCCTCTACTCTCTCTCTCTCTATTTCTCTCTCTCTGCGGCCATGTCACAGGTGCGCTGTGTCGCTCAGTGGCACAAAAAACCAAAGGCTGCCACTGCTGCATTCAGCCACCAAGAAAACAAGAAAAACTTTCCACTTTGTTGACTCGTTTTCGTTTTCGTAGATTATTTTTTGTGTTTTTGGTAGATAAACAAAGCATTTTTTTGAGGACACACACGACGGCCACTGCCACACCCACTCGTCCCATCAATCGATTTGGGCTCCCGGCCTCCAACTTCAGCGGCAGGAGCGACCAGAAGCAGGCCAAAAAATGTTGACGTAAATCAAAAGCCAAATTTCATATCCGCTGTAAGTCCTGCTGTAAGCTGATTTCTGCCCCCGCTCCACCAGAGTCCTCTCTGCCATCCACATGGGATGCAGGAGTCAGTGTCAGTGTCAGTCCCCCCCGTACCCTGGAGGGGAGAGGCACCACCACGTGTACTTGTCAAACTTTAAACGTTTCTTTTTTCTGTACAGCAGGGAATAGCAGGGAGGGGAAGGAAGGGTATATTCCGAATCCAAAAGAGATCTCTGATTCCAGCTCGATTCCAGCTGTCTACGAAGAGAAGATCTGATTGAAGGAATACCCATCCACAAATCTATGATAGTCTCAGGGATAGTATCTCCACAAATCGGAGCAGAGAGTACTTATTCCGAAGTCCAGTCCCTCCAATTTATTGATGGACCAAACGAGTGTTTTCTGCGAGTATCTATAGCCAATACCATTCGTAGAATGTGAGGCATGCCTTATAATGCCTCTCATGCGAGTATCTAGGTGGGCATTAGGTGGGCAACTAGGGCATCCATTCGTCTGCATTGGGATTCGTTTCTGTTTGGAATCGGGGATTCCTAGCCCCTAGCCCCTATTCCCGTGTTTGCCTTCTGTTTTTGGTTTGTAATGCGAGCTCTCGCTTTCTCTGGTTTCTCTGTTTTCTCTGTTGATGGGAATCGGGAATGGGGACTGGGGACTGGGCGTGGTCGGTTGCCGTACAGGTGCTAACATAAATATTTTGACAAAGGGATTTATGGAGTTGGGGTGTGGGGAGGTCCGAATGGAGTTGGGGATGGGCAGGATGGGATGCCCCGCTCGGAGCGACTTCATTTGCAGTTGGATGACTGCACTCCACTCCACTCCACTCCAAGCTCCCGGAACAGGCACCCCCACACCACACCACACCACACCATTAACTGTCGCTGACAGCGGAGCGACATTTTCAAATGCTTATCTGACTTCCTTCGTCCTGGTTCTGGGCCTTCCTCCTTCGTCCTTCGTCCTTCGTCCTTCTTCCTCTTCCTGATGTGTTCTGTCTCTGGTTCTTCCTGCTCCTTCGTCTGATTTGCTTTTGTTTCAATCCTGAAATACACAGTTCCTGGAGTTACCTTTCAACCATTCCGCCTCCCCCGCCACCTCTCTGCCGTTCAACCGCTGTCAATTGTCATCTTTGTCTCCGGCTCCTGGCCCTTCCTCTGGCTCCTTTTTCTGGTACCTCCTTTTGGTTTCTTCTTGCTTAAGCGTGTGGAAAAATCGTTTCCACTTCCTGCTGCCCAAACCGCACTGCCCCAAGCCACTTTCCCCTTTCCCCAATGCTCGTTGCACCTTTGCTCTAACCTCTAACCGCCTTTCCCGTTTGGTCTTTTTACAGATTCTGCGTGGGCGATCGGTTCTATCTGTGCGAGAACAAGATTCTCTGCGAGTACGACTACGAGGAGCGGCTGGTCTTCGCCTCGATGGCCAATCATCCGATGCTGAAGCGCCATGTCTCCTCACTAGGCCAGGGCTCGCCCACTGGCGCCGCTGGGGCCCCGGGTGCCGCCGGCGGACTGCTCGGCGGAGGACCAGGCGTCGCCAACGGGGGTGTGGGCGTGGGCATGGTCAACGGTCCGCGCACCCCCGGCGACCACAACAACAACAATGGACCCCAGACGCCCACCGGAGGCGGCTCCCCGTTTGCGGCCGCGGCAGCTGCCGCGGCTGCCGCCGCACACATGAAGAACCAGCTTGGGGCGTCCAGCTAAAATAAAGCCCTGGGCATGGGCGGAGTTGGACCAGGTGTCGTCGGAGTAGGAGTTGGATCTGGATCGGGAGTGGGAGTGGGAGTCAGCGGAATGGGTGTTGGTGCTGGTCAGCAGCAGTTCTATGGAGCCACTGGCTTTGGTCTGCCCCACCAACAGCAGCAGCAGCAGCAGCAGCAGCATCAACAGCAGCAACAGCAGCAGCAGCTCATGGGCCTGGGCCTAGGAGGAGGAGCATCTGGATCCATTGGAGCAGCAGGAGGAGGAGGAGGAGGAGCAGCTGGAGGAGGCGTTGGCAGCATGGGAAGCAGCTGCAAACGCTACCAAAGAAAGTTCTACAACCGCAACTGAATCGAGAAGGGTAGATCGTGGCTCGTCGCTCGTGGATCGAGAGAGAGAGAGCGAGAGAGCGAGAGAGCGAGAGAGCGAGAGATATGATGCCACATGATTACGGATGATGGAGTCGATATTCAATCTTCGTTTGCTTTTGACTGAGTTCAATTTCTATAGTGTTATAGTTTTAGTTTTGGTTAAGTTGCCACACAAATCACTTGCTGAATGTTGCACATGTTGCAGGTGCAGAACTAAGTTTTCATTTCCCTTTCGAATGGGCAAAAATTCGTTTCGTTTTAAGACCTGTAAATAATTTACTTGCAAGCTGTTGACTTTGGAACGCGATAGATTTTTTTTATTTTTATTTTTATTTTTATTTGTCGAGTGTGTACCACTTCATATGGGTATACTCGTATTCGTATTCATATTAATATTCATATTGATATATGTAACAAATATATTTTAGTTTTCACGCTCGAAGCGTTGCGGTGCCAAAATAAATTCAAAGCAGTGCCAAAAAAGTCAAGAAAGAAGCATACAAATAGAGAAGGAAGAGAGGAAGGCGGCCGCCGAGAGGAAGGTTCTGTCAAAAAATATATGTGTCTCATGTATGTGTCTGCCCCACCGATCGATCAGCTATCCCCGATATTTGCCCAGATTTAAGTTGCACCTCCAATCAGAAATGAGCCAGATAGGGGGCCGCCGCTGCAGTTAGGGATTGGCAAAACTTTGATGACTTTGATGATGTGTAAATATTGCAAACATTCTCTGCACACGACTACGACTATACAATACAATATACGATACATATGCATATGTACGAGAGGAGTGGAGTGGAGTATATATATATATATATCTTTATATATATATATATAGTATATATATGATTTTTGTTCGGATTCCATTTTAAGTCTGTTAGAGCAACATTGTTGATTATTATTTAAGTTTAGTTTAGTGCGAGGCTAATTATCGCGGGATACCACAGCGGAAACCGAGAAACCGGAGATGTATAGACGAGACAGGGGTAGTCGGTAGTCGGTAGTCGGTAGTCGGTAGAGGGTAGTGGGTGAAAAGGTACATCTAGCCGAAACCGAAACCTAAACCTACACCTAAACCTAAACTAGAGTTGATGTAAAGATATGTGTATCTATATAGTATATATATATAACCGATAACCAACAAGTGAAACTAGTTACATTATAAACTGTATTTATTAATCCTTTTTTTTGTGCATCCATTTAATCAATAATCAATAATCGGCTATACGGCTATAATTAGTGCCCACTGTGGGTCGCGGGTGTCCGCAGGGGGGTGGCATTCCGGAGTTCCATTTAGGGGCCACCCCCTGGGAAGACCCAACTCCAGAACTAGCAAATATACAATTTAGAGTGTAAGGAAGGACCCGTGGATCGATCTATGGATCGTGGTGCAGAAGGATAAACCAAAGTGTGTGTATAAGCAAAACAAAATACTATTGTACTATCAATCTATCAATTTATCCATGTATCTAAATGCGTGTCAGCAGCAGCAGCAGCAGCTTTCGGGTAAAAGATCAGCTGATAAGCTGATCGACGATAAACAATACTACCTATCTATGATTATCGATAACGGAGATAAACTATGATGAAATGTAATCTTAAAACCCCTTTTAAAATAAGTGCAAAATTCGCCCGCTCCTGTTGTTCTTTTTTTTTTTTTTTTTTTTGTATCGTATTGTTTGAGTGAGGAGAGCCCGCGCCCCCTCACGATCCATCAAACAGCATAAAATTAAATCAAAAATATAATATAAATATTTAAATGTTTAAGAGACCCCCCGCGCAACCCCTCGCTTAGACCTTTACATACATAGACATGTACGACACACACACACTCACACACATGCAAACCCCATACTCCATACCCATACACATAAAATACGATATGTATATTGACATATATATATATATATAAAGGAATTGTACCAGTGTATGAGTGTACGAAAGGACACCAACAATAACAGCAGAACAATGCAAAGGATGCAAATGGGAGGAAATCAAAACTAAAGAAAAGCAAAAAGCCAACAAAAAAATAAAATGAAATGAAGCAAAAGCAAAAACAAAAACAAAAACAGAAGCGAAACAATAAATGTAATTAACAAACATTTCAAAAATTAATTAACAATTGTTATCTCATTTATGGGAGGTTCATGTGAGGTTCATGGGAGGTTCATGTGAGGTTCATGGGAGGTTCATGGGAGGTTCATGGGAGGTTCATGGGAGGAGGCTAATGTTCTACTCAAGCATGAGAAGACGTGGGTCCGCCTTTTCTAGTCCCAAAACTTTCAGAGTGCAAGGCACAGATTTTATAGAACGCCTGAACATCTAACGATGAGAACGAGAATGAGAGGTGGTCAGTCATGCTCGTCCGTTAATTGCATTTCATGTTCCGGCAGGCATAGTTATTTCGCAAGAGTATCTATATTCCCTTCGTTTGTAGCTAGTGAATACTATATTTAATATTTTAATATGCATACAAATACAACGGTTCAGTTCTTTGTCCCTTAAACAGTACTGGCCAGACTCGTTACGCGAATCAGTTACTGAAGAGACCGCCAGTGCCAATCGCTGCAGGCCAAGTTTGTCCACAGATTTGCCACAAAGCGTGTTGGAAGCGAGCCCAATTGCTCACGTATCCCAGCTGCTTTTAAATACTATACGGCCAAAGCGCATTGCGAGATTCTTCTGGGAGCCAGGGAGATTCTTCGGATTCAGGAATGTCGACCGAGAGGTTTTTTTTACAATATTCGAAGGCTTTGTTTTAGAGAGAAATTGGGTTCATAGGCACGACAACAAATTCTTGGCCCACTGGATTTGCCCATTCGTTACGCTGATTAATAATTGCCGCAGTCCAACAGGGATAGCATATCCCTGGGTGAAATGGTGAAATGGATATATATGGACAGACTTGTTATAGAGCAACCAAATTTTGTTTACAGACTCCTCTGATGTCCCTCTGTTACGAGTGTATTTAAAATTCTTTGCACCGACCACTTCCAACCCTACAGAGGATCCACAATAGTAGAAAACGAAAAACGCAGAATCATAGAGAATGACCATATCTAGCAGATTGGATCATTATGATAGTAAGAAGTATATTATACTATATTATAGTATATCAATGTGATCTCAGAGGAACCGTCTGACTGCCACGGCAGTAAAAAACAGGATCTTTGTGCTGGGACCTGTGTTATAAATAAGCTTCGCGTCGCAGCCACCTACTCTATTGTGAGCCACCTACTATACATATGTGGAGTCCAATTTGGATAATTATCACAGCCAGAATACGGATGCTATCCATTTTACTTTGTGGGCCAGCAGGGCCCTCTTCTACTCCATTGCAAGAGAGTTGTTCGGGCAAAAGGAAATAAATTATTAGCGGGTGTGGGTATGGGGCTTCCATGGACGTACTCGTAATATTCGAGAATGCAGAGTGTATTCGTTCCCCCCAGAATTCGCAGCCCCATGAATCTCTGATTTTGTCAATTGCGATTTGGTGCCAGTGCCTGCTGGCAGGCAGGCGCTTGACATTTGTTGACTCTTTCGCTTTGACGGCCATTAATCACGGCATTGTTGTTGCCAATTCCAAATCCACATCCACATCCCAGACAGGCAATCCCAGGCACACCGCACTAGAACAGAGCAGAGCAGAGCAGAGCGGAGCAGATGGGAAGACTGATAAATGATGCTTCATATTTTTGAGCCCAAACCCCGCAATTGAAATAATAAAATGTTACCCCAAGCCACTGCACCACCCATCCACCCATCCACTCATCCACCCATCGAGGCATCCACATCCACCCATCCTCCATTCGAGGCCATTGATTAATGAAACTTTAAAAGGGAACACGCGCGTCTTTTGTCTGCGACGACCGCAAAACTTTGCCATGGAGATAGCATCATGGATAGGATCTTTTCAATATTCTCGTACGAGAGAGAATACGACTGCCGCAGCCTCAGCCTCAGCCCCAGCCTCAGCCGCAAAGTTTGCCGTCTTATTGGTTGCGGATTCGGATATTGGGCCAGGAGCCAGGAGCCAGGACAACGACGGGAACGAGGACGACGCCGCTGGCTATAACAATAAAAGTCATTTATAGATTTCGATTTTGTGCACACATGAGAGTGTGGAGTGTGGAGTGGACCAGCCCTGGGGGCCCACTATCTGTGGCATAAGTTGGACGTTGCATAGTTTTAGCCTCCTTATTCTTATCAGCACTTTTGTGCCCCCCTTCCCTGCTCTAGGAGTGCCACCAGAGGGTGGGTGTGGGGTGTGGATGCGGCTGGCCTTGGGGGTGGGTCGTCCTTTGTCTTTGTGTGTCTAGTGTCATAATCAGCATGATGCTTATGAAAATGTCCTTTGTTCCGAGTAGCTTATCAGCAAATGAGCCCTCCGCTCTACGCTCTCCTCCACCCACGTACCCATATTCCATTCCATTTCGTTGTCGTCTCCATAAAAATCTATAAAAATAATGTTTCAATTCGGGATGGTCGTTCGGCGATGGGCAGGAGACGGAGCGTCGAGGGTGTAGGGTGGAGCACCCAGAGAGTGGCCTTGTCAATCATTCAGAGCAGAGAATGGTGGATATTTTGATAAGCTGGAGGAGAAATCGCTTAACTGGGAATCGGAGTGAGGAGGGAACATAGCTCGGGCAATTAATTCATTCATTCAGCGGCAAAAGACACTTGACGAATGCCCCAGCCACCCCTGCCACCCTGACGCATGCTTAATTAAATGAGTTTTCGCCGAACTCTTTTCATGTTTTAATTACGCAAATACTCGGCATAATTTAGCAGATGCTATGGCAGCAGTGGCAGTGCCAGTGACAGCGGTACGGTGCACGCGGGAGCAGGGGCAGGTGAAGAGCGAAAAATATGCATAAGAAACAATTTGTGTAAGCTGTGGCTGCCTTGGCCCCCTTGGCTCTCTGCCACCCCTCCCTGCTCTGGTGTAATGCGACATCTGTCAACTTCAAAGCAGGAATTCCATGCTTAACCCTTAACCCTTAACCCCATCCTTTGTCTCAGGCTCCAGCGCATAACTCCAGAAGCTCGGATTGCTTTGTGGAAATTAGTTCGGAGGCATGACCGATCCACTCGGGAATCTCGGCTATATGATAGTCTCGGAGGTTTGGAGACCAGAGCCTAAGGGGGGAGAGCAGGAGCTCTTTCAGCGATCTCTGCAAGATGCAGCAGGATACATCGGACACTATGCGACATCCTGTGGAAAGGATTGTTTACATTTAGATGCAGTTTTAGCAAAAATTCATAGAATGTTTCCGGACTTGAAGCAGGGAAGGAAAGCTTTTAAGCCTGCAGGAGCTCTTGGGATGGACTTGGGTGATGCAGATGGATTTGTCACAATACTTTTAAATTTTGAAATGAATTCCAAGGGCAGAGAATGTCTTAAACATGCATTCGACCCGCTCTCTGTCGAAGAGGCCGGAGGCCAATCAAGGCGCTCCAAAGGCCCCCGCACTCCACAGCAGTGGATAGCCAACCACACCACCCCATCAGCCTCCGCTCCAGCCTCAACCCCACCCCACCAGTGGTGGCGCGGAAATGTCCTGACCCATATGTCAAGATGGGGTTGCCAATGGGATGAGAATGGGGATGGCGATGGGGATAGAAGGAAGGTGTAGACGTAGGAGTGGCCAAATGTCAAATAATCGTCGTTGGCGTCGTGTTCGCCTTCGTTTCCATCGTCGGCGTCTTGAGGAGAGCGAGCAAACACCTCTCGGGTGTGAGCGAGAGAGCGAGGAAGCGAGAGAGAGGCGTGCGATTTGGTAAACGCCCCCTTTCTGTAATGCCCCTCCTCAGCCTCCCAGTGCCACCCCCGTCAGAAGCAGCAGCAGCAGCAGCCACAACGCCACAAAAAGGAGGCAAGGCGCCAAGAAAAAAAGCGCCAGTGGCCGAGAGCTCAAGGGGAATGTTAACAGAGGCGTTAACAGAGCTCTGTTGAGCGTAGGAGGCGTCGCCGTGTCGCTTCTTCCCTTCCCTTCCCTGCCATTCTACCCTGTTGTTGCGCTTTTTCTGTGGCAGAGACCGCTATCTGATGCAGACAAACTACCACAGCAATCGGTGAGGGGGAGGAGCAGGGGCAGGGGCAGGGGCATGGGGAGTGCGAGTGCGAGTGCGAGCACCCCCTGTGCAGCTATTCGTCTTGATCACTGTCTCCCCCACTCGCCCTGGCACCCATCCGCCCACCCATCCGGCGGTTGTTGCAGTTCTAACCCTCCGGGTAATATTTATAACGTGTGGTAATGCTCGTGATTTAATTAAAAACTTTTGCATGGCATGCAGCGGCGAATGCACGAGAGCCGCCCGTAGTAGAATCGTAGAATCGAATAGTGCTCGTAGTAGATCTAACCCCCCATCCCTCACTCGCACGGAATGAATTCTATATCTATTATTACTCGTTACCTCGCAGGACCCCCGCTCCAGAGTTTTCCAGAGTTTGATTATACTTGTAAACAGTTTAAGCTAAATGCATAATTGCTTTAACATCGATCAGAATGTGTGCCTCAGGGCAATAATTGGGTTGAGCCACCCTCTGTCTCTCTCACTCTCTGCCAGAGATGTACTCTTGCCCTAGGAGTGGATTCGTGGGCACTCTGACTGCTTACAACTACATCCCATTATGTAATCCATGCGGCTATTGCTGTGTGTGACATTTGTTCATTAGACATCACTTATAAGGCGAGAACAGACGATTGGATGCAGAACCCGTCTAACTAGAGCTATCCTCTTGTGAGGATACTTTGCACGAGACAAACATTAGGTTGTAGACCTGGATGAGGGCTATCTGTGCTCTCGAACCCCTCGGGAACATACGAGTGTGTACCCCTACTACTGATCTAATGGGAAACAAGTGGGAGCTCTCTTCGCGGAATGGGAATGGCCATGCCACCCAGGATGATGATCTTCAGACATGATTCGTAGCTAAAAATTCTTGCCTCAGGATAGATTTGAATAGTCCCGACCGAGATCCTTATTAATCTTTTCTTTGGCTCCTTGGCGCTCCTCCATTGGAAAATACATCACTTCTGATGGCCCTTACGGATTCCTGGTCTAACTTCGAATCTATCATGTTATTATTATATTCTATGTGTATCGTATTATGATACACAAAATGAATATATAATACGTGTGCATGGACGCAATCTACACTGAAAGCGAAAGGGGGTTGGCGATATTTTCAAACATTTATTCAAAAGAAATATCTATGGATCACCTTTCAATTCATCAGTTTCCCGCAATTAAGGAGCAACTCCTTGAAAGGCGTCGCCAACATGCAACAAGTTCGGAATAGGAACTATACAGTCCGTATTGCTGATCGATGGCTGACGAGATCATCGCCCAGTTAAGTCCAGAAATGCGCCATAGCAATCTCACTAATGCGAAAGACAAAGATTGTCTCTAGCATTGTCTTTAGCTACCGACTTTACGGAACGATTTCTTCGGTAGTATCTCGTTGGCGGACAGCAGATCCACCACAGATAGAAAGAATATATGCACATATGTATGTATGTATGGCTGCCCCAGTAGTGGCTGCCTTCTTCTCCTCATTCAGGCTTACGAGCGAGAAATACGAAAACAGGTGCTTTAGGTGCTAACAATTCCGGGAACTTGGGGTTCTCCCAAGTGTTAACTCTGTGGGTACGATATTCATTGAACAATTTGTATGATTAGTAGCTTATTTTGCTTTCATTATTAGTGGCTAGATGCCACTAAAGAACTGAAGTCTTAAAAAAACAGCACCATACGAAAAAAAGAACATTAAAAAATGGCACATTTAAGAAACATGGAAAATGGTAGAAAACTTCGACTTTGGCTCGTTGTATCCTCAGGTGAAGCCATTGTATCGACACGAATAAAAAATCCTATGAAGGGTCATGGAATCCTCCTTTAAGCCCATTAACTGTTTTGGATATTGCCTCTGCGAGTGCCGAGTGAAAATTATGAAGTTTTTGAAATCGTGCATATTTAATATTTTGGGGGTACATTGCCAATGGGGATGTAATCTATTCATATCCAGGCCTAAAACCTAATTTTTGTCTCGTGCACAGTACATTGAGAACTTTTTATTTTGTGGTTCAGTGTTATCTTTAGTCCTAGCTGTGTCTCCATTGGTCCAGTGGTCCCCCAAAGTAAGTCACCTCCTTACCAGGGACAGGCCCAGACTCTGGCAGTGTTGGAAAGCCGCAAATAGTGTTTGAAAGAAAGTTTCATTTTGTTTGACTGGGCTCGGAGCTGGATCTCAATTACTTGTTAGTTGCTCGCTCAATTCCCGATTCTCTTCTGATAGTTTGGGGGATAGTTGTGTCTCTTGGGCTAGCCCCAACCCCAAACCCAACCGTAACCCCCTTGTGTAAGTTTACTCCGGCTGCGGATTGGGAAGCCGAAAGCAATTTGTATGCCGGCGCCATAAATTAGTTGGGTCTGGGATGTGGATGTGAATGGGGTGTTGGGAGCCAAGGGGGACAGGGGAAAACACGGCCGCTTCACGTGCGCCACTCATTTGTCTCGCGTCAAAGCAGGTCCGACTTTAGCAGCTCGTGCTGCTCCTCCTTCTCCTTCTCCTTCTCCGTCTCCTTCTCCGTCTCCGTCTTCTTCTCCGTCTCCGGCTTGTGCGGGCGCATGAAACTTTTTAATCTCCTACGATTATTCTCGCATTTGCCATTTGTTTACACAAACACATGGAAGGCACACTGTCGTGCGGGGAAAAGGAGAGGCAGGGGTTGGGTTGGGGTTGGGGTTGGGGGCAGAGTCCATGTCTATGTTTGAGCTTATCAAATAATGGCAACATTTGCTACGATTCCCCACGCTCCGTCTGTAGCTCCGGCCACCCATCCATCCATCCACCCATCCACCCATCCTCCCGGTCTAATCGCGGTTAATCTCAAAACAAACGTTTGCCAATTTATTTTCCACTTTAGCTGGGAGTTTTCTTCTGTCTCTCTACCCACTGTCGCCCACTGCCGCCCACTGCCACCCACCTCCTGGGGCAAGTCTGAGGCTCGAACTAATGACTTAATTTATCTGCCACAGGGCTTTCAGCGGGCGCCAAATTAAGTTGATTGTTTCTGTTTTTCCGAAAAACGTTGAGCGAACAGTAAATGAACTGAACCACGCCCCCTTGTGTCCACTCCCACCCTTCGGACGAGCCACCTCGGCCCGCATTTATCCTTGGCATTGGCTTGGCCCTTGCCTGATTAGATTTGCTTTTCCTTCAGATGCCAGGGAGATGCCTGCTTTGTGATTAGCCCCGAAACTACTACTACTCCAAGAGCCAGCCATCCCACCATTTCTCTCACCGAGTCAGGGCATCCACTACTCGGTGTGTAGAAGGCCTTCCCAGCCTTCCCAGCCTTCCCAGCCTTCCCATCTCTGTCTCCTTCGCTCTCTCCAGGACACACAGGACGAGGGTTGGCTTAATCGTTTTGCAATCTGTCGATGATTGCGTATAAATGTTATATCCAATTATGTCCTGTTGTTCTTTCTCTTCTCTGCCTGCCCGCTGCCCGCTGCCCGCTGCCCCCTTTCATTTCATTTCGTTTCCTTTGCTTCTTTTCTGTTTTCTCCTTCAATGCCCTCCCATCTCTCCACCCATTACCCATTTCTCGTCCTCGCTTTGTTTTGCTCATAAACATGACAGATATTGGCAAATCTATCATTGTCATTATGCTTCGATTGTTGCCACACACTGAGGCAGTGACAGAGGCAGACAGCGGCAGGGGGTAGGGGGCAGGGGGCAGGGGGCAGGGGACGCATCATTAGCATTGGGCAATTTGTTAAGCTCCCACCCACTGCTCCCTGCCCACAGACACGCAGCAAACTGTCGCTGCCACATGAAACATGCCGCTGATTGTTGTAATTAATCGAATTAACAGCAGCCCACTGGCCCCAGTCCATCCCCTCTTCACCCCTCCACCCACTTGCTCTCTGTTTCTGGGAGAGTTGCATTGTCCGGTCCCCCACCTCCGGAGGCCACTACGGAGCGGAGGCCTTTGTCTCGGATTCGCTTTGAATGCGTAAGCGACGCCTGCATGTGACAGTGATTAGACAGAGTTGTTGCTCCTGCTCCTGCTCCTGCTCCTGCTCCTGCCCCCCAGCTCCTGTCGTTCCTGCTGCTGCTTGCCAGGCAATGAACCGTTATGTATAATCACATACACACACACGGACACAGGCACAGACACAGCCATGCACGCTGACACACCCCCATCCACCGGACCAGACCAGGGTAGAGGGCCTCTGCCCTGCCCTGCGCTGCCCAACCCTAAGCCTAACCGCAACAATGCGAAGAGCGGCCTCCAAAGGGTTACAACAAGACTGGCCCATACCCTTCAAAAGGCCCATCCTTCCGCTTTGCATGTCCTGACGGATGCAGAGTGTAGGGTGTCTGGAGTTCGTTTTGACCGGCTAGATCTTACAAGTATCTCGTATCTGTGCGCGTGTCTGTGTGTGTTTGCTGCTGGCCAGTGGCTACTTGGGGGAGTCTTTGAACTGCGGCTCCTGCAACTGATGTGGGTATCCTTGGGAGGAGTGGGTGTGGTTTTGACTGCGAAACCCCCTTCTAATTAGTGGCCTCGAACTATTTGCGGAGCTGACACTAAGCATTTGGCTGCCTAAAGGCCGTTGTCAAATCATCTCCAGCTCCAGCTCTAGCTCCAGATCCAGCTCCTGCTCCTGCTCCCGTTCCTGCTACTTGTGTTCCCTCCTCCTCCTCAGTAGTGAGGCAAGGAGCAGCTGCTGAATCTCGATTCGCGCTGTAATCCATTAAAAATTGCCAGTCCATTCCGTGTCGTGTCTATGCTATACTCTCCATTATCTGTTATCTGGCAAATGTCTGGCAGCAATCAAAATGGCAATACTACGTGAGGAGTCGTCGCCAGTCGAGGCTCCGAGGCCGCCTGGCAAATGTTGTGCCTTTATTGCCTGTGAAATTAGTATTTATGGGTGGAGCGGAAGCCAGCAGCAGGGCAGCGTCAGACACTCTCTGATACACTGCATCATCCCAGAAGCAGCACAAAAACTGGAAGGCAGGCAGGCAGGCAGGCAGGCAGGCAGGATATTAGAAATGATTAAGGCACCTGAAACATTTGCAATAAAATTGAATTATGACTTTTAATATTGGCACAAAACAAAAAAGAAAATAAAGGCCAACGGCGCTGTGCAACCAACCCCGGAGAGTGTTGGTTGGAAAATTCGCAGAACTTGCCTGAGTCGCGGCCCATGGATGGGGGTTTCGCGAGCCCCAACCCCAGTCGCAGTCGCAGTCGCCGTCCCAGCTTCAGCCCCATCCCCAGCCCCAGGCCCAGGCACCAGGAATGGGAGGAACATGGGGATTTACCAGAATTACCAATTACAATTTACTTTAATGGCCAGTCGTCCTAATGCCGCAACACTTCTACGGCGCGGACTCTTTCTCTCTCTCTCTCTGTGTTCCCAGCCGGGCCATGTGGCAATTAATTTGCATTTCCAAATTGCAAAATGCTAGCGATACCCAACCATGCCCCTTTACCCGTCCCCGTCCCCGTCCCCGTCACTCTTCTTCGCCGACCATCAGTGGCTGGTGTGTCCCAAAATCGAACAGATTGCAATAATTACATAGAGTCCTGTCCTCCGCTGAAGGTCGCTGTGCGGAAGGGTTAAACAGAATGGCATCCCATTTCGATCACGGCAGCCATGCAGCGTGCATTCCTAATGAAGTTCCGCCGTCAAGGGGTTAAGGCGCAAATTAATGAAAATAAATTGTTATTTACTTGAGGAGAAAACATCCTGCCACGTACCGTCGTCGCCACTTGAACACGACCCGAAGGATGTGGGCGAAAGAAAAAAAGGAAAAAAATTCCATTCCCGAAATTTAAATAAATCAAACCACAAGCCGATTAGGAGCGGAACGGGAGAACGTTGGGGGGTGGGTGTCCTCCGGCCTCCGGACAGGCCAAGTAATTTCCATAATTAATTTCTTAGGGCTTTTTTTCTGCCGCTTGCTCTCGGGTAGCGGTGGGGAGGGGAGGGGAGGGGAGAGAGGGTTCCAGTTTCAGTTCCATCATTAATAATCAATTTTTTATTTGGGCATAAGCATGTGGAAAAAATGAGGACAAAAGACCACCAGAGACACCACCAAAATGGCACCAAGAAGCATCCACAGAAGTAGAAGGTGAATAAGTCGAAGGGATGAATAGTCAGAGGAATGGGAATGGGGAATGGGGAATGGGAATGCTGACAGGAAAAGCACCACAGACGCAAAATCGAAGAGCGAAGGAGCGGTAGTAGATCATTCCTTATCAGAACCCATCAGGGTTCCCCTTCCCCTTCCACTTCCACTTCCACTTCCATCCCTGTTCCACCTTCCTACCTCCCGAGACTCCCGAAACCAAAACTCTCATCATTGAGGGGTCAGGGGGTATGGTATCCCATTTGTTTTAACGCTCACTTGACGCGGCCCTAAAAAATCGCCTTAATTAACCGCAATTATATGCGGAGTCGTGGGCATGCCCCCACTCCACGGATCAACTTCTTGGGGCGACGGCGACCCTGCCGTCCCACAGGCTGAGGCGGCAGTCAATAAACCAAATGGCCGGCGGCAGCAGCGGCTGAGGCTGAAAAATCAAGTCAAATTACGTGCTTATGAACGGGAAAATGTCGAAATGATTTACCGTGCATAATCGCCACGGATCCCGCCCCAAGCCCTGCCCGATGGCCCGATGGCCACATCTTGAGCAGCGGCGTAAAAAATGCTGTCCGAAAGCGAAGAAGGAATTAAAAGTAGGCAAAAGGAAAAGCTGGAAAAAATTAAAATTTCATTTGCGCATTTCTGAAAAGGCAATGGAAAGGCTCCGAGGGTGGCGCTGGTGCTGGGTGTTGGGTGGCACTCAGCCGCCCGCCGTGGTCTTTTTCTTGGCCTTTTCCTGGCCGGCCGGCTTCTGCTGCAGCCACTGCCACTGCCCTTGCCCCTGGCCCTGGCCCTGCCCTTGGCATAGCCTCGTCGCTCGTTGTTTGTTTGCTTGTTCAGAGGCTGTCTGTCTGTCTGTCTGTTTGCTTGGTTTCATTGTTGTTTGTTTGTTTGCTTACCCAATACCCTCCGCCGTTTACCCCCACCCGCCCCAAATTCAAATGAAAACAATTTCTTGTCCTTTTTTGCAGCATTTTCCTTTTGAGTTCTGATGTTGTGTTCTGCTCTGTTCTGTACATCCTGCTGCTGGCTAATTCCATTGATATATTCTTAATTTATTGCTATTTGCTTGCGTCGACCCCGTAATTTATTTAGACTACTTAGTGGAGGCTGCCTCCTCCTCCGATAAGGATGAGATTTATGAAGCAGAGATCATCGCCGGAGATCACCTGTAGCTCGTCAAGATCTCACTGCCTGGGGGGTGCAACCCTTAGTGCATCTAGCAAATCCATAATACATAATCCTCACTCCCTGCCCTCCCTTTCTCACCCTCTCCCTCTCCCTCTCCGTGTGTGTGTGTGTGATTAATGTGTCTCTCCTCTACCGTCTTTGCCCCTGTTTCCCCTGCTGCTGCTGCCTCTGCCACTGCCACTGCCACTGCCACTGCCACTGTCGCTGTCATCAGGTGCATTTAATTGCGTGGATTTCGCGCCCACTACAAAACGCGACTCCACTAATTGGCCCTAACACATGGCCAGGGCCATAAATTAATACATTTTAAGTTGAATTGTCTCTGGCTGTGGCTCAGGCGCAGACCGACAGAAGGGGGATGGAAAGCGGGGCCTAAGGACAAGGCAGGGGGCCTCATTAATGTTACTTGGGGCTCATTACAATAATTAAGGCTAATTTATGATGTCATTAATTTAAAATATATATCCATACACGTACACAGTGCGATGGGGTTAGAACGGCGGCTGAAGTGGGTGATAAGTGACCACCGCTTCGCTCCGCTCCTTTCCTGTTCTCTCCTCTCTCTCTCTCTCTCTCATTAATGAGTGGCCAGATACTGCGAGAGTTTTCCCCGGCCATTGCCTATTTTTGATGGAATAGTTTCCGCACTAATATGTGTACCCTTCTGCATATGTGTTATCTTTTTGAAAACACACACTCAGCCAGACAGACACACAGTTAATTTCCGGTCTGCCTAACGCCAACATTTTTGCTCGTTCCTGGAGCCAGTTCTTGCCAGTCCTTGCTACTGCTACCACTGACTGCTGCACATCATCAAAAATTATCAAAATATGGAAATCACACACCCATACACCTATTCAAGGGTACGACGCAAAGAGTCATTCCTTTTTGTGTGCTGCTGCTCTCAAGTGCGAGACGAGGCCGAGCGCTTAATTAGCCCCAGCGCGCCCCGTGTGAATTGTTCAACATTTTTGGGGACCACTCGGCGTATACATGATGCTTTTTATGATTTTCACACTTTGTCAGGCTATGCGGCTGTACCAAAATTTAATTACCAGACGATGCCGCCCCTGCCAAGAGGAGGCACGGCACGGCATGGCACGGCACGGAGAGGAGAGGAGAGGTGAGGTCCGTCCGCCACTTGGCGTGCAAATTACGCATGTAGCCCAGCCACTTGATTGGCGCTTTCAAGGGTCACACTCGCTTGCGCCGCCTGAGCGGGGACAGGTGGGGTTGTGGCACTTGAGTTCTGCCCGGACCTTGCCCGGAATGTTGCCCTTGCTCACACAGAGGAGAGGGAAGCGAGAGCCAAAGAGAGTCCGTTCACTGGATGATGTGCCCTGCCCTGCAGCCTCATCTCTGGTACATCTCTGATACATCCGCCAGCGAGGGTACAGCGAGGTCGATCTTCTGTTGTGCCCCAACAATTACGTTTTCCGGGGCTCATCATCCTGTCAGATGCAATGTGTAAAATGCTTTAAATATATTGTGTGTGGAAAATAATGGGAAAAGGAATACGAATGAGAATGCGGCGGAGATGGCGAATATGAATGTTCATGGCCCCATTTGTGGCCGCCATATTAACAAAACTCATTACAGGTGGGGCAAGTGGCAAGTGGTAAGTGGCAAGTGGAAGGTGGCAAGTGGGGGAAGCAGGGATGAAAGGGGAATCCCGGTACCTGTCCACCACCCCCACCATCACACTGCGGTTTTTACACCTTTCTGCGCCTTTGTCAACATTTTAATGACAGCAATTCAAACATTCTCTCGCTGCTGTGTGACGCGGGACGCGGGACACGGGACCCAGGACACGGGATGCAGGACGCGGGACGCTGATTGCGCTTATGATACCTGCGTATTGTTTGTGCCACATCACATCCCCGCTCCCCCGCGACCCACCCTGTAGATGTCTGCATAATGTGTTTGAAGTTTGAGTGAGATAAGAGGCACATTTAATTTGTTCCTCCCGCTGCTTTTTATTGCTGCACATTCGGAATGGAGTCGCAAAAGTGCCACAAACTTTATCTCGCAAATGTCACAATTCCAACAGAGAAAAGAGTCGTATGAAGCTAGTCCCTAATGAGTATTCCTTTGTATGACTAGGGATCCACATCGAAATAAAAGCTCTACGAGAACTTCTACCTCTCCAGGTAGACCATCGTGATATCGTACGGGTCCGGCTAAGGGCTCATGGGATGTGCATTCCACTAATGTGTGGTCTTCTGCTGAATAAATGGATGAAGAAGGCTCCAAATCGGTTGTGGGATACTCCCCGATTGGGTAGTTGCCGAGCTCATGCTGCTATTCTCCGAAAGGGAGCCCAATCCACATTAAATAGAGCTGTTGAAGTTAGCATTTAATTTAATTTCGAGGTCTGTCACATTATAAAAGCTGTCACTGCCACTTGACAAGTCCGTGCGTGCGGGAGCTCTATTCTGGAACTCGGGGACTATCGCCGACAGTTTCCCCCGCCTCTATGGGCCGGCGACAGCTTCATTGGGATCTGGATTCTGGTTCGTGTGGGTTGTCTGAGGAATTTGAATAATGACAAACGATGCTGCAGTCGGAGATGAAGCAAGAAAGAAGCCACGGGGCCAAGATAAAAAAAATAAAAACAACGATTTTATTGCGGCTCCTGGCGGGCAGGCAGGACTGTTGAAAATTCTAATGTTGCCACATTTGCATGCGTGTGTGGCGAGATCACGTAGCACGTGGCAGATTGCACTGGGCTTGGGGGATTGAGGGGCATCGGCTGAGATATTCAGCTGCCGTCTGCCGTCTGCCGTTTGCCGTTTGCCCTTTGCCCTTTGTTATTTTTCATATTACGAGTATAGCGATTTAGTGGCCGGCCCATGTGCTGTGTGGTGCGAGTGTCTCTATTTTTTTCTGCTTCTGGGCTTCTCTTTTGATTTATGGGCGAAGACCCAAGAAGGTCCCCTGCTCCGAGCCCCGCCTCCTCTACTCTGCTGCTCTGCTGCTCTGCTGCTCTGTTAGTTTTTAATAGAAAAATAAAGCGAATTGAAATTTATGACGGAAGTGATAAGGATGCTCGCAAACACACACACATCATGGAACACGCATCGAGCATATCTCATGGATGCGAAAACTGGAAAAACTTTTCACGATAATTCTATTTGCAGCTTCCGTCCGTTTTGGTTCTCGTACTTCTAGTGGCAGCAGGCCACTTCTCATTGTTTCCCTTTACGAGTATTTCTGGCTTTTTTGAGCAATTTGAAATATTTTTTTCGGCCAGCGGAAACGGATACGGCCATTGTTGGACATGGACAAACACAAACACAAGCACAAACACGGAAACAAGCATAAAAGCAATACTGGGAGGATTAATGCTAACAACAAATATAACTTTATTAAAAAATAAATGAAATTCGTTTGTTTCCTTCCCCTGTGCACTGCTGCTCCTGCTCCTGCTTCTGCTGGTATCAAAAGGATTTCATTTTCCGTTTGGCCGCAAAACAAAAGCAAAAGCAAAACAAGACAAAAGTTTGGGACAGAACTATGCCAGGAATTCCATGTGCAATCTACGGAGACACGAGGCCTATCTGGCCGGCCTGCCCTGGCAAGGACCCTTGGCCTGGTGCTCCGGATAGCTAAAATTGTTGCCGCAGCCACAGCAGGGCGGGTCTGAGTCGGACCCCGAGGCAGAGGTTGCCGCACTCGAGGCCGACATCGATCCTGACCCAAAAAAGCATCCACACCGTGGCATGGGCCAGAGATAAAGACACAGGACACACATGAGCGCCTTGCCGAGTGGAAAGCGGAAGCGGAAATGGCTGCTGGACAACGAGCCGACAACTGGGACCGGGACCGGGACCGGTACAGGGACAGGAACAGGGATGGACGCATCCTCGAGCAAAGGGCCAGTGCCAGCTGCAGCTGGAATCGGAGTCGGAGTCGGAGTCGGGTCTGGCCCAAAAGGCGTAAACGGAATTAATTGAATTGAATAATTATAAACACAAGCAAAGAGAGAGGGGAAAATTCCAAATTGTTTCGAGGCGACACTGTGGACACTCTTCGGAAAGAAGGCAGAATATGGATATGGAGATGGCGATGGATATGTATACAAGGGAAATGTATAAGCAGATATGTATCTCTTCTTTCGAGGGTTTACTGTTAAGATGCTGCTACATCGAAGCAGTACACCTCTGCTTCGGTGAGGGTTAGCCATGCCTCGCCCTGACTCTCCCTGCCTCCGCCTCTTCCTCCACGTTGCAACTGCTGCTCCTGTGTTGGTGTTGTGTTAAATGGGTAATTTGTTGTGTGCATGTTGTTGTTAGTTACAGCTGCCACAAAATGTGTTCGGCCCTCATTCTCATCTCCAACCCCATCCATGCCATGTCACACGGAGCCATGGGCCGTAAAGGGTTACAACAACTGTCCGCCGACGCTGTCAAGGACATTTGTCATAATTTACTTACACATGTACACCCAGAGAAAAAAGCCCAGAAATGCAGATTTAAATATGTATGCCATTAATTAATACCCGAGAGTGGAAATATTAAAATTGAAATGTTGCCACTTAAATTTTGAATGTAATATGAACATTTTTGTTTTAATTATATTTCATTTTTTAAATGAATATATTCCATATTCTAATTAAATATATTCATATTCTGATTCAATATATTTCCAACAATACCATATTTATTTTAAAGTGTTGTATATATAAATAAATATAATACTTTCTGATAAATTTATGTTCAACCCCAAGTGAATTCCATTTAATTTCACTACATTTGTATTTAAAGTGCGACTATTCAATTTAAATGAGTTTCACTAATTTTTTACTATTACATTTTCTTTCAGTGTACGTGTACGTGTACGTGTCTGTGGCTGTGTCTAGCTGTGTGCGTGTGAGATCCATGCGTGCGTGATTTGTGTTCATTGGCATAAACGGCTTGTGGCACTGGCTTGGTTATTAGCCTAAACACCTGTGGCACAACCGGCCAGGCGACCGACGACAGCCGACAGGCGACAGGCGATGCATTATGAGAGACGGACACTGGACAACGGGAGAAACATGGGCCGCAGGACGAGTGGCACACGGAATTGTCACATGCACTTGCGATGCATCAATTATCCTCTCCTCCCACACACGCACACACACACACACACACTACTGCCTGAGGTGTGGTGTTTTTTGGGCCTGCCCGTAATCGAAAGGCTCTGTCTCGCTCTCTCTCTCTGTCTCTGCCTCTGCCTCTGCCTCTCTGTCTCTCATTGCTATCATTGCTTCGACTCTGCGGGTGTCTACCCTTTGCCTTTTTTTCAGCCAAGGGCTAATTACATCTACTGAATGCAAATCTCAGACGAATCTCAATAAAAATAATAATGTATACAAATGTGGCATTGTGCGTGCCTCCGTGGCTCTGCGAAATCCTGCGCTTGACATTTCCAGGCTCATTTATACTCAACTCTTATTAATTCGATTTTTATCGTGCCCCTGGGAGCCGTTGTGCGGCATTTCATGAATCCTTCTCTGCATATTTCCGTCTCTGCCTCCTGCCGCTCCCCCTAACCCTCCCCCTACCCCACCCCCACCCCTCTGGACTCACCTAAAGCGCGTAAATCTCGTGCGTCTTTATTTCTTCATTAATTTAAGCGGCAACGCGCTGGCTTTGCCTCTGCTCTGCTCCTGCTGGCAGCGACGCCGGCAGTGCGGCACACTTCAGCGTCGAGATTGCCAGAGGCAGATTATTGCGTACCCTGCAGGATACCCTGCAAGTCAGGGGTATTTCCGGCCTACTAAGGCAACGGCAGTATCTGCAAGGAACGAGGATATTCCGCTCTTCGGCACTTTTCCGGCCGCAACGGAGAAGAGCAGAAGAGGGTTAAAAGGGGTTAGGGGTGGGGGTTGGAGGGGATGGGATGGGAACGAGAACGTGAACGTTAACCCCTTACAGCTGTGGCAATTTAGACAGTCGAATCGTCCTGGGCCCCGGCTCCTGGGCTGAGCCTTGGAAATCTAATTAAAACAACAACCACCGAATTTTTGTCTTTGGCGAACGAGCGGCGGCGTCTAAAGCTTTATAAATGTTTTGATTGCATTAAAGCGCTTCCAAGCGAGACAGAGACAGAGAGAGAGAGGGACATTGGCAGAGAGGGGGAGTCCTGTTTTCCTTGGAATCCTGTTTTTAATTGCTGGAAATCAGATAAGCCATAAATTCGATAGGGGCATCAAATTCGGTTCATTGCATTGCACGTTCCGGGGACCCTCTATTCCTTCTGCCACATGAAGGCAGAGACGTTAAGAGGGAGGGGAGGCGGATCCTTCAACAAGTATACATATAATAGACAGGACAGGACAGGACAGGAGCGTAGCCTTGTGTGTGTCCGTGTCGGTGCCGGTGCCGGTGCCAGTGCCTTAGTCCATTATTTCAGCTCGATTAAATCGTCTTACGGCTCAACGAGCTTTGTCTTAATATTATGTAGATGTCTAGATAGGATAGCCATTCCTGCAGAGGAGTAGGAACCCCTCCCCCACTCAGCCTCGGTCTCCAGTCCATTGCGCCCTAATCCGAGCACATCATAAGCACATCCTTATGCAAATCGCACGTGTGTGCCTGTGTGTGTGTGCTGCTTGATAAACAAAAAGTAATTTACTATGGCCCAGACGGAGAGAGGACCTTGGTAAGGCATCAAGTCAGACTAGCAGCAGGCAGGCACCTTGCAGCGTCTTCGGGCAACGTGTTGCGCCTTGCGAGATTCTCGACAGCGACAGCTGCCACAACTGGGGGTCTGTGTGGGTCTTCACAGCCTCTCGACTTGTAGGCCTGTCTGCGGCAGCCGCTCCTCAGCTCCTCCCGAGCTCTGGCCTGAACAATGCCTAAGGATGACTGTGCAAAGATGATGTTGATGGGGTTTGCCGAGAGTTGAGCTCCTTCTGTGGCTCGGGGCTCCCGTCATCGTCTCCGTTCTCATCGTCGTCCTCGTCACACATGTCCCCAAAGTGACAAACACTTGGGTGGTGCTACCCTTACCCCTCTCTCTGGTGATGTAAGTGATGTGTTTATTTGCTTGATTCCTTTGTGTGGGCGAGGGGCTGGAGAAAAAACAAACGGTTAGATAAACAGAACTTGCAACTGACTTTTGTCTGCCCCATGTGCCCCACTTCCCCCCCACTTCCCCCCCACTTCTGGCATCCACTCGAATGTCAGTTGCAAAGTTTTATATTCCATTCCATTCCATTCCATTCCATCCCCTCTTCCTTCCTCAACGGGCCACAGAGGGGGGAGAGGAGAGGAGTAAGCAAAAAAATGCAACTTTTATAGTGATGCCTCGCTCCTTCATGCTGCGCTCTATCTCTATCCCTCTCTGTTTATGTTGAGCTGGCTCTCTCGTTCTTTGCCAGCACGGCGCAAGCGAAAGCTCCTCCCACTTGCGGAGCTTTGTTGCCGCTTTTAGGGATTTTTATGACAACGGCGATTTTATGTTGCAGAGGCGTGGCCTGCTGCTGCTGGCTCCGCCCCGTACTTTCTGAGCATCGAATGGCTGCAGCTGGATAGGGATACATATATCCTTAGTGTATACGTACTACATCTGTGTGTGTAGTCCTTTACATAGATGAAACTATTGCGGAATGCTGGGTTCATTGCTCTTCCCTCTCTTTTAATGCCACTCAGAATGCGACACGGAACCTTTTCTTGTATCTAAGTGGATCTTATTATGTACAATGCCCCCCCCTCCCTCTCTCCCTGCATTCAATTGGATTCGGTTAAAGTTTATTGCATTTGCATTTCGTTCTTTTCTCAAGTATTAATGCACTTTCCGGCTCGTCAAAAATAATCGAAGAAACTCAATTAAGAACAAAGGCATCGGCTTTCGATCCAGCTCCAGCTCATCCCCTCCGGCAGTCCACATATTCCATTTGGCCGGCCCCCTTGTCAAATAGCTTTTCCCAGAGCAGAGCCCAGAACAGAACTCTTACCTATTTTGGTAATTGCATTCAATTTGGCATTCGTCATTCATTGCGGAGTCAGTTCGTTGACTGTTTAACTTGTTAATTCCGTTGTTGTTCTTGGAGAACAACTCCAACTCCGTTCATGCTCCGCTCGCCCCCTTCCGCCTAATGAGTGGGCAAACAGAATTTCGTAAATTTTTCGGCAACTCTGCCGGAGAGTGCCAGGGCACGGACTCCTTGAGGAGACCTTGATTTCGAGGCCGGGGCCGAGGCCGAGGCTGAGGCCGAGGCTGAGGCCGGAGCAGAGCAGGCCTCGTCGACACAACAATGAGCCAGAGCAAATCCTTTGTCTGGCTGGCTCCTCCCAGTTCATTTATAATTAAGTTGTCTAATTCATTTCGGCCTTTGTTTATTCCTTCTTCTTTTCCTCCCCCTCCCCTCCCCTCCCCCTTCCTTCCTTTCTTTTCCCTTCCCTTTCCTTCCTTTCCATTTCTTTCGGTTTTGTGTGTGTGTTTGTTTTTTTTTTGCTCTTCTTGGCACTTGTTTCCGTTCTTTGTTGGTTCGAGTAGGAGAGTATTTTCATTACCACAAAATCCACTCTCGGGCATAAACAGAAAAACAAACGTTTTTTAATGATTCTTATGGCATTCAAGTGGCTTTTCATGCGCACTTCACTTCACAGTCTCGAAGCTTGGAGCAGAGCCACTCCGAAACCCCGAAGCGGGGGCACTGCTCTTGGGGTCCTGTTCCTGCTCCAGCTCCTGCTCCATCTGCAACTCCGCGTTGGAGGCAGGAAGCGGAAATGGAAATGGTAACGCCATCAACTTAATTTTATTCATGCGCACATTTCCCAAGTCAAAAGAATTTCCCAGCCGCGGTAAAACAAAGAACTCAAGTCCTTTGGGAGGGGGGCCAACCTGAGCATACCTGAGGCTCGGCTTGACAGCTGATCGTGTGCAGGGCAGCCTCCATTTCCACTTTCCGTTTCATTTTTCTATATTAATTTCAATAAAGGCAAAGAAAACTCCGAGCATTGAAAAAGATTCAGCGATTCGTGGGTTCGGGGATTTTCGGCGGGAAATGTGTCGCCTAATTTGCCATTAGCGGCTATAAAGCCGAATTATGAAGTCTTTATTTAGCTAGCAGCCCTGCCCCATTGTAGCTCCATTGGAGCACTCCCAGTTGGTCCTTTATCGCCCCATTCGCTCGTGGTTGAGTCCCGTCTAATTCGCTTAATATGGGCAAATGGCACGAGCCTCGCCACCGGGCGGCACGTGGTGGCCACCCACACCCACACCCACACCCACACCGCCGGCTGGATGCGTGGGCGTGCCGAACTGCCGACTCGATTTTTCCGGAGCTGGCATTACGAGAGTATCCTCCTGGCTCATAATAGCTTTTCATTATTGTTATTATGCCGCTCCACTCGTAAAAATCTCCGTTACAACATTAACAAATGCATAAACAAAGTGAGCGAGGGGGAGGGGTAGTAGGAGTGGGAGTGGGAGTGGGAGTGGGGCCGAACCCAAGACAAGGCAAAGGAACAATCCACGAGGACACGATGGCGAAATATTCAAATGAAGTCGCGCGATAAGCCGCTCCAAATCTGTGGCAGCAGCGGAGGAAAAGAACAAAAAAAAGAAAGAAGAGAAATGTCTCGTCTTTGCCGTGAATTTTCCCCACGTCCCCCCAATCCCACGGAGAAGTGCGTGTCCTGGCCCCGCCGCTGGCTATGAGATGTGGCAGCAGCATCTCTCCTGGTTGCTGGTCCCTGCTGCGCGACTCCTTTGTAATGGGGTGTGATTTGTTCACTTTTCCCTTCGGCCGCGCAAAAATATTTTCCTTTTCGGCTTGCCTTCGCGCCTCCTCCCTCGTCCTTCCCCCTCGTCCCTGTCGTCCCTGTCGTCCCTTTTGCGTCCTTAACTAAGCCATAAAATTCCATTTTACAAACTGTGAATCCTTCTTGATCACTTTAAGTGGTTCGCCAGAGTGAGAAAGAGACAAGGCAGAGATAGAGAGAGAGCGAGGGCGAATTTTATTTTTTCACATCTTGTACTGGCCCCCATTCCCAATCCGCTCCCCGACCCATTTTTGGAGGCAGCCCCGTTGACGGCAATCATTGCAAGATACTTAAGCGGATTTGCATCTTTGTTTGGCGCGTCCCCTTCTCCCCGCTCCCAACTTCACGGAGGATAGGGGATGGCGGAGGGGTGGTGGCGCTCCTTTGTCTTGTTTGTTGTCATTGTCGCGGAATTTTTCGGTTTTTTCCAGCTCCACGGAAACGTCTTCATCAAATTGGACACAGTCGCCCAAGGAGTCGTCGAGTCCTGCGCCTGTCAGTTTTATGCGAGTTCTTCAAAACTTTTTGTCCGTCTCAGCCCTGGCCCCCTCCTCCTCCTCCTCCTCCTTCTGCTCACCCTTCAAGTTTTTCAAATGGCGTTTACTTAACGTTCTGTCATCTCTTCCCTGCCCCATCGCTGCTTCGTTATTAGGTTAAGTGTCTTGTCCTGATGCTGGTCCTAGTCCTGGCCCTGGCCCTGGCCCTGGCCCATCCGTTCACCTTTTTTGGTCAGACTCGAATACGGACTTTGACTGGATCCCCATCCCCGCCCCGAATGAGCGATGAGCAGCCAGATGAATGAAGGTGCAGATGAATGGACAACAGAACGAATGCATTCAGAAACTAGTCATCCGCTGAGCAGACACCCATCCCTGGATCTGCTTTCCATCGAAAACAGTTGAGATTATCATTCGTAGACAGAGGAGTACATTAGCTTAATGGTTTTGCGCGCGCAAGAGAAAACAGCCACGGATCTCCATCTCCTCCAGCAGACTGTTACGCAGCACATTTCATAATTCCCGCGCCATGATTACGGCAGCCAAGGGATAGAGGGATAGAGGGATGGGCGAGTGGGGAGCCACTTCGGCACGGAGTTTTTCTTTGGCGAAAGTTTTGCAAGTTGTTGCCGCTGCACTGCCCCTCTCGCCTGCCCTGGCTCTCTCCCAAGATGGCGGTCGCATAATTAAGTGGCTCCAAAGTGGATGGAGGGCAGCAGGCACCAGTGTGGAAGTGTGAACTTTGCTGTCTGCCAGCTGGGAGCAGTTTATAAAAATGCTGGCACTAAGGCCCGAGCGGGAGTCTCTTCCGCCAGCTGGAGCCAGATGCCAGATCCCAGATGTATCAATTAGCCCTTTCCCGACAGACCCCACCAGACTCCACTAGAGTCTATTGTTCCTATTCATCCATCCACATATCGGTTGTGGATGTCTTTATCTGCCTGTATTGGGACCGAATCGCATGGAAATCAAAACTAATGAAGTGAAAACGGCACTAAAATGTCTTAATATTGTATGTATTTTCTCGAAATAAACAGAAAAGCAGAGCAGAGCAGAGCAGAACAGAACAAAAGGGGAGAAACAACCTGCCAAATGGTTAGGTGGCAGCCAGTTGGGCATTCATTCAGGACCAGGACGAGGCACATAATATCCTTGTTGATTTCTTTTCAGGCGATTTACTG
This sequence comes from Drosophila lowei, assembly GCA_008121275.1. Taxonomy (NCBI): domain Eukaryota; kingdom Metazoa; phylum Arthropoda; class Insecta; order Diptera; family Drosophilidae; genus Drosophila; species Drosophila lowei. The sequence goes on along the minus strand of CM017781.1, from coordinate 72,761,063 downwards.
CCTACACACGATATTGTTGCTGCTGGCTTTGTGCTTGTGCGTTGCTTATCTCCAGGATGGGATCAGCAACAAGAGCATGAATGCCAGGAGCCGCACCAGCACCAGCACCAGCACCGGCACCGGGTGCTGGGCCCCAGGTCCCAGGTCCCAGTTCCCATATCCCAGGTCCTTCCCAGCAAGCAGGCATGCTGCCTGATCGATAAATTTTCCATTAAAGTTATTTTTAAATGCCGCAACAAAACAAGACAACACACAGAACCCACAACCCACACCCACACCCACACGGAGCTGGATGGCGGAGTGGAGTGTGAGTGGGAGGCCGGAACGTGTGCCAGGCTGTGCCAGGATAATGCACTCGTTATGCCCGATAAAGTTATAAACTCGTGTGTGTGTGTGTGCCCTCTGGGGCGGTTGGGCTGAGGATGGGCTGAGGATGGGGCTGGGGCTGGAGGTGTTTGGTTGGCTGGTTTGGTTGTCCTTTGGAATTGATTTAGTGCCTGCCAAATTAGAGCACATGCAAAAGAGACTCCAGGGGGATGGCCGGGCCGGGAGTCGGCTTAGGAGCCGGACTCAAGCCGGGCTTGAGAGGCAGCCCACTCCTCCTGCTCCTGCTTCTGCTTCTGCTTCTCTTCTTGCTGCTGCCGTTCCTCTGACAGTGGCAACGATATCCACATAGACATACAGACAGGATAGACACACACACAATTTTTGCGGCTTGCGGCTGCCGTATTCCTTCGACCGAGATTCGAGCTGACAAAGTTATCTGATTGAGTGCGAACAGGCACCAGCCAATGGCCTCGACAGGCTTCTGCCTCGGCTACGACTATGGCTCACCAGGAGGGCTCCTCCTGCCAGGACATTCTCTCTCTGTGTGTATGTGTATGTGTGTGTATTTTGTGTTTTCTCTGCGATGATCTAAAACGGAAATCCTGTGGGCAGATAACTGTCATGCATTAGGGCTAACTCCCATACGAGTGTGTGTGTGTGTGTGTGTGTGTGTGCTCAGCCAGCAGCAACCCTCCATCTCAGCCTCATCCCGCTATGTTCCAGCTTCAGCTTCAGCTTCAGCTCCAGCACCGTCTCATCCTGCGCTTCACATTCGATGAAGCCTGGCATCGGCTTTTTTACTGCCTGGATGCCTGCCTCACTTTTGTTGGTTATTGAATTAGCCCAATAAACCAGAAAAACAAGACAAACACCCACATGTATCCTCCTGCATCTCCCATCCATGTACTTCTCTCGTCCCGCACCGAAATCTCTACAGAACGTGAGGCGTTAAAATAACAAAGGACGAACACATTTCAGCGCTCGCATTTCAATGTCCAAAGGCTGCCAGGCAACTCATTAGAATTTTTCCTCTGCCCCGACAAGGAGGAGGGTGCTACTAGTCCCCTTCCTCGCCCCATTCTCGCCCCATCCTCCCCCCATCATCTGCCAGCCATCATTGGAGGTGTGCTGGGGTGTGCCTTTCCCCATTTTGGCGTTCGCTTGTTTACCGTACGCCACAATTATCCCCCGCTACACCTGTGCCCCAATTTGTTTGTTAGATCAAAGCACAGTGCTAGGGTTTCCATTGTCAGTCATCGCACTAGGTACTGGGTAATGGGAACAGGGATGTGGCAAGGATGTAGAAGCAGTGGAAGCAGTTGAATTGCTATAATTACATGGCGGAGGAATTCCAGGCAGATGCAGGGAGATGGGATCCAGTACTCCGCCCAATTTGGAACTGCACATTCCGCTTTCAGTGCCAAATAAATTCTACAGCCTCATTGGGAGATGTTGTTGCGGTGCCGAGAAATCATCTTAGATTTTGTAGCAATCCTGGCTTGGATGTGGCCATGGCCATGGGCGAATGGAGTCTCCTGGCGAGTGCAGACGGAAGGAAACCAAAAACGGGAAAACTTCTTTGACAAATTCCAAGCCTGGAATTCAAAAGGATATATCTTCGAGGTCCTGAAATTGTCGCTGGCTGCTGCTCGGGCTGTCGCAAACAAAGCAACAAGTACGCAGTCGAAGGTCCTGAAGGACATCGCTGACGCGGACAGCTCGTCCGTGCGTTGCGGAAGCAATTTTTATTTTGCCAGACAATTTGCTTATTTTGTGATTTCCGCCTCGACTCTCCCTGTTTGGCTTGGCCAAATATTTCCGGCTTTTGACTTGTCTTTCCTTTCACTTCCTCTCTCTCTCTCTCTCCCTCTCTCTTGCTCTTTTTTTACTTCTGCTTAATTCAGTGCCTTAAATCCTTTAAGGCGCATCTAGCGTTCCATTTAAATTTACTTGGCAGCATTCACTTCTCAAAATTATAATGAATTTAAAAAATAATAATTTCGATTTCCGCATTATAATTTTATAATAATAATAAAAGTACCCGAGGCATACCGCATACTCGGTATACCGTTTTTGGTCAACCGATTCCAGTAGATTTTTGTACCTGAAACTCAAAGATCCCTATGCCACGACTTATGAACTAACGACTTATGTGTATATGACTCATGAAGTCAACAACCTACCATTTCAATATCGGATCGGTAAATTCCCTGGCGAATTCAAACCATACTCGATGTCCCCTTGGGCGTTCCTTTGCTTGAGTGCTCCTGTTGCTGTTGTCATCCAAAGTCATTTAGCAATAATCGCGTGCATATGAAATGGCGATGCAAATGTCATCTGAACAGCCCAAGGACGAGGAGCGGAGCAGCACAAACCTTCGCCGGCCCTAGCCTCAGCCCTTGACCGGATCTGCAGCCATTGGAGGGCAGTCGGCGGGGCAGATGCTCATAAATTGTAAATGGCCAAATACCGTTTAATGGTCGCTGGCCACAGCCAGAGGAGCAGCATCAGGAGAGAGTCTGGATCCGAGGGATATGCCCGACCTGCCACTTCATCCTGGGAGTGTTGATTCACTGCAGGATGAATCGGAGTGCCGCAAAGGTGAAGATGAGTTGAGAAAGGGGACGTCACTGTGCTGGAAAATACGTGATAGATGCGGACACTTCCCTCAGACAGATCACCGGGCAGCAGGATCCTCCATGGACCGCACCCTATGAGGGTATATCAGGGTTCGATGTTCCATCCAAAGTTCCCGCGTGGCTGTCTTTTTGTTTACGACGGCGGCCACTACTTTTATTGCCTGGCTGGATGGCTGGATGGCTGAATGGCTGGCAGGATGGCAGAATGGCGTGGTCCTCCTCTGGCCACCGAGCTGGCCGCTAGCCACTGGCCACTGTCACACATGGCCGGAAATCGCCTGCGACACTGCATGTGGCCAAACATTTGCATAAAACGCCAGCAGAGGGCCACCACCAGGGCCAGATACAGGGGCCAAGAGCGAGGGAACGCCAATCCAATAAAGAGTTTGAGTTGGTCATGGAGCCGGCGGCGGTGGCGGCGGTGGCGGCGGTGGCGGCAGGCCCAGGCCGGGCCGGACCGAACCAACCCAGACTCGATACTCGATGCTCGATTTTCGATTTTTCCCGTTGATTTTGGCCATTTTTCAGTGTCCGTCGTTGGGTTTTCGCTTGTTTTTCATCCATTTTTTGTGTGTGTGCTTGCTGCTTTTTTCGTTCCCTTTTTCCCTGTAGACGGCTGTAGACGGGACGGGCATGTTGTTTATGTGTTTATAGATTAATCGCTTTTTGGTTAAATGACTTCGATATCCGACATCGCAGGCGGGCGCGGGGATGGCTCGGAGGAGGGCCAGGCGGCAGGAAAGGATTTAAAGTATCCTCATATTTTGTTGCAAATTGCTGGCGACAGTTGTGGGTGTGGTTGGGGAAAGGAGAGGCAGAGAAGGAGAACGAACGGGGAATCCCTTTGCACATGGCGCGAATTATATGGTTATAGTTTTTCCACCGGCCAGAAGGCCAGAAGGGACCACTAATTTGGGCCAGCTCGTTATGGCTCAATAGGCCGTTAGGTGCTCGTTTGGCGAAGCCAGCGTCTAAGCCAACTCGACAGTTCATCTAGTACAAATCTCATGGCCGAGCCCACCCCAATTATTTGCGGCTGTGCAAGCCCTTACATACTTGTACACACAATAAAAAATTAATCACAAGTAGCGGCCCAAACTGTGGCCAAAGCCGGGCCTCATTACGAGTGCTTCTGGCTCTGTGAATGGGAGGGGAGTGACGGAGTGGGGAGGGGTCTCGAGCTAATGTGCTAATGTGCAATTCCGAAAGGTGCTTACGTTGTCAAGTAGTGTGAAGATGAGCTCGAGCCTTTTCCAGACCCAGACCCAGGCCCCAACCCCGGACCCCAGACCCATTCCCAGCGCCATTCACGCCAATTGGCCATTTTCTCAATGAATCACAAGGAGGACAGCATATGGCAATGGTAGTACGAGAATGGTTGGGTCTTTGCGTGGGTCTCCCGCTGGGCTAGCTCGAAAGGAACTGCAATTAATTCCCCAGCTTAGAATGAAATCTAATTGCTCGTTAGCGCACAGCCAGCAGTCCAGCAGTCGAGCAGCTTTCACTGTCCCCCGTCTGCAGTCCGCAGTCCCCAGTTTCCCATCGCTGATGCCCCTTTTTGTTTTTATATTTCGTTAACTGCTGATTACAGCAGTTGTTCCCTTGTTTCCTTGTTCCGTTGTTCAGTTGTTGCTTCTGCTGGAGCAGGATATCATTGGAGACGGTGGAGATGCTGGGACCTGGGGCCTGGGGCCAGCTCTCTGATATTTATCTTGAGGATAAGTTTTATTTTCTTAATTTTTTGCTGCCCGAGCTCGGGGCTCAGTTTTGTTTCGTCGCCCTTTGGCCATGTTTCAGAAATGTTTCCCAGCTGGTTCATAAAAAGAAATTAACGGTTCTCCTGCTCTCTCTCTCCTTGTGGCTGTTCCCTCCGCACACACACACACACACACACCCTTTGACCCGGGGCTGCGAATCGTTTAATGAGCTTGTAACTGTTCCGTTCCGACACTCGAGTGCTGACGCCGCCGAAAAGTATGCAGCGATATTTGTTTTTCTCGCCTCTTCCTGCGTTTGGGTTTCTGTTTCCGTTTCCGTTGCGTCATGCGATTGATATAATGGCATATCATAGTCATGGGCATTATCAGCGAATGGGGGATGGGGATGGAGAATGGGGCTAGGTGCCTTTTTATTTATGTCATGTTTTCGCCCACGAACTTTCTCAATTGCTCTCTCTCCCCCTGCCACTCTCAATCTCAATCTCATTCCCATTCCCATTCTGCTTCTCTGCGCGAGTCCTTTCAAATTAATTGACTTGTTTTCTCCGTTTCGCTCCGGCCTGCTTAAATATTTAACTTTGGCCCTTTGTGCGACTCGTTGCATGGCTGGAGATCCTTTGACCGCTTAGTTGGCCACTTGGGAGCCCACACACTCGCCCTCACCCTCACCCACACTTCACATTCTGCGGTCCTGGCTCTGTCCCTGTTTCCGACCTCCACCTGGTCAGGGAAAAGTTTTGGCATTTTGGTATTTATGGCTCATGTGGCGCAGTTGCATAAATCACTGACAATGTAAACACACAGCAGAGCTTTCTCCCACACCCTTGCCCTTTGATACCTACATACGTGTTCGTGTGCGTGTGCGTGGCTGTGTGTGTGTGTGTGTGTGTGTGTGTGTGTGTGTGCCTGGGTTAAATGGCCAAAAAGTGTTGACCACAATTAATGTTATGAGATAAGTTTATAAAAGCTCACGGCTCACTGCGCCCGAGCCTTGAACGGGAAAGCGTCCAAAGGGCTGTTAATAAAATGCAAGACAGGCATCGCCAGTCCATCTTCTGTTTCCCATCGCACATTCGCCATTTCCCATTTCCCATTACCATTCCCGGGCATAACCTCACCTGCCATTAGTCCATTCCTCCCTACACCAAGCGACATGCAACGGAAATTAGGTATCGTTTACATGGTACTGGTTCTGGTTATGGTTCTGGCCTTCGCTCTGGCTGTTCACTCGCTTTTTGCCTTTGTTGCCCGTCGCTGGCCTTTATCGCCGCATCCATTATGCAGCTTTCTCTTCCACCTTTCCTGACCTCCAGCTATGGCTATGGCTCTGGCTCTGGCTGTGGCTCCCTGTTGGTCCGTAGATTTGTCAAAATGGCTCCAGGGATGGCCATTTTAAACCGGAAGTTGCCAAACATTTACTCGCTATTCAATTTTTTAACTTGTGCTCCGCTGTCAAAGCTCGGAAGCTGAGAGCAGAGATGGAGATGGGGGCTAATGGAGTTGCGTGGCCCAAAATGAAGACATATTTCCGATACGCGCATCGGACGCTTTAAGGAACAAAGCTGCATCTCATCCACCGGCAAATCGCAGAAATTCATATGCCACACGAAAAATGCTCCACGGCATCTCCATGTCAGCGACTGACGGCGACTCCGACTCCGAATCTGACTCTGACTCGGCGGGTACTGCAGATAGGGAATGTGAACAATCCACAGAAGGAGCAGGAGCCGGAGCAGGAGCGCTTGTTGGAAACTACTAACTAAGAGAAGAGGAGACTGGATGGAGGTGAATTGCTAAATGATGCTGTTGTGTCTCCATCTCTCTACCCGTTCTACCTTTACCCCACTCCCTGCCTCTGCGTCCTAGCTCCTGGCTCGTGGCTCGTGGCTCCCGGCTCTTTCGGTGTGTGACTAATGTCATTTTGGCATGCCAAACGCATCCGAACACGCAGGAGCATTGCCATATGTGGAGGAGTGAGACATATGAAGACATTAGGATAGAATTTTACAGCAGCAACAAATGATACGCTTGCCACATACAAACGCTCATTAGAGGAAACTATAGGGGAATGGGAATCCACATCCACAGCCATATCCAGAATAATTCAGCGATAGATGGAGCGTGGTGGGAGCATATGAAAAGCTACCCCCAGGGAAAAACTTTGCCGCTTTCTATTTACCTTTTGCCAATGATAAAGTAACAAGAGCCGCAGAAACAACAACTACCGCTTGGGGGAGGACATGGGGAGTGGGGAGTGGGGCGTGGCACGTAGGAAATTAATGTTTAAGCTTCACGCAAAAGAGCGAGTGGCAAAAGTTTCACAGAAGACAGACAAACATTTGATTTAATTATGAGTGGCATTTATAGCTAAGAGCCGCAGTGGCAGCGGTAATGGTAACGGCAGCGCAGAGCAGAGCTATCACACATGGACATGGAGATGGAGCTGGAGATGGAGCTACCTGGCAAGGTGTTAGTCTGTTGATAATGTAAGCGAAGTACCACCCACTCGAAAGGCTTTCAGATTCGGAACGAATTATGAGTGCTCTTTCTCCTGAGAGTGAAAGAAAAAAGCAGATCTTTCGGAAAAAATCCTTCCTAGTAATAGTCAAAATACCCTTCCACGGGAAAATAGTTTTGTTGTAGCTGAGTGCTGGTGTACGATGTACGGTGTACGATGTATCCGTCTGAAAGCCGGAATTCTGGCTGTTCGTATCCGTATCTTTCTGTGACTGCTTGTCAAACTGATACTGACAGTTTGCCTAAGTGGCAACTTAATTTCTTAATTGTCAACTCAAAACTTTTATCGGGCGGGCACCTGCCCATCCAACTTATGCTGCCCCCAGTCCTCCCAGTCCTCCCAGTTCCCCATCCCATCCTCCCTCTGGGAAAACTATCAAAAGACGGAGAATGCGAACTTCTTTGGATGGCTTCTCGAGCTGCGGTTTGGCTTTGACTGAGTTGCCTGACTTGTACGACTTGTGTGACGAGAGATAGTGGATAGTGGTTGGATGTTTGGATGGTTAGCTGTTTGAATGGCAGTTCATTTCCCCTGAAATATGTGTCCTTCACCACCCGCCCCCTTACCCGTTTTGACAGATAAGGTGAGTGCCAAGCAAAGTGCAAAACTTACAACTTATAGAACTGACAAAGTGACACGCGATGAGCAGGAGCAGGAGTCGGAGTCAGAGTTGGAGTCGGAAAAGTTTTTTGTGCTAGTGCCACTGAATAATTGAGGAGCCACTCTTTGGGTCCCCAGCCTGGACATGGCTTAAGACTCAGGGCTAAGAGCACCCGACCCCCCTTTTAGCAGCGACGCCCCATTGCCCATTAATGCCTGTATAATTTAACGCCACTTTAAATTTTAATTGTCTAAATGAAAATGTCGCTTGTGCTGCCACTGCCACTGCCACTGCCTTGTCATTTTCATAAAGTTTTCCACCAGCTTTGGCCCGATTTGACGCACTGTAGATTTTACACATTTTAATTGCAACCCCCCAACTTCCATGCCCCCCACTTCCTTTCCCACTCTGCTTGCCACTCGCGACGGCGCTGGCTACAATTTGTTACAAATAATTATCATAACCTGATTAACATGAGCTCCGCTTGAAGTTCTTGAACGGGGTGGCGGTGGCATGAGTTGGATGGGTGCTGTAGCGGTGTACCATGTTGCAAGGGGTAAGGGTAAGGGTGAGGCTGAGTCTGAGTCTGCCCAGACGAAAATAGTCATCGTCAGTGTGGTATTGGAGTGGAAGGTGGAGGTGGAGGTGGAGGTGGAGGTGGGGGTGGGCCCATGCCCATCTTCCGCTGCTCGTCTTAATTTGTAAAAGTTTTAAAATGCCGTCACCGTCGCCGTCGCCGTCGCTTCTGTTGTTGCCACTACCACTGTCGTCGTTCTTGTTGCTTATTTTTTATGCATGCTGAGAACAATCTCAGCCCTCACATACACATGCTTTAAATTCCTCATCGCCATCCCTTCATTATGCCAAGTGCTCGCCATTATCATCATCATCAAGGCTGCTGCTGTTGCCAGAAGTTGTAATTCGGCGGCTGCATAATTAGAATTGTAAAAATGACAAGAAAGTATTTAACATTTTTGTAACCGCATCACACACGAAGAGGACGAAGGAGGGGACACGGGGAAGGAGACGGAGCCGGAGACTGGTGCTAGAACTTGAACTGGGATTGTCAATGGGCTCACAAGTGGGGAGCTAGGGAAAAGTTGTTGTGGCACTTTGCATAGACAAGTATCTCGAGTGCTGGAATTTCATCAACTTGTATGGTAAAGGGAACCTTTGTTTGCGTTTCAGTCCGATGCAAAAAAAACAGACATTGCGCTACACTATAAAAGCAAAAGAAAGAGTGTGTCGTTACGGAAAGACGGACCGAAGTCTTAGTTGTTTTAGCCCAATTATTGCTATTACAAATGGTATAAGATCTGGCCAGTTCCGACTTCATCGGTTCACCCTACTCAAGCGCACATTCCATAAACTTGACTTTCCAATTGCCTCATTGTCTGGATGGGTTTCGGGTTAATTGTATAACCTTGCCGTGCCCCGACTCTGCCACGACCCTGCCTCACTCACTGCCTCTTGCCTCGCTCGTCATCCATTGATGGCTTCGCCTTCCCCCTGTCAAAGGCGCAGCCACTGCCACAGCGACTCCCTCTCTTGGCTTATCAATAACCATAATGTACAGAGATGGGCACATTTCTGGAGCTTCTCTAACGAGCGCGTAAACGGCGCGTGCAATTTCCCAAAGCCATTAAAAAGCGAACTAGATAGATAGCGAACTGGAAGCAGAGTCTGCAGAGGGGGCAGGGTATTGGGTGTTGGGTTGGAGGAAGCGATGAAAAAATTGGCAACACGAACATTAAGATGGCGCCAGGTCAGGATGGAGGAGTGAAAGAATGGGACAGCGGCAGGGGAAGGGGAAGGGCATGGAGAGCGTGAAATTAAATTGAACAACTTCTGACAGCTAATCGGGAATCTGGAAAGAAACTAGAGGATGCCATTTGGCTGCTCTCCCGCTGATCTCTTACAAGCATTAAATTTTAATGGCGCACTCAAAAAGTCTGCCACAAGATGGCCTGATGCCGTGCGGGGGAGGAGGTGGAGAACGAGGGGTTCCTGGATGGAGTGGAGCGGCGGCCAACTAATGAAGCCAGCTGCTGGTGGTTGCAAAACCGCAGATGCAAATCAGAGCAAAACCGAAAAACAGCAAAGATTGCAAGTGGCAGCAGCAGCAGCAGCATCGAGGAAGGAGCAGCAGTCCTTAGGTCTTCCCAGAGTCAGTCCACTGTCTGAGCCAAATCGAACCCATGTCCAAACTAATCCGCTCTTAATTAAAGATTGCCACCACCAAAGTTTCCTCTGCCTGCCCTTCTTCGCTCTGCACTCTGTCTCCAAATGTACTTAAAATTTTCCATATTAAGTCGTTGCAAACTAAAATGTTGCTTTTTGGGTCCATAGCAGGGCAGGACAGAGCAGGGCAGGGCCGGGCCCTGGACAGCCGTCGCCTAACCTCAAGGAATAAATCTTTGACAAAGCTGCGCCGCAAACTTGTTTGTCCAAGCAGTCGCAATCGGAGTTGGAGTTGGAGCAGGAGCTCCTGCTGAAGTTCGAGGATGAAGTTGGGCCCAACAGGAGCACCGAAGGTGTTATTAGAATCCACCAGAATATGTCTGGGTTAGGATGTTCTTTGGCTGCGTGGGTTGGATGTGGATGCGAATGCTGCATTGGCTGCTGGGCACGTGATAAGATCATAATCCCATTTATGTCTTTACTTCCAGTGCAAACTTTTGTCCTTCCTCGAACAGGGTTGTGGGAGAGGAAAGGGAGAGGGTTGAAGGTGGGTGGACGCGGCTGTTTATATTTAAACTGAGGTCAGAGAGCACTAAATCAAGTTGCCAACGTCCAAAACTTTCGGCGCATGCAAAGAAGCTGTTAAGCAGCTTAAAACTATTCCAGCCTTGGTCGACGCTCTCCCCTTTTCCCATCTCAAGGGCTCCTTCTTTGGTCTTGCGTCTTCCGGGCTCTGTTTTCTATAGGGTTCCGGACTCCGTCTCCATCTTGGGCAATTGTTGATAAGCGCCCAGCCAAGCGACAGTTTACATTGGAACAAATTTGAGACTTTTGTTGAGAACTTTACGGCCGCATCCCCATCCCGGCAGCTTCCTTTCGGCCACGAAGGAAACTTTTTGTGGGCGCAACGTGTGATGAAGATGGTGGACAGGGATGGGCAGGAGAGACAAGGACAGCCATCAGCCAGCCTGATGTTATCAGGAAACCACGTATGGCATCCTATTTGCAAAGGGTTGAGGAAAGGCGAAGGCAGCCAGATATGTGCAGGTTCGGGACCAGCAGCAGCGGACAAAGCGAGTGTCTCCAGGAATCGGTGATCTCCTTTCGGCCCAGCTCTGCAGTAGCGGAGTAATGGATCCAAACTATATGCTGCGCTTGGAGTAGGGCATCTGTATATTTATCCTGCTCCTTGTTCCTCAGTGTTCATTGTTGCTCATGGTTTTGTGTGGCAGCATTGGGGGTTCGGGAGGCAGGAGGTGAGTGTGGCTGCAGCTGCCAAAACAAATGAGCCTTAATGCGATTTGCTTGAAAGGACCTGGGATGTGCGGGTCTATCGGTCGGCCTGTCCTTGTCTGGCCTGTCTATTGAGTTTCGGAGTCGCTCAGTGGCAAGCAAGCTGTCCAGCAAGAGAAGCCCATCCCGCTGAGACTCTCAGTCGGTCAGGATGATCTGATGCACTTGCCGTTTTATGCATTTGCCAGGTGCTCAGTTTGATTTTCAACCCTGGATAACTCAATTAGTTGCCCAAAGCTGCACCTCCCCCCATGCCATGCCACCAATGGAAATGTGTGAAGAGTAAGTAGCAATAAAAGGCAAACAATCGCGCTTCCCTTGATTCCGTGTTGATTCCTGTTGACTTTAAAGCTGTCGACTGCGAATGTAATTCGTCTTGTCAGACGAAAAAGATGATTGAATTAACCATTTATGCTCTATTTACGAGGCAGCAGCACAGATTGGGGATGGATGGGATGGGTGGGATGGATGATGCAGGCCAGGGTGACAGACTGAGGGACAAACAAGACAAACAGGACATGACAGAGCAGACAGGACACGCAGATACAGATACAGATACATATACATAAACATATACACATATACATATGCAGACATATACACACAGAGAGGCGAATGGATCCTGGCACCCGCATTCTACCATGTGACACATTAGCAGGAGCAGGAGGTAGAGCGGTAGCGGTAGCAGACGAGAACTGTTATCAGCTTGGGCAAAAAGTGTCCTGCGAATGGGAATTTTCCACTTACACACACTCATCCAAACACACACTCATCCAAATACACACTCATCCACACGGAAGTTGAAATTGTGCGATGTCTGACTGCAACAGAAGCCATTCCACTCTGCCTTCCACCTCCCACCTCCCACTCTGCCACCCAGCCACCCCTTGACTGTTTGCAATGAGGTTTTGTTTCAATTTCCTTTCGATAGGCCACAGACATCCCGAAAAGCAAGTGGAGGCATGTGGGACAGGACGCGGGCGTCGACAATTTCATGCATAAATTCATCGTGTGTGTTGGTTGGGCTTTATGGTTGACTGAGATTCGAGTGAGATACTTCCTTCCGTTATGTTGTTTGTTCACTACCAATCCCTGTCTCTTTCCCTGCTCCTGTCCCTGTCCCTGACCTCGTCCCTCTTCCATTACCCCCTTTTTGCTGATGACTTTGCATCTAAAACAATTAAGTTTCATTAAAAAAAAAATGACGATGGCACACACACCCATACACAACCATCGCAGCATCGGTAAGCGGCCAAAACAATTTACATACTCGACATAACTTGGCTTAAATGAGTTTTGCAACAAATTCGGACAGGACACAAGGCAACAAAAAACAGGAAAAATACAAACGGAAAAGAGGAAAACAGGAAAACGGAAATCAGAGAACGGGGAACAGGGAACAGGGAACAGGGACCAGGGGACGAAAGACGTGGCTGCGATTTGCAGCTAATCCCTTATGGGCATTTGGTCCTGGGCCGGATAGAGCGAGGACTAGCCCGGTCTGCCTGCAGGTCCTTGCTCCTTTCTCGCCGGGCCAGTCGTCCTGCCAGTCACTCAGTCCTGCCAGCGAGGCCGAGAGGCAGCCAGGCTCTCATGCAAATTTCATGGGGCACGCAGAGAAAAAAGCGATACATAAAAAATGTTTAAATACATTTCCTGTCGTCTAGTCGCAAGGCAGGACGAGCAGCAGTGGCAGCAGCAGCAGCAGTCAGGACATGCCAGGATATGCTGGGACAACGACGACAAGTGCGACAAGTGTGTGCCCAGCGTTGAGGGGCATGTGCCACATAAAAATATACACACATACAGCAGCAACACCAGCAACAACTGCGATACAAGATCCGTGCACACACAATTTATATTCCCAACAAAAGGACATGCACTGCCACAGCCGCTTATCCCAAACGCCCTGATAGTGGACGGGCCTCATCCGCATCCGCATGTCCCTACTACCCGCGTACCACCACTCCCCGTGCCACACCACTCCCCACTTCCCAGTCCCCGATCCACTCTCCGGATGAGTCCTGGCTTGGGCAAAAAACTTTTCTGCCGAATTTAATCCAATAATAAATGGAATATTGCTGACCTCGGGCATTAAATTAAATGTTGTTATCAGTCGAGTGCAGAGAAATTATCAGTTGACTACCGCAGAGGGGAGTGGGAGTGGAAGTTGGTTGGGAGTGGACCCGGATACGAATACTGGTACTGGTACTGTTACGGGTACGGGTACGGGTACGGGTCCATGTACCACTGCAAGTGAGTTATATGCGCTGAAACTTGATGTTAAATGGCAAGAAATTGCAAAAATCCAAAAAGGAGCAGGAGCAGAAAGCAAGCCAGCTGGAGTGGCGATGGAATAGGTAGGGGGATGGGGCCAACTACCGAGTATGCCTGGGTCAGGACACTCCTCTCTTCTGCTTCCCTCTCCGAGGCGCTACTGCGTGTGTGTGCCGTGGCTCTGTTTGGCCGGATATTAAGCTCGTTTGCATATAATTTGCGTTCCACAGACCGCAACTGAAACAGAAGCACAAACTGAATCTGAATCTGAATCTGGGCAGATGGAGATGGAGAAGCGGGACTGGGACTGGGACTGGGCTGCTGGGACTGGGCTGTTGCTTCACTCTCAGTTGATGCTTCTGATGGTTTTTTGGCCCTGCCGCGATAAGAACACAGAACGCAGAAATGGAGCGACTGCTCTCCCGCTGCACTGGACCTGGGACACATTAAGAAGTCCAAACTGCTGGTACTGCAGCTTCTGGTGCTGCTGCTGGACGGAGGAAAGCAATTAAGTTTGCGGTGGATATCAGGGCATCATCAGAGAGGGAGGTGAAAGGACTGGACTGCGGTTATCCTTTTTGCAGGCCATGAACTGCGTTTGGCTAGTGGGAAAACTGACACTTTCAGTGGGATATTTATGGACGGTAATGAGAAATGGATACGGCTGGAGCTGTGTGTGTGACAGAGAGAGAGAGGGAGAGAGAGAGGTGGCTGGCAGGCAAAAGAGCTAACGAAAATGTGCTCTGACTGTCGAGCAGATTAAGACATCCATGTGCATATATCGGGAAGGTTACCAGCCCGTTCTAAGCCTCAGTCTCAATCTACCGCTCCTGCACCTCCTCCCCAGTTCTGCAAGAGAGTGCCAGCGGCTACCCCCACCACACCTTGGGTGGCAATCAGCCAAAGTCTTAAAACACTTTTGCATAAGTTAACGTTAGCCCATACATCGTCCCCCCATTGCCTTCCCAGCATTCCTGCCTGATGCTTTTTAATCCTTTTTGCGTCAGGACGAAGAAGCTCTAGTTCTCTTGTCCCAGTTCTTGAAGAAGGGTGGAGGGTGGAGGCTGAGGCGTTGATTATAATTGACTTTGGCTGAGTTAAGTGGCAAAATGGAAATACCGTGTACCCCATAATGCATACATACCCTCAGAAGAAAGAAGAAATTTTCATACTCTCACATCGATCCGGGCCAAGAGCAACAGTAAGAGGGGGATGGGATGCGTTGCGATGGGATGGGAGTAGCCTCTCCACTTGAAATGGGAAATGCTCATATGTACTACTGCCTGGCCATGGCAATAGTTCTCATACTTATGCCCATTTTCCAATTTCCAAAAGTTCCCCCCTCTAGTTATCCCCCGGGCCGTGAAAAGACTTACGAGACATTTCTCAAATCAAATGAAATGATGTGCAACAATTTTAATATAATCAGAATGTGAATGTGAATGGCCCATTCTCTGTCTCTGGCATGTCCGAGGCGTTGTCCTGGACACTGGTCAGTCTCCCCCGCCCCGGCAGACACTCAGCCTGCGATTGCCATGGGGGCACCAAATTATGTTAAGTGTTTGCAATACCCCGTAAGGAATCCGGCTCAGACATGCACATGTCCTCGCAGTGTACAAGGAATAAGAAAAAATGGAATGCCTGCCGAAAACTTGTATCAAAAGACCTTCTTCGCCATGGAAGCCATGGAAACTTCCACCTCTGTAGCTTCCGGGGGTGGTCGTGGTCCTCTGACATGGAGGGGGTAAGGGTTGCAATGATTTGTGTGCGTGGGTCGCAAACAAAAGCCATTACAAACTTCAACGTCCCGGAAAAGTTTCCTCACCTGAAGAGGTATCGCTGGGGTATACGGAATGCCTCGACCCGAGAGCGGGGTATGCCTTACATATCCAATAAGAACCAAAAAAAGGGTGTGGAAGAGCCGACTTTCGACTAAATTTCGACTTTCTTTCCGCACCTTGGTGGAAAAAGTGCGAAGAACTGACATAAAAAAGTTGTGGAGCAGTGACGTGTTCCCAATCGGAGTAACCATGCCACTCGCCTTCGTCTTTCAATTACTATTATCATCAGCATCATCATCGTCATCGTCATTATCATCATCGTCATCATCATCATCATCAGGGCAATGAGGAGCCATCAAAATGATTAAAAAACTTTCGCACACCAAAATCAACATTTAAAATATCGTTTGAGGTCAACGGCTTCGTCGCCGACGTCTCTAGCCTGTGGCAATGTGCCCTCCAGCCCAGCTCCTGCACTGCACAAAAAATAATTGATCCCCAATGTCTCATTTGCCTCTCACGCAGGGTCACACAGACACACACATGCCCCATTCTTCGTTGGGCTTCCTTGCACTCCCTCGCGCCTCGCGCCTCGCAGAAAAATCAAATTGAAGTCTATAACATGCTACTGACCGTCTCATAAAGCAATTAAGTGCATGTGGCTGACCAAGCAGCAACGTGTTGGAATACCCCCCACCCAATGGACAGCACGGACAGACCCAACAGTTGACCCTCTGCGGCAAGGACGCAACTGCGAGGACCGACCACGTACCACTTCAGTCTCGTCGCCTCGTGTGTGTGTGGGACCCTGTTGATGCCTCTCCCAGCATTAGGGTATCATCGTTGTGGAACAGGCGAAAAGCCGTAACTGAGTAGAGACATCGTGATATGGGCCCCGCATGAGCCTTGGAAGGAAGGATGCGAAGCGCTCAAGTAATTCATAGCATTAATTATATTATATGACCCTTGGAGACATTCCTAGACTATGCTTATCCAAATGTTGCAGATGGCTTTCCGAGAAAAGCTCCGTTCTCTGCCAGAACAGTGACTTCTTCGCTGTTGACTGAGATCCATGAGAGCTTCAGCGGCTGGCAATGGTGTTTGAATTCCTCCACCCTCCCAATATCTCGCGCGCTGTCTGTCCAATTTAGAATGCAAACAAGCAAATTCGCAGTATTTATAAATTAGCGCATAAATATTTCGTGGCGCTATAAAAAAAACTGCAAATTAAAACCGAACAGTGGGGAGAGTTCCATCAGCCAGAGGGCCTTGTCGAAGACTAGAACACCCTATCGGAACACCTCTATCCTATCCATCGTACTGTTCTAGAAGGAGTCTGATGTCCGGCCGCAGCGACGGTACTCCTCCGGGAAAGCGTATAGAAAGTGAAAATGGGTTTGCATAACAATTGTGGCGCTTAATTTATGCGCAGTCGGAGCCACAACGGCAACAAATCGTGAACAATAGCAATAATAATAATTGTTTATAAATAAATATATATGCCAAGGGAATTTATGAGCCACAATCCCTCAACGTGGCCTTTGTGGTTGTCGCTGTCGTTGCTGGTGCTGTTGCTGTTGCTGTTGCTATTATTTTGTTTGTTTGGCAATGTGCAGATAAAAGTTATTAACGCCTATTCCGAAATGGTCATACTGAACCAGTTGAAGGGGATGGAGATGGGATGGCGACACAGCAGGAGCCCGAGTCCCAAACAATGGACAGCAGCAGGCAATAATTATTATTGACTTATTGGCCATAATGACATTGCATTTAAAAGAGAGCCCCACCGTCACCGAGCACCGAGCACCGCACAGCGGACAGCGGACAGCGGACAGTGGACAGTAGACAGTGGAAAACGGACGCGAAAAGTATTTGCATAAAATTTGCATTGACAACAGTTGAAAGCAATTGAAACAATAATTTCGTCATTAATGTGCGACAATCCGATCACCTCCCCCAACGCCCCACACAGTCCCTCCACAGACCAAATGGAATCCGACCTCCGCTGAGAGCCATCCGTATGTCCAGCTTCCACCTGCTCCTGCGGTGCCGTGCGGTGCTGTGTGAATTGAAAACGTGCTTATCGCGGTGCATCAGCAATGGACGAGCATTTGTAGAGCATTGGAGCCTGGCTGGGATTGGGATTGGGATTGGATGACTGCGACTGCGATTGAGATTGCGCGATTGGTATTGGTGTTGGTATTGGTATTGGTATTGGTATGGGGTGTGCTGGCGGTATCCACAGTTGGGTCTGTGCATTTTTCTGCCATTACTCGCACACTGCAATTGTTTAATGCGTTTAATTACATTTGTTGGCTGCCACTTAATGTTTTTATAATTAATAGAATCAATATTGATACTGGCCAGTGACCACGACCACGAACTCCAACACAAACCCCGAATGCAACCTCAATCGCTCACCCCACCGCAGCGGCGGTTAATTGTAGATTAAAAATGTAGCCAATGCGGTTGGGGTTCAGGGAAGCGTTAAATTTGTGGTCAAACTGTGGGCTACTGCTACTTGCAAAGCTCTCTCGGGCGGACGGAAAGTGGGCACTCGTACAGAGGCGGGGATCTAAAGAGGAGCCTAGACGAGGGTTCCGTTTCGTTCCTGATAGGCAGCCTCCACTGTGTTGAGGCTCACAACAATGGCGCTTTGTTTGCCCTTTAAATTTGTATTTGTTTCGTATTTGCTTTGACTTGTGCATTTAATTACATTCACATTCAAATTCCCCCTGTGAGTGCAGCGCAGGGCACACATGAAAGCGGGCGTAAGCATGCATGCCAAATTCACGGATGCGGGACCCCCAGATCCCCCAGATCCCCAGTCCGCGGCGTGGAGTGGAGTTCCGCCAGAGAGGGTCCCGTAGACGCTTTAAAATGCAAGCTGCGTAAAAGATTAGCCCGATTAGTTCAGCTTGAGGGCATTCCCAGCCGAGCCGAGCCATTGCATCGGAAATTCCGTCCGCGAGTTCAAAGGGTTCAAAGTTTTCTTCCATACTTTTTCTGGCGAGGGTTCCACTTGAGAATTCCATGGCGTAAAAAGATGTTTCCTTGTATGGGTGGCGAGGGGTGTCCCCACCCCACTAAATGTGAAACGTGTTCATCATCTCGTTTCGCTCCTTTCGTTCCGCATACGCATAGGACAATCGTACGAAATAGTACAGAATCTGAGCCCGAGTAATGCGCGACTTGCAATTCCCGCACCGTTATATGAATATGAAATGATTCACCATTGAGTGGAGAAGAAAAAGAGTTGAACGGTTAGTGGCTTGGTGTCTTGTGTTTATTCTAAAGGCTTGCAAATGGTTCGATACATTAATAGTATACATAAATTTAGATTCTTTCGAACAGTCTTGAGTGTCGATTGATGATCAGGTCCTTGGTGCCAGTCTCAAAGGTTGCATCTCGCTGATCTCGCTTGTTTTTGCTCGCTGCTGAAATGTATTATCGGAGTTGGTTAAGAGTTAAACAAAAGAGCTCAAGAACTTACCTATGGTTGATAGTGCATCAAATAGAAAGGCATATTGTGGCACGAGTCCAAACGGAGTTACAAAAACTACAAACAAATTTTGATATTAAACTTAAAAATTTAGGAGCCCAGCTCGCTTTGTTGTTCAGTCTGTAAATGTTAAGTGTTTGTTTAGACGTCTTTACTGGGATGGGATATCGTTTTCAGCCGTGGAATCCTCTGTGGAGTCCTGAGTGCAGTTCCCAATTACTGCTTGATCCATGCTGGTATTTTCTTCCGGCGGAGTAGATTTCTCGCTTGAGGATTCATCAATGCCGCTCCCATATTCTTCCGTCTTCGAAGGCATTCGAGTCAAATCCGGAACAATGTTGCTATCCTCTTCCTGCAACCCTAGACCCATCGGAATTGAGATCTCCCCGGAGTGTTCATCAATATGGCTTTGCTCTGCTGACACCTCACTGGCGGCTTGATCAATGCTGTAATGATCTCCCTCAATCGCCTGGTCTATTGGGCTGTCAGTATTGATATCCACTGAGGATTCTGTTCTGTTATCGGTGGGCCCTTCCCCAGTCGTCCTGCTAGAAAAGGCGGACCTGAACGAGGGCTCTGTGCTTATCATGGATCCGTTGAAAAGAGATGGGTTGTAAAGGGTCCCGTCAACTGGGAATGCGGTGGCGATGGGTCCGTTAATATCTGGAATTACGATTGCTTCTCCTTCTCCGATAGTAAACGTCACGTTAAGATTGGATATAAATTCTGGCATCAGGTTGTGAGGCGGCTCACCTACGGCCATGTCCATGCCCAATCCCATACTCATGCTGCTTTCATCTTTCTCCATCGTCGGAGGCACTAATGTCAATTCCTGATCAGTGCTGCTCCCATATTCTTCCGTCGTGGAAGGCACTAGAGTCAAGTCCAGATCAATTCTTCTCCCATCGACTTCAATCGTCAAGGGCACTAATGACAAGTCTTGATCAGTGCTGCTCCCATCTTCTTCCATCGTCGAAGGCACTAATGTCAAGTCCTGATCAGTGCTGCTCCCATATTCTTCCATCGTCGAAGGCATTAGAGTCAAATCCGGAACAATGTTGCTCTCCTTTTCCTGCAACGCTAGACCCATCGGAATTGAGCTCACCCTGAAGTGTTCATCAATATGGCTGTGCTCTGCTGACTCCTCACTGGCACCTTGATTAATGCTGTAATGATCTCCCCCAATCGTCTGGTCTATTGGGCTGTCAGTAGTAATGTTCACTGGGGATTCTGTTCTGGTATTGTTGGGCCCGTTGATATCAAGGTATTCTGTGCTGGTGATAGATCGTCCTTCCTCAGTCGTCCAGCTAGAAGAGATAGGACTGGGCGAGGACTCTGTGCTTAAGATGAGCTCGTCACTTGAGGATGGATCTCTACAAGCCTGCTCCTCTTCAAACACCGGCAGGAGCATTGGGTTAGATTGGGTAGAATTGACTGGGGATTCTTGTGCGGGGGCGATGGGTCCGTCGATATCTGGAATTACGATTGCTTCTCCTCCTTCGATGGATAACGTCACGTTCAGATTGGGTATAATTTCTGGCATCAGGTCGGGAGGTTGCCCACCTGCGTCCATATCCAATGGCAATCCCAGACTCAAGCCAAAGCCCAAGTTTATGTTGAAATTTTCCCTCGCTGGAGGTTGCACAGTCCCGTTCAAATTCAAAATATTTAGGTTGTGCAAGTGCGCCATTTGGTGGAAGATCCGACGCATTGGCGACAGATCCGCAAGCAATGGCATCACCATTCTATTACGTGGGGGAATCAGAAACGGTAGCGGTATCGGCATGATCATTAGAGGATCTATTTCGATCTCGGCATCCATGAACACGTTGTTGTTTTCCCTACGATTCGTTTCAGGCATCAACATGCCATCGGGCCTGGGAAGGGGCATGTGAGGCGGTACTGGCATTGGAATCGAAGGATTGGTAGGGATGTCGGTTTGCACGGCATCGTTGCTTGCGCCACGATCATTTTCCGGGATCGCCATGGCATTGTGTGTGGGACTGGGCATGGGAAGCGGAAGTGGGGCTATTATTCTTGTGGCTTGCACGAAAAATTCGCTCTCGCCTGTACTATCGGACACAACGACGATATGGGATTGGGGAGGCGGAAGCGGAAGCGGAAGCGGGACCATGGACATTTCATCCATCACCATGTCATTGGATTCGGGAATGGGCATCGGAGCCGGTATTGGCCTCGGTATCAACAGACTACTCGGCTGCATGAAAACGGCGCTGAGATCAGCTCCAGGCATTTCCATTGGACGGGGCATAGGCATCAGCATCGGCATCAGCATCGGCATCAGCATCGGCATCAGCATCGGCATCATATGATTTAATCCCATGACATTGGATTCAGCACTTGGTGTCGGAAGCGGCATCGGCATCATACGATTTATGGGACTGGTGTTTTGCGTGAAAACGTTGCGTACTTCGTCAGCATACTCGGTCATTGGACGTCGTGGCATCATAGGATTTATGGGACTCAGGGCTCGCATGAACACGTTGGATTCGGAAGTTGTAATCGGCAAAGGCATCGAGGACGGCATCTGCATTGGATCCAAAGTATAATTAATGTTCGATCCCACATGTCGATTCTCATTCTGATTGCTGGCAATGCTATCGTTTGGATCGTGCAGGTAGTTCAAGTTCCGCAGATTGTTGAGTATGTTGATGCAGTCGCCTTCTGTGGTGACAGTTGGGCATATTCTGCGTGGGTTAATGTCATGTATGGTGAAATTGATGCCCCCAAAGCTGGGGCCGATGAACTCCTCGCTGCGATCCAAAGTAGGAGGAGAGGGCCAGGTTGGCGGGCGAGTCCCCATACTTTCTCCAGCTACAGTCTCCTGACCGCTCACTAGTCTTGGCGCAACAACGGACCCCGCCACCTGGGTCGGCGATGATTGCGGCTCTGCAGCAACTCGAGTGGATTGGCTAGAGGCTAGGATTCGAACACCGCCTTCAACGACGGTCGGCTGCACATTGGCGCAGGGCAGAATATTCCGATTCGATTGCTCCATCTGAGGAGAGTCGTGCCTTGTGTTGTTCGTCGGTACAGAGATCGGCTCAAGTGGTACGGGAACGTTCACTCGGCTGGCAGGAGAGCCCCGCGAGGGGGGATTAGAGTCTTCCGAGCTAGAGTCGTCCCCACTGACGGTACGCAAGGCGTAGCCCATGAACCGTTTACCATCGAGATCAACGCTGGAAGGGGTGCCTTCCTGGCAGCGAGACTCTCCTTCGGCCTGCGACTGCTGGTCTGTTGGGTTATTGTTGTCGGGTGCACAAACAGAACTCTTCTCGTTGGTGTCTTTGGTCGGGCTCACGTTGTCGTCGATCTGGTGATTGATATTCCTGACTGGAATATGCTGGATTGTGATCACCCCACTGAAAGATCCTGGGCAGATCTTATCTGACCCTGCGCTGTTGCTGGCCCCTGCATCAATTTCCACTACGGCGGTGCCGTTACTCTGCTCTATGGTCTCGACGTTTTCGGGCATCCGTAGTTTTAGATTTAGCTCGCGATCCAACATTAGTTCTACTCCCACTACGGTGTCCGAGTCCGAATTCGCTTCGGAAGTCAAATCCGAGGTGGGGTCTTCCTCCACAGGTGGGTTAGGTGGTGTTTGGCAGCGTTGGCGATGGGGGTCGCGCTTCTTGTTGGTGGAATGTCCGCTGTATGATCCATGTCTGGTCGGTTCTCCATTGAAGGGGCCGTGGCCGTGGCAGTGGCCGGTGCCGTGGCCGTGGCTGGAACGGTAACCAAAACGGTGTCCACTAGCGTTCATCCCAGGATCTGGATAAAGCATCGGTCTGCCCATTGACGGTGGAGCTCGAAATGAATGATGATTCATGGGTGGGGGCTGCATGTGAGGGTTCGGGTGATTCGGTTGCATATTAGGATCCATGTTCGGATATAAGTACAGGTTGTTGTTCACGTATGGGTCATAGTGGGGATAGAGATAGAGATTCGCGATGGAGTTCATTTGTGCATCCGTGTTTGGTGGCACATGTGGCGGAGCCATGTGCGGGTACATATTTGCATGCGTTGACGGATGCATCTGTGGTGGCTTTGGTCCATTCATCGGGGGAGGGAAATTCATTTGTTGATTCGTAAATGGCGGCCCAGGCGGATACATATGATACATGTTCGCGTTCGGATTCGAATTCAAACTCGAATTCGGATGCATGTTGATGTTGATGTTGGGATATCCATATGGCGCTTGGGCAGCCGGCGCTTGCCCAAAAGGAGCATAGGGTGGAGGCATCTGATGAGGTTGCGGAGGCGTGTCACCAGCTGCAGACAGAAAGAGTTGCAAGGTGGCATATATTATCATACATATATGAGATAATGTAGCTACTAAGTCTTATATATATGTATATACACATACATATGCGCACTTGTGCGCATCAGGTTAAAATCTGAAAAGATACTTACCATACGGCCATCCTGTCGGTGGTACGGGCAATGCACCAGCTCCAAGTCCCAGTCCTGCCCCAGGTACGACGCCTGCTGCAGGTCCAAGTCCAGCACCTGGTGCGAGTCCTGCTCCGGATGCCAAATCTGCTTCAGGTCCGAATCCAACCCCAGTTCCAAGCCCTGCGCCAGTTCCAAACCCTGCGGCAGGTCCAACTCCTGCTCCAGGTCCAAACATTTGATCAGGTCCGGGTCTTGCGCCTTGTCCGAATCCTGCGCCAGGTCCGAGTCCTGCGCCTGGTTCGAATCCTGCTCTGTATCTAAGCCCTTCTCCAGGTCCGAGTCCTGCGGTTTGTCCGTATCCTACTAGAGGTCCGAATCCTGCGCCCGGTTCAAGCCCTGCCCCAGGTCCAAGTTCTGCTTCAGGAGGTGTTCCTGCTCCAGTTTCGGAGTAGGAATTCGCTTCGGAAGTCAAATCCGAGGTGGGGTCTTCCTCCACAGGTGGGTTAGGTGGTGTTTGGCAGCGTTGGCGATGGGGGTCGCGCTTCTTGTTGGTGGAATGTCCGCTGTATGATCCATGTCTGGTCGGTTCTCCATTGAAGGGGCCGTGGCCGTGGAAGTGACCGGTGCCGTGGCCGTGGCTGGAACGGTAACCAAAACGGTGTCCACTAGCGTTCATCCCAGGATCTGGATAAAGCATCGGTCTGCCCATTGACGGTGGAGCTCGAAATGGATGTCCACAGAATGAATGATGATTCATGGGTGGGGGCTGCATGTGAGGGTTCGGGCGATTCGGTTGCATATTAGGATCCATGTTCGGATATAAGTACAGGTTGTTGTTCACGTATGGGTCATAGTGGGGATAGAGATAGAGATTCGCGATGGAGTTCATTTGTGCATCCGTGTTTGGTGGCACATGTGGCGGAGCCATGTGCGGGTACATATTTGCATGCGTTGACGGATGCATCTGTGGTGGCTTTGGTCCATTCATCGGGGGAGGGAAATTCATTTGTTGATTCGTAAATGGCGGCCCAGGCGGATACATATGCGGTGGCATTTGCTGTTGCTGTTGCTGATACATGTTCGCGTTCGGATTCGAATTTAAACTCGAATTCGGATGCATGTTGATGTTGATGTTGGGATATCCATATGGCGCTTGGGCAGCCGGCGCTTGCCCAAAAGGAGCATAGAGTGGAGGCATCTGATGAGGTTGCGGAGGCGTGTCACCAGCTGCAGACAGAAAGAGGTGCAAGGTGGCATATATTATCATACATATATGAGATAATGTAGCTACTAAGTCTTATATATATGTATATACACATACATATGCGCACTTGTGCGCATCAGGTTAAAATCTGAAAAGATACTTACCATACGGCCATCCTGTCGGTGGTACGGGCAATGCACCAGCTCCAAGTCCCAGTCCTGCCCCAGGTACGACGCCTGCTGCAGGTCCAAGTCCAGCACCTGGTGCGAGTCCTGCTCCGGATGCCAAATCTGCTTCAGGTCCGAATCCAACCCCAGTTCCAAGCCCTGCGCCAGTTCCAAACCCTGCGGCAGGTCCAACTCCTGCTCCAGGTCCAAACATTTGATCAGGTCCGGGTCTTGCGCCTTGTCCAAATCCTGCGCCAGGTCCGAGTCCTGCGCCTGGTTCGAATCCTGCTCTGTATCCAAGCCCTTCTCCAGGTCCGAGTCCTGCGGTTTGTCCGTATCCTACTCCAGGTCCGAATCCTGCGCCCGGTTCAAGCCCTGCCCCAGGTCCAAGTTCTGCTTCAGGAGGTGTTCCTGCTCCAGTTTCGGATGCAAAGTTCAGGATCGGTTCTAGTGGCGGTACATCACCCAATGGAGCTAGACGCAGCCCGTTCGGGGTCATTTCAAACAATGGCGGTCCCGTGAAGGGACCAGCTGGGGAACGACCTAGCGACGGGATCCCCGGAAAGCCCAAGAGCATGCAGAGGCAATCGTACTCTGTCTGTGTGGTGGCGTCCTTCTTGCTGCAAAGAGCCTATGAGGGAGGAGGAGGATAACCCCTTAGAAAACCTCCTCTAGATTAGATTGTCTACAGATTGATTCTTACTCTGATTAGGGCCAAGTCCTCGGGCGTCAGACTGTGTGGATGGCTGGAAGGCAGCTCGAGGCCGTTGCCCTCCCACGGTCGCTGGGCATGCTGGGGGTGGGGTTGGCGATCGTTAAAGGTAATTATTTCCGTATGATGGTGGCTACTTACGAACGGCAGGAACAGGCTGGGATGCAGTGGCCCAGAGTTGAGGATGGCCGAGGTGTAGGCGGCGATCTGCTCGGGTGTCATCTGGCTGAAGCGGCCGCCAAGCAATGGCTTCAGCAAGTCGTTGGCGCGCACCATCAGATTCCGCAGCGTTCCTATGAACTCCTCCCGCCTTACGTCCCAATTGTCCAACTGCGCGACAAATTCCTCAAAGGGGGGATAGTTCGCCGTCGCCGTTATCGACTGCGACCTCGATGCTGGCAGCCTTGGATCCACCCGAGCGGTTCGCCGGTTCCTAAGAAGCTTGGCGCAGTACTTTTCAGTGGGATCAGTATGGGGTACTGCGGATAAAGGCAACCACACGGGCGTTGAGTGATCGCCATCTGGCGAGTATCGCGTGCGAGTAGGGTGCGGAGAAGCCTGCTCTGGACGGACTGGCGCTGGTGGAGTAGCATTTGCCCTGCGCGGCTCTCTTTCCGGACTCAAGAGGTGGCGAGTGATCGGTAAGCAGGGGTTCGTAACTCTAATTGTTTGAGCCCGTGAATTGTGGCCCGATGGTTGGGCACGTGGGTTGTTATTGCTGTCATTTCGTCCGCCCGTCGACTGGGCACGTGGAAAGATGTTACTCAGACCGCCGCTCGACTGGGGGACACGTGGAAAGTAGTTGTTCGGGCCTCCGCTCGACTGGGGGGCTCGTGGACCGTCGCCCGACAAGGCGCCGGAATTGAAGAA
Source organism: Drosophila lowei (assembly GCA_008121275.1). Lineage (NCBI taxonomy): Eukaryota > Metazoa > Arthropoda > Insecta > Diptera > Drosophilidae > Drosophila > Drosophila lowei. Next base: position 72,734,857 of record CM017781.1, on the reverse strand, counting down.
GCTAGACATGCCGGTAGTCCGCTTCTGGTGGCGGTTCTGTGCACGTATAGCCGGATTCCTCCCGTTACCCTGCGACTCCTCGTGGGCCAGCAGCTGGGCCGCGTATGAGCCCGCGGGATAGAACGACGGGGCGTCGGGCGACATCTGCCCGCTGGACTCCGTGGTCCTGAGGAGTGATGGACGAGAGTTGTCTGTTGGGTCTAGCATTAGATTATTAGATTATTCGATTGTTAGATGAGATGCATGGATCTGGACACGAGGACACTCACTTGTTGCTCCGGCGCTCTGGTTATTTGACCAATACGAAAAAGAGCTGTCCACCGGTTGAGTCATGCTAAAGAATAAAGAGGATAGGGAATCTGAATGGTTTCATTACCCAACATCGGAAGAAGGTAGAGTCTGATGTCGGATGAGGAGACTCCGACTCCTCGGCTGGTTGCGTTGCTGAATGCGATACGCGTCTGCTCCTGTTTAAAGGAATTTTCGCACAGCCTCAAACGTGCCTCGCATTAGAAATCGCCCTTTACGATACTCTACTTTGTAAGACAATGCCACAAACACCCTGCCTCTCAAGAGGGGCACTGATGCTGTGAAACCATTTTTGCAATTATTTCAAATATTTTTCAGCACGGCTTGGAAACGGCGACGTGCCGACATCGAGATGAAGGCCAAAAAAGGAGCAAAGGCGGGAGTGGGAGTGGGAGTGGAGCGATGGCAAACCCTTTTGTTTTCCATCTTGCGCCAAAATATTTTTCCACATTTTATTTTGCGCATATTTTTTACTGCCTTGGCGCGAAATTAGCGTGAAGAAGCAGCACAGAGAAGCAGCACGGAGCAGAGTGGAGTGGAGCGGGGGAGGAAAAAAGGCAGCGAAGATAAACTTTAAATAAAACATGGCACACAAAGGGGTGCCGCCGTGCTGCGGGAGGTGTGAAGAGAGACCAAAGCGGAGGCAGACACAGACACAGACACAGCCATAGAGACGGAGCAAACGGAGGAAACGGGCAAACGTCGAACGGTGGCGGTGGCGGTGGCGGTGGCGGTGGCGGCCGCCGAGACCGCAATTCAAATAAAATCCTTTAGGGCTTTTGACTTTTAACTCATCCGTTTAACGAGCGCTCATGTTCGTGAGGAGCAGAATATGCAATCCTGCTTGGGGGCTTGGGGAATGGGGCGGGGTGTTCGAGGCCAGGACAGCACCCTTGACACCTACACACAAACACACACACACGCACACATGCGAGACAGGAAAGAGAGCCCAGCACGTCGTCGTCCGTGCAATTGTGGAGCTGCAAAGGATAACAAAACGCGAAACAAGCAGAACCCGTGCAGAGTAGCCGGGGAAAAAGCGACTTGGCAAAGCTCTCGGGGGGGTGCCGCTGCTGACACATTTGAAAAGACTTTCACGGACAGGGAGGGCATGTGGCTGGCCGACTGCGACCAAAAATATCGAAGGCAAAACGATTTACAATTTTTATGAGCCCTTTGGCGGGGAATATCTGAATCTCCACTGTTGTGATTGTATTTGTCACTATCCCTGGTCCCGGGGATCCCATGCCCCATGCCCCATGCCCCACTCCCCATGCCCAACACAATAAGCCAAATCGATTGATGGCAATTGCCATCATCCAGGCCACTTTTTGAATTGAACAATTGCCACTCGGAGCCATTGTCGGAATCGGAATCAAAATCAGAATCGGCGGGGCAGCAGCAGTCTCATAAACACGAGTCGCGGATGAGGATGCGGATGCGGACCCGTGAGAAAAGGATGCGCAGAGGCGTCGAAGGCGTCGAAGGCACCACTTAAATATGCAATCAGTTTCCCACCTTCTTGTTCTCCTTCTCCGAGATGGGAGTGGCTCTCCCAGCCAGTTATTTCGACATTTATTAACTGGCAAATACACTTGTCAGGGCAGACGCCCCAGAAAGTATGCTTCGTTTAATAAATGGAGCGTTTTACGCAATTTATGCGCCTGATTTGACATTAATGTGGCCTGAACAGAGACCCGCCCACGCCTCACACCCACGCATGCATAAATAACTGCGCCCACATGTATGTTTATTTACATGAGCCCCCCTCTGGCCTCATGCCTCATGCCACAGCCCTGCCCTGCCTTTCGACGTCTCCAGCCGTGGGGCATCTTCATCTTCTTTTCAGCTTCGTTTTTATTTATGACAACATCTGTCCCGGTAACTTCCTCTCTTGCCACAATGTGTGTGTGTCTCACTGTGTGTGTGTGTGTGTGTGTGTGTGTGTGTGTGTGTGTGTGTTGGGGCGTTAACGTACATGCCGCACACACATCATTAATCATTTTAACAGCCCGCACATTCTAGCAACTCCTTTCCACGTGTGTCTGTCTGTCTGTCTAACTGTCTATCCGGAAAGTGTTTGTCTAGTTACCGAGCTCGTGCCGAGCGCGACTTAACGCTCTCTTTATGTCCGTAAACTTTGACCATTAAAGTGCGAAAAAGTGATCAGAGCCAGCCAGGTGGATGAAGGTGCTCCCGCTCTACATGCCCGATTCCACCTGCATGATGTCCCGATCTCTTGATGCTCTCTCTTGTTACACGTAGTTTCTGATTTAAAGCTGGTCCCACTCAGCCTCTGAGCCGCCTCACAGTTAACGCTGTGCCCCCACCAGCTGGCTGGGGCTGCCACAAGGCAATCCCCAGTTGCCAATCAAAGTCAAAGAGTTGAAAACTCTCAGACGCAGCAATAATTCACGTATGCTGGCTAATAAATTAGAGAGAATGCTGCCCGAGCGCATCAAAGGATAACTTTTGGTAGCCCCCAATGCCCCCGCCCCCAACCTAATACCGCCTCTTCCCCATTTCCCCATTTCCATTCCTGCCTCACACTTAATACACACACAAACACATTTGGCAAGACATTAACCTGGCGAATAATCAGCCGTAAATATTTTATACGTAGAGCAAGCGACACAGCTTTGTGAAGCATTCCATTCCCCGCTGGATGGGACAACCATGCGTGGCATGCCTCTGTTGTGCGCCACAGAAATCTCTGGGCCCATAGAGCTCTCCACCTCCACAGCCATACACATAGATGTATGGATGGATAAATGAGCAGCGCAGCGCAGCGCCTTTGAGCGGCTTTGCTGGTCACTCTCTTCCGAGAAGACGAACATGATGTGCGGCGGGGAGGGCTATGGCGATGCCGATGCGGCTTACGATAAGAAACCAACAAATAGAAATGAATGTCAATGGCTAATCAAAATAAATGCCTGAGGCGGCTCCCAGGGGGTGCGGCAGAAGAGAGAGAGAAAGGGAGTGGGGGCATGTGACAAATGCTGAGCTTAGCAAAGAAAGGACTCAAGGATGGGAGCTCGGAGTCTGTGTCCGTGACAGTGCACAGAGGATATTTCGAAAAGCGGACAAGTTAAAGTTGGATCTCATCCTAAAAATACCTCTACATTCCATTCCTTTATATTCCATTCCACTCTTCAATCTCCTTTTTGCCCTCCGCTTGCCCTAGAGGGGTGTTTGTCCGGCCCATAAATTCATTTTGTGTCGCTGCACATGCAAATGTCCAACTGTCCAAATGTCCGAGCGTCCTAATGAGCGGAGAGCACGGGGACTGGGGACTGGGGACTGGGGTCTCAGCTCTCGGCTCTCGGCAAAAACACAGCACACAATGAGTCCTTAAAGATTAATTAATCTTTTGGTGCCACATGCGGCCGCCGTCGAGGTCGAGTCGGGGATAACGCTGCTGAAGCTGTTGGCTGATGCCACAAACAACCGTTACACAGGACGTGCGTACGTGTGCGTGAGCGTGTGTGTCCACTGACCATTGTCCTGCATCCTTTGGCTTTGGCTTTGCCTCTGGTTTCGGTTTTAAGCTAATGACACAAAACGCCAAAAAGGATGCGAGTCGGGCGCAGGGAGCGGACTGGGCAGGCGGGGTTAATTTTGCAGCCCGGGCCTCGTCCTGGCTAGGCTTATCTTCTGCTTTTGAAGAAATAATTAATGACCTCGTTTTTGCCACTGTGCCACACGGGGCAGACAGGGCCAACAGTTTCAGCAGGGCAGGGCAGGCAGGACTGGCGAGCAGCACTTGGCCACAGTGGCAGGCCATTAAAAATCGTTTATTTCGATTTGATTTAATCCAAAATAGATTGCTCTGTCCTGGCCTGTCCCATCCCCATCCCCATCCCCATCCTATCCACTCCGGCCGGATGGTGCGGCCAATTTATGCACTCAATTTGCAGCGGGGGCAAGGATGCACAGCAGCATGAGCTGGAGCAGGTTTTGGGGCTGGCGCATTTATAAATTTCATTGGTTAATCCTTATTTTCGCATTAAGCGCGAGTCTCCACTCGACACAGGACACAGGACACAGGACACAGGCCACAGGCACGCACAGGAGGTAGGACACAGGAGTGCTGGCGACCGCGACCGCGTCAGCCGCCGCTATGCAAATGTTACATTGTCCTGTTGCACCACCAACCTCTTCCTCATCTGATACCATCCCTCGGTGGCAATTAAACTAATCGCACGCAGGGTTTAAAACGCGATTTGCGGCGTCGATTGCCAATTGCGGGATCGCAGGAGGAGAAGGAGCCAGAGGGATCGGGTGGATTGCCCTTTTGGCGATTTTGCGATTTGCCGCAAAATTTATTTAACCGACAAGCAAAAATCCCCCAATCCCCCAATCCCCGCCGAATCCCCTATCCCCTATCTCCTATCTCCTATCCTGATCCGCTGGCATGCTCTCTAAATGTCATTTAAACTGTTTGGATTTGCCGCCGTTTCTGTTCTGTTTAGCGGTTTTTGCGGCCGTCGCCCCGTGCCACCACTTGGGGAAGCTGCTGCCTAATGCAAATGTTTAGTTACGGTTACGCGTGGACAGTTACGGACAGACGGAGACACAAAAGCAGAGAGGCAGAGAGGCAGAGCGGCAGAGAGAGAGCCGAAAAAGAGTGCAAGAGTGAGGACTAACGACGGGGAGACTCACCTGGAAAATTTGCTTGAATCTGAATCCGTTGTTTCGTCGTTCAATTTCCTCCTGAAATCAAAATTCAGATACGACACGTAGGTGAAACTGAGTCTATATTAACAAAAATGTGACTTTCAACTTTCAATGCACAATTTCTGCAAGGCCTACTACAGGGCAGTTTTTTATTCCGATATTTCAAAAAACATGGTGGGCACTGGCACACTTTTCATCAACATAAAATTCTTGCAAAACGATTTTCTTCGCCTGCAAAAAAAAAACACTTGCACACACACACACACACACACACACACATATACACAGCCACACGCCATGTGGATTTTTTACATACTCGGGCGCTGAGCGAAACTCAAGCGTCAGATGCTGGAGGCAGCAGCTGGGGGCTAAGATCAGTGCCGAAACTCTGGTGCCGCTGATGCTGGCGGATTCGAAGAAATGGGAAGCGGCGGCGGATTTCGCCTCTAACTTGATGCGAACGTACAGGAGAGAAGTCGGAAGGAGCAGGGGGGCCCTAGAACTGACAGTCACCTCTCCGTTAATTCTGGGCAATACAGAAATTTAAAACCCACACCATAGACGCTTCGAATTTTGTATGAGAAATTCGCTTTCTTATAGACACATGCACGTACACTTATACATATACACTCCTGCACGCTTGACAGCACGCTGTCACATACATTGAACACACAAGTTCAATTGCACACATACGCATGCATTGAAACACGCAAGATTTGTGTATGGAAAAAGCTGTGCGCAATTGCTGTTCCCTTCCGTTTCGCTCCTTTTCAACACGATCCCTGGGCATCCAGGGGCACACGCCACGAAACTCCTTTTTTTGCCGGAAGACAGACGGACATACCAACGAATCGCAAAGGGATTTTGCAGGTTCGAAGTACTCACACACATACGTACACACAAACATTGAGAACCGCGGGCAAAAAAAGAAAAGATAATAAAAACTCACTCGCTTGATCTACGGTTGTTTTCTTCCACAAAATAAAATTCACAAATTCACAAATTCACAAATTCACATCGAAATTCGAAAACTGAATGACTGAAAAAACAAACTGCTGAAATAATAAAAGTTTCTGCACTAGGCAAAGCCTACTACTACTAACCTAACCTCAAGATCGGTTCACTTCACAGTGTTGCCAGATATTTCTGTTTGTATCAGATTAGTAGTACTCATGTATACTGTCAGAAAATATAAGAAGAAAATGTGATTGATTTACTAGTCACAGCTTTACAAATAAAAAAAAATAAAAAAGTTAAACCTAATTAAACCTGTAATAGCTTCACAGATCCGAAACTACCTATTTCGAATTGGTTACAAATTTTGAGCTCTGGACTCTTTTCACTGCTTCAATTTTGTATATCGGTATATCCCTAATGCCTCTGGTCACTAACCATCGAGTATACTGTATCTCACAACACTGCCACTCGCTTTCTTAAAAAATACTCGTGACTTACCAGCAAACAATATTTGTGATTCTTTAAATTTCCATTCAATAGTGCATTCTGTGCGTATTCGCTTATTCCTCCATTAAATTATTGTCCAAAAAATATAATCAATCGATTTACACACATGTGTAGCTGTAGCTGCTTGTAATAAATTGAAATAATTCCGATGTCTCTATGACAATAGTCAAATAGTCAGTTTGAAATTATTATCAGAGAATTGTACAATTTTAAAGGAAAACTCAGGGCCAGGAACACTCAAGCCACAAAGGAATGAAATCTTGTTCATGTTGATTAATGATATCAACGCGGTAGCACGGGAGTGGGACTGTGGTTGGGAGTGGGAGTGAGAGTGAGAGTGGGAGTCCTCTCCAGTCAATGGCCAATTCCCTGGATGCTCTTTAGCCCAAGTCAAAAGGGAAGAATGGCAGCGAGTGGGTGGAGAATCCGTCAAGAATGCGTCAATTTAATTGCGCACGTGACGCTCGCGGGTCATGAATGGCAACAAGGACAAGAGCCATTGCGGGGTGGTGGTGATTCGGCTGTGGGTATCGGTGCTGGTTCAAGGCCTGCCACGTGACGACATCAGAGAGACTGACCTGTTCTGTCCTGTCCTGTCCCGTCCTGTCCTGTTCTGTCGCAGATCCCTAGGATCAGCTGCGGATGAGCACCGTGGCTATTGCAGTTTGTGGCTAATAACGGCCGAAATGCTCTGTTCTTTGGGCCTGATTTGATTTTTCGCAAATTTCATTAAGCAAGATAAATGGTCGGCGATTAACTAGCGGAGAGCAGGCTGTCTCCCCCTGTCCACTCTTTTCCACTCCACCGTTTGCGGTATTTATGCAAAAATTCGTTATGGATGCCAAAAGTGCGAGCGGAAACGGAAATCGCACGCACTTTCGTTTGAATACATTTGCTCTCGACCTGGGCCCCGCCCCAGTAAAAGGTTTCGGGTAGAAGAGTGTTTGCAGTTCGTTCTGCATCCCCTTCCCCTACCCCTGCCACTGCCACTGCCACTGCCACTGCTCATTGTTGTGCTCCCTGTGACATGATAAATTGCATGAAATTATTTCTCAACTGCTGCTGGCAACCTCAACTTCAGCCGCGTACTCCTGCTGGGTGTAGAGAGGGAGGTGGTTGCTCTGCGCTGCTGTACTCTGTTCGGGGTCGGGGTTAGGGTTGGGGTGGAACCGTGCACGAAATATAGCATTTTATATCGCGGCGATATCTGTGGTATCTGTGAAATGGCATACTTAAAAGTTAATTGTAGCCGAGCGCAAACTTTTGTCGGCAGCGTCGGCGGCTCGCGGGGAACGAATTTGAAATTTATTCAAATTTCGTACAAGCTGCGACATGTTGTAATTCTCTTAGCGGTTCTTGTTCCTTGTCGCTGTCTGTCTGTTGTCATTTGTGCTTATCAAGCCCCCATTTAGTTGCTGTTGCTGTTGTTGTTGTTGCTGCTGCTGCTGTTGTTTGCTTGCCAATTTCTGTGACTTGAAGATTTATCACAGCGAAAGTCAAACGTGATGGATGCGGATGCCAGGGCGGATGTGGATGCGGATGCGAATAGGAATGCGGTGGCAAAGCTCGAAACGCGAATTGCAACAGCTGCTGGTGGAATCTCCATCCCCATCCCTATCCCCACGCTCCGATTCGAGTCGAGTCGAGTCGAGTCCCCGACTGGGCCTGCCAAATTGGTCATTAAGTGACACGCAGACAGGCCAATCCTCCACCCTGCGGTGCAGTGGGGCAGGGCAGTAGGATGGCTGGGGCACGACACTTGCATTCAGAGACATTTTAATTTGGTCTGTCAGCGGCAGACGACAAACGAGAGCCGGAACCGCAGAGAGTGCAGCGCGGAGGAACATCAGGAGCAGCAGTCAAAATGCAGTCCGCAGCGCTGGCAGACCAAACTGATTTGCCAAAAACGACACCTGACCTGGACCGACCCGATCCGACCCGACCCTGGCACCCGGCATCCAGTTACCCCATCACCCCACTGCTCTCTGATTTCTACTGCCACAGCCAGTGCGTGGTCGTGACAGGACATGTTGTTGATTTCTAATTTCACGCTGCGTCGTGTGAAAATCAACACCGTTACATTACCTCCACCGTCCACTGTCCACCGTCCACCGTAGAGGAAAGGGTGAATAGGCAATAGGAAAACGGGATGGAGTGGAGTGGAGTGGAGTGGAGAGGAGTCGACAAATGGAAAATGCAGCCCGCAGAAAAACGCAGCTAATGAAGCCTAAGCGCTCGGCTTAGCGAGAAGCCTCCCTTTCTCTCCCTCTCCCTCCCTCTGGTGTGGCCCCGGATAAGGGAAATGGATTCTCGTCGAGTGCAGCGAAGTGGGGACCCCATCAGGGAAACGCATCTGCTGGATATATCATTCCCCCGCTTAACCCTAAACGCTAAACTGGAATGGAATCCACACCCACTCTTCCGTCTGGCCGCAATCAATCTGATCCCATCTATCGTCGCCCTGCCGCAAACTACCGTTATGTGGCATACCAATCCCCCAAAAACTACAATGGAGAAGGCCGCCGAGAAGAGAAGGGCGGTGACCCAAGCAGGTGGCGAAATTAGCGCTATTTCCGCCGCAAACACACAAGAAATACACGTTAAATGGGATCTGCATCTAAGGGACAGGGCATGGCAGGGACCGAGAGCAAACTATGTATATTCCAGAAAGGAAACCGACAACGAAGAACAATGGGACCAGGCCCAACTGGCGACCAACTTGGTAAATCACCGAAATCCGCATCTTTAGCATCTTAACGGCCAATTTAGCAGGACGGAACAGGAGAACCAGGAGGACCAGGAGGGCCAGGAGGGCCAGGGGGAGAACGAGGCCAGAAAGAGAGAAACAACGAAACAACTGAAATTAGACAAAGACAGAGAAGACAATAATAAAAGATAATAAAACAAACGTAAAGTCTGTGGAAAAGCCAAGGACTCCACGGAAAGACGGGGAGGGAAGGGCGGAAAGGATGGAGCAGCTTGGCCTTGGAACTTCTTGGCTGAATAAAAACACTTTTGGGAACAATAGACAAGCGATATGACACTCACCACCCTGCGCCCTGCTGGAGCAGGGACAAAACTTTTTCCCTGCCGCCTCCCAGGAGGAGGCTCGCTGCAGGAGCAGGAAGAGGGTGTGGCTGAGTAGCTGGCGGCGGGCGTTTGTCATTTTTTTGTAATTTAGCCAGCCCCTTGAGCTGTGGGTCCTCTTCCATCCTGCCATCCACCATCACCCGCTTCATTATCTACTTAGGGAAGATATCCTCCACGGCAGGACTGAGTTTTTGTTTAATTTTGCGTGCCGCAACGTGCAATTAAACAAAGGATACGGCAGAGGCACACAAAAGGAGGCAGCAAGAACGCAAGTAGGCCGCCAGCTCAGGGAAAACGCTCGAGAGATTCCTGTTGGCGACCATGTGGCGCCATCTGATGGTATGATATGGATCCGTATAAGAACAATCAAAGGTCATGATTTATTTTTTTTCACTTTTATATCCACTGGTAACTATGCGGATGCCCTATATCACTACGAGAAGGGTTACAAGGACGAGGAGACTTAATTAACGAATATAATTAGTATAATTTAGTATAATAGTATGGTATAATACTATCACTTATCATATGGAACAATATGACATGGAAAATATCAATATTAAGCTAATTAATAATATTAATATACATATTAATAACATACAGTATATAATATAATACTAATATGTTATTCTAGCGTATTTTTGTTGCACTATACAATTTTAAGGCCAGAGTTCATATAAACACCAGCAGATGGCGTATTTTGGTATGTTCTTTGGCGACAGTATGTTTTATTTTTATTTTGTCAGTATTTTCTAGTATTTAAACAAACGTACACATTTCCCCTTCAGGTGTCTCTGTTGATAGTTACATCCAATATGTAGTTAATATGTAGCTAATGTGTAGTTATTATGTAAAACATTTCATTTGCTTGGCCATTTGCTTGGACATGGTGTTGTATGCGACATGTTCATGCTGATCGAGGGACTGGTTCCTCGCGATCCTGGAATAGAAGATCCTTCCTGAGATATAGCACCTCAAACTTTTTGCTGTGCAAAAATTAAAATGCTTGTTTGTTCGTAATGCTATGTCTCGGCTGAACAGCTGTTGATCTGGGCATGGTCATTGGGAGGATAAGAAGCAGTTTAAAGATATGACTTTTTGGAAGCCGAGTACCTGCGATATCTGATGCACAAAAGCGGTAACCATGTGCAGAGCTGCTAGCTGGACAAACAATTTTCGGTCCAACGCACTTAATTTTTTCAGATGAATTGTTGCGGCAGAATGGACTTCTATAATCCATTGATCGACATCGACTCGAGGTACATATCAAGATATGTATATGTTTTCGAAAAGGAAACGGAAACGGAAACGTATACATTCAAATAGGTTCATTACATACCATACTCAAGCTGGATCAAGGTGGATACTCCTTCATAGTCAGAATGGCTTCAAAGTATTCTTTTCAAGAATTTTTTTTTTCTGGCACGAGTCCTTCTCGTGGGAAATTCCAAGATCATTCTCTGCTTTCTTGTAGTTTTTCCAATTAACCAGGGCGGTGGTAGATGGGGGGTGCAGCCGGGAAACTCATTTCCGTTCGCTTTTCCGGAATACGCAATTGAGGGTTTTCCCCATAAATCGCTTCCATTACTGCCCCACTACCGCTCCGTAATGGTGCTGGGCGATCGTTTTGCAATTTTTCGTTTCGCATTTCCGCTGTGCATTTGACGTGCTGTTGTTTCTGCCGCTTGTTGCTTGTTGCCTGTTGCCAGCATGGCAAACGGCAACGGCAACGTTTCTCGGCCAACGGCCAACGGAAGCGGGCCAAAAAGCGCACAATCACAAAGTCCAAATTCGCATCCAAAGCGTATCAAATGCCAGGTTGGCCAGATTTGGACAGGTTGCCCAATGGCTAAGTGCCAGAAATCCAAAAGCAAGCGACGTGCGCATTCCAATGTCCAGCACTTTGCCTACGCCGAATACGCCGCCTACGATGGGGCGCTCTTCCTCCTCCTCCCCTGATCCATGAGTACAGCCCACAGAGCACGGCCTTGCGAGTACCCCTTGCAGTACTATCCATTCAACATTCGGTGTATTCGATATTCGATATTCGGCATTCACCATTCAGCATTCTCCATTCAACTGCCGTGGCGCTATTTTTGATTCATTGAGCAATTGGAATCACGTCCTCAAAAAAAAGAGAAGAGCTGCATTCAGGCGGCGAAAATATATACTCGTTTTCGACACCGATCCCCACACCGAATGGATATGAGATATGGAATTATACTCTTATAGATTTATGGACAGCTGCCTGTGGTGGTGGTGCCCCCACTACCGCAGATGCCTCTTAGCACTAATGCTCACTTCCTTCCGCTTTCGTTCTTTACGACTTATCAGTTTCAAGTGCGTCTTAATCTGCATCTGCCTCTGCCTCTGCCTCTGCATCGAGCAGCTGTGACAATGCAGTCACCGCAGCACGTTGCATGTTAAAAATACATATCCCAAATGAGTGTGGCATGTGCCACAGCACTCACCCAGCGGAGAGCGGCTGAAATCCGACCTGACGGCGCCTGTGAGAGTGAAAGATACAGATTAAAAATTACAGATTACAGTCCAGATCATAGCGGATTATTTGGAATGGAATGGGTTTCGGGTAGCACCCACTCCTACACCCTATCCCTATCCTTCAGATATACAGCGGGGAATGGGATAGGAAATAGCAACACCACTCTGCATTCTCTTTATTTGCCCTGCTGCTTCCCCTCTCTCTGCTAATTTATGCCACGTCGCGGCTAATTAATTTCTGCTGGCCATCACGGCCGGGACGCTACGGGGGACGGGGACAGGGACGGGGGACGGCAAAAACTATCTGAAATCAGAAACTCTCGCGGTCCGTGCATGGAATGGCCAATAGCCAATGGGCAATGTTGATGTTGTGGATCTGGCTTTTCATTGGAAATGTTTTGCGCGTTTTTCAGTCGGTACGTACTCGTACTCGTCCTCGTATCTGTACTTATACAAATTTCATTTGCAATAGCCATAGCCATAGCCATAGCTACAGCAAGCACAATACTCGTACTCGTACGAGACACAAGTAGCGACAACAATCATTTGAGATTGTGTAACTGCAAAACAACAAGCAGCATTACATTAATAAATGCAAAGGCATTCTGTACAGACTGGCGGACCCCGTCGCTAGCTCCCGCCCCCCACCGGCTGGACATTTTCAATGTTAACTCGGAGACAAATTCTCTCGAAACATGCAAATTCGAAATGCAAAGTGCACCCAACGCTGGATCGAAGGAGGAGCAGGGAGCAGGAAGCAGGGAGCAGGGGGAAGAGCAGCAGCAGCGACGGGCTATTTCCATTTTCATTTTCATTTCCATTGAAAGACGTTTCCTGGCCTCCCCGCCCCGGCATTCCCATTAGGCCCTTCCTCATCTCTGGCCTGGCCTGGCATTTATTCCCCAATCGCCTCGCCGAGCAACGGAGCATTGGTCTCGCGTACCTATGACATTTGCATTAGAAGGCGGGGTGGATGCTATAGGCTGTAGACACTGTGGTGCCCATATTGGATGCGATGCCCCATCGGATGATGCACCCGTCTGTATATCCCTTAGAAGATCTCTTATACGAACTACATATGACATACTACAAAGACATCGGGCGATTGATTCATAGAACTTTTTATTGTTGTTGTTGTTGCACATTAATAGCACTTACAATAGATCATAAGACACTTCTCGATTCATCGATTACCATTAGTTATCATTATTATCTATGATCGTTATCGTTATCATTATCATTAGGCGTTACATTTAGCTCGATAACCGATTCTCCGATTCTCCGATCTGCTTGTTCGAATTAAATATTAGATATTCTTTAGCGCAGCTCTCATTAGATATTAGACTTAGGGTTGGTTATATTTCGATATGCGTATGTACTATAATCGTATGTGGGTTAATCTGGGATCTGATCTGCACGACTTTACATATATAGTATCTATGTATATATATTAACTGGATATGCTCCCGATATTTGCTTGGTTTCGTTCCTTTCCTCATTCGTTATTATCGCTCCCCTCCGTTGCACGTCGAGTTCGATTGCCTTAATATGTACATTAAGTAGAATTTGTTAATCATATATGTACCTATATCTGATGCCACATGCCACATGCCACATTCCACTCCCCTATATACAAGACATTTCGCCAAGTTTCGCCCAGAGAGGGTCCCCCTGCTCTTGCTCCTGTTCCTCCTCGCATTACAAACAAGTCAACATAACATTTGAATTAAATATTAGGACAAAAAAAAGGGTGTATCATTACAATAAGATTAATATTAATAATTATAATAGAAAAAATAATAATAGTTCGATTCCCATTTCATTAAGCGGCTGTTTGTACACTCATTTATTCTCTCTTGTTCTGATGCTTGTGTGTCCTGTGGTTTCTTTCCGGTTTTCGGGTTTCGGTTTCCGGTTTCCTGTTTCCGGTTATGTTTCTGGTTCTCTGGTACTCTGGCACTCCCCAGGTAGTACGTGTTCTCCGATCAACCCTTGGAGCTGGCACCTATTCCCATCATGCCCCCGTTGTTCTCCTCGATGTAGACATTACCGGGCTGCAGGGTCTTCAGAATCCGTCGCTCCTGATGCTTACCCTGATGTTTCTCTGCAACAGGAAAAGAGGGAAAGGGGGGGCAATGAGTTCGGCAGGCCACAAGCGTGGCTGTCAAAATTGAATGACAGCTCCCCCTCCAGCAGCATTAAAATTCCGTCCGCATCTCAATCCCAATCCCAATCGCAATCCCGATTCCGTTCCCATTTGCATTTCGGCTACCCCGTGGCACTGGACTCGATCGCCAGTCGGACAGTCGGACAGCACTACTGCACTGGACGGACGTTGATGGGGCCATTAAGCGGCTATTGTCGCCGCCCAGGAGTGATATCGATTTATATGCAAATTGCATACCCCATACCAAGTACCCCCCTCCCCAAGAGATTTCTAAGAGTATGGTAGGGCATGGAATTTGTATGACTCCCACCCACTGGTTCGTCCGATCCGAACCCCCCGCTGTGATTCCTGCCGTTGCAAGGGGTCTATTGAATCGGAGTCCTGACGACCGACCGACCGACCGACCGACCGGCCACCCGCCAGGCCCCTTAAGTGGCTGCTGGCCTCGAAGGACACTTACCAGGCAGAAGCACATGTTGCGGCTGGAAGATCCCCGACTGCGCCGCCGAGGCCGCATGCGAGGCGGCGGCAGCGGGCAATCCACGCAAGGCGTCAGCGTTGCCAATAAAGAAGGTTCCTCCGTCCAGGCTCTGCACCTCCGCCAGCTTGGCCATCAACTTCGTCGACAGCTCCTCCACGTCTGTAAAAAGATAGAGAGAGAAGAAAATGAGCCAGGGATTACTATGCGGCGCTGTGGATTCTAATCGACTCCAAGAGAAGGGCCTTGGGACCGATCAATGCTTCAATATTTATTAAATGGCGCAGGAAATCGCTCCATGGAGAATGGCACGGGGCACGGGTCACGGGGCATGGGGCATGTATTGTAAACAAGAGGCGCTCTCATGGTGGGTTGCGGTGGGTGGTGGCAGCAGATAATTTATCATTTATTTATAAACCCCTGGCATCGTCTGATGCGGGGGCAGATTCGGGCAGCCCGAAAATTAAGTTCCATTGCCCAACGGCGTCGCTTGCGATGCTCTCGATCCGGCGGCTGGCTTTTCGTCCATCGCTTTTTTTATTATAAACAATCGCTGCCGAGCGGCAGCAACAATAAAATCTTGTCGAAACACTCGCCTCGAACGGAGAACAGAGCCAAGAAAAGCAATGCCAGGAAAAACAACGGCACAACGGCAGCCTCCACCGATTTTCCGAATTTTTTGCGCAGTTCGATTTCCCAGTCTGTGGGTGCCCCCATGGCGAACGCTCCGAGAACCGAGAACCGAGAACCGAGTACCACACATGGGACGGAGGGAGACCGAGGGGCATATGTGTGGTGCGTGTGGCAGAGTTTTGTTTGGAAAACTTTCCGTTTTCCACGGAAAACCATTTCTCCGTTGGCTCTGGAGATTTTCTCATGGCAGCTGATTAGTAAATAAATCCAACAACGAAATAAATCAAAGGCCAGGAAACAAAGAAGAGAAGACTTTGATTCCTGGCAGTGGCTGGGGCAGTGGCAGTGGCAGTAGCAGTACGGAATAAACAGAGGAACGGGTTACTACTCCCAAAGTGGACTAACAATCAAAGTTGAAAAGAAATTTCGATTGATCGAAATCTTAGGAAGCAGATAATCAACGAGTAAGCGCAACCCAAGGCATGCCCCTACCACGTATCTTCGAATTGCACAAACGACCCATTTCCCATTCTCCACTTCGACTCGATCTTCATCTCCATCCCCATCCACCTCTCCCGAATGCATATGTTGGGATGCATATCTATTTTTGGATGCGAGCTGTAAAACGCCAAGAACATCGAGGAAACGGAGCGAGGAAACACAGACATTGCAACATTTGAGCAACATTTTCATCTCCAGCAGATCTTGGCAGTTGCCTCGTGCTGCAAAATTTATCGCCTGCTTCTGGTCGCCCCATACTCGATGGGTCTCCTCTTATGTTGAAGAAAGCCATAAGCGCGTGCCACACTTCCATGTGGAAGAAGTCTCTCTTGGAGTAGGAGGAAGGTTGCGGTTGCACATGGGTTGGGCAATTGTCAACATTGCACTTGAATGCCGCCTGTATCAATTTCTACGTTGCCGTTGCCGTTGCTGAAGTGGCACCTTCGGGGCCGCAACAACTTCCTGTAGTGGCAGCAGCTGGTCGATGTTCAATCATTGGGAAAGAATCAGATGGGTTGGGGGGGATGGATCCATACAACGACTTTCTATTTATAGATCCCCCGAGGCGGAAGCAGGGCACAGCAGCAGAGGGCATGGACGTGGGCGCAGTGGGAAACTCCCGCTTCAAGTGTACTCTCTTCGACTACACACATTTCCCCGTCGCACTATTTTCATCTGTCGATGATCACCGAATTCTCCCCGTATTCTCCCTGCTGTCTTTCCCTTCCCCTTCCGCCATTGGGCATTTCCTGCCTGCTGCCTGTTGCCTTGTGCTTGCTGCCTGCTGGAATGACATGGAAACATGTTTTTCCGGCGTTGTGACATGATTTTCAAATTTCCTCACATAAACATCCGCTGCTTGTCCTTGAGCGGAGAAGGGGGACGGGACCGATAGTTTTACCTGAGAAAAAAGATTTGCTTCCGGCGAGGAGAAGAACCGCGGCAAGTGATTTTGATTCTGCCCCCTCGCTGCCGCTGCCGCTGCCGCTGCCACTGCCACTGCTGCAGCTCCATAAATTTTCCCCGCTGGACACACAGCACTTTTCACTTTTCGTTCGGGGTGTTCGGGGGGTTGTTGTGTGCGTGGGACATGGGCCATGGGACGTCGACACGCTCTGAATTATGATTACACGGAGAACAACAAGAGTTTTCCGTATCAAAACACGCCATAAATTTCCCGCAAAAAACGTCCGGAGGAGAAAACGGTGGAAAGTTCATCTTGCCACTCAACAATGCTGTTTTTTTTCTTGTTTTTTGTTTTTGTTTTTAGCTGGATTCTGCTGTTGTTGCGCCTAATATTGTTCATGTTGCTGTTGCGAGTATGTGTGGCTGCAACATGTGGCCCCCGTCTGGAGAGCAGCCTACATCCTACACAGCACATGGCAGAACGAAGTCCTGGGGGAGAGGTCGAGGAAAGGGCGGGCAAAAGGGAGCTAGGAGGGAGTTCTTTCCATTAGCATTGATTGGACAGCACTCCATCGCGGAGTCTGATGTCTTCAGAGAGATCTTCCATGGATCATCCCCACTTAAAAGACTCACTCCCATTCCCACTCCCACTCCCACTCTCACTCCCTCCCTCGAGTGGCAGCAGAAATACCCATTGTCAAGGGCACCACCACCTCAGTTCCACCTCACTTCTCCACCTCATCTCCCCATTTCCTCTACTCTGTGCTCTTATTCTCCCGAGGGCCAAACAGAGGGCTGCTTTGCCTCTGTCTTGTGTCTTGTGGCTATCTTCGTGTCTGCCTCCTGCCTCTGGGGCAATTAGTCGCCATTTCGATTGTCGTTGCGGTCAAGTGGTGGCATGGCTGCCAGAGCCACAGCCAGAAGATCCAAATACGAGTAAATATGGAGCCACAGTGCCTGCTAATTGTGTGTGCCTGCCCTCGCCCTCGCCCTCGCCGTCGCCGTCGCACTCGCTTCTTTTATATTTTTTGCATGCTCATCGCGTCGTCGTTGTCGTTGCTGACGCCGACTCCGACGCACATGCGCCAAATATTTGGACGATTCGTTCTACTTTGGCACCAGGCGGCGGCACAGGCGCAGTCCCCCAGTTACGGGAGAAGGGAGTGGAGCCATTGGAGGCTCCGATTCACGCGCTCACCTCTGACTCGCGGCTCGCGGCTCGCTGCTCGAGGCTCGCTGGTCGTTAATATGCTCTGAACACAGCTCTGATCCGATCCGATCCGATCCGATCCTCTCTGATGCTCGTGCAATAATTCGCGGGAAATCTGCCCACAGACGGACACAGAGGCGGAGACAGAGACGGAGACAGAGACGGAGACAGAGACTTTTGCGATCCCGATGCAGAGATTTCAGATTCCCTGAGCGGACAGGGCGTCGCGGGGGCAGCCATACATCAAAGTGTCGTGTTCTGGGGTCCGTCGCCTTATAAATATGTATGCGGCTTTCACTAGGGCTACCCTTTGTTGTGCTTGAGGGGCAGGTGGTGGCAGTTTGTTTGCCGCACAAACAACAATGCGATGCGCAGCGAACGCACTTGGGAATGCGAAGCATGCCGGGATTTGGGCATTGGAATGGACAGAATGGACAGAATGGGAATGAGAATTGGGATTTAAAGACCCTTGGGGGAGAGGGGCCAGTGCCAGTGCAACACGTTTTGCATCAACAATCAATATGCCCCCGAGAGAAAGAAAAAGAGAGAGAGCGTGAGAAAGTCCAAAGAAAATTGAAGTAGCACACAAACATTTGATGCAGAACTCCAGGGAGACTAAAAAATAGATAGTTTTTCTATGCACCTTGATCCAAGCGCCGCTCCATGCGTCGCCACTGGCGCATGTGGTGGATGAGGATGCAGGCGGCCACCGAGAAGAAGATGAGGCAGGTGAGGACGGCCACATAGAGGACGCCCGTCTGCCAGTCGAGGACCCAGGCAGCGGCCGCCTCCTCGTGCAGCTGCTGCAGTTGCTCGTGGGTCAAATGCTGCAGCGGGGCATCCTGTTCGAAGTGCTCATACTCGGAGGACTTTCGGCGCTGCGACAGAAAGAAAGAGACATGTATCAAGGGTAAAGCCCATCAGGGAATAGTCTCTGGTCTTACCTCCTTCCAATTGGGCTCCGTCTTGGCGAGGACGACCCAATCGATCTTCAAGTCGTAGATGGAGCCGCAGATGGTGTTCGTGTGCAGCTGGCAGGGCCGGAGAGGGATCATCTCGCCCAGGCAGACGGTGCAGGCGGTGCACTTGTCCCGCAACGGGTCCCACCAGTGCTGTGGGGCGCAGGGGGAGCTGGAGGCGATTTCTGATGCTGATGCTGATCCAGATCCTGAAGCGGACGCGGATGTAGTAGCTGCGGATGATGATGATGTAGAAGATGCAGATGAAGCCGCAACAGTCCCCAGGGAGCAGGTGGTGGAGAACAGAAGCAGGGCCAAATAAATGATGGCAGGCGCTCTCCACGTGATGCTACACCTGGCAGGGGCAGGTGCTACAGTGGCATCTGATGTTGCATCTGTGGCGTTGCTGATGTTGTGTCGCCTCCGTCGGCGCTTGTGAAATGTTGTATTGGTGGTGCTTCTGCTCTTCTGCGGTTCTGTGCTATGGATGAAGTGGTTGTTGTGGCTGCTAATACTTCTACTCGTGGTTACTCGTTTCGTTGCTGCTGCCGCTACTCCAGAGCTATGGGGCAGTCTTGGCGGCATCATTCTGCAAAAAGGACAGAGGGGACGGCAAATATAAGTTTTATTGCTGCTTTTCATGAGAAAATATTCGGATTTCCCAGGCTACCATCCCCCATACACAGTCCATCCTCGTGGAGCACTTGAATCCACAGCTGGAGATCTCCAGCAGAACCCTCTCCGATCCCTCCTTTGAGTGCGGGGTGGGGTGCTGTTTCTGTGTTTCTGTGTTCTACGATCATCAGCGCCTATAAAAATAATTCGCGCAACGGCAAACTAATAAACGGCCAACGGTCGTCGTCATGATAATGATAATGCTGCTGATAATGCGACGACGACGCCATCTCTCCTATCATCATTATCATCATCATCATCAGCGGCAGTAGCAGAAGCAGCAGTAGCAGAAGCAGCCACAGCAGTAGCGACTGATCATCATGATGATTGCGATCATAAATGCGCGTACAGTTTGCAATCAACTTTAATGGGGGGTGCCTCTGCCTCTGCCACTGCTTCTGCCTTCGACAGTCGCGTCCCGCCCTGGCGACGGCTTCCCCCCATTGGGGGGTTCATTGCTCAAGAGAGTCTCGGATTTTGTTCGTGTTTTTTGTAAAGTCTCTTTCTCTGTTTATGTTCTTGTGTTTATGTTCTTTTCTCTGTTCTCTTCTGTTCTTAAACTGCTCTTTTCTCTTCCCTCAAGATTCTCCTCCTCCACCGAACGATTCGATTCGATTCCTTCCTTGACAATCAACGATTCAAACTATTTTATAGAAGTCAAAGGAAGAGGCACTACAATTATTATTTATGCAGCGAATGCGACGCGACGCGCGGGACGGACAAGCCACAGCAGGAAGGAAGGAATAGGAAGGGAAGGAAGGGAAGGAAAAGAAGGAAAAAGAGTAGGAGGTTTTGGTATAGACACATAGTAGGTCCATCCACTCCTGACTTCCGCTCGACGGGGGGTTCCTAGACTGCGACGATCAGAGGTCTCGTCGCGTCTCGTTCGAGTATTCCAAAATATCCATTAAGGGAGAGGGCTCCTCTCCTGGGACTTTATTAGAAGATTTCCTACCCGCTTTTCTCTTTCCCTTTACCATTCCCCTGACTGATTCCCGCTGCCAGCAATCACTTCCATTCATAACTCATTCACGAACTCTTTCGGGGGGAGTCACTTGTCCGCTCTGTCCGCTCTGTCCGCTCTGTTCCCTGGGAAGCGGTCGGTGGAAGGAGGAAGGGGAAAGGGGGAAGCGGGAAGCTACCCTCAGCCGTAGAGCAGCGTAGAGCAATGACAGCCCGCGCAAACGCGTAAACCGAATGAACGAGGGAACGAGGAGGGAATCAGCAGCAGAATAGCAATAGCAACAGGAAGAAGAAATATTTAATTAAAATCAACCATTACCGTAGTTGTATGGCCACCACGTATGGTCGCCATAACCAGCGGGTGGGGCATGGGCATGTGCATGGGCATGTCAGCAGCGGTGGCCGTGGCAAGTGCTGCACGAGTGCTGCGGGTTAGGTTCATGGCTGGGAAAGGGTTGATGTTGCAAGAGAAGGGAGGAAGGAGGGAGGAGGGAGGATAGAGGATAGAGGAAGGAGAGGAAGAGAAGGAGATAGATATGATGGATCAATCGATCGACCGAGTGAAATTGGCGGATCAATTGACAATCGAACATGCTCCGCGATATGGAAATCCAGTGGCACGGTGGCACGGTGGCACGGTGGCACGGGGGCAGGGCTAATTAGCATGAAAACGACGTATTGTTTCCCCAATAAGTATATCCATTCCATGGGGATTAAACAACAAGTGTCGTGGAGGGATGGGGATCCGGTCAGCAATTGGCTTTCAAATGGATATCGAATCGGAAACCAGAAATCAGAAACCAGAAACCACATAAGGCATTTCCTCCGTCCCATTTCCATATATGTCGTATCGGGTCGTATCGGATCGTATCGTAAGCCTCTGTTTTCCCTCAATAAAAACCTCATTTGATTTCGATATGATTAGATTTTATTTTGTTGCAAAGTTCCGGCTCCTTCCCGCTCTCCCTAGAAGCAGAGCTTTCTTTCCCAAGAGCCCCCGCCTCCTCCTCCTCCTCACCCTCCTCACTATTCTAAAACGTGACCAAACGATGGTCTACTGGAGGCAGAATGGGGGATGGATTCCATCCAAGAGCTCTCGTGGCGTATCTCGAATCCATTCGAATGATTCTGCGCGTTCCATAACGTAGAATATTTTCATGTGTGGCTCGTGCAGTGAATTCGCAATGGAAGAGAAATATAGTGGTTTCTCGGCCAGAGAATCGCTTCTGAATATGGAATATATATTTCAAATTTCAAAAGTAGATCATGGCGACCGATCACAAAACGATCGCCAATTGGTGGCTTCTCTCGGCCCAGCTTCTGTTCTGTCGATAGAGGAGACAGACAGACAGCAGAGTGAGTGAGTGGCAGCAGAAGGCAGTTCTAGACGACGGCAGCCAGAAGAACGCAGAAAGGAGACCCAGACCGATGACAGAATAAACAGTCGGAAGATCCAACTCGGGTGCGGCACACACACAACATTTCTAGACCATTTGGCAGACTTCTGGCCAAAAGAGGAGTTCGGAATAGCAGCAGAATGCAGAATGGTGGATGGCTGGATGGGTGGATGGGGACCAGAGACAGACATGGAGGCAGCAGTAGCATCGCAGCATCTTTCTTTCGAAAGAAAAAGGCAACTTTTGTAGGATTATTATTATGTCAGCGGCTGTGTGGCTGTGCCGCACTGTATCTATAAGATACGTTTTGTTGCGACTGCTGGCTGTTGTTCTCTGTTCTCTGTTTCTGTTTCATTTTCTGTAGCTCGTGCCACGGTTGTTTTTGCTGGTGCTGTTGTCGCCGCTGTCTGACAAACACAACAACTGACAGTGACAGCAATTTAAATCATGTTGCGTTCCTCTTTTCCTCTTGTGCTGATGCTGCCACTAATTGAGGCTGAGGCTCGCATCGGAGATCGAGAAAGTGGGAGCAGTAGCCGGAGGAGCAGGAGGTGGAGCATGCCCACAAAAATGGGTCACTTAAATGGGATCCCAGAACCCAGAACCGACTCCAAAGGCAGCCAAAGGCAGAGTGGCAGATGACATCTGGGGTAGCATTTGGGTGTCATTTGTGTCGTATTCTTCGTTGGCCGCATTTCCAATGCAATTACCAAAAAGTGTCCAAAAGAACAGGCAGAAATCAGAGGTACAGCGACAGCAACGGTTGGCGGTTGGCTTTTGGCACCCAGCACCCAGCACCCAGCGCCCAGAGAGCCCCTACTCGTACGAATAGGAAAATGCACCAAGGGTGAGGGTGATGATGAGGGTAAGGCTGTGGGTGAGAATGAGTCTGAGGTTGAGAGGAAATCGCGTGTATTTTTAACTTGCAATTTAAAATGAATTTCTCATTCGGCGAGCAAAAACAGAGAGTGTACGAAAGTGGACAGAAAGATCAGGCATCAGCAGCAAATTGGAGATACAAAATGTATATATGCGGGGGATGGATATTGGGGCTACAAAGAATTATAGAACAAGAACGAGAGAGTGAATTTTCCCTGAGGTCAGTTGCAGAATTTCGAACAGGGAATCGGGAATCGGAAACTGGGTTTTGGGATCTTTCAGATATATTGCCCAATTTTTCATTTTACTGGAAATTGGAAAGTGGAAAGTCTCTTCTACGCAATGGAAATTTGTCTTCTGAAATTCCAAGTCGGAATTTTCTTAGATTTTTGTCAAAAATTTCTTTTTTCCATTTGAGGCTTGAGGCCTGAGGCTTGACAGCAGAGCCGCCCGCCCACTCGACACAGCAGAGCATAGCAGAGAGAATTTCACAGAGAATCCAAAGACAGCGGCAGAGGCAGAGGCAACAGGCAAGAGGCAGCATCCATCGCACAAACGAAGGCAGAGATTAGGAGTGAAAGAGAGGCAGAGAGGCAGAGAGGTAGTAAAGAGGCAGAGAAAAAGAGAAGCCGAGAGACATTTATTAAACTGTCAGAATGAATGCTCACGAATTTTATGATTCTGGATTCTGTTTGTTTTTTTCTGTCTCGTTTTCTGTCTCTGTTTGTTGTGTAAATTCAAAAAAACGCGAAAAAACCATTAAGCACTATTCATGGGGCACATGGGGGGGCAGAGAGGGGATTCAATGAAGCAAAGAGCAAGAAGCAGAATTAGAAGATCCAAAACCGCAACCTGATCAAGCGGCGGCATTTAGGAGCAACAATTGCTTAAACACAGACACACTTTCCACAGTACAGCAGTTCCAGCAGTTCCTGTTCTTAAAGCATTTCTCTGTGCACAGATCTGTGACGCGATCGAAACTCCTCACCGCAGTGCCCCAAGCAGCGCATCATTCGCATCGTTCACTCGAATTGCAAATCATCTTTGAAAGATCAGCGTTAAAAAAAACCCCCCGCAAAAAAGACAAGTAAATGCCAAAATGTGCGAGAATCCGCCGATCCCCCGATCCATCCGCTATCGAGTGTGGATGAGGGGGGGATTGTGGTTTGGATGTGGATGTGGGGAGAACTTTAAAATGGATTCGAATCGACTTCACGGGTACAGTTGAGGCTTAAAGATCAGCGGGCATCTGCATAGAACTTATTTTTACATTGGACAGAATTTTGAAATTTCAAAACGAAACGAGGGAGAGGGTTCTGTCTCTCGTTATGTAAGTAATGGCAGATTTCAATGTATTTTCTATTTATTTACAGACAGCCCCAAGGTGGAACAGCATCAGCATTGCAAGAACAAGTGCAGACTCTCACTTTTACCCTTTTTCCTTCCATTTCCTTCCTCTGACTTTTGCGCCGTGACCCCGTAGATCAGAGGGGTCTGCTGGGATCTGCTGTGTATGCTATGGCAGCATAAATATATCTACATAAACAGTCGTACATTATTCATACATTCATATATCCAGTTTGTTATTAGTTTGGTGCGTCGTCTGTTGTGCCAGCAGCCCCCTCAATAATGGTACAGCCAAGCGTCAGCCAGTCAGCCAGTCAGTCAGTCATTCAGTCAGTCGGAATCAGAGCCAGAACCTGCCTGGCTGCCTCGCTCTGGCTGCCTGGCTGACTGGCTGGTTGGGATCATCAGTTCATCAGTTCGTCGCTTGTCAGACGACTATATGGGGGTATATGGCGGCAGGGTCTGACTCTGATTCTGAATCCGATTTGGTCTCTTTTTTTGTCGTTTTGTGTCTTTTTGTTTCTACTGCACGGCACAGAGGGTTGCCTCTGTTTCTACACTCGATTTATATTTTTTATCATTTGATTTAATTCAATTCCATTCCATTTCGGTGTGTCCGCGTCCGCGTCTGCGTCTGCTTTTGCGTCCGCGTTCCCCCCATCACCCTCTCTCCATCCCAGTGGGGCGAAGATCATCATCATCATCATCAACGGCGGCAGCTTCCGAAACCGAACCGAATCCGAACCGGGCACAAAACCATAAACCATAACACACAAAACATAATGTTCTGTTCTGTTCTGTTCTGTGGAACATATACTCGTGGAGATACATCCATATGTACATATGCATATGTATCTCCTCTCTGGTTGATACATGTGTGTGTGGATTGTGTGGATGGATGGAGGGGCATTGGGTCTGCTGTCGAATAAATCACTCACTTTTTTGTCGCTTTTTTTCGCTCGTTTGTTTGTTTGTTTGTTTGTTTTTTTCTTCTACGATGTGCCTTCAATCTGCAGCGTGCCTCATATTTTCATACTATTTTCCTCGGGGATCGGATCCGATTGGGATGCGGGTGCTGCTGTTGGTGCTCCTCCGATCTGCAGGCATGGCTGGTGGCTATGGTGACACTTGCGTATATCGATCAATCAATGCAATCGTCAGGCGATCAATAAATTAGTTGCACAATTTCCGCTACACTTCGCTTCGCACTTATGGGGCAACACGAAAAAAAAATATATATATATTTATCTGACGATCGCAACTTCAACGCACAATTCACTTTCTGGTGGTTTCTTTTCTGGGGTCCCTTCAAAGGGCGACGCGTTAGAATGGATTCGACAAAAATTAGGAGCTGAATAGTAAACGATCCGCACGGTTCGTCGTTCGTCTGCGCCGGTGCAATCGAGAAGAATGAATGAGTGAATGTTGAATGCACCCACCCATCCACGCGAAACATTCGAAATGCGGCGCGTAGATACACCACCAGATATAGAGCTGAGTTGCAAGCCTGATCGATGATTCTATCGATATATCGACCGAAGCGGTGGCAGCCCGCGCGCAAGATATATTCATATTAGGTGCAGCATTCCCAAAGCACTTTTGCCGTTCCGACGATAATGAGCAGCCAAAAGAAAATCCCGATATCGGCTGTTTAACTTGTAAAATGTGGGTTAATGCGCTGAGAATACATTCTTATTAATTATTCATTTCACTCTATAAGTATTGTGACTGAATACATTGTTTATTGCTTATTTAAAATTAATATATGATCTTTGCCCATTGTTTCACTGAAAAGCTGTTCAACAACTAATCAAATGGGCTGCTGTTTTAAGTAATAGAGACTTGTCCTTGTTTTGTATTTCTTAAATTCCTTAAACGGATAATACATACATTTTCCTTGGATTGGCAGGACTCTCCCGATCACGAAGAGACATGCCACGATCGGCCGCCGTATAGCAGAGATATTACGTTCAGAAAAAAAACCAGTATTTTTATGATATGCAAATCCATACCTTGAGAAAGCTATACCTCAGACAAATAGGGCCAGATCGGTGAAGGACCTACTCTCCCAGGATCGTGGGGATCCAGACTGTCGACTGGCATCAAAATCTCGACTACGAAAATGAGGCCGATTTTTGGCAAATTTAATGATGTAACCATCATGATTTTTTGCGAAAATCGTGAAAAAATTGATGTCCTTTTTTCTGATGGCAGTCGATTGGCAGGACTCGCCCGATCACGAAAAGACATGCCGCGCCCCCATCGGCTGCCGTATAGCAGAGATATAGCGTGCAGAAAAAACAGTATTTTAGTGGTATGCAAATCTTCGGAAGACTATATCTCAGATAAATAGGGCCAGATCGGTGCAGGACCCACTCTCCCAGGATCGTGGGGGTCCAGACTGTCGAACGGCATCAAAATGTCGCCTACGAAAATGAGGCCGATTTTTTGCAAATTTAATGATGGTTACATCATGATTTTTTGCGAAAATCGTGAAATAATGGATGTCCTTTTTTCCGATTGCAGTCGAGATATAGCCAATGAAAATATGAAAAAATCGGCCATTTTGGTCGCAAGTTGAGGACTTTTGTTACACAACAAAAATCGTTGGAGAAAATAAGTTTATTCTAATTTTATATGTAGAACAATTAACAACAACAACAGACTACAACAAGCCAGATTTGCTTGATTGTTTTCTTCGCTATTTGTGGCCCGATCAGTGTGATCAGTGTGGCTTCCCGAGATCGAAAAAATGTACCCGACTTAATGGAGCCCTTATCAAGGATCCAACATATTTTTCCCAATCAAACATATCAGTATTTATTTATTTATTTTATTATTCGACAACGGAATTAAAATAATCCTTAACTAACTTATTTCTATCTTAAACAATAACAAAAAACAAAAAATTACAAAATCATACATGAAATATGAAAAAATCTATAATCAACCGTCTGATGGCTCCTTTCCCCTGGCAAAAGTCAAATCGCATCCCAGCTGGCAACGCATTGTGCTGGCGAAGAGCCCAACAGATGGGCTCATTATTGCCATAGTTGGTCCGGTGGAGATCAATCACAAAGGGTGCAGGTCAGGGCAATCGATGTTACCCACTAAGAGTTTATAGATAAAGATCTGAGCAGCAATGGTCCTTCCATCCTAGAAGGAGGAGAGATGCACGAGGCGAAATCTGCGAACTTTCTGGATGCCCGGTTGGGCTACAGCTTCAAAAGGCGTAAGTGAATCAGTACATAACTGTGGACATATTTTAAAATATATCTTCTTTCACAGAGGACTTATGTACCCTATGCTTTGCCATAAACCGCGTAGTATCCGATTTCCCCCTGCCAGACGGAGTCTTCTCCAAGCATTAGCGAGGCGTATTCGAGACAGACCGAGTCATATCCTGTCCATCGACAACAAGGACTTTGACTATAGCAACCAAGGAAGGGGCTACGCGGTTTACTAGACTCTAGATAGATCTCGTTGTTATGTTTAGGGATATACACACCTATACATTTAGAACTTAAATATAAATGTTTTCCACTTGTTTATTTACTTGTACTAAGCTAAGTTTTGATTAATAAAACTATTGAAAAATCATCCTTGCTGTGTTGTGTATCGGGGAAACTATTCCGATTACAAAATGGCGTGGGACGTCCAGATAGCGTCACAAATAGCGGAAAAACAAAATTTTGTTGATTGGGGAAAAGGTCCTTTATACTTGATAATTACTCCATTAAATCAGGGACATTTTGTCGATCACAGGAAGTCATCGCACGCCCAGATCGGCACACAAATAGCCGAGAAAACTAGATATGTATGGTTGGGGTTGTTGTAGTCCTTACCGAAGGATCAAGGAAATTTCAGATCACGGCGGGCCATGGCACCCTCCGATCAGGCCAGGCTATAAGGGAGAAAACAAGATATATATGTCTGGAGAAAATATCCTTGATCCTTGGTCCTTGATAAGGAATGCATTAGATCAAGGAAGCTATTCCGAACCCAGGAAGACGTCGCGCGTCCCGATCGTACCTCAAATAACGGAGAAAACAACAAAAGTTGTTGCTGTTAATGGTTGTACAACAAATTTTTGTTGCCACAATTTGCAGTCGATTGGCAGGACTCTCCCGATCACGAAGAGACATGCCACGATCGGCCGCCGTATAGCAGAGATATTACGTTCAGAAAAAAACCAGTATTTTTATGATATGCAAATCCATACCTTAAGAAAGCTATATCTCAGACAAATAGGGCCAGATCGGTGAAGGACCTACTCTCCCAGGATCGTGGTGATCCAGACTGTCGACTGGCATCAAAATCTCGACTACGAAAATGAGGCCGATTTTTGGCAAATTTATTGATGATTGGGAAAAATATTTTGGATCCTTGATAAGGGCTCCATTAAGTCGGGTACATTTTTTCGATCTCGGGAAGCCATCACACTGATCGGGCCGATTTTTTAATATTATATTTTGCTATATCTCGACTATTTATGGACTGATCTGGGCGTGGCATGTCTTTTCGTGATCGGGAGAGTCCTGCCAATCGACTGCCATCAGAAAAAAGGACATCAATTTTTTCACGATTTTCGCAAAAAATCATTAAATTTGCCAAAAATCGGCCTCATTTTCGTAGGCGACATTTTGATGCCGTTCGACAGTCTGGACCCCCACGATCCTGGGAGAGTGGGTCCTGCACCGATCTGGCCCTATTTATCTGAGATATAGCCTTCCGAAGATTTGCATACCACTAAAATACTGGTTTTTCTGCACGCTATATCTCGGCTACACAGCGGCCGATCTGGGCGTGGCCAACAATTCCACCGTCGATCACTGGTCCCTGCTGCAGCGGACGGGATGCCACAGTATCGATTCAGCGACACAGCAGCGGCATCATGGCTATGGCCCGCAGCAGGACAGCCAGTGGCTGCCAGAGTCCAGCCAAGAGCACATCCTATGGACCCCCCGAGAGGACGAGGAGCTACGGCAGAATCACCCGCGGAGAACGGCTCATGATGACGTAACGGTAGCCGAACGCCAGAGCCGAAGACCCTGGGATCTAATCCAGAAAGTTCGTTTGCGACACGTTCGGTGTATGAACTGGCACATCTACATATGTTACTGCATTAGTGCTTATACCTAATTAATATTACAGAATATACAGTATCAAAATCAGTCTCGTCTCAGTACAACCAACTGTCTATCACTCATTTCCTTCGCAATCATCAGAGGCTGTCGCTGTGTCTTCAGACCTCAACTTGCTCAACATAGGATAGAAATTAGGAACTTTCGGAGCTGATGTTTTCTGTAAATATAGACGATCTGCATCTGCACTGGAAAATGTTTCAAATATTTTGTTTTCTTAATTAATTTCAGACACAAAAATTAATTTTAGTCATTATTGTTATCATTACGTTACATATTCTGCAATTTAATAAACATTTACTTAAAACATTTGCAATTTCTGCAGACATTTTTTTTTGTTATGACCAGCACCTGTTTTTTTAAGGTGGCTATAAGGATCCAATCACAGGTGCCCATATCAGATCAGTCGCCAACCAAGCCACAGCCATCTTATAGAAGGGGGCGCATCCGTCGTTCATACAAAAATTAAAGCATGGGTTAGTTTTATTGAACCTGATGTCAACAGCCAGTTTATCAGACTTTATTT
This sequence comes from Drosophila lowei, assembly GCA_008121275.1. Taxonomy (NCBI): domain Eukaryota; kingdom Metazoa; phylum Arthropoda; class Insecta; order Diptera; family Drosophilidae; genus Drosophila; species Drosophila lowei. Next base: position 72,705,030 of record CM017781.1, on the reverse strand, counting down.
TAGAGCATAGCCCTGTTTGACTCTTTACGATAAGGAACAAATAGATACAACTAAATGATTTTTGCATTGGAGCTCTGAGGGAGCAGACCAGAGGCATATTTGAGAGCATAGCTCTGTTCGTTGCTAAATGATAACTAAGTGATTCTTTCGCTGGAACTCTGAGTGAGCATTCACTGCGATTGAACAAAATGATTAATATACATATGTATGTACTCTTATAAGAAACGATTAAAACATAAGTTCCGTTTTCATCGGAAATAATGACGAAATAAAGCTGAGTGATTCCTGGCCGCTTTTGCGGATCATTCTTAAAAATAATCGTCAAAAATGTAGGGATAATGCAATACAAGTCTAGTCGCCGCAATCGACAGCAGAGTTGTCGAGATCCAGTTGATGAATGGCCATTTTGCGGCCGTATCCAACGGTGAGGAGTGTGCGTGAATCGGTCCATATGGCGTCCGTTTGGCGCTTGTGGATGTTCTCCTTGGTGTAGATAAATTCGGGTTTTCCGTCTCCGTTTACCCTGACGATCTTTACGGAAGCGGGCATATTGCTCATGACCGCCAGATGAGTTCCATTGATCTCGAGCTGTGACACAATTGAGTTCTCAAAGCATTGAATCGTCTCCTGCAGCTTACGTGGCACACGAATGTCCGCGATATGGACATTTCCATCAAAGTCCCCCAGATATACATGATTTTCGCCCTGTAGCTCTGAGGGAGCGGCCCAGGCGGCGCAAGTGAAGCTCAGCGCACGTGCAGCGTCGTTGAAGAGGGTCGTCGAAGAGGGCGACCCTGCACGGGCATCCCATAGGCGGGAGCATCCACTGCGATCGCAAGTAACGAACTGGCTGGCAGTGCCAGCGGGCGTGGCCAGGCCTGAAAATTTGTCTGAATGTGAGACACTAGCGTGGTAGAAACTTTTCAGACCGGCTTCGATAATAGACCACATTTTCATGTCCCCACTGGCACACGCGGACACACACTTATGTGGATCCGCTTTGAAAACGCTCATGTGGCTAATCGGTGAATTGTGGGCAACGGCTTTGTCCAGTTCGAAAAGAAGGAAAGGGTTCTTCGAATTATAGACGGTGGAGCGTGTCGACCATGCCTGCAGATTTGTGTCTCCCAGAGCCACCAGCAGCACATTGTTGTCCGCATAGCGTATAATGTTCACGGCGTGATCCGCTTGCAGCTTGAAGTCCGCATTGTCGACGGTCATGTGACCGAAGTTGCTCTCCGAGTAGCCAAAAAACATGCCCCGCCAATCGCATCCATGGCGACGATTGGTGGCGAGCACATACTCCTTCTCTTCACTTATGGCAATGCTGTCCCAGCAGTTGTGCAGCTGGGGCGAAATATTGGCCGGGTGCGCACGCACATCGGCAGCATTAAGATTTGGATACTCCAGGTTGCCGGCCAGGTTTTTGGCTGCCGGTGGCTGATGGTCACCAGGCGTACGGTATACCTCTGATAATTTTTGCGGAAACATATTTACAGCAAGCTAAAGAAATTGAACAACAAAACAAGCAGGAAAGGAAAAATCGCGCTAATTTAGTGGATGTGCCAAAACAACAGCCTTGTATGCCGGCCATTATCGACAAACTTACGGCTGATGGTCCCGAATGCAACCCTAACTATCGTCTGAGGGCGCCAGAACGACAATTATTTAAACTTTAAAGAATCGGACGATTCCAGAAGGGAAAAGGAAAAGGGAAGCAGAATATGGTAAAGGCATCATGACAATACCCAACGTTACGCAGCAAGAGAATGCAAGTTTGGTGATTGTAAATTAATATTAAAAATGTTTTTATTCTGGTTTGGGGGGTGTATATATCAATAGGTAAAATCATTTTATGTATCAACATATTTCAACTGCAGCCACTTCTCTTTCTCTTTTCACTTAATCGCTAAAACATAAATAATTTAGGGCTTATTTCACTAAAACGGGGTAGCGCCGCTTCCGCTTACAAAATTTGACATACATATGTATAAAAAAAAGAACAAACAGACAGACAAAACAAACAAATACTTTTGGGATAATTTCAATCAATCGATCAATCGTTGGGGAAAACAATCCAATTTGAGGTTAAACAAATCAAAAATTGTCGTCTCTAGCGATCGTTACATATGGTACAAATAATTTAATTTAGTTTATGGTTTATGTTCGGAGTACGAGGGGAATCAATTCAATTATCAGTTTTAAAAATACATCGCCTCCCCCTTGTGTCCCTCTTTTCCTGCTTAAAATCTATGTGATTACGTGTAAAATTTAGTTTTTCTTTTTCTCAGATACGAGGAGTACTTAAATTAGTGTAAGAAAGCACTTGAATTTCGCAGTTTGGCGACAAAGGCAACTTGGTGTTTGATTGATTTACATTTAATATGCAATTGCCACTGCAACTGCAACTTCTCCACGGACCTGCCACGCGACGACTGGAATCTGCTGTGGCTGCTGCGGCGACACTCTCAACCACTGCAAGACAGAACCAAATTCGGGGATTAATATCACAGATGATCGGATAAAATAAGGATCGATGAATTCTACGAACAGTACGAACAAGAGAAGGAGAATGAAACCATCAGAAGACCACCAAAAACAGTTAAGCGAAAGAGAGAGGAGAGCCACAAACAGAGATGCGAGATGCAGGAGAGAGATGTTAGACAGAGAGACAAGAGAGACTGAGAGATGGCGTGGGGATCGTGGATCACTTGGGATGGATAATGTGCAACAAACACTTGGGCGACAGACAGGACGCTTACTTCATCCTAGACTGGACTTCAGTGGGGGCTGGGGCTCCATCTTTTCGCTTCCTTTTGGGTGTACTGCCGGGACTTCTGGTTGTCTGCTTTCTTCTTTGTGTCGCGCATTGTGGTGGTTTTTTGTTTTGTTTTGTTGGGGTCGTTTGGTGGTTCTGGTTGTGGTGTAGTTGTTGTTGTTGTTTTTGTTTTTGGGGGTCGTGGTGGTTAAGTGCTACTTAAATGCAACTTTGCAACATGCACGGCGGCGGCGGCCACTTACTTTAGAAAGTCATTCATATTGATGTAGTTTTTATAACTAAATATAAAAGAGGAGAGAAATCACAAGAATGCATTCGGTTAAAAAAACAGAAGAAACGAACAGAACAGAACATTCACATGTGTGTTTGTGTGTGTGTGTGTGTGTGGATAGTAGCTAGTGGAAGGTGAAAGGTGGGTGTACGAGTGGGTGGGTAGGTGGGTGGTTGGATTAGACACAAACAAGAACAAGAGCAAGTGAAAGATCCGAGAGATCTTTAGATCCCTGTGGGAGGATTGTTCTTTTTCTTTTTTTTTTTGGTACAAAGGGAAATCAAATTGGAAACAAAATCAATTTGAAATAAAAAAATATATATAAATTTCGATCTGTAGCATCGTCCTGCACTCCTTTTACCTCCTAGGGAGAGAAGGCAGGCGGATGCCCTTTAAGGAGAATGAATGCAGTGTACAGGAGCGGGCTTTGGCGTGGCCATAGGCAGGGACGACGAACCTTTTGGCGGAGGTGGTGCGCGAGTAGGGGTTCTGCAGGATCTTAGGGTGCGTCTCCATCACTCGCAGCAGCAGATTGTCCAGATAATCCTCCAGTTCCTTGACGCGCTGCCGCTGCAGCAGAGCTTCGTTCTCCATGCCATTGGCAATCAGCATAAGCTCCTGCGGAACAGATCAGATCGGATCGGAGATTAGAGATTGCAGAATCCAAAGAGAGAGAGAGAGAAAGTTTACCTCCCGCGACTTTCCCTCGTACTTCTTCGCCAGCTGTGCCGAGATCTCCGAGCGGCGTTCCGCGTGCGATCCCCCGGACTTCTCGTGGCCGATGATGATTCGCTCTGAGGACTTGGGACTCGGTGAGTTGCTCCCATTGTCGTTGCTATATTTATCTGTGTCGGAGAGGGAGAGAGAGAGAGAGAGAGGGGGAGTGTTAGTTTGCAACTGATCTCGAGGCAGGACACGCGGATGAGTGGGGGGTTTTGGGTGCTCGGAGCCACAAGCTCCAATGCAAAATCACTGGCGGATGCAAAAACACAACAGAAACAACAGAAAACAAAGATGATAGCAGGACAAAGAGGACGGAGGAGGAAGGATATAAAGGATGATGGGATGATCGGAAGATAAGGGGAGATGACGCTTCAGAGGAGAATGACGCGCGACAATGACAAGAGCGTTGACTGGAAATAGCTTGGTTCGGTTTCATTTTAGGTTTTGGATTTCGGGATCCGCCAGCGTTTGCTTGTCGCACTGCACCCTATCGCACTCCCTGCCCGCCTGTCCGTCGTAGAGTGAGAGGAACACAGGAACAGAGGAACGGATTGTCTTGTTCTTGGATTGGTTTGGATCGGTTCGGATCTGTTCGGTTCGGGGTACAACAGCTCACCTCGCTTATTGCCGTATTTGAACTTTCCCAGACGCTTTTCCCTGCCGTTGCCAGTGCTGCCGCCGTTTGTTTGAAACTCCTTGGGGGACTGTTCGGGCGTTAGGAAATTGTGCTCTGGCTCGAGTTCTAGTTCTAGTTCTGCCTCTGCCTCTGGCTCTGGCTCGGCATGCTGCTCCTCCGCCATCTGAATGTGCCGCTGCTGGTGCGGCTGCTCCGCCTCCTCCATAGACGTGGATCGCTTGGCAAAGCTGAGCAACCTCTGGTCCTCCTCCCACCGCTTGGCCTCGCGCCGCCGCTGCTCCTCCAGCAGCTCCTTCTGGCGCTGCTCTTCCTCCAGCTCCTGCCTGAGGGCCGCCTCCTCCACGCGCAGCCGCTGCTCATTCAGCCGCAGCTCTGCCTCCAGGCGGGCGTCTTCCTCGGCGCGCTGCTGACGCGCTTCCTCCTCTGCTCTCTCTGCCCTCTCCGCCTCCGCCTTGAGATCCACCAGAGAACGAGGCTGCGGCTTCGGGCGGGTCGTGGGGGTGGGGCTGGGCTTCACCACCTCCACATCCACATCCAGATCCTCCAGCTCTGGCTCATCCGCAAAGATGGCTGTGCTATTGCGCTGCTCGAACTTTGCGAAGCTCGCGTTGAATTCGTCAAAGTTGCGCTGCTCCACGTCTGGAGAGAAGAGCGAAGAGGAGGTCACAGTGGACACAGATGGTACTGGGACTGCGACTGCAACTGGGGCTGGGACAGAAGTTGGAGCTCGAACCGAAACCGGAACTGGGGGAGCAGCTGCCTTGGTTGTCTTCGGCTTGGGCTTGGGCAGTGGCAGTGGCTCTTCCTCGTCCTCATCGCTGTCCGAGGAGCTGGACGAGGACATCGATGGAGGGGGGAGCGGTGGCGGTGTCTCATCCACGCTGGCAGGGATCGGAACACGCGACTCCCAGCTGCGGCGCTTGAGGGAATCACTGGTCCCGATCTCCAGGCCACCGTACAGTTTCGTCGCCCACTCATCCTTGTCGCTCTCCGTCGTCTCCTTATCCTTCTGCTTCTGCATCTCTTTTTCCCTTTCCATCTCCATCTCCTTCTGTTTCTGCTGCTGCTCCTTTTCCTTTACAGCCTCCTGCTGGTACTGCTCGTCCTTCTCCTCCTCCAGCTGGAGCTGGGGGATGCGCGGCGGCTTCGAGGGAGGCGGTAGGGTGCGAGCGCGGACACTGAAATCGAGCTCAAGCTGTTCCATCTCCGCATCGATGGGCGGATCTTCATCGAGCGGCTCTGGCTTTTTGTTGGGCTTACCTCCATGATGGACCTTTCCCACGCCGTTCCCGATCGCCAGACCATTGCCCAGACCATTGCCATTGCTCAGCAGGGGCGAGGGGTTTCGTGGTGCAAAGTTGGGCGCTCCTCCCCCCATGGTGGTGGGTGGCGGCTGGAGGCCAGACCGCTGGATGTTCAGGGAGCTGCCGGAGCTCTTGTGCGATAGATTATCGAACACGAACTCATCCTCGTCCTCGCTGATAACGCCGGGATCGGCCTCGCCCGCACGCTGGCCTCGGCGGCGGCCGCTGCCCCCTTGGCCGCCGGTGGAGCTGTTCGGGGTGCCGATGCTGGCGAAGGAACCACTGAAGGAGCTGTTGTCGTCGCCGCCGGCGTCCGGATGCTTCTTCTTGCTGCGCAGATGCAGCTTGGAGCTGAGCGACCCCGCCAGCTTCTTGATGCTCTTCCGCTTCTCCCCGTTGCCGATGGAGAGGAGGCTGCCGCCCACGGAGCTGGCCAGCTGCCCGATGGAAGACTTGTGCTTATCCTTCTTGCTGAGGTCTGTCAGGGAGCCGGACTTGACCACGAACCCGATGCGCACCTCGAGCTCCCCGCGCTCCTTGTTCTTCTTCTCCTTGCCCGGCTTGCTCTCCAGCTTGAACCACTTGGAGCGCGGCCTGTCGTACACGTCCATCTCGTTGAGGGGCAGTGTCGCCTGTCCGAGGAACTCATCGATGCCCAGGTTATTGCGGTGCAAGCAGGTGAGCGTCAGCTCTGCCCGATTGCCCTGATCGGGGATTTTTCTATTCAGGAAAACAGATGACAAGATAAAGGATAAAGAGGAATCTGGATCAGGATCGGGATGTCATCCCACTTACAGCTCGCACTCCTCGTTCCAGTTAACATTCGTCTCCGACTTGTCCTTGACCGACGTCTGGTACTTCTCTTTGCCCAAAGCTATTGTGACGAAGCAGTTGTTGGTGCCATTCTTCCCCTTGGTGAGCAGACCCCTCGCTCGCTGCACTGTAACGAAAGGGGAGAAAGGGGATTAGATCTGGATCTGGATCAACTGTATTATGGATTTGGGATGGGATGGAATGGCATCTCGTGCAGAGAGAGAGAAGGAGATCCATGCATAAATGTAACTGGAGGAATCGTCGCTGGGTGCAAAACAATGCTGGGATTGAGACCTTGGAATGCGAATGCGAATGCCAATGGAAGTGGAAGTGGGGAGTCGAGTGGGAGTTGGTGCCAAATTTTGTGCGGTGGCTGTGTGGTTGCGTGGCTTTCATATCTCAGCCTCAGCCTCAGCCTCTGCCTCGCTGCCGGATGCCGAATCTCGAGGTCACGAGGCGCTCGAGTGAAACTTTAAGTTTGCTTTCGGGTCTCATTTCCATTTCCAGTGCCATTTCGGGGAGTGAATCACTCGAGCGGGCGCTGCGACAAACGCTGGCTTAGATTTTTGTCATCATTTCGGCAGAGACCTCGCGCTGGCTGTGCCACTGGCACTGGCTCTGACTCTGGATCCAATTGCGAGCCTCCGCTGTGTGTGTGTTCTGCTCTCTGCTCTCTGCACAGCTGCCGGAAATGGAAATTAAATTGAAAACGAAGACGCCAGTTTGCAGACGGCAGACGACAGCCAGATGGCTGGGCGACAAAAAATTAAGTCATTGCCAGAACAGACTTTCAGACAGCCACAGAGGTTCGGGCCAGGCCAGAAGGGGCCAGAATGAGTATATTTTTAGGCTTGTGCAGTGCCGGGAATGGCAATGAGAGAAAGGAATGAACTCCAGATGCGGAACTCTTAAAAGCCTCCCCTTGGGTGTTGGAGGAGGAGTAGTCCCACGATTATTCGATTGTTCGATTACTCAATTACGGAGCATAATCATGCTTTTGCGCAATCCGATGTCGCTCCCCCCTCTCTCTCTCTCTCTATCCGGAGAAATTGCGCCAAAGTTTCATAACAACAAAAACAATTACGGGGCAAAAGCGGCAAAGTGAAAAGCGTTTGCGGCGGCGTTTACCTCCGTGTGCGTGAGAAGACACGAATATGTCGCCACATGCCACATATGTACATGCATGTATGAACATATGTAAGCATGTGTGGTATGTAAACTAGAAGAGAAACATCACATGGCATATGGCCGATGGCCGATGGCAGATTTCTTAATATTTTTCCAATTTCCGTTAGGATTTTGGGGAGCGACACTTGCCGGTGCAGGCAGGGGCAGGGGCAGGGGCAGGCCCCACCTGCATCTCCTCTTCAGACTGTGTGGGGCCCAAAGGGTGGGGGGTACGCCGCCTCATAATTATTATCGCATTAACAGTTTTTCCTTCCATCTCCCGCCCGTTAGCGGACATTTTGCTTTGGCCCGCAAATTCGCGTCGCGGGAATAACTTAAGCCAATTTGGGAAGTTTTCTGTCTCCTCTTAACTTTTTTTTTTTTTTTTTTTGCTTCGTCTTCGTAATTGAGGTTAAAGACGATCCGGAACAGACAAGAAGTCTAGGCGCTAAAGATAATCCACAATCCCCGCTCCCATTACAGCTACTTCGCTACTCCCCCTCCCCGTAACAACTTGCAGAGACTATCGATCGACAGCACTAATCGGCCCCATGCTCATCTTCAATCTTTCTTTTGCTCTTCCTCCCTCCCACTGCCTTCGCCGAGCAACGGTAACCGGAGTGAACTGTAATAGACGAGAAGATGGATGGATGGATGGATGGATGGATGGATGGATGGATGGATGGGCTTTCAATGGCTGTCAATAACCCGCCGGGCGGCGTCGGCGGTGCCGGCTGCAATTTTCCGCAATTTCGAGAGCGGTGGCTCATCAGCGCGAGAGACATGCAAATCCAGAGATCGATGGACTCTTGTATGAGCATACGTATTTACATATTTACATACACAAACGAGTGCACGTGTATGTGCATATGGAAAGGCGTTGCGTCGTCCCCCCACCCCGAAAATAGAAATGCCAAATGCTAAATGGCAAATGGCAAAAGGTAATGAAATAAACATGGTAAACAGCGCCAAAAAAGAAACGGCAGAAGATGGAACGGGCTGAGGGAGGGGCAAGGCGCGATCCACCGTTAAGTTGGTCCGCTTTTCTGGCAACCTCTCTCAGCCGCCGCACAGTGGGTCAAGAGTGCTGTTTAGCGGTCGGTCATTGTCGAATGTGTGCGCTGAGCTGATCGAACCAACTGATTAATGCCGGCCCACTGTGTGCCGTGACGTGGGGGCATTGCTGCGCATTTAGCAATTTAGTTTTCGCTTTTCGTCGCGCCACGGGACCCCGGCCTGGTGCAGAGCAATGTGGGCCGCCGCGAGCCGCGAGCCGCGAAACCCAGAGCTTTGTGAATGCTTCGATCTGATAGAGAGACGCGATAAAAGTGCTGCCAAAACAGAAGCCCAACCACTTTTTGCACTCATTCATTCCTCAATTCAATTCGCGAGAGGCCGAGGCAGGGGAAGGGGGTTTCGTAATTGAGAGTTTGTTTGGTCCGAGAGCAAATAGAGGGCCGACTGGCTGGCTGGCTGGCTGGCGTCATCCACGAACGTAGGTGCTCCCACACACACACTGATGAGACACACGGGTGGGGGAGGGCGAACGAAAGCGCTTTCACACGAGAAGGTCGAATCGAATTGCTTTCCATGTTGGAGGATCCTCCTTCCCCCGAATAAGTATCTCCCGGAAATAAACACTCGTATTCCATTCCTCAGCCATTACTCACTCGGAAACAAAAGGTTTTACAAGTATTAAAAATACAATTTGATCCAATTGCAGTTATCTAGCAAAACATGGAATACAACACAACACCAGCCCCAGTCCCAGTCTCAACCCCTCCAGTGTTATCTCTTGTTCTTGTGTAGGGATCAGGAATCATCGATTACTCATTCCCATGGAGCTCCGCACTACTACAGCGATATCTATTGGGGAAGGTGACTCATTCATCGTTCTTTCTTGTGGCTCTTGTGGCTGTTGTGGCCCAAATTTCCCACCGAAAACTCCAAAAATAACGGCGGCTCAGCAAAAAGAGAAATTCACAGCGACCAGTGGAGTGCTTAAGTGTTCCGTTTGCTCCCCCGGGAACTTGGAATGTAAAAAAATACATACCTCGATCATCGTATCATATGGATAAGAACTATACATAAGATCTATAAGCTAGGGTTTGTTCCGTTTTCCTGTCGATGACGACTATTGTTTGATAAATAGATAGAAACAATAGATAGGTAGATGCCGGCTGCACCTTAATTTTGTCGTTGTGGGCCCATTGTCGTCGCATTTTGTTAACCTTTGTGGCTTTTGCTTGTTTGTGTGTTTATGTGTGAGTAGAGGTCAACTGTTGGGTTAATTAATTTCAATGAAATCATTCTCAGTCTCTGCTCAGCTCTGGTCTGCCTTTTGCTCTCCATTTGATTGTCTCTCCCCTGCTTCTGCATCTGTGGCTACCGCAGCCGTAATTCCCCGCAACAAATTCACCCGCAGGTGACCACAGTTCTCCACTCATTTTCCCCAAAGAGAAAATACCCAAAGGTAAGGGAAAACGGTTTTCTTCATCTCCGAACACAAATCATGCCATCTTTGAGTCATGGCGATAGTGTTTTTCTTCCATTAGAAACCGAATTGTTCATGATCTGTAGGTCCCCTCTCTTTGGCAGATACACACATACAAATATAGGGCACCGATCAAATCAGTCTATATGGCTATATTGGGAGCGGAGAATGGAGGAGAGGAGAGAACGCTTTAACCAGCCATCTATTCCCCCCATTCCTTGCCTTGCCCCATTAAACATGTAAAATTCCCAGCACGCACTTTCCGAGAGACTCTTCATGCTCCACTTTTTCTGCTTTCGGGCTACCTCTTTTTGTACGCGTGTATGTGTGTGTGTGTGTGTGTGTGCGGGGGCGTGGCAGCATGCCAGAGAAAGACACAAAACAGACGACGGGAACTGTGTGCTGTGCTGACGCCGGAGGCCAATGCTCCTCGGAGGCATCCACACGCATGCTAATGAGGCAATTTCAATCCGTACTTGACAGACCCTCTCTTCGGAAAGACTAGGATCAATTTTCCTTCCGACTTTGAAGCCAGAACTCTGCTCAGCACTGCTCTGCTCTTCTCTGGGGTTGCCCTGCCGTGCCAATATATCAATCATGCACCATGCGTCATGGATCCAGCTATAGGAACGGCTTTTCGGAAAACGGAAAAATTTTACCACACAGGGTATCTCTGCACCATGCCATCCCACAATGAAGCTCGCATTTCTTTCTTGCTATTTACTCGTGCATTAGTATTATTATTATTATTTTTATGCAAAAACAATTTCTTTCATTTGCTGAATTTTTCAGTGGTTGTGCGGTTTTTGTTGCAGTTGTTGTTGGTGTTGGCCGAAGCAAAGGCGAGGCGCGATTTTGAAATTGTAAACAGAGTTTTTTTCCTCCCCAAATTAAAGAAAAATAACATGAAAACCGTGGAGGGTGGGGGGTTGGGGGATTGGGGATCATTGCATGCTTTAAATATAAATGCAAAGAGGCAAAAGAATCTTGACTCGTCTGCTCCCATCCCAATCCCAGTGGCGGAGCCAATGCCAGAATACATATGCATGAGGGGAACAGCAGGCAGAGGTGAGAACTGGGAGATGGCTACCGGCGGTGCTGGTGCCGTTGCCCAGGCAGGCAGCTGGCGGCAGCAATTGGCCCCAAGGAATGTGGCCAGCAGCTCCACAAGCCACAAACTGGAAAATAATCAATTGGAGACCCGCAATCGTAGAGTCAGAGAGGGGCAGTCGCAGTCGGAGTCGGAGATGCGATCCCAGACCTGTTTTTCCCCTCCATCTGTTCTCTGTCTATCTCCCTCTCTCTCACACACTCTGTCCCTCTTTTCCCCTTGGCGAATGGTGCGAGTAAATGGGTCGGGCAATGAAACGTAACTGTTTCGCACAAGTGCATCGCGAGAGCAACATTAAAACGGTCCACAAAGCAGGGTGGTAGAAACGGAAAGAAGTGGAACGGAGGGAACGGAGGGAGCGGGAAACCACAGAGGAAGCGATGGGTGTATAAATCAGAGCAATCTAAGGACGCTATCTCCCCTCTTACGTGACCAAAGTGCACTCTCTCTCTTTCTCTCCCTCTTCAAGAGGGTCTTTATCAGAACGATTTCCTTATCGATCCACCCCACCAACACCAACAACAAAAGCACCACACATAAACAAGAAACCTTTTCTCAATATGGATGGACGAGATGGTGCTCCATGCAACCAGAAACGTGGCAAAACAAATCCAAACAAAATCGAAATTAATAACGGAAATGTGTTTGCTTGGGTTTGCTTGGCTGCCCGCCGCATTGCACAATATCCTCAAGAAAAATTCAGGTGTGTGTGCGTGCTTGCGGCCAAGTGAGTGGCCGCAAAGAATTTACGGCTAAAAATAACGCACGCAATTAGACAACTTCGAGGTGGAGGCCCGCCGCCCATGGGCGCAGAGTCGATAAGAAGGCCGGGCCGGGCCGCAACTTCCCCCAAAAGCACGCGGACAAAGTTCCTGGTGGGGAGCGGGAAGGGTTTGGACTCTAATGTCGAATGATCTAATAGGTTGGAGCGACGGGATTTCTGTTTCAAAAACCGTCAAAAGCTCCAGACTGCGAAACAGCTGTTTCCCCGAGCTCGAGGCGTGCGCTCATCTCGAGTGCAAATATTGACACGAGAAGAGATAAGTCCCACTCTGTGTATGTGTGTGTGTGTGTGCAAAGAGAGGGAGAGAGTACAAACAAGACCTAACGAAGGAAACCAACGTACGACAACAACAGCAACAGGAGGGAGAGAGAGATTGATTTGTTTGCCATTCGACGTGTGACGTCAATGCTCTTTGTGGCTGCTGCTGCTGCCGCTGCTGGAATGAAGCAATGCGAGAACTGTGCAAACGGCGAAAAGAGACAACAGAAAGACAGACATGATGGAAAGAGACGACGCAGAACACAGAGCTGATAGCTGGTGGACAAGTTCAAGGTGGAAAGGCAGACGTGGGAGCAGCTCCATCGCCGATCTCTCTCCTGTTATATGTATATGTATTTAAATACAGCTGCAGTTTCGGCTCTAACATCTCTCTCTTTCTCTCTCAAACTATGTAACTGTTTATTTGTGAAACTTTGATTCAGCTTCAATGTCTCACACCCACACACTACACCTGCTACCTGTGCGTGTTTATTTATCGAAATGAAGCTCATCTCACATTCTGCTCTACCTGTTTCTGACTATCCGCATAGTTTACGTTCCTGAAGCTTTTGCAACAATTTATGAATCATTTGCTTGGGCCATTAAGCTACATATATACTTTATACAAACACAGAAACAAACAGAAACACATACCCCTGTGAATTCTACTTGTAGTTAATTACTCGATATTTGTTTTCGTAATTATGAACAAGCGCGACACAGAGAGAGGAAGAGGGATAGAGAGGGAGCTCTTTCTGTTTTGGTCACGAGTAGCGCTTGAATATTTTTGCACAAATTTCTCATTGGAATTCAGCCCTGAAAAAACAAAACAATGAAAACATAAGCACCAGCGCAGGGCTGCATTGAAAGCAGCAGCAGAGGTGTATGCGCAAGAATGCGAATCAGCAAATGTGGGCTACAGGGGGAATGGGGGAGAGAAATCACCATCAGCCATTAACCATTTGGAATGATCGATCATCAGACATTGGGAGATTCGTTGCGAATTGAATAGTAGGCCTCCCTATGACAGCAGCTCTCTGGGCTATGAGTAAGCAGCGGAAGAATAGACGAACGGACGGACGGGCGGACCGACACAATCTTATCAGACTAGCACTCGCTCCACTCCACTGATAGAAACAAAACACGAAAAGCTGAGCCAGAGGTGGCTTCTCACAGCCAAAAGTAATGGGGAAAACTGTGGAAAGAGAGCAGCGGAGAGAGAGGGGGATAGAAAAAGTGAAATTTCAAATAAGACGTCGGAATAGGTACAAGAGCTGACTAAACTGAAGGCCCCGCAAGAGCACAACAGAAACGACTTAACTGTTGTCTCTCTGTCATGACAATATTTAAGCACACACACACACACATGCAGGAACAAATGCAAGCAGCGGACCAATACAAACACACGCACACAGAAACGAGTTTAATTTTTAATGCGATTTATTTGCCATACTAAAAAAAATTTGAGGCAAAATCACGACTCGACAAACGACAACGACAACGACGAGTACGGGTGTCTGTCGGAGTTGGGATCGGATCGGATCTGATCACCCACTTACCCGTTACATTGCAGTGTGTGGGACTCCACATGGCACCCTGTATCTCGCTGCGGAGTATTGATGCACTGAAAATTGCTTATTTTCCCAGGACCTTCTCTCGACCAGTGTGACGCCTATGTCCTATGTTTCAGTTGTTGCCAGCGTGTGTTGTCGTGTGTTTGTTTTCTATTTCTATGTCACACATAAATAACAATGGCTGGCGTTAGAAACATCCACAGCAGAGCACACGATTGGTCTTTTTTGTTTTTGTGTTGGCTGCACGCACCACGAAACTGTCGAAAAATGTAAATTTGTTTGTAAAAAGTTTAAAAAAAAAAGGAGAAAGGCAAAAAGGCGCAAAGACACGCGTGCCCGACCGAGTGTGTTTAAAAATTTTTCGGAATTGAATGTCAATACAGGTAGTGGTGTGCAACCACTGATTACATTATCGATATCAGCCACTATCGTGCGTTGGTGCGCAGAGCTGCTTTAGACTTATCGATACTTTTGAAACCATCGACTATCGACTAGCAGCGGATCAGATCCTGATCTTTCGGCTGACAACTTTGTAAATTTTTGTGTATATTTTCGCCTTTTTTTTGTGTTTAAGCCAACCCGTAAAATGGAACCCATGACTCTAGGCAGTCCCGTCAACAGCCCCAACAGCCCCAACAGCAACCAGGGCCAGTACCTGCCCCCTTTCCTGATGGGGGATCCGCAGACCATGACGCCGCACAAGAGCACGCTCTCTCCAAAGCCGGGACGCTACAACGTCACCTTCGGTAAGTGGCCTCGAATTTCCGGCATTGATAAACCCTAACTTGGAGCTCTTCCCCCCTTGCAGCGACATCTCCAACCAGCTCATCTTCGCACGACTTCAACCGCTCCGGGATCAACACGTTCTTCGGACCGGCAGGCGGCGGTGGTCCACATGGGTCCGGAGGCCATGGCTCAAGCTCGGCCAACGTGTCCCTCCACCAGGCCGGGCCGCCGACCCAGGGGCTCTTCGAGTCGCTCCGGGAGCAGCAGCACACACCGCACCGCCAGCATCTGAGCTTTTTGAATCAGTCGCAGAACTTGAGCCTGAACCAAAGCCATAATCAAAACCAGAGCTACCACAACAACGACTCGTACGTGCCCCACTGCAATAACATCAACGCATCAATGCGGGCCCTCTCCTCGCCGATGGGCGCCAGGATGTCGCCCCTGGTCGGTTTGCAAGGCAATGGCGGTGGCGGTGGCGGTGGCGGTGGTACCCCGCGGCCCGGCGACTTCTGGGTGACCATCTTCGGCTACGTGCCGGGCAACAGCTCCATGGTGCTGCAGCACTTCACGCTCTGCGGGACCATTGTGGAGGTGTCGCATGCTCCGAAAAACGGCAACTGGATGCACGTGCGTTTTTCCTCGCGCATCGAGAGCGACAAGGCGCTGAACTTCAACGAGAAGGTGATCGGCGGCAACGTCATGGTGGGCGTCACCCGGTGCACGGAAAGGACCATTGTCGACAAGGAGAACTGCAATGCGTCGTCGTCGACGTCGTTCAACGGTGGAGAGCAGGTCCAGAGCCCGAAATCGCCCAAAATCCGTCCCTTTGTCCAGCAATCCTACAAGTTGGCCCAGAACGATGCGAAGGTTGTGCCGGCCAACGACGTGCCCACGAAGAGCAATGGGCTGGTTGACAAAGCCATGGATCTCCTTTTTGGCTGGTGAGGCGCACGAGTAGGAACAGCCCCTTCTCCCCCATCCAGATCTTCCCCAGAAAATGCACTCTACACTGGAGTTTTTTTGTGGCCAGGAGACGGCCCGTTCCTTTAACTTATTTACTTCTTAAACACTGCGTAAATCCTATACTGCATACATACATACATATTTTAAAAAAAAGATACAATAGAAGTGTGTATTAACTGCGCGGCGGCGGCGTCGGCAACGAAGAGACTACTACTGCTCCTTGGGATGTGGGATTTGATTTTTCTACTTGGGCTCGAGGTGCGCCGTCTCGAGGTTCTTCATCTTGGGGTAGCTGATGGAGCGGCTGTCGAGCTTGGACTGGGCCCAGAGGATGACCTTCAAGAGGAACATCATCTTTGGCGTGGAGTCCTCGCTGTGCTCACAGCGCAAGATAGCCGAATTGAGCTCGCTAGCGATCTTCTGGCGATAGGACTGCTCGAGGAGGTCGGCGAAGGGACTCTCCTGGGGCTTCTCGAAGGCCAGCAGGGCCAGGGTGCGCTCCAGCTCGAACATGGCCTCCTCGCCGGACTCCGAGAGCTTGCTCTGGGCGAAGGCCAGGGCCTCCTCCACCTTGCCGGCGCGAATCAGCTCGATTAACTGCAGCTGCTGCAAGTGAAAGAACAAGTAGCGGTCGCCGCCTAGCAGCTCGGGGTGCAACTGATTCACCAGGTGGGTGGCCTCCTCGACCCGGCCTGCCTGCACCGCCTCACGAATGAGGATGCGGTCGTCGAGGCTGTTCAGCTCCACGCTCGGCTCGAGGTCGGCTTCGTGCTGGAACTTTTCGGCAGCCTCCTTGAAGCCCTCTGCAAGGGAGCAGCCACAGGCGAAACGGGAAACGGAATGAAACGAAACGGGAGAAAACGGGAATAATCGATGCAACGGTACGGGCACGGCACAAAACGGGTGGGCGGGAGGAATGTGTGGGATGTGGATTTTGGATGCGATGCGTAGTTTCCTTTTTCTTACCAGTGACCAAGTAGTTCATAATCAGGCGATTCATGTCCGCCTGCTTGAAGGGGAACTGCTCCAGGCGCTGGAGCCATTCCTCCTTGCTGATGGCTTCGGTTTTCTCATTGTAGCTCATTTTCTTGCTTTTGCGTATCTTCACAATTTTCAGGCCGTTGCTGGCTACCGTCGTTGGCTGTACGTGGAGCCCACTAGATCTCCTGTTGTTCTCCGGGGACAAAGCTGCTGCGGAAGCGACCAGAAAGAAGAGTGACAGTGAAAATTTTCTTTCGTGGGTGGGGGTTGCAAGCAAAACACAAAAGAAAACCTAGGTCGGGGCTGGCACTGCGGACTGCACTGCGCAGAAACCAGGTGGCCACTCTGGCCGCGCAGCCTATCGATAGCTATCGACTGGTGGGGAGGGAAGTTTGAAAATGTCACCGCCATTTAAGTCACGGCCAAAGAGACTACCAAGTTTCGAGATTTCTTCTTCCTTTGTTTATTGTTGTTTAATGCTACGTTTTATAATCATAGTTATTTTTTTTTTATTGTATACGATTTATTCTCTGGTAGACATTGTTGAAATACTCTAGCGTCGCAGCCACCCTCTACCACGGAAGGGCGCCAGCAACCTGAGTCAGCCTCAGTTCTTGCGATTGCCCCTGCGCCGCATGGTGGCGGTGCACTTGGGGCAGAACCACTTGCCCTTTGGCGGCTGGGTGATGCCCACGCAAGGATAGTGGAACCACTCGAACGGACAGGCGTCGTTGTCGCAGGCCACCATGTCGCCGTATGACACCTGGTTGCAGGTGCAGTAGCGCGGCTCGTTGGGATCGTACGACCACTCGCCTTCGTTCGGCTGCTCCAGGACCATTCCGATTTCGCCGATGTTGAGGTTGGAGCCCGGCACCAGCGTCGTGGGGGCCAGACCGATGGCCGATGCCACGTTGCTCACATTGGTGGCCATCGTTGTGGTCACGTGATTGCCGCTCATGCCGCCAGCGGCCTGCGTGTTCAGGGCCTGTGAGGAGCCATGCTGAGGCATACCCATGCTGGAAATACTGGCGTTGGCAGCGGCGGCTGCTGCGGCTGCGGCAGCAGCAGTCGAGAGCATGTCCACGGAGTCCACGCTCATGGAGGAAGACGAAGAAGCAATGGAGTTGCCCGAAGAAGAGCCGGCCAGAGCCGTCTGCACAGCAATTGAAGGGGCATCGTGGCAATGGTGGCACTCAGCTTTTTCTTATTCTGTTTCTTGTCCTGGTGGTGGTGATGGCTGCTGCTTCCATGGCTGCTGCTGCTGTGGTGATGATGGCTGCCGTGATGGTGTTGTTGCTGCTGCTGATGGTGGTGGTGCGATGCGGCGGCGCCTCCTACACCCGCTGCCGCGACCAGTGCCGATCCCGTACCCACTGTCGCTCCTCCCGTTTGCAGGCTGCTCTGTCCGGCGTTCGACCAGAAATCGGTGTTGGTTCCAGCCCCGTGGATGGCCTCGTAGCTAGCCTTCAAGCTCGCCGTGCGTCGCCCCTGCTGCATCTGCTGGGTGGCGACGATCGCCTGGCTGGCGGCGGCCGCAATGGCGCTGGAAGCCGCTGTGCCTCCGCCCAATTGCTGTAGATTATACGTGACTGTTGTGTTGTTCTGTGTCGTATGCGAACCGTGTGCGTGGCTATGTCCATGTCCATGGCTGTGGCTGTGGCTGTGGGTTTGGTTGTGGCCATGTCCATGGCTGTGTCCATGACCATGCCCATGCCCATGGGTTGGAGCTGCTGCTACTCCAGTCGATGATAGGGCTGCTGCAACGGCCACCGCCGAACTGTTGATCACACTGTGACCCGAATGACCCGAGTGCTGGCTGAGATTCGTTGGCAGCTGACGTTGGACTACTGAGGCGCTGCTGACCAGCGAGCTGTTGCCCAGACTGCTGCTGGCTGCCCCAACCACACCGACACCTCCGATACCTCCGACACCTCCGACACCCCCGACACCTCCGACACCCACGGCCACTGGCAGAGTGAGGTGCGTGGCGGTGATGCTGTTGGTTACGTGGTTGCCGGCCGCCGCATGTGCTGGATGGACGGCCAGACCAGCGGCCGCAGATGTTGCTGCCGAGACCGAGGATGAGGCGGCACTGACGGTGGGCAACGAGTGGTTGAGATTGGCCCGCTTCTCCGGTACGGGCACGGTGCAGATCGTCTCGCGACGCTTCTCCAGCTTGCGATGCCGCTGACTGCTGCTCAGATGGGAGGTGGCAAGGCTGGTGAGGGCGCTGCCGCCAGTGACGGAGCCAGAGCCAACGCCAGAACTGGCGAGGCCCAGGTTGGTCGGTCCCGTGCCAATGCTGCCTGTGCTGGTGATGATTCCGGCGGCACTGTTAATGGAGCTGGCCCCGTAATAGCGGTTCTCCTTCTGGTTCATGCTCAACAGCAGGGCGGTGGCGGCCGTCGAGTTGCCGTCGAGCTCGAGGGAACGCCGCTCGAGGATTTCGGTGATGCCGTTGTTGTCGGCCTCCAGCTCGCACTTGAACTTAAAGAGCTCGCTGTCCAGGCGGCGTAGGTAGCGTTCGACGAGCTCGTGTATCTGGGTGGCAATGGCCACCTTTTCGTCGGCGTCTTCCATTACCTTGAAGTACTCGGCGCGCAGGCTGTGAAACTCGGTGTCCATGGACTCGTGCTGCAGCTCGTCGCGCTTGCACTGCTTGAAGAACAAGTGCGACTTTTTGTCCAGCGAGTCCATGTTGTCTGGATATCAAAGGAAGGCAAGGGATGTTTAAAATTTGTGGGGTGTTGTTTTTTCTGCGTTACCCACTCTGCACGGCCAGATCAAGCTCTCGCATTTCTGTGAAACGGTCGCGCAGCTCCTGGGGCAGATGCTCAATCATCTCCAGGTAATCTTCCAGATATAGCATGATGATTTTTTGCTTTATTAAATACCCCCAAATAATAATATTTTCGATTTTTCTATTCTCTGAAAGGAAAAATGCGTCTCACAGGCAGTGTGAAATATACCGAAACTCCGTAACAAGCTACCAAATATACCGTAAATATACTGACGAATTATTTGTCTTGAAGCTGCATCATCTTCCTCGTTTTTGATATTCTGTTGAATATTACAAGCTAGCTAAGACTCTCAGCTCAGAACTTATAATTTTATTCGATTACAAGACTGGTTAAATGTAAGTTTTCATCTTTATTGCATTGCTTATACAATAAGGGTTATACCTAAAACGGTCAACACCGATTTCCAATAAATTAATTTTTGCACTTGGTACCTACACGGTAACTACAGATTTGCTACATGTTAACTACATTTGTATGTTATTAGCAAAAGCGACACCTGAAGGGGAAATTTGAATTTTTCAAAAGTTTTTGCTTGTTATTTTTCATACAGGCCCCATGGAAGCGATAGTGTGAAAAACCTCCGTTGTCCACTTTTTGACATGCTCTTTTCCGACATTATTGAACAAATTGAGATTTGTTCGATCAGGAATTCGATGCGGATCACGAACTAGTCCTGAGTCCTGGCCCGAGACATGGCTCTAAGTGGCATTTCTACACTGTTTTTACATTGGTGCATTGCACAAGAGGGTGGGTCCATAACGCGTCTTAAAATATACTGGAAAATACTAAAAAATACTGTAAAAGTGTACAATTTGCAAGGTGTGTGAGCTAGACATGGTGCTACCGATTCAAAGAGAGCCATAACCGATTTGAAGAGAGGAAAAAGAGCCAATAAGCGTTTCGAAGAAAGCAGTTCGGCCATCGATACTATCGACCAGATGCGAGCGGTGCGCGCCAAAGAGATATTCTGACAAATATATGGATGGGGGAATGGCAGAAACGCATAGACATGCGCACACTGGCGCAGGCAGCGGATATCGATATATTGCGCATATATCGGTAGAGCTGATATTTTCAAATTGAGCGGGTTTTCTTGTTCATTTTTTCCTATTCCATATACTGTGCTACAAAATATGGACACTACATTTAGTTGCATTCAACTAAAACTAAAGCCAAACAACAAAAAATATATTTATTTCCTTTAGAGTTTTACATAACATTTTTTCAGCACAATAAGCACATCTATATAGGTATGTATTTTCAACTTTATTTATAATCTTATACTTGTTGCTGCTGTTGCTGCCAGGCAAATAAATTTGTTGTGGCTGCTTTTGGGTTTAAGTTCGGCGCACGGCTGGGCTACGCTACTACTCCTTACCATATACCATCCATATACTACATTCTCGACAGCGCGTGTCCACGTCCCCCACGTCTACTAATTTTGTCGTAAATTTAAATGTAAAAAGCTTAGCTTAAACTTAAACTTAACGAAAGTATTTAAAGTTTAGAGTCGTAGTCCGTAGAGCTAGAGTAACTTATGCACGAGGGTGAAACAAGGGCACAGGGCACAAGGGAATGATCCAAACGAAATAGAGTCGAAGCTGCTTAAATGCAATCCAGTCATTAGCTATCGGAAGGTGCTTTGCTATCTTTTGGTGTCTATCCATCCATCAGGAACTGGGACTAGGACTGGGGCTGGCAGAAGGCTGCAACAGAAGGCTGCAAACGGATGCAAACCATAGAAATACTAAACGTAAACGTTATACATAATACATAATAGATAATCATTCACACTCGTCGTACTCGTACTCGTACATAATAAAATGCTAGTTCCTAGTCACAATCTATGTAAAACACAGTCGATTCTCCCCCTCCCCAACCCAACCCGTCCAGTCCTCCCAGCCGAAGCGAGACCGACCTCACATGGCCATCTCGGGCATCTTTGCGTGCTTCAGGATAATCTGCACGCTCTGCGAAAACATCTTGATGATTCCATAGTTGTCGTTGGTGTACACCTTCAGGAAGCTTGGCACCTGCTTGTGCAGCAGCTCGTGGCAGAACTGCGGATACTTGCGATTCGCCGGCTGCTTGTCGTCCCATATCGACAACAGATCGCAATCGTCGCTACAAATGCGTATTCGAATCAGCATCATCGTCATCATCAGATGGATGGAAATAGAAGCACTTACCGCACTTCGTTGGTGCACTCGTCTAGTGATATAATCAAGTACTGGATCTTCAGTTCGGCGCACTGCTTATAGATATCCGACGACTGCTGTCGACTGTACACCGAGTACGCGTGCTCTGTCCGGTCTCTGTTCGGCAAACGAGTCGGAATAGGAGTAGGAATAAATGTAGGAGTAGGAGGAATCACATAAATTAGAGAGAGATAGAGACAGACAGGGTGATGGAAGGAGAACTTACGCCATTTGTCGCATCTCGAGATGCGCATGATTCACGATGGGTCGCCTGGTGGTCAGATGGACAGTGCCAATGATCTCCACGGGGCCGGCAAAGACAGCATCGCGTTCCGTGTTTAGCTTGATCCATTCGAGCATGCTCTCCAGGTCGTCAGCGTTGTGTTCATATTTCGTAGGGAAGTACTCCTCGCGGATGTTCTGCATATACATGAAAATATTGTATAAATGGTTGGGACAGACAGGTACTGGCTCGAGAGGAGGAGCTGTACTCACCACCATTCCCGGATCGAACATGCTGAGAAGGAAGACGGCCAGCGAGACGGACCAGAAGATGTTCCGCTGTCGATGGTACCACACCTTGGAGCATATGGTCGGAGCTATCACACAGCCCTGGGTGAAGCTGAGGAAGAACAGTTTGCGAACGGCCAGGCCGAGTATTGTGAAGACGAGCATTTGCAGGAAGCTGTACATGTAGTGCATGTTGAAGATCTGCGTGTTGGCTGTGGGCACCACGCTGCTGCTGCTGCGGCGTGACGGAGTTTTTGCAGTGGCATTTGCATTTGGCTTTGGCTTGGGCGCCGCCCCCTCCCCCGTCGCCTTCTGGCGCCCGTTTCCGGGCGACGGCATGGGTTTCTCTTCGGTGGCGGACATGGACGGCTGAGTTTCATCAGTTTCATGGTGAACTTCGTCAGCTTCGTGGACTACTGTTTCTGTATTGACATGATCTGGCTCTTGATCTTGATCTTGGTCTGGCTCTTGCTCGAGTGGTGCCTCCTCTTTGGTATCCTTTGTGACAGCGGTCGCGCCTTGTTGCCGCTCCTTGCGCTGCTTGTCGCTGTTGCGGTGGATCTGGGCCTTCAGCCGCTTGATGTTCTTTATGAAGTCGTCGCGGGCAGGAGGCTGCTGCTGCTGCAGCTTGGCCTTCTTGCGCTTGTAGCGCTCGTAGTCGTGATCGCAGCTCTCGAGCATCTTGAAGCACTGCTGCAGCTGCTGCTCGGTCTGCTTGTTGGACATGTCGGTCATCGAGACGTGGTGCTCCTCGAGGAAGTCCTCCAGTACGTAATTGCGGGCCCGCTCCCGCTGCTCCTGGCTGGCCGTCGTCGGCACGTTGCTTTTGCGCCACTTCCGGAAGAACATGGCCAGCATGACCACGCCGTACATGCAGTAGGGCTTCACGATCAGTGTCTTCACCAGCTGCCAGAGCTCCGACCATGCGACGCGGGCGTACAGCGGATTGCAGGCCGAGAGGTTCGTCACGAAGTTGACGTTCACCTGGAAGGCCCAGTGGGCCCACAGGTCGCAGTAGTGCACGTAGTTGTTGTCCTGCACATTCAGCACCCCCGTTCGCCGAAGCACGTCCACCAGCTTCTCCTGCATGCTGCCTGCAAAGACTAGGGCCAGCAGGATGAATTTGAACGAGAAGTAGTCGCTCTGCAGCGGATCGTTGACGTGCCGTCGACTCCGCACTTGCCGCACCACCGTGATCAAGAAGAGGCTTGTCGACACGCTCAGCTGCCAGGTAAACAGCAGCTGGCTGTTCCCATGCGACAGCACGAAGGCGATCGCGTTTCCCAGGAGGTGCGACAGCGAGTAGTCCAAGGCGAACGCATTGGCCACATTCGTGGGCATCGTGTTGATGTTCCACGAGGTCATCACGATCATGATCTGGGTGGCAAAAATAATCGTGGAGAACTGCCAGGAGAGCAGGGCGCAGGCGGTGAACATCGACAATACAAATATCTGAAAGAATCGGATCAGTTCATTATCGATCATTAAGGATATGCAAGGAGCATACGCTTAGGCCAAACAGTACCATGAACAAACGCGAGCTGTGCTTCTGCCTGTGGATGACACGCCCAATGCAGATGCACAGATAGAACATCTGAAGGAATATGAAGGGGAAGGCAAAGTTCTCGCGCGCCACCGGCCGCTCGTATATCTTCGAGACGAAGCTGTGGAACATCAGATAGGAGATAACCCCGTAGATGCCTCCAAAAACATTCTCGCTGAGAAGCGTCCCGTATAGGTAGAGGACCAGCAGGGTGACGCCACCCATCAGCCAAACAAACTCGAAGTAGAACTGCATCGGCTGGAGTATGGGATTGTAGCCGGATCGCACCAGGTGGAAGAAGTAGCTGCCACACCACAAGAGAGACATTCGATTAGATAAGATTAGATTAGAAGAGTGCGGGGTCGGGAGTGGGGTTGGGTGTGTTACTTACGCTGCAACCAGCTCGGGCAGGACGTAGAAGCGTTGCAGTACATTCACGCTGTTCGGATACTCAATGTCGGTGACGTTCTTTAGCTGCTCGTAGCCGTGCCAGAAGTCTGGACCATCGACCAGCTTCTTGTAGAACGTATAGTAAAGGGCATCCTCGCGCCGCAGCAGCGCCTCGCGCTCCAGCTGATTGAGTGTCTGGATGCTGGTGCGCGTCTCAAAGATTACGCGCACATGCTGCATATACAGGAAGAAGAATCCCGAGCCTGCCAGTGAAAAGGGAAAAATCAAGGTTTACCATCGGCTAACTTCGCTGCAATGAGGGGTGGTGGCGGGGCAAAGGCCCAAGCCCAGGCCGGCCGCAGCTTTTGATTGAGCAGAGGTGCAACTGACTTACCAATTAGCGCGGTGGAGAGAATAATGTACAGATTGGGCTCGCGCATCGTGCAGCGTTTGCGGTTATCTCGTTATCTTCTACTACTGAGTGGCTGCAGAATCTGTGTGGTGCGTCAATATATCAATCATTATTTGTTTCACAATACCGCCGCCTCTCCTTACCAACCAAACTGAGAGACACACAAAATAAAAATCAGCTGTGCGCTAGAGGTGGCCCACCTGCCGATACTCACTCGCAGTCCCCGCAATCGATTTTTTCCAGCCGCGCACTTGTGCATGAAAAACGGCTACGGGGAATTGCAAATTGTGATTCCGGTGTCCTCAATCCGATTTACCAAACGATCGTGATTCCAATGATTGGGCTTTAGGCTGGTATTATAGCTTTTGAGCAATATTTTCAGATTTTCTGTTGTTCCTCATGGCGTTGCCATATCCGAGTGCAGTGCCAAACATCTGGCAACACTGCTCCAGCGGGGGCGGCATCAACAATTGATTGGAAATAAAAACATTTAATTGGAGTGAAAGGAACACGATGAACCGCTACGCGGTCAGCTCGCTGGTGGGCCAAGGCTCCTTCGGCTGCGTGTACAAAGCGCAGCGACGCGACGACGAAAAGGTGGTGGCCATCAAAGTCATTTCGAAGGTAAGTGCGTGCCGTGTGCGCCTGTGCCCCCGCGCATCAAGTGGGATGCAACAAGTAACCACCCCCACCCTTTGCTGCTATTCCAGCGTGGGCGATCGAATCGAGAGCTGAAGAACCTGCGCAGGGAATGCGACATTCAGGCGCGCCTCAAGAATCCGCATGTCATCGAGATGATCGAGTCCTTCGAGTCGAAGTTTGACCTGTTCGTGGTAACGGAATTCGCGCTGATGGACCTTCATCGGTACCTGTCCTTCAACGGGGCCATGGCCGAGGAGCATGCGCGCCGTGTCATTGGTCATTTGGTCTCGGCCCTGTACTATCTGCACTCCAATCGCATTCTGCACCGCGACCTAAAGCCGCAGAACGTCCTCCTGGACAAGAATATGCACGCCAAGCTCTGCGACTTTGGCCTGGCCCGGAACATGACCCTGGGCACCCATGTCCTCACGTCCATCAAGGGAACACCGCTGTACATGGCTCCCGAGCTGCTAGCCGAGCAGCCGTACGACCATCAGGCGGACATGTGGTCTCTCGGGTGCATTGCCTACGAGAGCATGGCCGGACAGCCGCCCTTCTGCGCCACCTCCATCCTGCATCTGGTGAAGCTGATCAAGCACGAGGACGTCAAGTGGCCGAGCACGCTGAGCAGCGAGTGCCGCTCCTTCCTGCAGGGCCTGCTGGAGAAGGACCCCGGCATGCGCATCTCCTGGACGCAGCTGCTCTGCCATCCCTTTGTCGAGGGCAAGCTGTACATAGCCGAGGTCCAGGCAGAGGCTGCTCAGGCCTCGCCCTTCATCAATCCCAAGGTGGCCGTCAAGGACCACCCCAAGCGTGTCAAACAGTCCAGCCAGAGGACGGCGGACCTGAATGATGTTCTGGCGGCACTGAATCTTGGAGACATGGCCAACGAGAACATGAGCACCTCCCGCGACAGCATCAACGCCATTGCCCCCAGCGATATCGAGCAGCTGGAAACGGACGTCGAGGACAACGGGCATCGCGTGCTCGTTCCCTTTGCAGATGTCTCCTTCAGGGACATGCCCACCGCTTCATCCACTTCTGCAGCCGCCGGCGCCGCCGGGGGGCCGCTTGTAAACTCGCAGACCTGCTTCGTGAGCGGAAACTCCAACATGATACTGAACCACCTGAACGACAACTTTCCCATTGAAGTGCAGATATCAGGAGCAGCTCCAGGTGGAGCTGCAGGTGGAGGTGCCAAGGGTGTGGCCGCCAAGCTCAAGGCTGCCCTCAACCTGCGGCAGTCGTCGCGCAGTAAGGACCTAGAGAAGCGCAAGCTCAGCCAGAATCTGGAGAACTTTTCGCTGCGTCTCGGCCAGAGTATTGACTCTGAGGCGCACCGCAAGACCACGGAAATGCTCACGGCCCAGGAGAGAAAGTCCCGCGACAAGGATCATCCACAGCAGCAACAGTTGAAGCAATCAATGCACTCCAACAACGAGGAAAAGCTGAGCAGCGAGTAAGTGGACAGATCCATAAGTGCATGAATATTCTAATCTGTGTCTGTGTCCTGTGTCTGTATTGGCAGCAATACTCCGCCCTGCCTTCTGCCGGGCTGGGACAGCTGCGACGAGTCGCAGAGCCCACCGATCGAGAACGACGAGTGGCTGGCCTTTCTGCACCGCTCCATACAGGAGCTGTTGGACGGGGAGTTTGACTCGCTGAAGCAGCACAATCTTGTCAGCATCATCGTGGCGCCGCTGCGCAACTCGAAGGCCATTCCCAAGGTGCTGCAGAGCGTGGCCCAGCTGCTCTCCCTGCCCTTCGTGCTGGCCGAGCCGCTGATGCTGGTGGACCTCGACCTGATCCGGAATGTCTATGTGGACGTCAAGCTCGTGCCCAACCTCATGTACGCCTGCAAGCTGTTACTCTCGCACCGCCAGCTTTCGGATTCGGCGGCTTCTGCTCCGCTCACACTAGGCTCCCTCAGCCGCACCATGCGCAGCATCCCGGAGCTGAGCGTCGAGGAGATGAGCACTGCCTGCAGTCTGTACGAGCTGGTATGCCACTTGGTGCACCAGCAGCAGCAGTTCCTCAGCCAGTTCTGCGATGCGGTGGCCATTCTGGGGGTCAACGACCTCTTTCTCAATTTCCTCACCCACGGTACGCAACCTGCATCCTGCTATTCGCCTATTCCTGCAAGTAATCCACATCCAATCTTTTGCAGAATTCAAGCACTCAGACTCGGACTCGAGTTCGGTGCGGCTGGCGGGCTGCATGCTGGCGCTGATGAGCTGCGTGCTGCGCGAACTGCCCGAGAACGCCGAGCTGGTGGAGAAGATCGTATTCAATCCGCGACTACGCTTTGCCACGCTGCTGCAGAGCGGCCATCAGTTGCTGCGCCAGCGGGCCTGCCAACTGCTCCGGCTGCTGGCCCGGTTCAGTCTCCGCGGTGTGCACTGCATGTGGGGCGCCGACCTGAGGGGCGCCCTGCAGGCACTGGCCGACCAGCAGCTCTGCCCTGCCCTCCGTATTGAGTCTGCCCAGACCCTGGACGAGCTGAGTCAATTCAGTTTCTTTGTGGCTTAGCAGCCCACCGCTTTATTTCCATCAATCCTTTCTAGCCCTAGCCGTCCTAGTCGAACAGGTCCTGCAGGTTGCCCTGGAAGTAGTCGAGCAGTTCGTCGATGTAGCTCCCGAAGCGGTCGAAATTGAGCAAATATCCCTCGTTGCAGTCCTGCTCGTACATCTCATTCAGCTTCGAGATGTCTTTGTCGGAGAGACCACGCCGCTGGCCCAGCGAGGCGTATGGATCCTGCAGAAAGATTGTAAGATTTAAAAACAGATAGGACAACAAGATAGGATAAAAGCAGCGAAGGAATGCAAAAGGAATCTCAAAACAGTTAATGATTGTGCCCCCTCCATCGTTCGATGCGATGCTCCTCTACGAATAGGTATTACTTAACTCCATAGAATACCCCTGATTTAGATTTTAAGCAATCGGCATATAAAGAGCGGTCTCTTTTGGATAGGTTTGTGGCGATTTAGTATAAATAACTAAGGATTCAACCATCTGTTATCCCCGTAGCAAAGCCATTATATCTACAGATCTTTTTTATAAATCAGAGATCGTAGGGTTCTTATTTTTAGAAATCAGGAATTCATTTCTGATTTGTGTACAATTCGAAAATAATTATCAGAAATAAATTATTTTTTAATGTTTAATATAATATACTTCGAATTAATGGATCCGGTTGTAGGCGAAGCGGAAAATGATAAAAGGACGATGTAGAAGACGCCTTTAAAAACGAGTGATGATCCCTATAAAGCTTTGAGCAAACTGGAATCCTATTTTGTTGAAAATAACAAAAATAAATCGAATATTCGACTAATGGAAGCTTAACGTTGAGAAATGTAAGCTCTCAGAATGCAAGTATTTGGCCTATATACATTGTGTCCTTTAAGGACACACTGCATACCAAACGAAAGGTATTGAAGTGTAGATCACAAATATACAATATATCGCATTTCTATAAGAAAAACTAGCGGGTCCTGCACACATTGTGGTTGCACGGATAAGAAATGAGGATATCAAACAATTGATTGTTTTGTCGATGGAGAATAATATCTAGAGTTTGGAACTGATCTCCGACTATGACAATTGCCTCTCCGCTTTGAATTGAAAAATTATTTTTATATTCAATTTTTGTGTTTAAACCAAAGTGGCCTCTATCTAATTTCACTGCTATTTTTCTCTAAGTGTAGGAAACTTTTTTCGACTTGGATTTTTTTGGAACTTATAGCTCGTATTTGTGATTCTCTGGTAGAAATCTTTCGGAATATGAGTATATCTCCTGCTTTATCGCAGCTCTGCAGCTGTCCGGTAATGGGAAGCTGTACAGCACAAGCTATATCTCCTGCTGACTGCTGACTTGCGACTGTTGCTCTCCAAGCAAAATAAGAGGAATAACTCACCAGTGGTTCGATGGTCGCCTTACCATTCTTGCTGAATGCTCGGGAGCTGTAGTGCATGACGCTCTGGTAGTCGTACTCCACGCCGAAGTTGGTGATGTGCGTCCGGGCGTACTTGTTGAAGTTGTGCGCATGCCCGTCGAGGATGTTCTCCCAGTTGATCTTCACGTATTCGTCCCGTTCCGTGGCGCTCTGCTGGTGGTAGAAGCCCAGGGCGTGCAGCAGCTCGTGCACCACCACGCCGTGGGTCACGCACTTGGGGGTGTTCAGGTTGAGCACCTGACCGCCCTGCCGCCGGCCTACGCTCGACCAGCAGCCGGAGTAGTTGCCCTTGATCATGAGCCAGTGCTTGTCGCCCTGCTCGTACGGCCGGAAGCGGATGCAGGTGCGCTCGTGGTACTCCTTAAAGCCCTGCAGTATGACCATCGTCTCGTTGGCAGCTGTTTGAACAAGGAATCAATTCGAATCAATTGAATGAATGATTGAATATTCTTTCAAGATCGAATGCGCTCACTGAAATCCTGTGGATCAATGTAGAAGGGTATGGCCGCCTCGGGCCAGGTCAAGCGTTCGTTCAGCAGCCCGTTCCGCAGCATCTCCCGGTGTAGCATTATGTCGCCCTCGAAGAGCCCGCAGTGCTCCCAGATGTTCGTGTCGCTCTCCTCCGTCCAGAAGTTGAAGGCTGCACCTGAAAGAGGTCCTCCCCTATTAGCGGCTGGTATCTTCTGGTACTTCCCCCCCAGACCCCGGACGTACTGTTGTGCCTGCGCAGCATTTGCATATTGGCGCCCCAGCGTGGCGCGGGTGGCACTGTCGGATTGAGGCGAGGGCGAGCTGCTTTTCTTACCATTCCCGCTTCAAGCTCAGAGGAGGAGCCCAGGGTCAGTGTCACTGTCACTGTCAGTATCAGTGTCACTGTCAGGCAGCGAGTGATAAGCGAACTTCTCGGCATTGTGTGGCCAAAAGAAACGCCGGCTGGGCCGCACTGTCGCTTTTATATTTGGGCCGGGCCCCAGCTCACGCAGCGCTCAGGGCGGCGTCGATTGGGGCAATTTCAATCGAAAGTACGAGTACTCTTTGGGGCTTGGGGTTTGGGAACCGCCCACGCTCACGCCCAAGCCCCAAGTCCAAGCCCAAGCCGCTGGATTTATGCATAACGGATTTATTGTCACTGGCGTGTTTTGAGCTCTGGCTGTGCTCTCTCTTTCGGCGTCGCGTATTCAAATTGGCCGCATTTACGGCTTTGGATTTTAAAATTTAACTGGGATATTGGGTTATCAGTGGCAACGGTGTGCGCATATGAAAATAGCACAGTCACCCGATCCGATCCAAGCCGAACCGATCCGCCCCTCTGGCCAGTGCCCATGCCACTTGCCTCTTGGCTCTTGCCCGTGGCAGAAAGAGGGAGGAGGGAGGTGGCTTCTCACCTGCCTGCAGCGGATAGAAGAAGTTCTTTGAACCGATTGATGGGATGGGATGGGAGGTGGCATCTGCCAGATACAGATACCAGATACCAGTCGATACGAGTGACAGTGACAGTGACAGTGACAGTGGAAAAAGTGAACGCTAACCGCAAACCAGAGATGAGATGAGGCTTCTTCCTTTCTCTGACCCAGACCCGGATAGGTGCCGAGCACTTATGCAGTGGGTCGGTCAGTCACTGCAGCCAAAGTGGGTCGCCGCAGCAGCAGCAGCATCGAGGAACTCTAATCTTGATGCTGGCACTGGCACCCACAAGATCCAAAGAACACGAATCCGCTAACCCACTAACTAGGAGAGAAGGCAGACGCAGAGGAGGCAAAGGAGGCAGAGGAGGAGGCCAAATGAAATTCTGCCTTCTTTTCGTTTCTCTCTTAATTTATTCGGCTTCCTACGACTATGACTATTTGGCCTGCTGCAATCTGCAATCTATATCCACCAAAAGACCCGGGGCTCGGTTCTCCAATTACCGGCGAGTGAGTGCCACACATTTCTTTCTGGTTGCAACTAGTTGCAGGCAGCAGGCAGGCAGGCAGGCAGCAGGCAGGCAGGCAGGCCCGCAGCCGATGCTGCTGCACTTTCACTACGAAATTGCACCAAAATCTAAGACACATTGCAATGATTTTGAGAACATTCTGGTAATGGCAACTGGAAATGCCCGGCCAGCGACGGATGCAACAACAGCAACTGTGGCAACTGCAACTGTAGCAACGACAACGGCAACGGCCACGGCAACGGGGGCAACGACAGTAAAACACATTTGACGTACTATCTGAGATGTACTTGATCTTTGTCGAAAACTTGACACACTTTTTTCGGTCAACGGCTGGCAACGCAACGACTCCCCTAGCCCAGCAGCAGCGGAATCCACAGCGGAAAATTCGAGGGAAATCGCTGACGCAGTCGCGTCATCATCAGCACCGTTCAAATGCAATTTTCAATTGAGAAAGTTTAGCGGCAGAGATTGCAAATTTGAGACAAGCGCTCAAGCGGGGCCCGGGCCCGGTCTGGCCGGGCATCCACTATGCAGCCGCGTAGATACATAGATACAGAAGATACAAAAGATACAGAAGATGCATAGTTAGATGCCTCCGCGGAGCGAGACCGAGTCTCTTCCTCGACGCGGTAATTGACTTCCTGCAAGGCGCTGAGAACGTTTGCAGTCATTATGGTTGCATGCATCAATGGGGGGTGGGGGGCTCTTGCAGTTGCAGATGCTGATCTTTCCAGTGCTCTTGGTCTTGGCACGGCACGGACATGGACATGAGCTGTGTTTGTTCTTGCTTTTTGTTTGTTTTTCACTTTTGGCCGAAGGCTGGCAGTCACTTTCTGCGCCAATGACCCAGAAAGAGTCGCTTTGCACAGCCGTTGAGGAGGAGGAGAAGGAGGAGGCAAGCAGCCTAGTGACAGCCTTCAGGAATGCGCACTAGCAGCTCCTCCTTCGGGGGGGGTTAACTTCTCGCCAAAAATCATTCAAGAGTTGCCGATTTCTCCACTTCCTTTGGGCTGACACAAAACTGTCATCAACATATCAGCCAGCTGCCTTTGCTGCGGCTGCGGCTGCGGCTGTGACTGCTGCGGCTGTGGCAAATGCCAAGTGCAATCGAATCCATTCCGCATTGGAGAATCCAGAGTCCAATCTCATTAATGGGAGATCCAATCAGCAGAGGGACAGAAAGGGCAAAGACACTGGTGGATGGATGGATGGATGGATGCTTAATAGACCAGAAATGTTTGGCTTTCCATCAGGAAAGCTGCTTTGCTTTCCACTGTTACGGCACCAAAATGCAAAGTGCAGCTTTGGCATTGGCAACAGTAGCGAGTAGGAGGGGGCTCCCCCCAGTAGCAGTAGCAGCCAAAGGCGCGGAGCAAAAATGAAATCAACATCATCACGCACCACACGGGCCCCACAAGCAACACTTGCTGTTGCTGTTGCAGCAGCAGCAACAGCAGCAACAAGCAGCAGCAGCAGCAACAAGCCAAAAGCAAACCCAAATCCAAATCCAAACTGAAACCCAAAACCAGTTGCGGCAGTTTCCTTCCGGAATCAATTATTTTTCACTTTGCTGATTTTTCACGTTCATGGTCACAAATTTGCAGCAGCAGCAACAACAGCAACAACAGCAACAGCAACAGCAACAACAACAACATGCAACAGTGGCCGTTGTCAACAGTCAGTGTGTCAGTAGTGGCTGTGGATGTGGCAGCAACAGCGGCGTCACGACTCTGATTGCCTCGTTTTGTGTGTTGCTGTGTGTTTTCTGTTTGGGTTTGGGATTGGGTTTGGTTTTGGATATTTGGCTTTGGCTTTTTGCTGCTGGTTTGCTGGCACGCTGCAATTTTACACATTTTTCGATGCAGTTTGCTGCGGTGGCTGTTGCCTTGTTTTTCGAGTGCTTTTCCGATATTGCAGCCGTTGTTCGCTGCTTCCCCTTTTGCTGCCTGCGGCTTGCCACTTGCCGCTTTAGCGACATTTTGGTCGAGTGGCTGGCTGACGGCAGACGGACGGACTCCACGCCGGACAGACCGGTAGACTGGCGGACTGGCGGACTGGGTAGACTTTTCCAAGAAATTTCTACCGTCAATTTAACATTAGTTTAATTGGTGAAATTGGTTTTGATTTTTGTGTTTGTGCCTCGGATTGGATTCGGACTCGGATTTGGATTTGGTTTTTGTTTCTGTTTTGTGCTGCTGCTGCTGTTGCTGCTGTTGCTGCTGTTTCTGTTTTGGTCCCAAACGCATTCGGCGAAAGTATATGTATGCCCATATGTGGGCGGCCCGAGGGGCCTGATTAATTAGCCGTCTTTGTGCACGCATCTGGTGCTGCCCCAACTTCCACTCCCCCACCCAGAAAGGGGTGGTAGCAAACTGCCACATGGTCAAGGCTGATGGTCATCTTGAACGTGGGATATGATATGCGATATGGCGTCCACAGTCCTTCCGATTGCCATCCTCCACTTCGGCTGGGTTCTGGTTTGCTCAATTGAATTTCTCTCAATTTCCACACAATTTCCACTGGGAGGATGGAGGGAGGGAGAAGGCACCGCACAGCGAAACGAAACGAATCGATACGAAACGAAAGACTTAGGCAACGAACTTGCTAGAAAAGCTGCAACAATTTGCAAGCAGAGCGAAAGTTATCCCCGCCATTGATTGATTACCAACTTTCTACTCTCCAAAGAGATTATAATATCTGCAATTTGGAAATAATTCTGAAGCCGAATGGGGCAGGGCAGCAGGCAGCAGGCAGCATGTGCTTGGAGGCAGGCTGTTCAAATGCTGCCGCAGAGCGAAAGCAGAACATTTCACTTGAACATTATCTGTGGCATCGAGTGAAGCCAAAACCACATCCACTGCCACAGCCACTGCCACATCCAGAGACATAGACATAGACATAGAAATAGTCGGTGCTGAGTGCCGAGAGTGCCGGGAGTGCCCCTCGTCTGACGTGGCGGCCTCTGCTTCTGCCGCAACTGCCAACTGCCACAAAATGTTAACGAACTTGGCGTGCATGAATTACAGGAGCAACTGCAGCATCGCTTTGCCACATCCGCCTTAGAGCGATTTTCCATTCAAGCGGCTGCTTTTATATTTCGCTTTTTGCATACAGCAATCATTTCTTTTTCTTCTCCATTTCTTTTTTGGCTTTTTCGAACTGCTGTGCCAAATCTGAAAATGTGGCACACGGCTCTCCTCTGGGCACTTGGCATTGAAACAGCGGGGCGCCTGCTGCTGCTGCTGCTGTTGCACTTGCCTCCCAAATGAGCAGCAAACTTCACCTTACCTAACCATCGTTCGGCCTATGGTCATTGTCTGAGCCCGAGCCCGAGCCCGAGTCGGCCCCATTTTGTGCATTTTTTTGGCGGCTGCCCCCGTGGGCCTGCATTGCGCATACGCCGCGTGCTCCGGCGATCAGCTGTTCCGCCTGCAGCTGCGATTGCTCTCCCTCTCTTAGCTCTGGCCAGTCGGTCTCTTCGGCTCTTCGCCTCTTCGGCTGCGCTCTTAGCCTGTTGACGCTCTCTTGAGAGTGAAGAGCTAAGAGAACGAACAAACCCAACATCAAACACGAAGCAGTTCAAACGAAATCATCAAACCCGAAGTCAGCCGAAGCCGAATGATAACAATCACACTCAAAAAATAGCAATCACACTCAGACTCGACGACTTGAACGGCTGACGGGCTGACGGCTGACGGCTGACGGCTGACGGCTGTATGGGAAACTTTGTGAAAATGTGGAAACACTGTGGACCACAGCAAAAAATAGTGTTGAATTTAATTTCTGCATTTAGGAAAATCCCTATTCAAAAAGAAGATCCCCACTCAGCTAAAATTATATGATGAACAAAATATATATAGGATAGTACATACATATATGTATATCGTTGATAAGACGATGCGAGAGCGGGCTGTTCGTTCGGCAACAGATCGGCAACAGGCAGGCACTGCACCGCCACGGTGGTTGCTGCCACCTCTGCCGCCGCTGCCACCAGTTGCGTCTGATAACAAGCCGAATGCCAAATGTATGCCAAATCAAGTGCATTGAACTCGAGCGGGGCCACGACTGCTGCTGGCAGAGGCAGAGGTAGTGCCACTGGCAGCGACGCCAGCTGCGGCAGCGACTGAAGCTGCGACTGCGACAGCAAGAGCTGGATAAGCGGCCGCAGCAAGCAGGATACACTTCGGGGCAGTGCATCCTGCAGCTTTTCAAGCGGCTCTCATGCCGGATGATTGCTGCTGCTGCCCCTGTCACTGCTGTTGCTGCTGCCGGCGTTAGCGCTGACGCAGCAGCGGCAGCAACACTAGCCAGCCAGCCAGGTGCCGCTGATGGTGCTGCTGCTGGCTGCTGTTGCTGTTGCTGTTGCTGGTGCTGGTGCTGTTGCTGGTGCTGGTTGCGAGTTCAATGACATTTCACCTACTTGTATTCAAATTCGAACAAAAATTGACATAAACATACTGCCGCTGCCGCCTGTGGTGTGCGCTGTAGCACTGTTGCATGCGAGGTGCAACATTCGGACGTTGAAATGGACGAGGACATGCCGTAGCGCGGTTGTATAATGTATAATGCTTCCATAATGAAGAGTCCATCATCTGCGACGCCACTTTTACTTTTAGGACACTTTTAGCTGCTTCCGAAACGGAAAGATCAGCATCTGAATCATCAGCATCCGAATCATCAGCATCCGAATCATAAGCATCCGAATCAGCATCGGCTGACAGCTGTAGGCAAATTTATAAGCAAAGCAAAGCAAACTTTCTAAAGTGTGAAAAAGTAACGAAACAGCAAAAAATATATCAGAAACATTAAAATTAAACAAGAACTCGCGGTGCGGCTCGTAAACTGCTGGCTGCTGCTGCGCGGAGAATCTGCAGCTCCAGCAGCGGAAGGGGCAGGGGCAGCAGCAGGAGCATCAGGGGCATCAGGGGCAGGCAACACCAGAAAGAAATTTGTACGGCCTATCTGAAACGATGGCTTGTTCGGTGTTGTTGTTGTTGTTGTTGCTGTTGCTGTGGTTTGTCGGTGTTGAGGGCCCCCGTCTACGATGCGGAGCTGCCGCAGCCGCTGCCTCCTCCGCGGCCCCTCTAAGTGCCCCTCTCTTATTATTTCTTTTTGTAAATTTTATTTTTTGTTGAGATTTTGAGTTTTGGAGTCGGGTTTTTGAGGGCAATTTAAAAGTTGTCGAGCTGCGTTGTCGATTGTCTTTTTGTCCGTCTGTCTGTCCGTCTGTCTGTCTGTCGTGTGTATTACTGTATTACGGCTTTTTCTGTTTGGCCAAAAATGTACCGTTGTCTTCTTGGCCAGATGTGTATGTGGGCCCTGATTTGTATAGGCCTATCGTGAGATCATGAGATCGGGTTGGGCCGCAGACCGCGGGCGCTGGCTTTCTTCCGCTCGATCCGACCCGCTCATTGCAAAGGGCATGGCATGGGGAAAACGCGTGCCACACTCGAGTGCTACTTGTGCCTCCTCTGTTGCATTTGCGCAATCAGTGTG
Source organism: Drosophila lowei (assembly GCA_008121275.1). Lineage (NCBI taxonomy): Eukaryota > Metazoa > Arthropoda > Insecta > Diptera > Drosophilidae > Drosophila > Drosophila lowei. The sequence goes on along the minus strand of CM017781.1, from coordinate 72,668,563 downwards.
AAGTGGGCGTGGCTGATTGCTTGCCAATTTGCACTGAAAATTGCGGAAAATTGTTTTCCCGCTGGCGCCGGGTGCTGGATGGAGGCTGGGGGTTTGTTTGATTTGATTTAATTGAATCGAGAGATGAATTGAAATGTTTTTTGCTTTTTGCTTTGTTTGGCTTGTGCGGCGCTTCAGTTTTTATTTGGTCAACACAAACAGGCGCAGTGGCCGTAGCAGTGGCAGAGGCGGAGGCGGAGGCGCAGAGGGCGTGAGAGGCGGATACAAACAGACAGACAGACAGATGGGCGGAGGGGAGGGGAGCGGAGCGGCGAAGCGCGAAATTTCTCTTCCTTGTGTGTTCCCGGCATGTGTGCGTGTGTGTGTGTGTGTGTGTGTGTGTGTGTGTGCGGGAAGAGCGAAAGCATCGTCATGACCTACCTTCAGAAGAAGGCCTTAAACCGACTTAAATATGTATATTCTGAATATGAAATGAATTCGAGCTGAAAAGCGCTCTCCCAAGAGCGAGAGTGATTGAGTCTTTCTGGATTGTTCTGTGGGGGATGATCGTGTTCTATCCATGCGATCCAAACTAGATACGATACCATGAAACGGCTGGCACCCTTTTCTCCTGGCACCCGGATCGGATCGAAAGTCTCACCCGCTGTGCAAGTCTGCAGCACGTTCATATTTAACAACTTTCGGAGATGCTTTCACTTCCATGCCAACAATTTGGCAGCTGCTTGCTGCCTGCCGCTCCCAGTGGTTGCTTCTTCCGTATGAAGAGGCAGCAGCAGCAGCAGCAGAGTCTCAGCTGCAGCATTTGCATGCTGCATCCGCATGGACGCTGTTTGACTAGCACTTTGGATGGTCCAGCTAACAAGCTGGCTGACTGGCTGAGATACAACGAAAGTGTTGACACGCGGGCATCCATCCATTCATCCATCCATAGATGATAGGAAGCTGCTTCCCAGCTGCTTCCTATTCTGATGATGCTGCAGCAATTGGTCGTGTGTGTGTGTGTGTGTGTGTGTGGCAATAGAAGAAGAGGGCTCGCCTGAAGACAGGGCAGGGGGCAGGTGCAAATCCATCCCAGAGGCAGAGGCAGAGGCAAAGCTCAGAGCTCAGAGCCCACAGCCAAAAGCAAAAGCAAAAGCAACAACGTGAATGTGTGGATCATTAGCATAAATAATGGTGAAAAATGAACACACAGACACACACACAGGGAACACAGGCACTTGTGTACGTGTATCTGTGTGGTGTGTGCCTCTGTGGCTTTGTATCTGTATCTGTCTCTGCGGCTCTGTCTCTCTGGCCGTTGCTATGTCTGTGTGGCTGTGTGGCTGCGTGTCTGCGTGCTGTTTGTATCTGTGTGTGTTTACAACACACATTTCAAAAGTCGGTGACTGTGGCACTGAGTTAGTAGTGCGTTAAGTCAACGAACGCAGTCGCGCAGACGCCGACAGCGGCCACGACAGCAACGGCAACGGCAACGGCAACGGCGGCCACATCGACGGCGGCTGAGGCTGCGGCTTTGGCTGTGGCTTTGGCTGTGGCAGCAAGAAAATGCTTTGACTCAAACTGGCACTGGCACTGGGAACTGGCAACTGGGAACTGCTACTGGACGATGTCGTCGTCGTCGGCATTGCAATATAAACGCACTTACAACTTTTCGGCCTGGCTCAAATCCCGGGCTGTTGCTGGGACTAGGGACTGCGACTGGGGATGGGGATGGGGGACTGGGGACCGGGTTTGGGTTTGTTTTGCTTCGCTTCTTTTGCGCTGGCTGCGGCTTTCACAAACGTTGCACGTTGCCTCATGGCGCCGCCGCTGCCCGGTCGGTCGCTCGGTCGACGCATGCGTCGCAGCTGAGGTTTTTGGTTTTGGTTTGGATTTTCGGCTCTTTTTTCTCTGTCTGTCTGTCTGTGTTTGTGTGTGTGTATTTTTTTTAGCAAACTTTTGAGTTTATTGAACCTTTCACGGTTCTGGGCTGGCTCTCAGCTGGTCGGTGGTCGCTGCTGCTTCTGCTGGTCTGGTCTGGTCTGGCCATCATTATTATCATTCATCATTATTACCGACCGACCGACCCCATACTCATTATCATTACCGCTCTACGCGGTACGCTCTACGACAGACATCACATCACATCACGCACGAGACTTTCTCCGCAGTCGTCATCCGAGTATCCGAGTATCCGAGTGTTTGCCTACTGCCCCGCCCCCCCTACCGGGAGTGGAGTGGACTGGAGTCGTAGAAGAATCTGCAGTTTTTATCAATTCAGTCAATTCAGACCGGTTACAGGACAGTGGGGGTGGCAGTGGGGTTGGCAGTGGGGGTGGAAGGCTGTATATTGACTGATTCTGGCGCCTCTTCGGTCTGGAATTCCTTGTTTGTTGTTTGTTCGGAACTGCTGCTATCAGCTGCTATCAGTGCCCAACTGAAGTGCCCGCTCCAGTGACTGTCAGCCAAAAAGTCGGTCAAAATGTTCACCACAAATATTTGAGCTGGCCAGCGTGAGATTTGGAGTCGCAGCCCCCAGCCCCCAGGAAGGGAGTAATTTAAGCTTTTGTCCGCGTGATAAGCAGAGAGCTTCCCCCATATTATGGAGGGTCTCCTCCATATTACACAACGTGACATAGGGGCCCTTTGCGTGTCTCCACGTGACCGCTTTCGCGATCAGATTGTGGGGGGTGTGGGGGGTGTGGGGGGGAGGGCACTGGAAGTTCAGAGTGCTTCAGAGCCTGATGAGGATCAGACCCTATTCAGCAGTCGGATGTGTGTCTGATGAGGTCTGGACATTGGATATCGGATAGTCTGTCCCCCAATCGATTATGTGACTAACTGAGTGATGGAACGGACGGACGGACGGACAGAGATTCAAGTGTCGTTACAGACAAAAAGAAAAAAATAAAGGTTGAGCACACACTCATATACGGACAAACGGACATACGGACATACGGACAGAGAGTAGAAAAAATTTCACCGCTTTAACGTTAACGATCGCTGCACGTTCAAGGGCCTTACGTAAAGACTGATCCAATACGAAACGAAACGAAACGATCCGATCCGATCGGATCCGACAATAATGAAGCGCGGCCGCATTAAGGCTTAGAGCCCTTTGTGCACAATGCGCATGAATTTAATTTGATTGTCGGATATTGTCCAACCAACGCCCCAGCAGCTGGCCATCCATCCAAACCCATTATATCGTTAAGCGCACACCCCCCACAGCAGCAGCTCCAAGTAGCTCCGAGCTGCTCCAAGCTCGTCTCCAAGTGCCAGATCAACGGCCGAACTGGATCCAAAACACTAAATTATAGTTTGACGACTTAAAATTCAGTATTTTCCATGTTTTGCATAATACAAATGCCTACCAACCAAATGATACAAAAAGACAGACAAATCATTAGACAAAAATTAATGTAACTGGTGCTTGGATGCGCGCCTGCAATGCCTGTGCCTCTGCCTGTTTGAAGGGTATATCCGCCCAATCGTAAGCCCAGTAGAACAACAAGAAAGTGGGAAGATCGGGATCCCCAATGTCCAAGCAGTATCGGATCTCTTCTATATCCCAGAAAAAAAATACCACCATGCATCGGTACAGTCGGGACAGCTACAGGCAGAGGGTATCAGGCAGTCCGTACCTCCCCCTTCCCCCTTCCCCCCTCCACCATCCTTCACCGCCAGGGCACTCTATCGGGTAGTAGATTGTGACATGCTTTTAGGGTCGCCCCCGGCAGTGGCAGTGGCACTGGCACTGGCACTGGCAGCTCTTTAGGCAATATTTCTACTTTGCATAAGTAGAAAATTTTTTTTTTTTTGTAGTTTGGCTTGGATTGGTTTGCCTTTGTGTTTTATTTGCATTTCGTTGCCATTGCGGTCATTAATTTTATTTATTTTCGGTTTTTAAATCAAAACTGGTTGTTGGGCTGTTGGGCTGTTGGGCGCTGCCGAGTGTTTGCTGTTGTTTGTCGCTGAGGCTCTCGACTGCTCTTGAGTTTGGGCCATGGTTTGGGCCAGGGCTTGGGCTTGGACTTGGGTTTGGGTTTGGGTCTGGGGCGCTGTCAACATTCATAATTTGTCATCGAATGCGTTTGTAATTTGAAGTGATTAAGCATTTTTGTATTCATTGGTTTTTTTTTGGTTTTTTGGTTTTTTGGTTTTTGGACTTTTTGGTGTTTTTTCTGTTTGTTTGGCTTGGTTTTTAATTTTTTTTGGGTTTCGGCCGACTTAATTTTAGTTTCTGTTTGTGTGCGTGTGTGTGTGCATGTGATTTTTGGCTTTTTTTTTGTATAGGTACATATATTAAGGGGCTTTGCACTTTCTCCAATTAAAATTAAATTAAATAATCGCTTCGGGTTGTGACTGTGTAACTTTGAAAGGGTATTGGATATTGGACATGTGCCAGATATTGCCACATGTGTGAGCAAAACGAAACCGTTTAACAAGCAGTAGATGGGATATCTTGGGCTTGAGAAATTTTTTGGAAGAAATCATATATACATTTGTCGAGGAATCAAAGGTCAAAGATTGGCGAGCCCTATATCCCAGGCAGCACTAGGCCAAGGGACTGACTGACCCACATCCGCATTGAGTCTGTCGCAAAGGCACGGCTGTTATGATGATTTCTGATTTGTCAGATTCAGCAAACTGTTGGACAAAGCCACGTTCTACAGGTCTGTCTTCTACCCAGTGAAGGGCATTCCCAAGGGCCACCCATGGAACAGTAAGGAAAGTAAGACAGGATCCCATGACTATCTCAGTCCATTCCTATTTCCATTCCGAGTCAGTCCACACATTCAGAGTCACAGTCAGAGTCACAGTCACAGTCAGAGTCAGTCCAAGCGAAGCGCAGCATAGCACAGCACAGCACAGCACAGCACAGCACAGCACAGCACAGAGCGGGTTGAACAAACTTTGCAAAGAGTGTGGATACAAATTAAGCGCTTGAATTATCGTTTTGAAGGCCATTTCGGTATGAAAATGATCGCCGAACGAGGCTAGGCATGCGCAATAGCGGAGCCGCTGCTGGCCACTCGCTCGCCGCTTGCCGCTTGCCGCTCATTGAGCGAACGTGAACGCCAACGCCAACGCGTGAGAAGTCGATGGAGAGCGATCCGATGCGGTGCGATGTTATGGTGGAGGTGGAGGTGCTGCGAGGTGACGCTCAAAGTGCACAAAAGTTCAATAAACTAAAAAAGTGTCTTTTAAAACAGGTAAACACACAGACACATACACATACCCAGCGACAGATAGACAGATATACCCGGTATGTATGCTTAACATGTGTGTACATTGTTGCTGTTGCTGTTGCTGTTGTTGCTGTTGCAGTGAGGTGTAAGGCAAAATGCAGTTCTTGTCAAGCAAGCTGCCGGGGGAGCAGCTCCTCTCGTGGCCACCGCCACCACCACAGCCACAGCCACAGCCTCGAGTTAGCCAAGCGAACAGCCCAGAGAATGAGAATAGTATGTATATCGATCCGAACCCAAATCCAAGACCGAATTCTAATCAAAATCCGAGTTCGAGTCCGAGTCCACGTTGCGTATGCGCGATGTCTGTCTTTAGCCCACACAAAACGCAAGATGCGTGACCGTGGCGGGATTAGGGTCGGGGCCTGGGCTGGAAGGGGTATTCCGCAGTCGAGCAATGGCATTCTGGCCAGCGAGTGCAATGACTCCTAGTCCACCCTCTACTGGTAGTCGCCGCCGCATTGGTGGGCTGCAGCTGTGCGCACATTTTGAAAGCCACTAAAAGCCAGAGTCTGAGTCTGAGACTGTCAGAGATTACCCGTTTGGCCAGCCATCCCCACCATTGACTTCCTGCACAGGATAGGATCCACATGGTCCAGCCAGCGGTTCAGCGGTCTGGTCGTTTAGTTCAGTTCAGTTCAGTTCAGTTCCGCTCTGTTCAGTTCAGATGCCGAGACGAGACCCCATTCGCGTGTCATTTGTCTTCGCCAAGTGGCAGAGTGGCAGAGTGGCAGTGCACAATCGATTCCGATTCCGAATCGAGCCGAAACTTTCTCGCTCTCGCCAGGTGAAATGCCTCATACTGCTTACTGCCACTCTACCCATCTACCCATTTACCCATCTACCCATCGCCGGCAATAAGTAATCAGAAACCAAAAGACATCATCATACAACCCATCAACCTTTATGGTGCCACAGAATGAAAGAAGAATCTTAGAGATGGGGGTGCTGCTGCCGCTGCCGCTGCCGCTGCTGCTCTAGAGGTTTTTGAACTTTAGCTTTCGTTTTTGTCGGCCTTCTCCAGCTTCAGCTCAAGCTCCAACTGATTTTGACTTTGATTCTATACGTATTCGAGTATTGTATGAAGGGGCACTGACAATGGCTGCTGCTTTTATGCCTGAGACGCTTTCTATTGGCCATAAATCGATTTCCAAGGGGCTGTATATAGATTCTAGAAGGGTGCTAAATGACATTTTCATATGCTTAGGCTTTAGCTGCGGCTGCTCTCCCAAGCTCACAGATGTTTCGAGTAAAATATTCTCTGAGTCCCAGTCCCAGTCCCCGTCCCATTTCCAGTCCCAGTCGCAGTCCCACGATCGTGCTCCAATTCGGCTGACCTAAAGCTGAGAGGCAGAGTGCTTTCATATTCAAAGTTTCGTTGAAAACCAACCCGAGACCCACTAAAAAGTGAAGAAGCGAGAGTTGGCGATGACGTTGGCTCTGACGGGGCTCTTGACGCGGCTTGGCTTTCTAATTGTTGTTGCTGCTGCTGTTGCTGTTAGCCCACCACCAGCTGGGAGCTGCTGAGCAGCTGAGCAGCTGATTAGAAGTTCCAGCAGCGGACAGACAGACAGCCCAAGCGATTGGCAAAAGTGCCGCTCACCAACGACTGAGACGACGACAGCGACGCCAGCGGCAACGTCAACTGCGACTGCTACAGCGACTGCATGTTGACGGCGACTGAGGCAGCAAGCTGCTGCTGGGTTTGTCTTGGCTTTGAGCCAAGCGTTGAATAAGTATACGTATGAGGAGGGTTCGTTGACCGGCAAAGTTTTTGAAGTTTATTGCTGCGTTTGGTCGCTGTCCGCTTGGCCCCGCTTTCGGTACATGGCAAATATGCAACCAGGAACAGAGAGCCCACAAAACATTGCCGCAGCCGTTGCCGTACCTCTCTCTCTGCCCCCTACCCCCTGCCCCCTACCCCCTACCCCCTGTGGGACATCTTGCTCTCTCGTATGAGCCGCTCAGCTGTTCCGTCAGCTGTTCTAAGTGACGGCAACACCAAGCAACACCAACACCGCCGACTGCTTCCGCTTTGGCTCCGTTCAATGCCTCGTCTTGGCCGCTCGCTGCCTTTCGCCGCCGCCGCTGCGGTTCGTTAGTTGACTAAACTCTCGCGGCGGGCGGCGCTAAGATCGGACCGGACCGGACCTGGACCGGACATCGTGTTGATATGAGATGACTTGAGATGAGATAGGGAGCCAGATCAATGAACGTCTCTTTCGGATCAACAGTATCAAACTGTGTGGTGTGGTGGCTTCTCGGTGGCTATTTTTGGAGGCGGCGCTTAGATATTTTTGGCACGCTTCTTCTTCCGGTCGCAGCGTCGCGGCGTCGCGGCGTCGACGACCCTTTGGTATTTACTTCCCCTGTGTTTGCCTCGCCACCCACCCACACAAATGTGACAATTTGTATTCGCTTTTTATGGGATTTTTTTGGTTTTTGGTTTTGATTTTCAGTTTCAGGGGTTGACAAACCCTGCGCTCTCTCGGACCTGCGATCAGCTGTTTAAGCCCGCTGTTTGCTCGCTGTCGTTTCTGCTGTTTCGTTTCTGCTTATTATGTAACTCGAAAAGTCAACGCAATCCAGAGTGTGATTTTTTTTTTAAGTTTATTGACTGCACAGTTCGGAGTGTGTTATTTTGGGGGTTTTTGTTTTTGTTTGTCGGCTTTTCTGATGCTGCAGGCATCGAAGTCGACGCTGGCGCTGGCGCTGGCTCTGGCGCTGGACCATCGATTGATGAAAGTTTTCGACCCTCGGATGGCAACGATCTTGGTCCCCGATCACCGATCACCGATCACCGATCACCGATTTCCGATCCCCTTGTCCCCTGTCTGCCCGTCCAGCGAGAAAGTTACCCGAAAAATAAATATTAACAAACGACAACAACAAAAGCAACAACAGCAACAATAACAACAGGCTACAACTGCGGCAGCGGCAGAGGCAGAGGCAGCGGCAGCGGCAGCAGTCGAAAAATTCATTGAATACGGCATAAAGTTTATTGACTTTTGATCCCAACGCATTATTGTTGGGGTGGGTAATGGTTATTTTTTGTGTTTCTTTGCATTTTTTGCCAGTTTTTTTGTGTTTTTGTGTTTTTGTATTTTTGTTGCTGCCATTCTCTCTTGCTGCTGCTTTTTGCTGCTGCAGTTGTTGTTGCTGCTCATAATGCATACGTAACGGTATCGACAGGAAGTTGTCGCTGCTGCTGCCGCTACCGCTGCTGTGGATGCGGTTTGCTGTCGCAGGAGTTCATTCAATGCCGGCTCCCGGCTCCCGGCTCCCGGTTCCAGTTTCGTGCTGTTGTTGTTGCCGTTGCCGTTGCCGTGTCGGTCTTTGATTTGATCGGGGTCGTTGCCGGGTTTGTTGTGATTCCGGCCAGCATGCAGCACGTGCTGCGTGCTTGCTGTTTAGCGGCCTCAAGGTTGGCGAGCGCGCCACACGAGGAAGTCCCCAAGTTGAATAATCTTTAGGGGGCAGAGGGGATGTTCCAATAGGGCAGCCCTTATATCGCTGAGATCTCTGATTGCGACACGACATATCGCCCATATTGCTCTCTGTGGCTGTGTTTGGCAAGTTCGTGTCATTGAAGTCTTTCGTTTGCACGGCGAAAAGAGAGGGAGCGGAGCGCTAAATGTTCTAGAGCGTTAGCTCCCACGGGAGGGATGGAGGGAGGGAGATGTCGAATCAGCTCGAGCCCGTTGCCAACGCAGATGGACTTCGTCCCCGTCTTCGTCGCTGTCTCCATCAACATCTCCATCTCTACCTCCACTGCGGTGTTGTCCCATCTTCCATCTCCCTTCTTCTGCCAGCTCCCGCTTTGTGTGTGGAGTTTTCTGGTTTGGCAGCTGCTGCTTCTCGGGAACACTCACTCTCACGCACACACACGCAGACCGTGCTCACCAGCTCCGTCGTCGCGCTGTCGTCGTCGCCGCGGTTCTGCATTTGTATATGTAGGTCTACGTCCGATTTTACTTTCACTTTTAAAGGTTTACGAACTTTTCTGTTTACAAGTCAACGTTGCTGTTGCCGGCAACGCCGACGCCGACGTCGGCGTCGACGGCGAATACACTGTGGCGCACATTTCAAATGCTTCTTACACACATACACACACACACACACACACACACACACGGGCCGAAAGATAAAGCAGAGAGACAGAGAGAGGCCGAACCGTGACAGAGGGCCGAAGGAGGTGGAGAGGAGGGAGAAGGAAGGAAGGCACGAACCCACCTGGCGGCTAACGTACAGTGGGACCTGTGCGCACTCCCTCAAAATGTGGCTCTGCGTACCGCGTTCGCGCAGCCAGGGTCCACTTTGCCACTGGCTGGCTGTTGAGGTTGAGTCATTGAGTCTTCGTGGAAGTGTGCGGCGTGTGGCGTGTGGCGTGCTTGTGTGTGCACAAGGAAGTCGCTGGCGCTGGTGCTTCAACTTCCTTGACATTGAAGCAAGGATTTTGGCCCCGCCATGCACTCGCCTCGGAAGTGACAGCAGCAGCAGTTGCAGCAGCAGCGACGCTGGCAGTAACAGAAACAGCGACAGCGACAGAAACTTGAGCGAATGTGTTTGTGTGTGTGTGTGTCTGCGTGTGTGATACCAATGCTGTTTTTTAGTCGGTCGGTCATTGACCGTTGCGGCTGAGACGCATTGACGCCGCTGCCATTGGCATGGTCGACGTCGCGGATGTGCTGCTGCTGCTGCTGCTGCTGCGTCGCTGTCGATGTTGCTGTTATCCTGCCGCCTAACTTGGGCAAAAGCTGCCGGAGAGAAAGGGAGAGACAGAGACACAGACAGAGAGATGGACACGTGAGGCAGTGGGGGCCAAACGACGGCCCAGCACTGGTGACGACAACATTAGCCGTTGCTGTTCTGCCGGGGCTACTGCTACTGCTACTGCTTCTGCTTCTGCGCAGCTGCAGCGGCAGCGGCAGCGGCAGCAGCGATGTTGTCGTCTACCCAACTTGTTGGACAAGTTGACGGCCTACGTGAGTGTTCGCCGCGTTTTGTGCATTGCATTGATTTGGAGTTGG